>OY754936.1:906214-1529890 GCA_963576515.1 Cryptocephalus primarius | reverse complement strand
ATACGCCTACCGAGTTTCATTTCATTGGCTCTTAAGATGCCGGTTCCGGGAGCACTTGACATGTTCCCCTGACCGAAAACCGCCTTAATTTTTCTGTTTAAAGTTACCATTAACTATGTTAGAGTGCTCCAAATGAAGTGAAACTTTATGAGAGTGTTCAGCGGAGTTTCCTTTATACGCCTACCGAGTTTCATTTCATTGGCTCTTAAGATGCCGGTTCCGGGAGCACTTGACATGTTCCCCTGACCGAAAACCGCCTTAATTTTTCTGTTTAAAGTTACCATTAACTATGTTAGAGTGCTCCAAATGAAGTGAAACTTTATGAGAGTATTCACAGGAGTTTCCTTTATACGCCTACCGAGTTTCATTTCATTGGCTCTTAAGATGCCGGTTCCGGGAGCACTTGACATGTTCCCCTGACCGAAAACCGCCTTAATTTTTCTGTTTAAAGTTACCATTAACTATGTTAGAGTGCTCCAAATGAAGTGAAACTTTATGAGAGTGTTCAGCGGAGTTTCCTTTATACGCCTACCGAGTTTCATTTCATTGGCTCTTAAGATGCCGGTTCCGGGAGCACTTGACATGTTCCCCTGACCGAAAACCGCCTTAATTTTTCTGTTTAAAGTTACCATTAACTATGTTAGAGTGCTCCAAATGAAGTGAAACTTTATGAGAGTGTTCAGCGGAGTTTCCTTTATACGCCTACCGAGTTTCATTTCATTGGCTCTTAAGATGCCGGTTCCGGGAGCACTTGACATGTTCCCCTGACCGAAAACCGCCTTAATTTTTCTGTTTAAAGTTACCATTAACTATGTTAGAGTGCTCCAAATGAAGTGAAACTTTATGAGAGTGTTCAGCGGAGTTTCCTTTATACGCCTACCGAGTTTCATTTCATTGGCTCTTAAGATGCCGGTTCCGGGAGCACTTGACATGTTCCCCTGACCGAAAACCGCCTTAATTTTTCTGTTTAAAGTTACCATTAACTATGTTAGAGTGCTCCAAATGAAGTGAAACTTTATGAGAGTGTTCAGCGGAGTTTCCTTTATACGCCTACCGAGTTTCATTTCATTGGCTCTTAAGATGCCGGTTCCGGGAGCACTTGACATGTTCCCCTGACCGAAAACCGCCTTAATTTTTCTGTTTAAAGTTACCATTAACTATGTTAGAGTGCTCCAAATGAAGTGAAACTTTATGAGAGTGTTCAGCGGAGTTTCCTTTATACGCCTACCGAGTTTCATTTCATTGGCTCTTAAGATGCCGGTTCCGGGAGCACTTGACATGTTCCCCTGACCGAAAACCGCCTTAATTTTTCTGTTTAAAGTTACCATTAACTATGTTAGAGTGCTCCAAATGAAGTGAAACTTTATGAGAGTGTTCAGCGGAGTTTCCTTTATACGCCTACCGAGTTTCATTTCATTGCCTCTTAAGATGCCGGTTCCGGGAGCACTTGACATGTTCCCCTGACCGAAAACCGCCTTAATTTTTCTGTTTAAAGTTACCATTAACTATGTTAGAGTGCTCCAAATGAAGTGAAACTTTATGAGAGTATTCACAGGAGTTTCCTTTATACGCCTACCGAGTTTCATTTCATTGGCTCTTAAGATGCCGGTTCCGGGAGCACTTGACATGTTCCCCTGACCGAAAACCGCCTTAATTTTTCTGTTTAAAGTTACCATTAACTATGTTAGAGTGCTCCAAATGAAGTGAAACTTTATGAGAGTATTCACAGGAGTTTCCTTTATACGCCTACCGAGTTTCATTTCATTGGCTCTTAAGATGCCGGTTCCGGGAGCACTTGACATGTTCCCCTGACCGAAAACCGCCTTAATTTTTCTGTTTAAAGTTACCATTAACTATGTTAGAGTGCTCCAAATGAAGTGAAACTTTATGAGAGTGTTCAGCGGAGTTTCCTTTATACGCCTACCGAGTTTCATTTCATTGGCTCTTAAGATGCCGGTTCCGGGAGCACTTGACATGTTCCCCTGACCGAAAACCGCCTTAATTTTTCTGTTTAAAGTTACCATTAACTATGTTAGAGTGCTCCAAATGAAGTGAAACTTTATGAGAGTGTTCAGCGGAGTTTCCTTTATACGCCTACCGAGTTTCATTTCATTGGCTCTTAAGATGCCGGTTCCGGGAGCACTTGACATGTTCCCCTGACCGAAAACCGCCTTAATTTTTCTGTTTAAAGTTACCATTAACTATGTTAGAGTGCTCCAAATGAAGTGAAACTTTATGAGAGTGTTCAGCGGAGTTTCCTTTATACGCCTACCGAGTTTCATTTCATTGGCTCTTAAGATGCCGGTTCCGGGAGCACTTGACATGTTCCCCTGACCGAAAACCGCCTTAATTTTTCTGTTTAAAGTTACCATTAACTATGTTAGAGTGCTCCAAATGAAGTGAAACTTTATGAGAGTGTTCAGCGGAGTTTCCTTTATACGCCTACCGAGTTTCATTTCATTGCCTCTTAAGATGCCGGTTCCGGGAGCACTTGACATGTTCCCCTGACCGAAAACCGCCTTAATTTTTCTGTTTAAAGTTACCATTAACTATGTTAGAGTGCTCCAAATGAAGTGAAACTTTATGAGAGTATTCACAGGAGTTTCCTTTATACGCCTACCGAGTTTCATTTCATTGGCTCTTAAGATGCCGGTTCCGGGAGCACTTGACATGTTCCCCTGACCGAAAACCGCCTTAATTTTTCTGTTTAAAGTTACCATTAACTATGTTAGAGTGCTCCAAATGAAGTGAAACTTTATGAGAGTGTTCAGCGGAGTTTCCTTTATACGCCTACCGAGTTTCATTTCATTGGCTCTTAAGATGCCGGTTCCGGGAGCACTTGACATGTTCCCCTGACCGAAAACCGCCTTAATTTTTCTGTTTAAAGTTACCATTAACTATGTTAGAGTGCTCCAAATGAAGTGAAACTTTATGAGAGTGTTCAGCGGAGTTTCCTTTATACGCCTACCGAGTTTCATTTCATTGGCTCTTAAGATGCCGGTTCCGGGAGCACTTGACATGTTCCCCTGACCGAAAACCGCCTTAATTTTTCTGTTTAAAGTTACCATTAACTATGTTAGAGTGCTCCAAATGAAGTGAAACTTTATGAGAGTGTTCAGCGGAGTTTCCTTTATACGCCTACCGAGTTTCATTTCATTGCCTCTTAAGATGCCGGTTCCGGGAGCACTTGACATGTTCCCCTGACCGAAAACCGCCTTAATTTTTCTGTTTAAAGTTACCATTAACTATGTTAGAGTGCTCCAAATGAAGTGAAACTTTATGAGAGTATTCACAGGAGTTTCCTTTATACGCCTACCGAGTTTCATTTCATTGGCTCTTAAGATGCCGGTTCCGGGAGCACTTGACATGTTCCCCTGACCGAAAACCGCCTTAATTTTTCTGTTTAAAGTTACCATTAACTATGTTAGAGTGCTCCAAATGAAGTGAAACTTTATGAGAGTGTTCAGCGGAGTTTCCTTTATACGCCTACCGAGTTTCATTTCATTGGCTCTTAAGATGCCGGTTCCGGGAGCACTTGACATGTTCCCCTGACCGAAAACCGCCTTAATTTTTCTGTTTAAAGTTACCATTAACTATGTTAGAGTGCTCCAAATGAAGTGAAACTTTATGAGAGTGTTCAGCGGAGTTTCCTTTATACGCCTACCGAGTTTCATTTCATTGGCTCTTAAGATGCCGGTTCCGGGAGCACTTGACATGTTCCCCTGACCGAAAACCGCCTTAATTTTTCTGTTTAAAGTTACCATTAACTATGTTAGAGTGCTCCAAATGAAGTGAAACTTTATGAGAGTGTTCAGCGGAGTTTCCTTTATACGCCTACCGAGTTTCATTTCATTGCCTCTTAAGATGCCGGTTCCGGGAGCACTTGACATGTTCCCCTGACCGAAAACCGCCTTAATTTTTCTGTTTAAAGTTACCATTAACTATGTTAGAGTGCTCCAAATGAAGTGAAACTTTATGAGAGTATTCACAGGAGTTTCCTTTATACGCCTACCGAGTTTCATTTCATTGGCTCTTAAGATGCCGGTTCCGGGAGCACTTGACATGTTCCCCTGACCGAAAACCGCCTTAATTTTTCTGTTTAAAGTTACCATTAACTATGTTAGAGTGCTCCAAATGAAGTGAAACTTTATGAGAGTGTTCAGCGGAGTTTCCTTTATACGCCTACCGAGTTTCATTTCATTGGCTCTTAAGATGCCGGTTCCGGGAGCACTTGACATGTTCCCCTGACCGAAAACCGCCTTAATTTTTCTGTTTAAAGTTACCATTAACTATGTTAGAGTGCTCCAAATGAAGTGAAACTTTATGAGAGTGTTCAGCGGAGTTTCCTTTATACGCCTACCGAGTTTCATTTCATTGGCTCTTAAGATGCCGGTTCCGGGAGCACTTGACATGTTCCCCTGACCGAAAACCGCCTTAATTTTTCTGTTTAAAGTTACCATTAACTATGTTAGAGTGCTCCAAATGAAGTGAAACTTTATGAGAGTGTTCAGCGGAGTTTCCTTTATACGCCTACCGAGTTTCATTTCATTGCCTCTTAAGATGCCGGTTCCGGGAGCACTTGACATGTTCCCCTGACCGAAAACCGCCTTAATTTTTCTGTTTAAAGTTACCATTAACTATGTTAGAGTGCTCCAAATGAAGTGAAACTTTATGAGAGTATTCACAGGAGTTTCCTTTATACGCCTACCGAGCTTCATTTCATTCGATCAGTTACGTGCAGAGAATATCGCCGAGGGCCCCGAGTCAGTTTTACAGTTAATCAGGTGTTTGTAGGCTGTCATTTCAAGTTTCGTTCCCCGAGCGTATTAAGTCGTCGCTTATTCGAAGATTAAATGCATCCGACACGCATCCCGCCCTCTATTAATTTTATCTCGTCGGTTGATGCACGAATGCACCGGCTCGACCCCTGCGACCGAATTGTTTCATTATTTTAATTGCTTTATAAATACGGTTTCCCCCCCGGCGACTCGAAGATATCCTCGTCGTGATAAACACGCGACTGTCTACCTGCGTGGAAAAAATAACCGCGGTGACTAATTGACGGGAGCTTTCTCCCTCCCTCCCTCGCTCCCTTTCCTCCCTGCAAAAAAGTCGACTCGAAACAATAACTGTCAGGAGCACGTCTCCCTGACGTACCGAAAATTATAAAGCGCGCGCGGTACGGGCGCCCCGAAAGCCCGTTTAATTTGCGACCATGGCCAGGGATTTTCGATATTATGAGATGCTGTCAGTGCGAATTTTACCGGCGACAGAAAGAACATGCTTCCATCGCATTCGAAATTAATAACGGCATGAATAAACGAGGCGACGATCCTAACAAAACTGCCGCGAGGCGGAAAGAGAAGGGATGCTTGATACAAATTGGACAAAAAGAGAATGAGAAAATACGTTTGACTGACGGTATCACACGGCGTTTTTATCGCGAAATAAAAAACTTGCGATTAGCTTTACTAACGTTGTTTACGTTGATGAAGTTGTTTGAGTGGTTCAGAAAATTTATTAGTGAATGACCAATTTTCCCCATAAATTGGCGGGTACTTTGAAAATCGTTGACATTGTTTTGTTTTCCAATAATCTACCTAACAGACTTTTTTCCATCGTCACATTAACAGAACAAATCAGCTAGAATGCTTCATCAAAATTTACGGACTTATTCATAAACGCATTTTAACGTTAAAACGGGTTTTTGCTTAAAACGCGTTTAGAATGTATTTCACAGATGTAACTAGTGGATGTAACTATAGTTACCTTATTGAAACACATTGCAAACACATTTTAAAGTTAAAATGCGTTTATGAATAAGACCCTTACAACTTCTTTATGGTGAACTTAAATTATGCTTCTTTAAAGTCCTCTCCATTAGCATTTCTCCTCTATACGAGGTTGAGCGTGCTTCCGTTTGACATGACTATTGTCTCCATTTCTTCTGCTCTTCATTTGGTTTTAGTTGATGTGATATCGCACAATGTGTTTCCATCTTTTTTCGGTGCTCCTCTTACATTGAATTCCATGGCATACATGATTTCTTTTTTCTTCGGACGTATCATCTAATTCTCACCTTCTTGGTTCAATGGGTGCCGCTATTATTTTTAGCTAATTTCACACATGTGCACACACATTATAACATAATAATAATACAACAAGAAAAATGTTCTGTCTAGTTCGCTGACTCTCTATTTTCCTTGCTCTTCTTGTAGTTCTCGTAACAGCCACTTAGCGCGGTGGCATCACTATCGTCCATGTCTGTGACGTTATTTGTAGCCCGAAAAGGTGAGAATTTTAGGAGAGAAATTCGAGCAGTCTTACTAATGTTACCAAGTTACTAATGAATGAATCTCGGAGTAATGCAGTAGATGTTTTTAATGTCTGAAAGAATTTCTCTACGTCAATAGAAGTAATGCACACACGTACACACACGTAAATTTAGAACACAGACACATTAAGACTCCAACTGCCAAAATTAGAGGATATAACATACTTAAAACTGAAAATAATGACACAGAGAATTAACGAGCAAGAGGGGATAATCCACAAGACGAAGTCAAAGCAAAAAAGGCTCACGAGTCTCAGAAGTTTCTTGTAGGAGGATTTTAGAAAAGCAGAAAGTCAGAAGAGCGTCCCAATAAAGTAATGAACTATTATCCATTAATAATACCCTGAACCATTAAACTTAAGTAGAAATATTCCAGCAAGTAGCAAGAAGTGCCCTATACAAAACACCAGGATGACAGTCCATGAAAGCACAACGCAGGAGTAGGGCTTCTGCCCTACTCCTATAATTAAGCAAACTTTTGATTTTCCCTGGACGGCAAATTTTCAGCTTTTATATTCGATACGTCTTTTTGCTAGCAGTACGTGTGTCTTTATAGTTTATTCTCGTGAATTTAGTTCCCATTCTTATGCTTCTTCCTCAAATCTTCGTATACATCTTTCTTACGTCTTGTGATCATAAATTTTCAGCATAGCTTATGAGTAGTATTTCGATGCTATAAAATATATAAAAATGGTGGATGTACAACTCGCCACTGTGACCAATACTATGGCGAATGCACAGAATTTGCCGTACTTGCTCCTCCTTCGTTCTTTTTCATTTATTTATGGCCGTTAAGAGTGCCGCAAGGTGCGTGACACATTCCAAGGTAAGATTTTTCCCTCTCCTTCTAACCACACGTGTTAGACACACACAGACATAGATGAGACATTTTTCTACCTTAATTCATAGGAAATCAAGGGCTCAAGTGGCCCATCGAAAATATTACAACGTTTAATAAATCGTAACTGTTTCTTACGAGGTCTATAAAACACTGGTTTATAGAAAAACGAAAATTACAATTTATATCAACAGTTAGTAAGATTCTCTAAGGAGTCATAGGGAATATTATAATTAGGTAAGTGTTACTACTCAAAAGAGCTACATTTCAATATATATTATCATTTCTAACAAAAACCAAAGGTTGTTTAATTATTCTTAGGAGTCTAATGTTACATCACTCCAAATCGTTTTTGTACATTTCCTTTTTACGTGCAAGCAAAAACAACGAAATTTCCTGTCACTCTCCTATTGTAATTGCATTAAATTATATGATTTGGATTACCTATGCTTCCCGACAAAGTAAACTAGTTTGAATATTCACATAGTGCCCTTTGTTCAATTTAAACCCCTTTCTAATACATAGACTCAAAAAAGATTGACACACTCTTACATCAAAAGCAAACGAAACGTTCTGAAAATCCCCAAAGTAATTGCAATTACAACCGTCATTTCCTATTACCTACAAACTGAGGAACAAACCTTTTGAAGTGAAAATTAAAATATTTAAGAGTACGAGTATCACTCTCGAAATCTCCAAAAGTGCCGTAATTATCCCATCCAAATCCTTGATGTAATTAAAAATTTGAAAACCGTGTTAGACTGCCAGAAAATGACGGGAAACAAGGCGGGCGGGCGAAAAGGAACGAAAATAGAAGGAACAAAGCCGGGCCCGTAAATTAGGAACGGAATCCGAAAAAATAAGCACATCCACAACAAAAACCCTTTTGGAGAATGACCTTTTAAAATTAGGAGAAAGGACGAAGAGAGGATGGGGGAGAGAGATAGAGAAGGGAGCGAAGGCAAACTTTGAGAAATCCTTATACTGGCTTTAGTTGTGACGTGACCAGAAAATCAGAACAGTGGTAATCAAATCGATGCTCGACTACGAATTTGCAAGTAAATAGGAAAGAGGGTAAACGAGGAAGGGAGAAGGAGAGGTAAAAGTACTGCTTACAGATTCATTACTTCTATGAAATATTGATGCGTTTAATAACTATGGATCCGAGTGTGTACATACATAAAGCAGGAACATTGGATGACCTACTTTACGTAATGAATAAGACTTTATGGCAAGCCATAAAGCGAGATTACACACCGAATTTCGAATTTGCCGGTTTACCGATATAGAGGATAATAACGGCAGAATTATGATCATGACATGACACACCCACACGCAAAAATTCTTTAGTGCTACTTTAGAGTCATACCGTTTTAATCTCCCCCTATTGCATTCTAAAATAAATTCCGAGGCGAGGGTAGATTTAAGTCGAACTGTCCATTTCTCCTTCACTCCGTTACTCCGTAACCGACCGAAATACTAATCAAAACCGAATGCGTATTGTAACAGCTGTTAATTCGTTAAGTCTACAATACACTTAATGACCCGAAAGTCAGCAGCTGGCGCTGAGCGGCTCCATTTTCAGTTCAGAAATCTCGGAGTGGCCATCAGAAAGTGACCGACCCACATCAATTTAGAAGGAGAGCCCACTAACGTTCGTTGTTCCATTAGCGGACCACAATTACTGATTGCCTAATGCATATTAGAGGGGAGGGATTTTTAGCTGGGGGATCTAAGGAGATTTTTAGCTCTTAATCAGCAGCACGTACGCCTTCTCGTTGTACTCACATCTGTTTACCAGACGAGATATCCTCGTGGAAATTTTTCAGGCTAATAGCTAACAGAAATCTACGGGAACTTCTACACTATTTTACGCTAAAACTAGTTAAAATCAACAACCGATCCGATCCCTAAGATAACACAAACAAAGAGTTCGGGGTATTCCCATCCTCCGTCGCAGATGGGAAGACTTTAAATACAGAGGGTTTTACAATTACTATTATGCATCCTCGGGGTGAATAATTTATAATGAGACTGCTTTCGTAGTTACACGCTTTACTGGAATTACATTGTTTATAACTATCAAGCGCGTCGCCAGCCGATGGCGCAGGGGGGGGCAAGTTGAGTTTACATACTACAATTCATACTTTTCTCATTCTCTATGAATGAGAAAAGTAGGTATGAATTGTAGGTAAAGTAGGTATGAATTGTAGGTATTCTGTGACAGTACAGAGTCCAATGTGTAAAGCTACACGAGCACGAGCTCTTGACTATGCAATAAAAAACTTGTAAATAAGTTATAATAACATTTATTAGAAAAATAGAATAAAAAGGAGTTTGAATTTGAATAAGTGTACAGCGTACAGCGTATTTTTTTTAATTATCAGATTTTAATATTATAATGGTCGTTGTTTGTTTATATTAGGTTAATTAAAATATAATTTTCGGGGATTCATTGTAAACTTCTCGACCACTTTATTATTAAAATCTTGTAAGTTTCCATGGGTTTTTAAGGCTTGAACTTCAAGCAAATCAACTCAAATACTTAGGACTTTGGTTGCATTATATTTGGCAACTTTTTTAGAATCTCTAGGGGGGGGCAGCTGCCCCTCCCTGCCCCCCCTTGGCGACGCCCTTGATAACTATAGTTGAATAGTTGTAGTAGTTTTCTTACTACGATTATATAGCAGTCCAATTGTTCACAACACATTAATGACTACAGAAAGTTGTGGACGTAACAAATTAATAGAAGAACTTTTAAAGGGAGAAACAATTTGGGACAATAAAGACGAAAAGAATCAGATGCTTCGAACATGTTAATAGAAGAGAGACAGAAAATAGGCAGATATCGATAAAACACTCAAAAGAAGCTGGAAGGACTGCTTGCTAGCTAGCTGGATATACGCCTATATAGGTCGTTTCGCCCAAGTGGACATAGGAAAGCCAGGAAAATTAGTACGTGTCGCCACTACAAATGTCAGCGTGCGTGTTTAATAGACATTTATGTATTATACTTGTAATCTATGTAATCAGTCTCGATTTCCTGCTGTTTCAGGAGGAAGGGAGGGTCTTAGGGGCAAATTTATAGTCCATCACTTAAGGAATACTCGAGCGGGCCTTGGTGGAGGAAACCTTGGTGGAACCTCAGATAAGCTGTTCGATAGTTATAAAATCTTCTTGCCTCCGCCAAGGAGCACTTAAGAAGGTAAAAGTTGTGACAACAGTGTAAATCGTGAATGAGGAACAGTTCTATGGAGTATTATTTCTATTTCTATGGTTCTACGGTCGTGTCAAAGTGAGGTTATAAACTAAAGCAAATTAAAACTTGTAATTAAACTAAGAAAAAGTAAATTCAAACCGTTAACCCTCTTTTTTAAGCACCTAAATTGTTCTTTCCAGATTCCCAAACATCTTTCGAAGATATTTCTGGTGCTTCTATGAGCCCTATTATAATTTTTCTCTGCATTTTTATTAGAATGTAAAACTGGTGTTAGCAGATATCTTTTACAAGCCTAGCCATTTTCACCCAACATTTTACCTGTAACATCACATGATTTATAACAGATTCGTATTGCAAATTTGATGTTAAACAAATAATTATAGGCTGACCTGGCACTTCCTTATTTTCACATTTGACACGAACCCCACTTCTCTGAAATATTGTGTTATCATGAGTGGACCCTGGATACCTAGCGACAATATCTAATATTTCCATACTTGGACAACATACCACTTGTAAATAACATTTTTTAACCAATTTCATCAATCATTATTGAGATAATATAAGTATCTGTAACTTAATGGAGAAAATTCTCCTTCTATTTCTATATATTTCACCTACAGCACCTCCAGGATTTTTTATTGGGATGTGGGTACCGTCTATACAAGATGTTACACAAGGAAAGTTGGTAATTTGATTAAAATCATTCATAAAAACTTGATAATGAAAAGTGTCCTCTGGGAATTTTACGATATTACTCATTTTTTCTGCTAATAACTCTGAAATTTTTTTATTATTAGAGACACTGTAGATTGTGAAATCCCCCTAAGATCACTAACAACAATCTAAAATAAATGTGAAATTGTAGAGTAGATAATGTTCCAAAACTTGAATAAAGCTTTAGCAATCATTTTTTTTTCTAGATATAAAAACATACATAAAAATGCAACTTGCCAGGAAATTTCTTGTACCACAGTATAGTATACTGATTAATAATTGGATCAGTGGAACCACTGGCTAACCTCTATTATTAGGTTTACGAAGAGCATCGTTAATCAGTCAAACTCATCGTCATTTATCTTGAATCCAATCTTCCTATCCTATCATTTATCCACGTCTTGAAGGCGAACTTAACTTATATTTTCTGAGGGATACTCAAGCTAAGATCAAACCGACCTCGGCCTCATCTCATCCTTAAGGTGCACTTAGTTGACTACGAAATACAGATGGCACTGTAAGTACGCCTTAAGGTTTGAGGAATCATCAAGACGCGATTATTAATTTGCCCGTTAAGTATGCGCGGGAAACGCCACGTGAGAGTGTGCGCTGGTATAAAACGGGTTAAGCACGAATTGCACTTGCTTTATACTATATGCTACCTAGGTATTCAGGAAACTAAATCAGAAAATAACCCCAGAATATGTAACTATGGAAGGCACAGCCCCTAATCCATACGTGAGAATTGAAAAACCTAATTGTGAAAAGCAGGACCGCCTTCGTACCGAATCGTAAAAATCACTCAAAATCGGCAGAAGTATCCGAAACGGTGGGTGCGAGTTGTACGTGGGGGGGTGAGAAAGAGGGCTGCCGTGGTGAAGATGGAAGTGAGGGTCGGGATCAGGGCTGTTTTACGTTCAACCGTTCAACCTGCATGATTACGTTTATAGTCGGCGAGAAGGGCTGAATAAATATGAGTCCCTCGACACTTATCGGGCGGCCAAAGGTCGAACGTAAACTAGAGCGTTTTCCCTTCGTATACCCGCCGAAGCTTAAAGAGGGAAGAAAAAAATAACAACTGCCAAGGAGACTGCGAGGGGAGGGGGACGAAAAAAGAACGCTTTCATCTATTTCCCGAAGTTCCTTTCAAAGCGCTTAAGTTGCATAACGCGAGCGGCATTAGTTTGCAAATAAACTTCGGGGTAGGGGGATTTAGGTAAAGGCACCCTCTTGTAAACTATACGAGAATAGTTTACAAACTTATACATCATGTCAGCCATCAACGAGATCAACTGCGAGCCGAGCTTAATCCACTTTTGCGCTGTTATTTCGCCTAAGGCCCGAAAATTAATGACGACAAATTGCGTATTATATATTTTATATCTACATATATGTATGTAGATACTTTATCTCGTATTGCTAATATACGAAAAAGAAAATTACGATGAGGATAGGCTTATTTCTGTAGGATATACGGCACAAAAAATCTTGGATGCGTAACAGGAAAACAAACCAATGAAAATATTGTTATTATAATGATTTTTATACAAAAAGGAGAAAACATATTTCCTATTTCCTATTTCCAACTCTTAGACGCAATATGGGAAGGAGCATAAAAGAACTGAAAGTAAATAATAAATTAAAAAAAGTGATGTACAGAATGTACAATAAAGTAGCAGGACAACTAGAATTAAATGAAATAAAATCTGAAAAGAAAACAACGGCGAAACCCTCTACTATTCAGTATAACAGAGAGCAGTTAATCAAAAATACCAGAGCAAAACAGTAAAGGCAATGTAGATAGAGATACGTACGAGCAATATATGCTTAATAAACCAATGCATGTAGGAAATGGAAAATTAACAAACAGGAACAAATAAACACAAGACAAATAATGTAATACTGAATGAAATAACTAACATGTGTCACAAGCTCAAATAAGGGAAAAATTACAAAACTCCAGATACGAAAGGTATCGTTCGCAAGGCAAAATTTATTCCCGGCGGATAAATTATGCCGGGATCATTGTTTCCATTTAGTACGCCACGCGTCTTTAACGTTCGCCATGCATTAAATTATTTTTTAATGGCGACGCGCATTTGGATTTATTCTGTTTGTGTAGGAGTTTTCATCAACTCACCACGAGACTCGTTTTTTAATAAAGATAAAAGCCCGGCTACCGCTTTTAACACAGGCCCGTGGTAACGCTTTATATTTTAATTTGGAGCGACGCCTAATTAGATTCGGTTTTGGTTCAGTTTAGCTTGCGAGGAAAAATATGAATATATACAGGGTGTTTCGCTGAAAAACAAATTTTACTAACATTTCTTCACAAAATTAAATCTAGTTTTCACTCTCGAAATACTTTAGAAAGGGCTAATGCTAAGTATTATAATTTTATTATGTAATAACTAAATCTTACAGTTTGAGGAGTATCAAGTAAAAGTGAAAACAATCATTTATAGGTTTACAGCTGAGGTGTGTCTCCTGCAACTTAAATTCGTTTTAGTTTACAAGGGAGTTACCTTTGAATGTATGTTAATAAATAGACCTGAGGAGCCACCTTTCTACATTACTTAAGAAAGACTCGATATAAATGAGCCGCTATCATCTGCATAGGGTACACGACAAACGTAGTGATGTTAACGATGTTATAGTAGGTACATTAGGTGTAGTGCTTCCGCAATCCCGGAAATTACCCACTTCCACCTGCCAGTTTGTGTGTGTGTGTGTGTGTGTGTGTGTGTGTGTGTGTGTGTGTGTGTGTGTGTGTGTGTGTGTGTGTGTGTGTGCGTGCGTGTGCGCGCGCGCGTGTGTCGAGGCTACACAATGCCGAAATTAATGAATTTTCCTGACAATAAAGCAAGCTGAATACACATCTGGGAAGTATTTAGGAACGAAGCCAGGACGGAACGTGAAAGTTGAGGGTGTAAAACTACACGTTCCTCAGTTCTCGCGTGATCAGATAATGATGAATGGCTAGTGGTGCAAAGTGAGTTTTTTTGTCTTCCCGGGGCCGACGCGCCCCCTCTGATAGCATAAAAGTCGACGGGGGGATGGGGGAACGGGGTTGGTGTTTGCAGGGAAGAGGGATCGGATGGATGGGCATTTGATAGGTCTGAGTATATGAATAAAAAACCCCACTCGGGACCCGTCTTTAGCAATCTCCCGGCGTGACGACAAAATCCCCCACAATACCTAT
Source organism: Cryptocephalus primarius (assembly GCA_963576515.1). NCBI lineage: Eukaryota > Metazoa > Arthropoda > Insecta > Coleoptera > Chrysomelidae > Cryptocephalus > Cryptocephalus primarius. The sequence continues at coordinate 1,515,579 of OY754936.1, read as the reverse complement.
TCAAATATTTAGGAAGTGTTTTATTTTCGACGCTCGCAAACATATATACACGCACCCCCTCAACCCTCTCTGCCGCGCTGTAATTATAAAATCCCCCTTCCAAATCGTAAAATAATTTCTAGAAATGAATATTAATGAACGGATTAAGCAACACGCAAATATACGGGCGTAGTGATGCGATTACAGCGATTTAATATTCGAATATTAAAGCTACAATCAGATTAATAATTAACGCAATTATAACTATTGGGACATTTATTAACTTGTGGCCGTTTCATTGTTACAGGGTGGTGAAATGCAGTGATCCTCTACAGCAGATATGAAGCTCCTACACCTGGCGATCTTGATCGGTTCGGTGTACTTTACACGCGCCGAAAATTGTATCACGTAAGTCAATTTATATTAATGCAATATGAAATCTAGAGTATAAGTGATGCGGTGAACTGTAATGGCGTGCCACCATTTCAACGAAAAATGGTAGTATTCGCCAAAATCGTGAATTTCTTGCCAAACTGTACACACAATTTTCCTTTGGTGAAATATTATTCTTTTTTTTTATTGGCATTACATGATTAATATTGATTAGTTGTTTATTACTAATTCATTATTACTGAGTGGAAGAAGTACGCGTGAAGGGGTTGATAAATACCTATTGACAAGCAAAGCACTAAATTTGATTAAACCTCAAACCACAGATAAAAATACGTCATAACAAATTTTCCTCAAGTTCTACGACATCAGCATTGTTGTTGTCCTCGTTGTTGAATGACTGATTTAAAAATTTCTAAGTGGGTACATGCAACATACGATTTCTACACGATGTTCTCATGGAAAATATAAGGAGTAACGAAGAGTGAAGCAGTAAAAACTCGCAAAATCCGACAATGTAATCGTTTTAGGGCTCTAACCTCAAAAATTTGAAATCCCTCTCTCCGCCGGTCCCAAAAGTCTTATCGAGAATCCCGTCGACACTAGATGCACATACATTGTACGGAGTAAAGGAATAAAGCAGAAAGAAACTAATTTTACGATTTCGCGAAACTCATGGAACATAACGAAGCAATTCCGACGGTAATTGAAACAAAATTTATTCGGTTGTGTGCAGTAAAAATGGGGAAATTTGGATACTCACTCGCTCGTTCTCCGTTTTTTCCCTCTCTACTTTGCATTTTTATTGAAAATTGAAAATGAAAATGTGCTCGTGAGGATTCCAATCATAATTTATTACTTTTCTTCGATTCTAAGCCTAATTTGCTATGCCAAAACAAAGAAGAGTTGGTGTGTGAGTTCTTCGAGAAAGGGGAACCTTCTTACCTTTGCAATTTAGATGAGTTATAAGTTATAAGGGGAGGGTGCTCAATTCTAATATATACGTGGATTTGAAATAAAGATCTGTTTTCGACCTAGATATTTTGATCCCAACTACTTATGAAAATTCGAGAATATATCGTGGCCTCGAAAGTACGGAGGAGCAGTCTCGGATTCCAAATTTAAAACTGACTTTTTAAAAGTTAAATTAGGAAATGTATCACAGCGAATAAGCCGACATTTTCCCGTTTCTTTCTGCAGTGTATTTTAATTATACTAAAAGAGAGCGAAAGAGATGGTAATAGAGACAGAGACGGTATCGCTTCCGTGTTAAAGGTAAAAAGCATCGCGTGTTTTGCGTCCGCTTTCCACCCCTTAATGAAGATTTATTTTAAAGATTCAAATGGGGAAACAGTGATAGAGCATTAGAGCCATTTCCGTTCTTTTCTGAAAAGATCTCTATCAGCTTGAAAAGACGCTTCTCCCCTTTAAACTCTAAATGCAACTTTAACATCAATCGTCACTACCATCCAGACTTTTTGAACTTGCATCGCGAACAATAGCTCGACAACCCTCCATTAAATTAATTTTCCGGCTACTCGGGATAAGAAACGGATCGCACTCTTTCGCCGTCCTCTTTCTGCAGATTAAAAATTTTTTCCCAGATACACCGTAATGACAAGGAAGCGGGGATCGACCGGGGGGAGGAGAGTAATTTTCTTATTAAATGCCGAGAGCTTAATAAGATTTTCATTTCGTAATGGAATTACCGAGCAACTTCGATTGCGGATTAGTTGTTTCGAATTTCGATTTGAATTTCACGATACGCCCACCCAAGTTTCAGATTTCGTGGTGGATTAACGGGCGGATATTGAAATCGGCCATAATCATGTTTTCGTTTATCAAACGTAGTTTTTCACACATCAAGAGTAGGAAATGTTGCTATTTCGGTTGAAAAAAGTTGATATTTGTGTGATAAATGCTTGTGATTTATATTAAAATCAAAAGTGCGCCTAGAGTGGGCCTTTGTATTTGTATCGAATTTCTCATGAGGTCATTTTAAACATATTCTATATAAATTGCACGTACATTTGGAATATTTGAAGAAAAACATTCGGTAGACTTGCAAAAGGATAGACGCTTGTCTATTAGAGAAATGCTACATGGAAGATGTAGGGAAAATTAAAAATTTTATTTCCTGCTTTAGACCTCCGTACGTTCATTCAAAATTTCAAATTAAGAAACCATTGTTAGAGGACTAAAGGGAACTTCAAAAATCGATTGTTGAAATAAAGCGGTGCCATTTAAAAAATTAAGAATTTTAATTCAAAATTTTATTAAGGATGCACCAATTTATTATTTTTGTACGACGCACTTTAGAGATATTCCGGGCAAGAAAATGTGAGACGCCCTGTATATATTGTTGCGACGAGTTCAACACATTTTCCCATGGCGTTTCGAAAGAAACCAGGGAAACAATCCCAAGCCGAGCCCCGTCGTTTAAAAAATTAACCTCCTTTTGCGCTCGAGAAAATTTCCCTTTACGCGGGCACAAAATGCACAAAGCAACAAATTCCTCTGCATCAAAAATCCTACTACTTGTTTTTTACGTCGCCCACTGGAAAAGGGAAAAAGGGTCTCGAACGCACACACGAAAACTTAATAAAGCTCGTAAGGCAGCGTAAAAGCGAGAATGTTTTATTCGATATTTGACTACCTCTTTTTTATTATCGATGTCAAAGGCATAGGTCGGAGGAAAAAATGGATTAAAAGGGGTCTGAATTTGTCGGTCCGATTTTTCATCTACGAGATTGCCTCGGAACCGTAATGACGTCCATAGTTTAACGTGTGAAAAAAGGAGCGCTTCCAGGATGCGACGCAAAACGGCGTTTAAAATTTTCACTTCTTTTGTCCTGCGCCTTCAATGGCTTTATTCGAAGGTGGAGCCGCTGATGATGGGTCACATGTTGTTCGAGCGAAGGATATATTAAATTCTTTTGTTTTGTCGCGCGGAACATTTCACAATTTCAACAAGATCGTTGCCGAAATTACATTCTTTGTCTCCCTGTGTGTTGTAGCTTACAAAAACCTCTCAAAACAAAAACAGGGTTGCGATCCTTATCGGCGGCGCACCCGCGTTGGCGTCGTGTGCATATTTCAGGAAGGGACGCCGGAACGCTGACGCCGTATCATTAATGTCTTCATTTTACAAAGCGAGGGTCAATTCCGTGTAATTTAATAACTCCGATAACAAAAGTAACGTTTAAAAAGCGCGCGAACCGGACAGTCCAGATAAAAAAGACATTTCGAATTTTTTAAAAGGCGCTTTCTCCCAGGACGAAGGACGAACATTCGAAGCGCACGACGTAAATTTTGTTCGAATTCATAAAGGGAACTGCACAAAAGACACTCAATGTCACAGATAGAGATTATTCCAGAAATTTATCAGACGATCCCTACCAATGGACAATTTCAAAATTCCATTGGAAATATGTATGGGATATTAGGGTTGCCGTGGGACCATCAAGTGATGGATATCGCCTAGATTTTACTAAACTGTAAAGGGTTTAAAATGGAAACTCCATTTTTTCAACTTATAGACCAATTTATAGAGCAAAAGATAAGCTGTTTTGGTAGATAAGATTTAACAGCATACGGACCAAAAAACATTGTTTAAAATGGATCAAAGCTGATAGAAACCCAAAATCTAGACAAATCTGAGCATTTGCGTTTTTTTAGACAATAATATATATACATAGCGGGGGTCCTACAGCTTCCTTTGCCGCATCCCGCATTTCGTACGCCATACTCTTCTGTACATATACAATAATACTTTTAAAAAAATTGACCGTTTTTCCGATTTTTCACCGTAGCGTGAGAATTATTGATGGAAATACAATACGTTGTACAGGCGATTTGTAGAGAATTAAAAGACCTTTACAATGGGCATTTCTAAAATGTGATCGGGCCATTTTTCACTGAGAAAATTTGGAAAACCCATTAAAACGAACACTTTTTCAAAAATTCGCAGCTTTGCCCAGTTTACAGCTGAAGCGCTAATTTTGCGTGAAATGTTAGCTTATTATGTCTATTTTAAGCATGCAAAATTAGCGCTTCAGCTTTAAACTGGGCAAAGCTGTGAATTTTTGAAAAATCTTTCATTTTAACGGTATTTCGGTGAAAAATGCTCCGATCATCTTTTAGAAACGCTCATTTTTAAGGTCTTTTAATATTCTACAAATCGTCTATGGTGAAAAAACGAAAAAGAACCTATTGTTTATAACTGTTATTATTAAGAAAGAAACGCAAACGCTCAGATTTGTCTACATTTTGAGTTTTTATCATCTTTCATCCATTTTAAACAACGTTTTTTGTCCGTCTGCTATTAAATTTTATCTACTAAAAAAAAAAAAACAAATTAACCGGGCTATTAGTAATAACTCAGTAACTGATGTACATTAAAAAAAATACCAACAAATAATCTTACTTTCACTAGACGTCATTACAGCAATACATAAGCATATGATATTTCCCAGATTTTCCTGAAATGTATCGAAATGGAAGGCTAAACGTTTAAACTAAACTTCATCAAATTTATAAATATGTGCCTGTAGGAAATATTTTTCATTTCATTTTTGTATTTCACTATATTGACTTTAAAAAATAGGCCGTGTAAGTGATTGCAAATAAAATTTTTTCTCAACGTTTGCCAATATTTTTAAGCGAATTTTCTGTTGTATTGCAAACCCTTTTCGTAAAAGATACGTTTTTTATTTTTATTTACTTATTTAATTATTTAATTTATTATTTATATTTATTTTTTATTACCTACATATAATCGTTCTAACCGACATTCATTAACGATCACTTATTCAAATTTATCGAGTAGCCGTTAGCGTTGAACTTTTATTGTACCTATATAAATACATGGATATTTTGTACTTGTTAGATTAATGTCATTCGGTGGTGGGATAGGGGCTTAGGGGAGTGACGTTCGCCTCCTTAACGGCCATTTTCCCTGTTATTTATTTTCGCGATTTAGAGTAAACAAAAGTTATCGTCGTCGGCGTCGACGAAACTGGAAACCGATGAACACGATGGAGAAAAGAGAAGCAACACACTTCATTATTTATGCAAATCCCATCGGGTTCGTCTCCATAATTCATAACGTCACTTCGAAGTATAAACACACCTTCATCCTGTGAGTCGAGCATTAAAATTCGCCCTCCATTTAATCTGATATTCAAATTTCCTTTTCTAAACAGGGAGCGGGCGGGAGGGCGGTGGGACGCCGAGCGTCGCGACGCGTCACATCTCGTCGCCCTCCTCTGGCCGTGACGTCCTTCCGTTATTAATGACACGATCGTCGGATTTTTGTACATTTCCGGTTTGCTAATGTCCCGCGGCCACAACGTATGATTTATGCGCGTGCACAAGGTTTTTTATTAATTTCCAGGCGACCCACGGACCTACTCGCTCCTTCTTCCAGGGAACCAAACTCCATTAATACTCTAAGTGCACTTTGAACCTGGCAATCTCTTTCCTTTCGATAGGCGAAGCCATCGATGCTTACGATCTGTCGAATCGATATACACTTTTGGCCAGAACAATAAAATAAGATTATATTACATGTGTAAAGAAAACAGGATAGAATTACTTGGACCGTGTTTTCTTTTTAGACTGTAAACAGTTTTTTGTTTGTCTGTATCGTGTTTCCATCAATAAAGTTTGGGAGGTAGTCAGATTATCCAGACAGACAGTCTGGCTGCTACCACGAGGCTTTTTGTGAACACGTCTCTCACTAAAATGACATTTCGGTCGTTTCTAGGCAGCCAGTTTGAATGAGGTGATGTGATACCGCTTTCGCCTTTAAATCTCTCAGTGGTAGGTCGATAGAACAAAGGCAGGAGCAAAGAAAAAAATCCATTATCGACTTTCCATTTCATCTAGAGGAAAAATTGTTTAAAGTAAGTGAAAGTAAAATAAATTATATATTGGACATGCACGCTTCAACATTTAGCAGATATATTCAAATATGTTTGCATATAACTGTTATTCATCGTTATAACTCATCCGGCGAAAAATGAAACGACTTGTGTAAAAGCCCTTGAAGATATTTTGTAGGTAAGTACCATAATAGAAATTCGAACGGCGCAGTGGAAAATTGCATGATCATTTACGAACCCCCTACGGCGACAATGGCCACCAATTCATTTTGACCCAAGATGTCGTTTAATTTTTCAATAGATAAGGTGTATCAAAGATTTTAGATTATTGGGATTATTGGGGTGTGGTAACGTTATTGGGAAAAATTGTTGTAAAAGGTGTTCAAAGCAAAGATGGTTCCCAAAACTTGTAAAACTGATAGACTTGCGTCGTAATATGGACGTGGTGTCTTAAGGTTGCCTTCAAATCGTTGATATATTTTATACAAATTTAATAAAGAAATGCTACATAACGTGAGAGGACACTCAACTGATACCTGGGCAGATGGGATGATTGTAGAAGTCATCACGTGAAACAAGTAATTATTGAAATAAACGCCTGACAGTGATAATGATGGTGATGGTAGTGGCGATAGTGACAGTGAGATCGAAAGATTTTAATTTAATTAGCTCATATCCAAAAAGTGCCCCTTTTAAGTTGATTTTCCGGATAAAAAGTAGATGTTTTTATCAAACGCGATCATAACAACAATTTTGTAAGCACTGGCGTAACAACACAGAACATTTCGAAAATTTTGCCTGGTTCCAAATAAAATATTACCATGTTGTAAACTCCATAACGCCGGTAAGTACGTCACTGGATCCTTTAGAATTTTTAAAGCTGGAAAGGCTTTACAAGAAGGTTTATTGAATCTAAATAAAGATTTTTCGAGAATTGAGAATTAAAAATGACCGGAAGTGCCTTAAAACCGAATCTAGGAAGTCCATGAAGGTTTCAAATTGATTGACCCTCCGAGGATTACAGAAAAACTGAATAAAACACTCTAACAGGGCCTACAATTTCTCGCTAAAGGAAATTTTAAAGGTTTCCTTAGAATTTTGAAACACAAGAATGAGTTGAAGAAAAATTGAAATCTACAAATTTCATGGAAATTCAAGGGGTTCCTCTAGAATGTTCAACGTGTAAAACTCCCTCCAACGGAAATCTCGATGGTTTATGGAAATTTCAAACAATTTCATTTTTATTCTAAAATACAAATTTCAGAGGTTCTCCACTTTGAACAAACAAAAGTGCCTTAAAATCGAATTTATGAGTTTATGGAAGTTTCAAATTTTTTAATCCTTCGAGGACCACGGAAAAATCTTGAATTTTCTAATCGGCATCAAGTGGATTTTAAAAACTTTCTCGTTATTTTTTAAAACATCAGAATTCCAGTGGCGTAATATCGCCAGCCAAGAGGTGAAAGTACCCAAGAACCCAAAACCAAGTTATTCATATACTTAACTTCCATTCCTCTTCGTTTATAAACACGAAGGTTATGAAGTATCACGACGTAAATTCCCTTAAATTGTCCGAACAGACAAAAGCTCACTTTGTGGAGCACAATGCGCAACTGAAAAGGATGGGTAATTAACTGTTGGTTACTATGCGATGCCATAGTTTACGCCCGTTCGTTTTTAGGATGCGACTGTTTTAATTTATCGCCTTAGGAGCTCGCATAGTTTCCACTTTGTGCCCTTGTTTACTGCCCCGAATGCGATTAAAAACATTATTGGGGATATTTAATAAATCTTTGGGAACATCGTCCGTTTTTAGCAACTAACAACGGTTTCTTTTACCCGGAGATCAGATCCCCGGATAGAATTCCATTCATTAGCAACATAGTACATGTGAGATTTACTTTTCAGTTCCTAAATTGTTCGAAGTTCTTGGCGATTCTCTTTGGGAAAGCAGCGAGACTTCAGTAGCGGGATAATTCCCGACGTGCACGTCAAAGCGACCCGAAAGAAACAGAAGAAGTAGGAGAAGGAACGTTTGACATGGCGAACACGCGCCGGCCCCCCGCCGGCCGCCAACTTTGATCATCTCGCTTGTCTTCTTTATTAACCCCAATGACTGTTAGGTTTTCTTTTCGGGGCATAGAGAAAAGGAGGGAAGGAGGGAGACGGACAAATTGGGAACGAGCGCGGGATATATATCTATTTTTTCTCGTTCGGATCGGGGATATTTGTCATTTCGACGGAAGCGAAAAAATAATGTGGGGGTATACGGGGATTTTAAAGAGTCGTCCGTCTCCGTGGTATCGGGGGGCGTAGACAGGACCCGAATTTATTTCTCGATCCTCACAGATTTTATCTAGTGTTCTGAATAAATTATAGCGCGGACCGCATTCGGGGATATTTACACAGATTTTTTTCTTTAAACCCACAATAAATATCCGGACGCTTTTCTATTCCTTTCTTCTGCGGTCTGTTCCGGATGGAGACGTCAATCCATGTCCTCTCCGAGGCCAGAATCCCAAGTAAGAGGTTTTGAATATAATGGCTCCCCGGGAAATTGTTAAAAAATCGACTTCAATTTGTTACTCCCTCACTCCCCTGACAAGGAAAAAATGGAATTACCACACAACTCGGAAAATTTTATGTAACAACACACACAAACTGTCACTGAATAACGATCAGATATTGATTATATATTTTCGAGTAATTTGGTTCTAAAAATTACATTGCTTAGCATGGCGATAAATATTGCGTCCCAGACACTTAAGAGAAACATTACCTCATTAAAAGCTAGAACTGAGTACATATGTATGATATACGTAAACCACGCGATGGATCAGGTGAAATTCATCAGTAAGAAGCAATAAATCGAATAAATTTTCTTAAAATCTTCTTATTGTAAAGAGTATTGTAAAGTTCTTATTGTATTTTTTCTTAAAAAAATCTTCTTATTGTAATTGCATTAGATTAGTATATTTTATTTAAAGTTTAAAAATTTAAGACATTCCAGTTACGTCGATACCATTCGTATTTTCCCAGTGTAACATAACGTGAAGGAGAAGATTATTTACAGCAACTCAATTCCATCGCATTATTACCGCCCTCTAAATATAATTCCTGTTTACATGGTGTTAATTAACATACACTCCGGAGAATTTCAGCACATGTTTGTCGTCCTCGCAATTTGTCGGTGCCCGGCGAGCTAGATTGCTCGAGCATGCGACATGAATTGAACATTAATTAGATATCAACGCATACATACACATAGGACAACGTGTTCGGAACCAGGCCGATATCTCATACATCCAAGTTATTATCGAAAGTTAGGGACGTCCATCGAATCAAAGGATAAATCAGAGTCACAGAAAGAGGGAAGAGGGGGAGAAGGAGACGGGGAAAGGATGGACCCGAACAAAACCGCATTACCAGGCGACAATGGCCGCTTAGATAAACCCAACAAATGTAAGCACTTCCAATTCGATGCATCGCTATAAGTAATTCTCCGACCGACTAGTATAGAGAGAAAGAGATAAAAGCTATTCCGTAGATTAAGTTACCGTTGGAGTTTCAAAAGGATCTTTCTCCGATAGTCAGTCACACACGCACACATACAAACCCACACGTACACACTTCATTTCCCCTTTCCATTTCCATGAAAAGACAAAAGAGGACCAGAGCCGGAGCCAAGGAGAGTCCGAATACTTAAGACGCCCTGACCGTGATGGAATCATCTCCGGTTCGCTCGTCGTCGAAATTGCATCCGTAATAATCACCAGAATTAAGTCATTTACATCTGTAAACCCTTTTCAAATTCCGAGGTGTTCCTTACCTCTAGAATTTATGAACTGTCATCTCGATATCGTCATTCATCCCCTGTAAATGGGAGTTGTAATGGTGATTGCCGGAGGAGCTGTTTCGCCACCTCAGACGTTTGATTTGTGACGTTTAATGGAGATTGAGATAAAATACACCGCAGGTGATAGTTTGCTGGATAAATTGCTGCGTTTGCATTGAAAGCTGGTAATTGACTGTATCTCTCGACAGATGAGAGGCAGGCTGATTTCATTTATAACTTTGGTTTCGCCTGGCTGGACAATAACTAGATGAAATACCAGATAAAGACGAATGAATATATCATTCATTCGATTCCGTTAAAACTTTGGTGAGGTGTCGTTAGCACATACGTGAGGGTTTCAGTTTAGTGGAATACTTACTGAAGCACGAAGAATAATATATAACGAATTTTAGAAACGGGCGAGCTTTAGCAAGCAATTCTTGAGTTTGCAATGCCCAAGCCCAAATAAAAGCACTATGGAGCAATCGCAAGAAACTGCAAGAGCAAAAGAACCATCAAAGGCTGCTGAAAACGCAAAATCAGCGCCAGGGTTAGGATAATTTATAAGAGAAAAAGTCAAGACGGTAATGAATACACATACGAATTCGACGGTGGAAAGATTTGAATATGGTAGCAAAAAATAATGTAAAAATCCTGGAACATTAAAGGCTTTGTTGGAATTGCAAACCTAATTACGTGCTCAAGGAACTTGAAAATGCAGCTTTTACACAACTCAACACCTTTTCAAGCCTATTTTGCCAGAAATACATTATAAGAACTATTATATATTACAACTTTTTTAAGAATTACAGGGCACGGTCGATTAGTGTGAAACTCTCGGCAACACTCTATTGAATTTAAGAAAGAAAACCTCAGTACGTGACAACCAAAATAAAAATGCAATCTGTTCTTGGCAGTAAATAAAATAATATGAATACTTAAATTTATTATCATACTCATTCTAACCATATTTCATGATTTGCAAGAAGATACATTTGCACTACGATCCGTTGGAGCGTTGGAGTTGTGGTACGCTGAAAGAAATCTTAGGTGGTCAGTGTTTGTAGAAAAGTAATTAAACTCGTCGTTGTTGAGTTCTCCCTTCCGCATTAAAGGGGAATCAGATTAATTCTTGTTTGAAAAATAGAACTTTAAAAATGCGCCTGCATAAAGTTTAATAGAGTTGTTCTATTCGGTATTTTCTTCCTTTTCATTGCTTACAAATCCTTTTAGAAATTGATGTTACGTGATAAAATTCCCGAATCAGTTCCATGATATATTCGTCTGTGTTTGTCTCGGTCGTGATGGAGCGAAATAATTCAGCTTTTCTCGAAGGGGCCGAAGTCGGTGCCGGCGCTCTATTTTTCATAAAGGTGTCTTCGCGTTGTGTAATACACTTCACTGGATTCATTCGGCCTCCGACGATTTCATCCATTGCAGCGACGACATAGTCGAATATTTCATAGGCTTATCTAAGCGAAAGAGACAATTTCTCAAATTAAAAGCGACCCGGCCTCTCTATTCGTCCTGATTCGGAAGGTAAACAGGGAAACGTGGGAACAATTTTTTCTTGTACACGACTGCCAGCGGACATTCTCGACGATATTTCAAGCCGGAATCTCATTTCGGAGGCGGAAATTTTGTATTAGCATGCAGAAACTTGTACATTATTAAAATCCGGGAGTCATTCTTCAAATAAACAAAAGGGATGGTGGAGCAGTTGTTTGGAGAAGGAAGATGAACGACACAAGAAAGGATTTTATTGTTCTATTGTTAATGTTTACCATGAACATGGATAGAATAAAATAAAATCGTAAATAATGGACGCGATCGAACTTCCCCTACTACAATACCTATTTATCATTGCATGATGTACAGTGAAGCTTCTGTACTACGGACATCTACGAAGAGGTTATTCGTTATACCTCGTTTTATTTTTAAAACGCCCGTCACACAATTTTTTGAAATTTTAAAATGTTCTACACACCCTTAAAAGTGTCTGTAATACAGAGCTGCTCGTGTCGATAAGTTTCGTTGTATTAGGTTCTTTCAAACTATATTTGTATTTGTAAAATTGCAAATTTGGATAGATCTGTAGACTCTTTATTAAACAGTGTTTTCAAAGAACATTCTATAGACGGAACATCAGAATATGTCCGTAATAGCAAGACGCATTTAAAAAGAAGTTTCGCGTTATGCTTCATCGAATCGCTTAGCGTTGTAAACATTTTTCACTGGAACTTTCGGTCCTGAGGGTCGCTCCTGCTATAATTTCATTAGAAACCGATACGGCCTATGCGGACATGCACCCAAGCGGGTTTCAATCATTTAGGCGTAACGTTTGCGATGAGCCGTCATCGGATTTTTCCCGAGCGATCCATCAATTATTCCAAATTTCGGTTTCGAACCGTTCCTAAGAGGCGGGCCGTTTCGAAACGCGGTTCAGATAAATGAGATTTTCAGAAATATTAAATTTTTCCCGTGCTAAGGCGTGATAAATCCGCAAACGCGATTGTTTAGCGTCAATTAAAAATTCCGAAGCAAGAAGCCGAAATCTAATTCCCGCACTTTTGATGTCATAATGGAAATTAGAATAGAAGGAATCAAATTCATTCATTCGGCCGCTCGCTCTCCTTCTGTCTCTTTCGTTTCGGCCAGCCGAAACCCAATTAAATTAAAGATGTGACTCGGATAGCTGAGTAAGACATTAAAAAGTGATTTTCCCGCCTAACGAGTAAACTCTCTCTCCCTCTCCTTCGCCCTGTCCGGAGTTTTCTGATTTATTTGATTAACATACATTTTCATGATTAAATTAATAAGAGAGAGAACTGATGATTCGAACGATAAACCCGATTACGGCCACTTGAGCGGTCGATTAAAAGGCGACTTAATCCATCCGGATATCCACCGGAAAATTGTTTGTTACGCCTTATTAAAAGTAAGTATTTAAACATTTTTATCACGTCCGAGTTCGCTCGGTTCCTCTGGATTTTCCACCCCGCCTAATGGGCAACTATCCATCCCTCATCCTTCCCCAGACGCCGACAATAAATAATTGAGCTGCTCCAACGTTTTATATCTAATTCCGAGAGGGAAAAAGAGGAAAACCATCACGTAACACCTCGTTAGAAGCCCCCCCCTTTCGCCGCGGGATTTCCGCAGTCGCTGCCGAGGGTATAATTAGTTTTTTCGCCTGTATGATTCACATGTTCCGACAGTCGAAAGAGATATGAAGAGGGAAAGAGAGAGCCGGGGTAACAGGATTTGTTCTTTTTAGCGGAAAATGATTTTTCCCCACTTTCCCGCCAAAAATTTAACTAATCCGCTAAGCAGATAAAGTTTGATTACAACCAGTTACGGGAAAGTAACGTTCTAATTTCTGGTGAATGGACCTGAGAAATTTGTATCAAAATCTTCTATGAGTTATTCAGCAAAGCTTGTATGCGAATAAAAACGCTTTAAGAGAGTAACATTTAAAAATAAATTTTTATCAACATACGTACTTTCGATATTAAATTTTGTGTGAAATGGAAAAGCATCATGCGCCACATTTTCAGGTAATTTTTACGTAAAAAAACGTTGTAATCGTGGAAAACCTTTTTCTCTTACTCTACTTTCTACAAGAAGCTGCCTTAAACCATTTCATATATTTTTTGAAGATACAATGTACTGTAACAGTCGAATAAAATTCTTTTTGCTGCCTAGTACTGTCTTTTGGGTTACAAACAAACGTTCAAAACAGGAAATTGAGATTTTTTTGTATTATTTTGTATTGTAAAATTTTATTACATTATGACGTACAAGGAACCCAGATTTTTCAATATACATTATACTTGGAATACTCAAAATAACGTCATTGAGCACAATTTTTCATTACATTTAACCAGTTTTACTAATAAAAAGATAAGTAGAAAAATATTTTTGCTCGGCGTTTTGATGTTTTACATAAGAAATGTATCTTGACCTTGTTTGAAAAGAGATATGGAACAGAATTATTTCACGGAACTTTACAGTTTTAATTCTTCTCTAAGAATATGGATTAGCTTTGGACTCTACAGTGTTCTGTTTGGGTTGATTGACGAAAAACTCTCAAAACTTCGGAAGAATGTTTATGTACTCGACAGAATTACAACCGCATGTACCTGTAATTAATAAGCAACGGATCGAAAAAGGAAAAGCATTCTCGTAATTACCGATTTCAGGTTCTCCTCTTACAAACTTGAGCGCTTTTAAGCTTCCTCCGGGCGTTTTCCCCATCTTTTCGCAGTCTGTGTTCCTTTAGCCCCAACCCACTTTTTCCCGCCTGCATCGCTCTATAGTTTTGCCTTATAATTTCTTCGAAACAAAAACTTCTTACACATACTTCTATTCTTTGATGAATTTACTTTATAACCTTTTTTAGCAGCGTTGAAAGTTGTTAAGCTCAAAGATTTATCCTAGTCATGTATAATTACCTTTTTGATTGCTAATTACGGAGCGAGCTATCGTTCCACTGGGCACGAATCCAGGGAAGATTACCCCGGATAACGTTTATTTTAAGATGAATAACTTTGAATTAACATCTGAGAAGAGCTCAGGGAAGAATTACCGCACACAAATATTCATGAAAATTGCATGAGAGGAGGTTTAGAGCAGAAACGTACAGTGAATGAAAATGGAATTGCGAATCGAGTAGGAACAGAATTTATCGGGCGTTTAAAACGATTTCGGTTTCAGTTGAGAACGGAGTAGTTTTCTTTAAATTTTCTTCTCCACGTTCGATCTCCGGTAGGTTCGATTTACTATAATTACGCAATTCGAGGAATCCCGCAATCCCATAACAATCGAAAGTTGCAAGAGGGTGAAAGTTATTTCGCGAAGCTAATATCCAATTAATATACAGAACGGGTTCCCCTGAATGCAATCAAGAAATTTACATCTTTCATTGTGCCGACTTGCGGAATTGATAATAAGTAGGAGGGAGAATCAAACGCGCCATAATGAGAAGTTCCCCTAGAGAAATTACATGCAAATTATACGATTCTTTTTCATTTCCACCTATAACACCACCCGAAATTACAAAGTGCCATTTCACTCCTCTCCTAACGTTGCTATACGTTTTTCAACGCTGAATCGTAATTATGAGATGCGATTTATGAAAGCCCAATCAGCCAATCAGACCAATTGTCGATTTACATATATTACGACTTATAAACGAGACGGCAGTGAATAAAATATATATGGGGACAAAGCGACAAAACCAATTGATCACATGTGACACTTTAAATCCCTAATAATAACGCCAAAATCGGATGTCCGATCCGTTTATTTTCTGCCAAACGGTCGATGTTGTCATTAGGCCGATTCAGCCGAAATTTCGGTACTAATTATCTTCGCGTTATTAACATATTCGAATAATGTAACAAAAGATCAGTTTATGGGATGATATGTATGTTTTATATATATACATATATACATATATACGTGTGTATGTTACGTTTTAATTAAGGAATATAATTGAATGGCTTAATTAATGACGGATCATAATTAAGGGGGCTGGGCCTTTCGGGGGATTTTATTGAACGTTGCCCCTTTTGAAATTTGTTTTACAAATTTAAGGGGATTTACGAAAAGTACAAAAAGCAAGCAGGTGTTTGTATCGAAAGATCAGAGAAATTACTGGAACGGGGCAGAGCCGCGCTTAGTTCCTTTGTGACGAGGAAGGAATACTAGCAGCCTGAACCTCCGAAAAGGAGAGGAGCAAACACAAGCATGATGGCCTTAGAAACTTTTGATAAACGTGCTATTTTTATAAACAAGAAAAAAATATACTCTTCAACGTTCAAAGAGGTAATGGTAAGAAATATTGAAAATGACTCAAATGAGAAAGAAATACCAAAACTGCAAAAGCTGTGATACTGTAACTTTGAGTGTTAAAAACTGACGACTTGGCGTAGATATTCATATTCATTCAATTTACGATTCAGGACGTGAATTTGGATTTTGCGCTTCTCGGCGCAAATCATCCAGTATATGGTATCTACGTACGTATGCATGTAAATAAAACCAAGGGTCTTATTGAATATTCGTGGGAAAAGTAGATATTAATCGCATGCCGTGTCGAGGAAGGTGATATACGACACCTTCCTACGGCTCACGTCGCGAACTTCTGTTTGAATATTTATCGCAGCACGTATTATTGCAGTTCCGCTCCTGTAGTCTTTTCCATTTGGAGTTCGAAGGAGGCACCGGAGGGATTCGGGAAACCGCAACGAGCACCGATTAATTAACATATTACACGGTGATAGAAACGCATTCCGCGCCACACATAATTCATATAAAGGCCCAGAACGGCAACAAAGTATAAAATTTAAATATTCCACGCAATCGACTAATTCATTACAAGTTGTGACAAACCACGTTAATATCATAGGTGCGCGAGCACGAACGTTATTATTTATTATTTGAGCTGTAGGGCCGTGCTGTGCTGTGCTGTGCTGTGTTGGACTACAGGGGATAGAAAATAAACGGAGAGCGAAAGGGAGGGAGAGTAGAGTAAATTATTCATTCAAATGGAACAATGATGGCGAGACGGGGGGCGCAAATTGCATCGCGCGCCTGAAATATGTGTGACCCCTTTGTTTTATGTCCGGCAATTAAAGAACAGATAACAAGCGAAGGAAATCGCGACGGGCGGATCGCCCCGGAATCCGGGACGCCTCCCCGAATTTAAATCAAATCTGAGTTTTGAAATAAATGCGGAGGAACGGCAAAATCACGTTGACGATAAAAGCGGCAGACACGGCGGAGCGAAATTGCTGTGTTTACAAAATACTCTATGTAAATTGTATTGTCTGCCGGGGGGGAGCAAACTGTTTACATTTCACATGTTTACGACAATCTTTTTCCAGTAAACTCAGCTACGGAGCGATGTTTAATGTTTCTATTTTGAAGGAAAATGGGCTTATTTAAAAACACCATCAAGCTGGTGATGCTGCAAAATGTGAAATTCAAATGTTTGCATAATTGCTCCTACCTAAATGTTTTTATGTTAGTTGTTAGAAATTATACAACTTTCCACACTCAAGTATTTTATCACTCAATTTCCTGACATTACAAATGCAAATTATCCCTCTTGCCATACCACTGCGTTCATATCTTTCCCAAATACGTACACATTATTCATCCCATTTAAATAATTACACCTGAACACAAAATTTGTAAAAGATGTTTGCATAACGCTATGGCATAACGTATTCAATGGAGGTGGCCGGTTTTTTCCCACCTATGTTTATTGTAATCTGTTTATCAAAAATGACACGATACACCGCCCAACAAAACAGTCTCTAAAGATGCCTTAATTTATTCAAAAATTTGAATCTGTCCATTAAAATTCAGGCCATTAACATTAAATATAACTGTCTAAACGTGTTAAGTAATGTTTGACGAGTTAGTGCGGATTTATGTCTTAAGCTAGATGTAAGTACTACCCTTCCCTGTAACTACTGTTGTCTGTGTTGGTTTGAGCATAAATATTTTGCATATTTCTCGTCACCTAGAATACGGACCTTTAAATATAGGTCTTGACACGAGAGAAAAGCTGATGTGAGGTTATGGACCCGTGCAAAGTCAACTACATGCAGAGCGCACAGTAAAAATTGAATATGTACCGGTGAAAATGGAATAAAACAGTTTAAATTTCTGAAATGTCTGAAATTTCGCGGTAAGTCTAGGAACATCATCCCACTTATATTGAGCCCTTTAAACAGTTGGTGGATATTACGCATATAAGTCATCATGACTTAACTGGAACGCTTTAACACGTCCTCACGATGAGTATTTTGTAATGCGCCTTAAAGTTTATTGGTAGATACGTCACAAACTATGGGGCAAATTTACAGTCCATCACTTAAGGAATACTCAAGGAGGCTTTGGTGGAAGAAACCTTGGTAGACCTCAAATAAGCTGTTCGATAATTACAAAATCTTCTTGCCTCCGCCAAGGAGCACTTAAGAAGGTAAAAGTTCTGACAATAGCCCAAATCGTGAATAAGGAACCGGTCCATTAAGTATTATTTCTATTTCTATGGTTCTACGATCGTGTCAAAGTGAGGTTATAAACTAAAGCAAATTAAAACTTGTAATTAAACTAAGAAAAAGTAAATTTAAACCCTCAACCATCTTTTTTAAGCACCTAAATCGTTCTTTCCAGATTCCCAAGCATCTTTCGAAGATATTTTTGGTGCTTCTATGAGCCCTTGTATAATTTCTCTCTGCATTTGTATTAGGACGTAAAACTGGTGTTAGCAGATATCTTTTACAAGCATAGCCATTTTCACCCAACATTTTACCTGTAACAACACATGATTTATAACAGATTCGTATTGCAAATCTGATGTTAAACAAATAATTATAGGCTGACCTGGCACTTCCTTATTTTCATATTTGACACGAACCCCACTTCTTTGAAATATTGTGTTATCATGAGTGGATCCTGGATACCTAACGACAATATCTAATATTTCCATACTTGGACAACATACCACTTGTAAATAACATTTTTTAACCAATTTCATCAATCATTATTGAGATAATATAAGTATCTGTAACTTAATGGAGAAAATTCTCCTTCTATTTCTATATATTTCACCTACAGCACCTCCAGGATTTTTTATTGGGATGTGGGTACCGTCTATACAAGATGTTACACAAGGAAAGTTGGTAATTTGATTAAAATCATTCATAAAAACTTGATAATGAAAAGGGTCCTCTGGGAATTTTACGATATTACTCATTTTTTCTGCTAATAACTCTGAAATCTTTTTTGTTATTAGAGACACTGTAGAATGTGAAATTCCCCTAAGATCACTAGCAACAGTCTAAAATAAATAGGAAATAGTAGAATAGATAAATAAAGTCAAAAACTTGAATAAAGCATGAGTAATCATTCTTTTGCTAGATATAAGTACATATATAAAAATGCAAGTTGCTTGGAAATTTCCTGTATCATAGTATCGTTAACTGAATAATTGGATCAGTGGAACCACTGGCAAACCTCTGTTATTGGGTTTATGAAGAGCATCGTTAATCAGAAGCAAAATAATACGTAGAGTTGTATTTTTAGAAAAGCGATACCCCCTTATAAACTCACCTTCACTATATAAATCTAACGGAATTGGCTCATTTCTCAAATACCGTTTAGATAATAGATTTATATTATGAATAATTCGACTGACGTACTCATAATAATCGTCACTCATGTTGAATCCACGACTCGAAGGCGAACTTAACTTTTAATATTTCCTGAGGGATACTCAAGGTGAGATCAAACCGACCTCGGCCTCATCTCATCTTTAAGGTGCACTTAGTTGACTATAAAGTACAGATGGCATAGTTAGTACGCCTTAAGGTTTGAGGAATTCTTAAGGCGCGATTATAAATTTGCCGGTAATTTACTTCGCCCGCCTTTCTTTCTTGTCACTAACTATAGTATAGTTATTCGCAAGGTACTTTTTAACAAATTTCCGAACCCTCGCAGAATAAAGTATCTTCGGCAAACGATCGCTTTCTCGATATTTACCCGAAAGAAAAGAAGGCGAGAGTCCCCTTCCCCGATCGAGATATCGGTAGCGATAGAGTTCTCCGAAAACCGGATTAAGCGGGTGCGCATCCATCACCGATCCGGGTCCGGCTCTAAATCTTTGCCGATGTACAATATTAAAGTTGATTTCTTTTTCTAGGGGTTTCAGCGTCGTCGCGCCGGAACTGGCCGTTCCCGGCAAAGTGACCGCCGTCTTCCTGACGCTAAACGGCGCCGCAGGCGTCCTACCCCTGAACGTCACTCTCAGGCTCTCGTCGGACTCCTCGTCCTCGAGCGACGGGGTCGCGCAGCCCCTCGTCGAGATCACTCAAGAAATAAAAGGTAATTATTAATTCAGGCCCCGGTTCGAATGTCTCCCCTGTGGATTCGAAAGGTAAGCCCGCCACAATTCGGAAGCGGCGGACATTTGCATATTTTATATGAGCTATATAACGTTCGAGCGCACGTACCTATTTAAACGTGTATATCTACGTCCCTTCCCCGCATAACCACATTTCTGCGACTACATGTATCTAATCAAAAGTTTCACTTCACAAACAATCGTTACGAGCCATCGATAAATTAGTTTATTTGGCAGTTGCGAATTTCGTCATCGTTCTCGCAGTCACCGTCGACGCGATTAGAATGTGACGGTGTTAATTAGCGGGGTAGAAGCGAAAGGGGACGGGTCAACTGATACCAACTCCAAAGCTCCCTCACCCCCGCAGATGTTGTTTTATTTTGTTAATTACCTTCGGCGAGCCGTCGAATTAATTTACACTCGTGTTTACGTTGCGATCTGGAAAAATACACTCTTTACGGGAATAAATTCTCTAACTTGAATTTCTGTCAAAATAACAAATTTTCCGGACTACGCTTTACTTAAGTGACAACATCGCTTGAGGGATAATTTTCCCATTCGTTTCCTATATCAAAACATGATATTTGAATCACCGATACGTAACGTATATATGGGCTTGATTTAATTACCTATAGTATTTTCAGGCAGACTTAGGGCAGCTAAAAACCGGTTATAAAATTTTAATGACCATAGTGTTTCCGCTAAAACACTCGACACAAATATTAAATAATGAGGGTTCGTTGCATGATGAATCGTAAATACTGGGTTTTAGTAAAGGGCAAAAAGCCACATGCGCTCAGTGTATTCCGTCTTTTAGTTCAGACTTGAAAGAGTACACGTATAGTTCTACATACATACTCACATACATTTACCAGTTGAAATGACAAATAACGTTTTCTTATTTGGATGGATACGACAAATGTATTTTAGCGTTTACAACCGATTCAGACATTTTACTGAAAAATGTTTTTGGAGATGGAGCTTTTAAAACATGTGCCCTATTTAAGCCATTATAGAGAATTCGTGTTGACATTGGCAGCAAGAAGTGCTCTTCATGAGTAGTTTGGACAAATATGTTTTACTTCCGAGCACAATGGACTTCATCACGTCAACTTCATCGCAATAAATTATTTTCCAAATTGCGCCCAAAGAATTTTTACCAGAATCCAAGTTGTAATCGTCTTAGAAACAAAAATTAGAAATATGCGATAGGTGTGAAAATCTCAATAATATATATCTGGTAGTCGCAAAATCAATCAATTCCGAAACTTCTCTAGCTAAAGGCTTGAAATTTTCGAAACTCGCAAAGTACTTCTCAATAACCTATTTTGTATAATTTCAGTTAAATTTGGGTTGCAAAAATTGCAAGAACTGCATTAGGTTGGCGCATAATCACAGACAACTCAGAAACTCCCAAAGTTAGGGAGTTGAAAAATTTTGAAGTCATCAAGGACGTTATCGGTAATTATCGTACGAAGTTTCAACAACTTCCGAGTTGTAATCGCTTTTTAAAACAATTTTGACTCTACGATTGGAGGAAATGGAAATAAATGCCGCAAAATCTGTCACAACTCAGAAATTTCGAATGGTAGAATATTGAAACTTTCTAAACTACTAAAGTACATTTCAGTAACATCTTGTGGGATTTCAATTGAGATCAATTTTTACGAATCCTGAATATGTGTGATTAGTGAAAATTGCTGGAATGTACCAAATTCAACTACCAAACTCCGTGAGTTGAAGGTCTGAAACTTTCTGAATTCGTTAAAAAAATGCCGGGAAACGTCGTGTAGAGTTTCAACAAAAAATAGCAATTGTAACCACGTTTTAGAGAATTTTCGAAATCGGTAATTGTTGGAAATGCGCAAGGTTGCCTCATAATCAGGGCAACTTTGAAACTCCTTTAGTTAGAAAGCTGAAACTTTCTAAAACTCTAAAGAATGTTCCAGCAAGTTAAAATTGAAGTTGAGACAATTTCTTATCAATAATTGGAAATATGTAATTGGTGAAAAGGCCATCAAAAGTGCGACTCGAAAAGGTGCGGGGAAGGGTATTTTTACTCATACTGTAAAAATATTTAAAAAATTTCTAGATTGCTAAAATACGAGACCGATAGTAAAATGGTACATACACCTAACATTTGGACCAAATGACGAAATGGGACAATTTTCTTGGAGGTAAAATAGTCAGGTTACGCAACAGGAACATGAGATATGGGTGACAAAACGGGCACGAATCTCGTAAATTAGCCTGTAATTTCCAGGCACAGCCCTAATAATCTGACATACGAACACAGCCGCATCATACAGGATGATTCATTCATCTGATAAACTCGGAGGAGTGATTTTTCAACCCCCTTTACACCGCAAACCGTTGACAAACTTATTTTTTAGAACGTATAGTTTTCGAGATACAGGGTTACAAAACTTGCCAAATAAATAATTTTTGGGGATATTAAAGTACGGGAATTTGAAATTATTTAAAATTCTGAACGTAAATTTAGATAAATGCATTGAGTAGTAATCTTGTGGCCGACGTTACCAAACCATAAAATCAATAGCAGGAATATGAAGGCCAAGTAATACATTATTACTGGCGAAGAAGGTTTCAGCCACATTTCAGTTTGAGTTGTAATCAAGGGAAAACCGGAGATTGATAAATTCGTTAACTAACCGATTGTCTCATAAAGTCGAACATTTCATTAGCTACTAGCATGAGTAGTCCCTCAGGGCGTCCCTGTTCCTGATTTCCAGTTCCTACCCCCTGTGGTTAATTGAGGTTTCGTGTAATCGCTCGATGGTTGTCACAAAACGAAAACACACAAAAAAAATTCATCACACCCGGATAAATCCGGACGGGCGGGGAACCCTTTTAGTCGCCGTCAAAAGCGATTGACGCTAATTAGACGTCGTTTTTATTCCCGCGCCCTCTCCCGTATTGTCCCGTCAAATGACGGAAAAACCGCCCACTCGCGCTCCCATTTAAACGCCATTGTTCTTTGCCCATGTCGACATAGAGCGGCTTATCGATGTATATCGGGTATCAGCTGCAGCGAAAAATGCTAACCGAGGAGAGATACAGAGGCTACACGGGCGGATTCCAGGTTCCCGGATGAATAATGGATAGAGCGGAAGCGAGCGCCGCGACGCTCGTGCCGTCAACTTGGGCGACGCATGAATGCACTCGCTCTATTTTCATTTTTACTCGCTCACACTCTTTCGATCTCTGCAAGTATATACGAGGTGGCCTACATCTTAGGCTATCTACTCCAAAGGAGATGAGTAGAACTACACTTTAAGAAAGGACTCCAAGTATTTTAAGTACATTACACAGTCTATGTACTCCTTGTGTACTGTGATACTTTGTATCACTTTTACGAAACCGGCCAGTGTTTCCCTATGGAGTTGTAAGGGGTTGCAGCGTAGTAAGTGACTCATCGCTGAAACCTGGCGCAGTTATCATAGATATTACGATTATGAATATGACTTCTAAATACATTTTGTTCTCTTCAATCAAGATCAACTTATAAGTAAAAACGAGAAGCTCAAATTTGGTCAACGATTGAAGATTAACCTAAGTAAGAATCGAAAACTACAGAAATATGATCAAAGATGACTTTAACACAGTTATTTTGGTTAATTTGTAATCGATGTATCGAGATTGAATCCAGGATCTTTCTTCGAAGATATTGTGAAATTAATGTTTTAAAAGCAATAAAGCCTCCTGAGCTAGTCTGTCATACATTCCCGTTTAACCTCGGAACAGAATACAAGGAACAAATTGTGATTCTCAAAGAATTCATATATGGGCCTGATATCAGAGTTGGTCAATTTTAGATCGCCATCGTTAATATAGTGGATCAGACCGATATCCCAAATACATTTACTAAATTGAATTAAAAAAGAAAGCAGTGGAAGGAAAATTTCAAAATCTATATTTATCGGGAATTTTTCCTTTCAGTATGTTTGTCGTAGAATTCTCCAATCGAAGAACTTATGTCGGGAAATTTTCCGGCAGTTTCACGACAGTTCTGAGTACATCACGAGTTAAATTAGTCCAAGACAAATAATCCAACTTATTTAGAAGATCTACAGTTGTAGTTGAATCTAGAAATACCAAAAAATGTGTGCGTCTACGAAAAATAGTAGTCCAGTGCAAAGGAAAAGAGGTGCCTTAACTTTCACATTTCGTACTCGTTAATGGAGTTACTCTTATTCTTCTATTTATCTACTTCGCGTCGCGGCGACTCGGTTTACGTGCTCTATCTCTCTACCTATCGTGATGCACGACCTAGAAAACGCGAGATGGTATAACGTCGTGTCAGAATTCGATTGAAACTATACGGGAAATTAAAAGTTGCATGCAACTCGAATCAGTACGAGTGCTTTCGAAGCGAAACTTCGCCGTATGTCAAAAAACAGAAATAAAGGTTTCAGTTACAGGTATAACAGATATAAATGACATCATTTTGAAATCAGACCACAACTACGTATTTGACTTTGAGTTACAGGAAAAGAAATTCAAATACGAATCAAGAATAAAATAATATGACATCGAAGTTGTTTAAAATCTACATCTAACACCCCTAAAACAAGTTTCACAAGTTGCGAAGCAAATAACTCTTGTAACTTAAGCAGACGAGGGTACAACACTATTTAGAAAACTTTCTTATGGCTTAGGATGTAAGATCAACTGTTTTTCGGAAAAACTCTACCAACAATTGAATAAATTTGGGACGAGATGTAGTGCTTAAGTATCTAGTTAAGAAAGCGGGGGTATACTGCGCCGAATTTCTGCTCTCGGCTGTAAAAACAGGTCACCGAGATTAATCTTGCACCAAAAAGCCCTTAAATTTTTAATTAAACCCAATTTTAATTACGCTTTAAACGTTTCGGGAGTCAAACAACATCAAATCGACTAATTCAAACGATTTAAATAAGTTTTAATTAAAGTGGTATTTATCTTCCGGTATAACGTGTTCGGTATTCATAAACGATGATTATACCATGTTGATATGAATTAAGTGGTAGTGTCAGATCCATACTGTGCTTTGGTTTTTTTGTTTCTTTCTTGTTGTTTATAAAAGTTGGGTAAAGAAGTCGCTACGTTGCAGATACCGGGGTTGGATTGGAATCCTGATAGATACTCCATGAATATCGACGAGAACTTTCTGCGAGATGATTTGTTCAATGACCAACAGGTAACCGACAGGAAAATTATTTTCTTAGCACAATGAGTTTTCTATCCAATAGGGTTCATCAATCCTGGATCCTATTTTGTTGCTCCATGGATTGTGGGAGATCATGATCAAGATCCATGGGATCAACCAGTCGATAAAGAGACAAGTGATGCTTTTAAAGTTCGGATAGACGAGATTCTAAACAAGATTGAAATTCCTTTGTTGTACAAGTTGGACAAGAAAGGCTAATTTGGTGGCTTCAAAATCCGGAATGGCTCTCTTACTGACAGTTCAAAACAGTTCCTTGTGTCTAAATTGGTGGAAAAGCCCCAGAAAATTGGCCGTGGAAGTTCCACGATCAACAGTCGGTGATGAAACCGAGATTGCCAATAGGTGGACTGTTGTTTTACCTGAGAGAAAGTTTAAAACGGGCTGTGAAGTTAAAAATTTGCGAGGTTTGTTTTCTTTAGCAGGTACAAAAATCGTTCCTGTGGGAAACAAGCGATTGGATAGTTAAGAAGAGCCCACGCTTGAAAAAAACCACTGGGACAGAAGAAAGAGAAGATAGTAAGGGATTGCAAAATTGGGTGATAGTGTCGATCATGGCGTTATTGGAACTTTTGTGAAATTTTCAGGAGGCATTGAAGAAGAGGTGTATATTGCGCTGGAGATAGTCTCCGGTGAAGATTAGAGCTAATTTTTGAGGAAAAAAACAAATTTCTTATAATAATTGGTACCTTTTAGTAACAAATGGCGAATAATTATTTTGAAACCATTCTGGGACCTAAACAACATTAAATCTGTTAACTAAAGGGGTTTAAGTAATTGCACTCATAAAGGTTTCCACTAAACTCGCTTCCATGTTTATATAAATTCAATGATATAAGCTTATTGTCTTTGTAGAGTAAGGTTAAAGTATGCTTTCAAAGAATTGACCCTTTGGAGCAAAATTGGGCAGTTTCGCTCGGTAAGCTTCGAAATCCATTTTGAAAGGAGTCAAGTGCGTGGAATAAAGAGACGATGTCGTTGTAAAAGCAGAACTCGAAGCGGGATCGTACAAACAGGTTAAATGATGTATAGGGGCTTAACAAATATAAATTTCCTTTGTCTGCCTCAATCACAGCACTCGTGCACGCCCTCCGCGAACTTCATTATATTACGCTTGACAATGCGAGCATTATCTTTTTCTTGTTTGAACTGTGAATTAAGGCGAAGGGATCGTCGTTTTCGAATGATAATGCGAATGAGGGGATCCCGTTTCGAGGTCTCTTTCGGAGGGAAACCTTTTCACCGTCTCCAGAATACTGTTTAATTCCGAATTACTCCTCTTTCTTATTTCGTTTGTAAACATTTTGAAGCTAGACGGCGAATTAAATACAACAAGCGGGACAGCTTATAAAAATTATCCTGCGACGTAAATCCTGAAGTTACGCATCATTAAGGTTAAATGATGATCGTGGAAAAAATTGCGATGATAAAATTTTCGCAGGGAAAGAGGAAAAATGTAAGCAGAAACAAAAGGCGGACGGTGAATATTTCACGGCGGACCGGTCGTTAAATTGAAAATTTAAGTCTGTCCGGATGAAATTGGGATAAAACGGCACTAGTGGGCCCCAAGGCAGGGGAATGAGCGAATTCCACGTTGGCCAACTTGAACGAAGGAGATAAAAAGGAGGAAGGAGGCAAAGAGAAAAAGAGAAAGCCGGCCGAATCCTTCGTCGGTATTGCGCTGATCCGAGCCGAGATTCTTTCCCATTATCTAATATCACCGATCCCCAGAGTAATAAGAATGTGTGTATATTCCTTTAGGAATCCTCTCTGAGTGGCTTCTATTTACATACAAGCGAGAAAGAGGCGGGTGGATTTTTATGTTGAAACGGGAGATTTAATCTAATTGCTAAGCCTTCCATCTTGAATACGAGGACTTTACGTGAAAAAGAGAGAGAGAGAATAAGAATCATTCATCATTCATTTGGGTTCTAGCGTATTTTATTATTAAAGTAAAGTTGAGGGAGAAACTGCCGAAAAGAATGAAAACGGGGAATTACAATGAACGATTTTATGAATGAATTTCTTGGGTCGATGAGTGGAAGAGCAATTAATGGAGGCCCGATATTTGTTTGAGAACAAAATTCCGTGAATGGATAAAGAATTTAAAAGCGAACGTGAATGAGTGGAAATATGCGGAAGGCGTGTAGAATCGCTGACAGAGGAGAGAGAATTTATTTCATTCAACTACCGCCGTCGTTGAGCAAATAAACAGATGGATACGCGCTGATATTCAAATCTGGGAGATAAACTTTCACGATTTAGCAAGTGATGATGGAGCTCGAATGGTTCAACGGGCAAACCACACCGAACCTAACCTAATCAGTAAAGAGAAAATGTGGTGAAGCTAAAAGCGCACAAATGGAGTGAAATCAAGTTTAACGGACATAAATAAGGAAACGAATTAAGAAATGTAATAAAGATAACGATGATAACAGTAAAATAAACAGAAGAAAATCTAGTAGGCAAAGGCTCCATAGGACAAGAAATAGAATAAAACTTTACGGAAGAAGAAAAGCTGTCTGCTGAGTAAAAATATGTCATTTGAACAACGCGATTATTATAGAAACAATCTATATTAATAATGCTTTTCTGTAACTGTAGTTCGATAATATTACCATTTTTAATGATTTTAATGAGATGATTTTTTATTCCACATTTGGCGATCGAAATCAGAGTGCGCCTTATATCCAACAGGTGCAATCTCGTCCAGACTGTAAAAGTGATGTTGAAAAATGGGCATCTTAGGAATTATAAATTAATTTAGCATTAATCAGGTGAATTAATCAAGCGCGTTATCGCATCACGAACACGACTCGAGCCCCGTACTAATCTACATGACCGCATATCCTTCTCTGGAATATGAAATCCGCTTACGGGCAATCGAGAGGTGTATTTTGATTACGATATTACGCTGATGAACTGCCAGCTAGTTAATTTCCTCCGGGCACGTGTTCCACCTCCGTCTACTTGGCCTCCTCCTCCCTCGTTCCCTCTTTGCGTTCACTCGTCATTTACGCGTACCCATACCGGAGCATTATTGCAATTTCCTGGCCGTTACGGCTCAGCTTTAACATTTACTTCCCTTTTGACTATTTCCTATTCGAAGGAGGCGACCGCACCGTTCTACTCCCGACCCCCTACGCCTCTTCCCGCGGGGGCCGTTTTCTCCCGACATCTGTTTTAATACACGTCACTGACAATCCTCAGATCTCTCTCTATCTATCCCTCTCTTTCTCTCTCTCTCTCCGTCTATGGTCAAACGAGATTTATTTCCGTTCTGGACGCGGTTGAGAAGGAGATCCGGCCACTCCTGCCAGTTTTCCTACTCGAGATACTAACTTTGATCCTGTGTCGTGTGTTGGGATTATGTTTATGTGATACAGGGCATAAACTCACCTATGACGGGATTACAGACATAAAAGGAGCTTTTAGCTTTTATGTTTACGATTTCAAAAAATATGACAAGTGATGGATAAGCTTTACTGGTCAGGGATGTTGGATTAAAGGAGTCGTCGAATTGGCTGGAAAATTTAGAGGCAAAAGCACTACGCACTGGTTAGTCTTAGTTACTTCTCTCTCTACGTTTCGAAATTTGATTATTTTTTCTAAAGTTTCACGATTTCCAAATGTTAAACTTATAACAAAGATCCTATGCTCATGTGAGCACCTGCGTTGAAAAGTCAAATTTATTATAACAGCCACTCATCCATTTTTAAAGAGAAGTCGTATTTACTAAGCAAATATTGCGGTACTACGAAATAAAGTTCGTAATTATCAAAGCCCTCTTATCCTCTTTTGATATGAGAATTGAAACCGTGAACATTTTTCGAAAATCGGCTATAATACCTGTAGAAGTTTTCTCAAAATCTTTGACAGTTCATGTCACTGACTGAATTCAACTGTATTGATTCCAATAACGGGATATTGAAAATTAAAACATTTAAATTGCGTTTAAAAACTGATCAAGATTTTAATTAACATTGGAGTTTCCGTTTTAGTAATATAGAGGATTAATAATGACAAATGAACCAAGTGAATCTCATTGCCTATTAATGTAATGTCCAATGAAACGAGCCTTATTCATTTTCATGTTCCCATCAACTTCAGTAATGTTGGCATATTTTTGTGAAATGCGGTTTTCGAAAATTAATATTGATATAAACTCAAAGTTTGAAGCGTTCTGCTCATTTTGTTGAATAATGTATTTATTAAGTCCCTTATCGCGATCTAAATTTCATATAATACGGCTTCATCCTCGTTTAACGCTTGACCTGTTTTCCTTCGGTTTTTTCCTCTCCAATGATATTTTTGCTCTCGTATTGTTTTCCCAATTCCTGAGTTTCGAAAACGATATCATTAGAGGAGAGTCTTCCGTCCCATCGATTGCCGCCATTTGTCGTGACATGTTTTCCTTCGTATTTAATGCAATCTTTTCCATTATTCGGAAATTCCATCGAAACTGAAATTTTCCCTAATGTACTTTTGCTCGGAAGATGTGATTTTCCCCGTTCCGCCCCCGCCCAGCCCCCACGACCCGCGCGCAAACCATTTCCTCCCTCCAGATTTTCTTCCGATCATCGTTCTCGTTGTTTCTGTTTTCTGGGAACGTACCAAAAATGGAAATCGACAAGGAAACTAATGACGTGAAAAATTAACTCCTAATTTCAAATTTAAATTCCGTCAGTGTGAAATTTAGTTTAACTTTGGTAATTTAAAGTTTGCCGTTGCCGCCGTCTTACCACCGGCAACTTTTTTCTCAGGAACGGTAACATTCATCATAAAATATCCGAATGCCTCTGTTTCGCGGGTGCTAAGCGGGGAAATCTTTGAAAATTTCATTTTTTCATCCGATCACTTTTTTACAAGCCGTAAATCTTGCGCCTGGTAGTAAACTCAAATAGTCCAGGAGCTAGGCTACACAAAACAGCACTGATAACACACACTGCATTCGAGCTTATAAATGGTTAGAAAAATGTACCAGTACAACATCAAGTGGTTAGATCGCTGGCTTGCACAGATTACATATGAAAATGGCAAAATTTTGAGGCATTCTTTGGATCTTCTCTAAAATTGGGATATCGGATTTTACTAGGAGTGACAATAGTGCAAATTGAATAAGGAAGGATAGCAGTAACAAAAATTGTGTAGTTATACTAGTTCTGGTGTCGGTGCTTTGTTAGTGTAGACGATTATACTAACTGCGAAACAGTGAGTGCCGAAAAATTTTTATAGAACAGAAAACTTAGTATCTCACACTATGATCCTGGATCTTAACGTATGTCCTTCTCGCTAACTTGACCATCGATGGGTCGACTTTCCCCTCTCGAATCCCCCCACCGGTTCGATATTGCGAAACCATAAATCGTCCCGGCCGCCAAAATTTTTTCCTCTCACCCCCGGGCGACTCCTTCGGAAGCGTTTGAGCGTCCCGCCTCGTTCTCCAAAACAACCGCCCTAAAACGTAAACAACATTATGTTCGCGTCCGTTAGATTTCCCTTCCCGAAACGCTGATTAATTTATCCGAGCGGCGGCGGCGGTAGCGGCGGCGGTTTTTGTTTCCGCGCCCTCGGGATCGACTGGGAACGTCCCCCCACCCTTAAAATATCCGCTAATGCCCGTAAAAGAGTTTTAAGAAACTTACGCTACTAAGGAAATCTTTCCAGAAATCACTTATTTACCAAGCAAGAAGTGGTAGTGCCCACGACTTGTTTACCCGACCTGGATTTTCAATTAACACCTCGAAAGGAGTTGTTTTGAATTCAGGCTGGTACAGACAACTTAATCATTCTAATTATTCGCGATACGGTTACAATAATAAATATGCAGAAAACAGTAATGGCAGTAACAGTACTTGCACTAGATGCTTTGCATGTGTGGCTTTTATGAAAAATGCGAAACCTTCATTTTCAGGAACTTTTCATCACATATTGAATAGTTTTCTTGGTCTCAAAAACGACCAATGAATGGTACAGGAATATGTTAATTTCCTGCAAAATAATTTAAATTGTAGCAGTAATATTTTAACATCAATGTTTTATATTATATTTCTTTCAGCCAACATATTTTCTAAATTAATAAATTCAACAACTACAAAATTTCCCCATATTAAGCTTAAAACGCGGTACAAGCACATAGGGTATGAATACCACTTATGGAATAGAAATCATTTTAGGTGTTAGATCAAGTATATAGATCGGTGAGTTATTTTTTAATGGAGCACCCTGTAAATTTTTATCTTTTATAAATTCTGTTGATGAAAACATGCAACATAACTAAAACAATAAATAGAAGTTAG
The DNA here is from genome assembly GCA_963576515.1 of Cryptocephalus primarius. Classification (NCBI taxonomy): domain Eukaryota; kingdom Metazoa; phylum Arthropoda; class Insecta; order Coleoptera; family Chrysomelidae; genus Cryptocephalus; species Cryptocephalus primarius. Next base: position 1,484,045 of record OY754936.1, on the reverse strand, counting down.
TAAGTAGTAACGTTAATGTTGACAGTATAAATTGCAATTCTAGAATTAACCTTGTGAATAATTAACAATGCGGTATTTAACTGAAACTCATCGAAATGGAATTTCGTCCATTTCGATGATGATCGATTACGGTAATATGTATACAAAGTGGAAATTGCCAATATTTTAAATCTGAATCATCCTGAGTTCCGGATACATCACAAGGAACTGTGCCAAAAATCCACGGATAATTCAAAGAACTGTGACACGTTAATCCATTAAAAAGAATGCCTCATTTTCAAATTTTACTAAAAGCACAGAAGGATACAACATTAAGTTTACATAAAATTACCCGAAAAAAAATTTAATCTGTCATAGAACACTATTGAAGTGCCTCCACAGGGAAGAATTAAATCTCTACAAAATTATGCATAATCAGAAAGTAACAACACGATCAACACCGCAGGCTGCAATTCTGTAAGAAATATGGGAGAAATTGAATACAAATGAGATAATCTTTGACATTATTTTTTCTGACGAATCTAGTTTTACGTTGAATTGAGACCCAAATGTGCAATACTGCAAGGATAGGAAAATAAAATTCTCATAGGATATAATCATTATGCTTCAAAGGTATCAGCGCCAACCACATAATTGGATCAATGTTTATTGAAGAAAATTCGACAACAGAAAAACCACTTAAATTTTCTTAGAAGCCCCTCTTATTTATAGACGCATTTCAACGCTAAAATGGATTTTAACTTAAAATGCGTTTAGAATGTGTTTCACTATAGGTACCTCCATGTTAAGAATACACGGAGCAAAACTGTAGTCACATCCATAAAACACATTCTAAACGTATTTTAAGATAAAATCTATTTTAACGTTAATATGCGTTTATGAATAAGACAGTTAGTTACTGTGCTAGCAAACTTATAAGCAGACCCTGTAAATCGAAACCAACCAAAATATTTAGGTATAACAACATTTCACTATGTAAGAAACTATCTGAACGAAATCTTTACAACTAAATGGATTGAATGTAGAGGTACAATTCGATAGGAAGATAGATCCCTAGACCTTAATATTTTTGACTGATATCTGTGGGGCTACTTCAAGGGTGAAGTGTAACATTGATTTTAAAAAATCGAAAATCTATACGTTAAAAGGATCATAAGGATGTTCTGTGGGAAAAATTTTTGTTCTGAAATTGTTCATTTTACCTACTTGTGCGTTTCCATTAAATTTCTTTACACTCATTATTATTTACCATTTGAAATATAAGTTTTGCAAGTCGTCGAACTTAAAAGATCAGGTAGAATTAAAAAATATACAAATATACGCGGTGATCCATTTAAAACACTCACATCTGTGCTACTGCAAACACATGTATCACCATGACACTTTAAATATTGATTTAACAGGCGTATTTTTCATATCAAAAGTTGACTTGTCCGAGTATTTTTTATAACTTTCCAATACAACATTAAAAATAAATTTATTTCATAAATGGTATCAACACGATACACAATATTTCTTTTGCGTAACCAATTCAAACTCCAGTGATTATAGTGACGATTAGATTATCTAACGTTCTTCCTTCCCAACTTTTAACGCGTAAAATCAATAGTACGAGTATATGTGGGGCAAGTCTCGAGGGAAAGAAATTTAAACACGTCAATGATCCTGATGTCGACCTCTTTAAAATATTCAGTCGAAGTGTTACAAAATTGGTTTTTCAACAACGCCATCGTTTGATACGATCTAATGTAAGAAATGTACCTAATAAATTCTTATTCTTAATCCTGCTAATCCAGGTGACACTAAAAAGCTCTTAATACCTACTCGTACCTCTGAGGGACTTTTCCTAAGCGATTTCCGAATCGATTTTAATCCTGTTAATGCCCGGCTTTTAAGTAATTATATTGATTTAAAACTTGGGCACTCCTACTCTAATCACGTCAGTTTCCAGTAAATCTCTTAACTCGACTTGACGATAATGTGTCTCGTCGCTAAACACTCATTCTGTATAAATTTATTTAATCTTGTTTAGTGTACACGTGCCAATATACATACATTTGCTGAGATGGAAACTGATACCCTTCTTTGGGACGCGTGATCAATACTTGTAAAGCCCGTTAAATATTTCATGTTCTGTTTTCGGTATGGAATAAAATGAATGTGCTGAAAAATGAAACGGCACCCTGAAAAAAATCGAAATTTTGGCGAACACAAGAATAGTGCTTGTCTCCATCATGTAGTGCGAAAATTGTTAAGATAATTGGGTAAAAGATGAAACGCACTAAATGAACAAATATACTTTAGACAAACATCGACTAATATGTATAAAGATGACAGTACATTTAGTGAAATATTCTCCCTACAAAAATGAGATCAAAATATGCGGTTTATACGGTCAATATTACTGAGGCAATATTATTGAAACTAACATATTGCACACACCCCCTACACGTGCCAATAATATAGGTAAATATTCTATTAGTTGCGATCTTGTCGTATGGAAGGACCGACCTTCATTTTTTAATAGGGGTGATGGTGTATCTGGATATGATTTTACTCTAGTATTTGAAATACACGAGACTTTAGAAAAATCTAGAATTTGTTCTATTTTGTGGTCCTCGGAGAATGAAACAATTAGAAACTTGCGTAAACCTTCCAGATTCGATAATTTAAAATTCCAGAAAAACGTGTGGAATATTCATGTTTGATTCGTTTTGACATATAATACACAATAATATTTTTGATACTTTGGTAAATCTTCTAGATTCTACTTCAAACCTATTCTAGTCCTTCAAAACCCTAAGGAACATATAGAGTCCTTTTGGTATGACAGACTTTCAAGTATTTGAAATCAAAACGAAAACGCTGCTAAATAAGTCTTTTAGAAGACTCGGGGACCGAATATTGTGCAAGCCATGCATGAAATGTGGTAATGAAAATCGATATTTCTGCAATAAAATTGACTGTGAAAATGCGTGTAAATGTAACTCCGATATATCTTACGACTGAAGTAATGATGAAACTGAATAAATTCATGACTTTGAAGAAAGTTTGAGGAATTGTCAGTAGGGCAAGAAAACAAAATTCTATACGATTATAACTACAATGGTCCTTATATACGTCGGTAAAACATTCATAACGACAAAAAAGAAGACTACAAGACAAAGAGATGAAATTCATAGGAAGAGTAAAAGAAGTAACTAAGAATAGAATTGAAAAGAATATACTGAATTAATGTATAAGAAAAGGTTGCCTGCCAAAGCATATTTTATAATTGTGTAGGAAAACAAAGCATCGGTAAACCAAAGAAAACCTGAGTATCGCAACTGTCGAAATAGCCCAAAGAAAAGAAAAAGCAAGAAAACGATTTCAAACAACTTTTAGATGGACACTATGAGGTGTAATTTGCATAACAATTGGCTTTATTAAATGAGTAATATATCGGTTTAATACCAACAGATTGAATATTTCTTGGGGAAACTCGACTGACTTTATAGCATAATAAAAGCAAATAAAATTGTTTTAATCTTATGTCTACAGTTTCACAGTAATTACATACAACATATATATTACACCATGAAATAATGCGAGGAGTTAACCAGGTTCCACCCTCATTAATAACAATGGTAGTAGTTGTTACTAGAATTCCTTGATAAATTATTCTCCAATTGATTAAATTTATAAAGAGGTGAATACAATTATGTCGATTCTAGCGCGTTACACCCGTCTGTTGTGTACAAAAGTTTGTAAAAAATTGCGTTCGATATTTCCCCGCGGAAAACGAAGCTGGGGATAATTCGAAAACCGACAATCGAAAATATTTTTTTATTTCAAGTACAAATATGAGGGTCGCGAAATTAGGTTTTAGCTCTACATGGAAATGAGGGTGTCGGTGTGTCGGTTTTTTTGTTTCCATTGAATACAATTATCGACGTGGCCAAAAAATAGAAACCATCTTGTGTAAAGTAGTAAAAATAGAAACCTCTTTTGTGTAAAGTAGATTTCACTATATTTGATGTGTTTCAATGGAGTATTACGAAATTACAAAATACATTTATCACTGAGGTATTACTTCTTCAATTTTTGTTTCACATGTTTAAATGAGCTTGTGTTCGTGACTCTTAATTGGAGAATTAGGAAAAAAACTGCAAAATATTATGTAATTAGTTAAAATACTTTTACCGAGTGTTATTAAAACATTTGATGTCGTTTTAATTGGTACCTTACAGCTATTTCAGTAACAAAAGCTATTTAAGTGGTTTAAAATCCACATAATAAAAGTCGAGACGTCGAAGTATGTTTTCTGCTCTTGTTTTCTACCATAAATATTTTTTAAAAACGTTTTAATTAGTTTATGAAGTTAGGTCGAGTTTAAAAGAGAAAAGGTATGCGGTAAAGTTGTTAATAAGGGGAGGTACGTAATATACATGGAGTAACAGAATTTATATACACATCACCCGTTTATTACAATAATTCAAGAAGCACCACCTCAAGTGTGTAATATGTTTTTCGCGTTTGTAATATGTGTATCGCAATACATATCTCATATGACAAAAGTCACGAAAGGAAGATTTAACAGAACAGTATATTTTATACATTTTTGTTTGAATAAGTTTACCTAATTTACTATTGTGCCTCCTTGGTGCTAACGTTTCATGCATATATAAATATTTCTAAACAAATTTCACCTTTCTACAATGCCACGCTCCCCTTTTACTCCCTCGTTCGAACCGGAAATTACCGTTATCTCACCGTCCCTGATCCGCTGTGCATCGCTTTCCCATATTTTCCCTCATGTATCGGCCCCATGCGATATATACCGTAGCGTATAGAGGCGTCGCGACGCGCAGTGCGCCCCTAGCGAAAGAGGGATTTTCCGATTTCCTGCGGACGGAAGCGGGACTGCTTGTCCCTCGGAAATCAGCATAAGCGCTATCGGTCACTTCGTTATGGAATACTTTGTTTGTCTGGAACAGGGAAGTGTGGAAGGGATCCGCCATTGTGCGCTTTTCACCCGGTTAATTTGCTTTCTTTAGGGGTCACGTCCGTTGCGGAATTCCGACGAGCTACATTCCCGCTAATAACATCGAATTTTTCGGACTCTTCGTGGTTTGCGGGAGGAACAAGGCTAGGGACGAGGAGAAATCTGGATTATCGGGACGCTCGTGGCAATTTTCCAGGTCATAGATGCTTTATGTCGCCCTAGTCGCCGTATTACGGTGAAATTTCCATTATTCAGACTTTTAGCAATTCCGAGTTACCTACTTTTCGGTCCCTATTGTGGTAATTCAGATGCAATTTACAGGCGCCACAGGAGATATTGCACAATCTGTTTCAATTCTGGGAAATCGTGGTAAATCAAAAAGTTTGCCAAATAAAAATATATCACAAGAGTGCGGTCCCTTCGTAAAAATTGTACAGATATTTTAATTTAAAAGTTTCCTGTCTTTTTCACTTCATTTAAATTAGGGTGTTCGTTTAACACTTCAAATACCAATGGGATAATCTTTTTAAATAAAACCTAGGGAATCTGATATTTCGGCGTATTTACTATATTTTAACTTGTTAGAATTCACTAGAAGGAAAGTTGCAAAGAACAAGAGTAATCCTGTTTTAGATTTTTTTATAATATTCCACATACACATGGAAGTCCACATTTTTAGCTTTACCAAAAAATTTAAAGTCAAGTAGGTACCCTTTTTCAAAATTAGCTCATCGATACAAAGATTTTTCATACGTATTAACGTCAGAGGGGCTAATTACTTAATTTCTTAGCGCTGAACCAAAACATTCTTTAAGAAAACCGTACGTTTTCACGTAAACAAACAATATTCATAAAAAGTATAATACGAATAAATCGATAAATTCTTTCATACGCACTTTTGTTATCTTAGTTTACACTTACCTGCTTGCATTTGCAACAAACACTATACGTACATCACTATTTCACTAACAATTAGAATAATTTAACAACCAGCAGGCATTTAAATAATCATTAAAATACCAAAACGTCTTGTTTAAACATGTAGGCTTTAATATCAAAAGCTATTAATTTCTTTGATTAAAATTGAAAAATATATCTCCCCAGCAAATGAAATTCAAAACAAAATCAAACTGTATGAACGTGTATCGATTTTAATCGCGAAATATTGCATTTTCGAAACGGGAAATTCGCTACGAAATGTTGAAACATTTAATGTTTTATTTCAATAATCTCCAGCGCTTGTACCTTCGCATATTTACTATTATAAATTAAAACGATTAACGCAATATTTGACGCTTTTAAACTTTAACCGTTAAAGTTCCGACGCAACGGCGAACTTCTGATTCAGTTGTTCTCATTTGTTTGTAATTGTTCTCGTGTACACTTATATTTTCCAGCAAAAGCCGTTAAGCAGCTCGGGTAAACATAATAAAACCTCATCTCGAAGAATGTACACATTTATAAAGGACCCCGCATAAAAATCCTTCCAGTTGGGGATTATTTGTGCGGGATAGTGGTTCATTTTTATTCTGTCACATAAATGACACACATTGTGTCATTTTTATGTGAACAACCATATAAAGATCAAAAAACCTCCCCCTTCGCGGAGAATCGTTTTTATTAATTAACGACCCAGGGAGGATTTTTTTGATTACGTTGAAGCCTCATATTAAGTACGTTTATTTGGCGAGATGTCGTCGCATCAAATTATTCTCGTCACAATAAAAGTGAGTCATATCTCAAAAGTGACTCGCGAGTAATGTCCATAGCGAATAGCAGAATACAAATTTGAATTATCGACCATGGATTCTTTAAAATAATGTAATATTAACCATGCAACTAACCTGAAACATCTTTCCAGACTCGCCGTCATTGGTGGCCCCCTCCTTCGTCTCTCCGCCCGCCATCAAGTCCGTTTCCCTACCACTGGTCACCCTGAAAATGAACGAGCAATACCAATTAACTAATTGCCACGATAACTATCAACCAACAATAAATCATACAGCACAATGATTTTATATTAGAGTATAAACGTACCCGTAGGCAGGACGCATCTTCGCCTGAAGAATTTCGCACACTCCCGCACCAAAAACACTGGAAATTTATCCCGAATCACTTACCCGCGACGTTTCCGTCATTGATCGATCAATTATCACATACTAATCAGTCGTAATAAGACATTTCAATGAGTAATTACCTAATTAATATACGTTAATTGACCGTATCTAATTAAATACTAAACGGAGAAATCACCGAACGAGTGCGACAGGTGAGAATCGCGGACGGAATCCGGGACGTTTACGAGACGTTCTTATCAATTTTTGGTGTCGATCGTGTGGGGCCCATGCGCAGAACCGATGGTACCGGACGCACGTACAGACAAAAAAGTGCGAAACCCGACAAAAATATCTCGGATGTTTCAAAAAAGTTAACCAGTGAAATGTTCACTTGGAATTCGTTTCAGTTGCGCGCTGGTAAGGATTTCTTTTTACGGGTAGACGTCGCACGGAAAAATATATTTATTTTATGAAATATTTTCGTTTGTACCAGAGAAACTAAGTGGTTGGGACGTTTTCTACGTCACGTAAATAGTGTTTACTAACTGCAAAGACGCGAATTAAAAGGTACAAACTTAGACAAAAGCAATTATAGATATGACAATTCTTAAAAACAGTTATTGATACGACAATTCATGAAATCTACAACAATGAGAAGTTTCCTTGATTTTAAAAATGCTGTTGTCGGGGTGATTACTTCAATGACACATCTATGGAGTGGCTGACACCCCATGTGCTCTGTTTGGGGGTAGTTAGATGAATTTATAAAGGGTGTCAACGTTTTTCCCCTCGACATCTCAGAAAGGCCTGACACAAAAGATAATTAGATTCTTAGTTATATTCAAAACTTGGCTTTCATTATTAATTTTCATTTTCTAAATGTCACCCCTTTGATTTCACAAATGAAAATATTAAATTATTTATTTTTCACTTGATAGCGTCTTCGAAAAAATTAGAATAAATGTGCACAATATAAATGATGGAATTGGAAATTTATATTTTTGGATCACTGCGTTCATTTCGTATTTCTCACGTCTCAAAATTTTGTTTCTAACATTGGCATTTAATTTATTATTGCAGCATTAAATAATCCCATGTACTTGTGTGGCCAAATTGAATAAAAACTGAATAAATCAAACGCCAACCTGACCCAAAGATGTATAAATTTACACATCTATTAAATGCAATATTTTTTAACGCACTTACCATACACTTAACACATGTTTACATACTAGTTAGTGGTTAACGTAAACGTGTATTTTGGTGATTTCCTCATTTCTACAATTAGACAATACTAAAAGTGTTAGAGGTAAATTTATACCGCATACATTGTTCTGAATATAAAGTCTAACTGCTTTATTTTTCACTACGCGCCTTCTGCGTAAGTCATATATCAATAAGTTACCGCATATTTGTTAATACTGGTTGTATTTTTACTTTTGAGAAGAAGGCAGAATGCATAGTGTCTCTTCCCACATAAACCACTGTGTTACGACTGTGTCGTTTGCTAAGGAATCCCAAATTCGCTTGTTACATATATTTTCAATGGGTAAAGAAGATCTTCATTTCCTTCAATCCAAGCAAAGAAGGTGCTGCTGTAGCTATGTCAACATATTTGTTAATTTTAAAGCCAAATTAGTAAAGCACTTGAAAGAAAACATCGGTATTGCATTTACCCTTTACACTGAGCTAGAGAAGAAAAGGAATTCTATACAATTTTCAGTAGACTTACTGAAGGTGCCGTGAAATTTTTAACGCACTTTAGATTGACATCCCAAATTCTTCATCTTCATCCAAAATTCACATTTACAGAATTTTCAGTATTACGTTTGAATTTGAGTTATTTAAATAAAAATAATCCTGATATAAGAACGTATCATTTATGCTATTTACAAGGTATAAAAAGCATTTTCGGTCACCATTCGTTTCTTTAATAATTCCAACACGTCAATTGTCGGATCCGAAATCGCCCTTCGTTACCACGAGGCAACGTCGTCAATTTTTTAATTTGATTCTCTAAACGAACTCCCCCCTCCTATTGTCAAAGCGAAACCTCCAACCCTCTCCCACGTGCCGAATATTATTTCTTTAATTAACGAGAGCGATTCCGTCGGCTTTCTTTCTTTTCAATATTTAATATCGCAAAACAACCACCCCATATCGGCGCTCCCCCTCACCTTCCCCTCTTTTCCAAAATTAAATCTTGCTCGATTAGGAAGCAGTCAGCTGTCGAGTTTTCTCGACTCAACGGGCCGAAAGATTGTCATTTCCCGCCGTCGCTGATCTGATCATCAGCGTTTCACGCCATCGGCGCCGAAACGTCGCGTTCACGTATAAAGACCGTTCGCGAGGGGGGCAAACGGGGGGAGGGGGCGATTTATCGGCCTGGGGGGCTCATTAATAAATCGCCTCGTTTTTCCCTCGTTACCCTCCGATACGATTTTTATTGTGGAAAATATGTTCGGGTTTTAAACAGTTCGCGGTAGTGCTGATGAGGGATCCTGGGAGGTTCGGTACTTTGATATCGTGGGGGTGTTCGCATGTAATGTCTAAGAATTTTTCTATGAGGGTAAGTGGAGCTGAAGTTTCACAAAGCTCACGCTCACACTTCTTACTTGTGCTGATTTTTTTATGTCCTCTACTAAGATTCTGTTTAGTTTGCCCCATTTTCGTTCCAATACGATTTTTCAATTTGTATGTGCTGATAAAAATTTATTTAGGGGTGTAATTTACCAGTAATTTTAGAGGAAGCTGAGACATACGCTACCGATATTGCCCAATTTGTACTTATCAGACATGCTTGATGCAACCGCAAGGAAATCCGTGTATTTCCTCTCTCGATCGGGGAATTGTCCCTAAAAATTGCAAAGCTGTTAGAAGATCAAAACGTTTACGTTTAAGAACAATGAACAAAATAACGATGATGACGATTTGTCATAATGTTATTGGTTAAATTATTATTTAGTTACAATTAACAACTGTGTGTTGTTATCCTTTCATTAATTTCATCTTCTGAGTTTCATAGTTCCTTTTAAACATTAATTGGATAACTTTCACTTTCTACTCTGCGAGAGCATTTTTAACTGTATTTTGTATTAGAATCTTGATTGTTCTGATGTTTTCTTAGTCTTTTGGTTAGTGCCGCGTAATTAAAAATTCACCCGGAAGATCAAGTTAGTTTGAAACTTATCGAACGAATGACGATGTTTGCTTAAAAATGTATCAAAACTTTGCCGCAGCAGAAGAGACGCCCAAGAAATTTATGATACGGGAAAAGTGTCTCCGAAAAAATTAGATCTTCGGAATCTCAATCTAAGTTTATTAGTTTGCTATGTGTTCAGCGTGCTTGGCGCTAATTACAAACTTGGTTTCGACAGTTTAGACAATTAGAGGGATCCTTAAGGAAGGTAACTTTTCTGGGAGGTCATTCAACATGTACTGAAAGAGAAGTGAAGTTTTACTCGGCATTTTTCCTCCTGCATTTCGACATCGCAAACGAGGGTTTAGATAAAAGCTGTGCCGATGTAAACTCGACGGGCGCCTTCAGTCTTTGCCGTCACGCTTCACTTCGGTGGGATGTTATTAACATCAAATATTCCAATTTGGGAAATATTTGCCGCAACGTCCTGCTCGTCTCGAACGTTCCATTCCATTGTCTCATTACCGGAAACTTCATCCGGAATTAGTCCGGCTTAGGTTGCCTCCCATCGCTCTATTTCCATTCCGATCAGCTCCCACCGACTAAGTATCCTTCGATATGATTAATTGGACCGAACACGACATACTCAATGGTGTCACACACCGACCAATCGCTTCGGTAGGCCAGTTATTCCATCATTAATATTGGGGAGTATTTAAGTGGGACACACTGTATAAACTCAAATTTATTAGGGGAGCGTGTATCTATGCATGTACGCGGGTGTATATATCGAACAGGATGCGATTAAACTTCACGACTGGATTATTGCCAATCGGGACGGCAATTAACAAATTTGTAATGTAAACAATCAAAACTGGAATTAAGTTTGAATTAATTAATGGTAACGTTTTTGTGAAGAGCGACAAACTCATTTATCGAGTATTGGACAGGATCGCGCGGTGATTTGTTTCCAGGAGGTGTTCCAATCCGTATGGCATGTAATGCGCACGAATTTTAATTAATACTGCTGTAATCTTCTGGTTAGATCAATGTTTCAAGCCAAGATGGGTTGCAATTCATCAACAGATAAATTTGACAACCCATTATTTCAAAAAGTTTGACAAAGTATCGCAAAGAACACATTCAAGTGCCCTCTGCTAAGACTACGAAAAAAATATGTTGTTTCTATCTTTCAATTTACTGTTGAAGCGATTAAGACTGTCATTAGGAGTAATCCAATATGAATATCTGTAGACGAGTTGTCAAGACCGACGTTAAAGGATGGTATATTACAAACTTAAGTATTGAAAGATTAAGCAGTAGTAGTAGAAACTTATAATTACCATCATAGGAAATTTCTGCGGTGGTAATAATTTTAATTTAGAGTTAGAACCCTCTATTTAAACTATCTGTTTCGTTCTTTTTTTTAATGTATATAATGCATATTAACATGTATAAAAGCATGTGTTTAGTGCATATTGCGTGCATACTGTAAGCTTCTTTTAACTACGTAGTTCCCCGTCTTTACTTATAAGCTAGGGGCTCCAAGATGTTTAAAAAAATTCAACTCGGAATTTTCCTCTCCGGGGAGGTGAAAATAGGGATGAAAGTTATTTTCGTCAGTATTACTCCGAGATACTTCTCGAGTAGTGGGAAATTTTAATCTCTGCACGGGAAAATCCCTAGTTTCACTTGCCATAGGAGTGTAAAATGTGATGAAATGTATGCTAAATATTTAAAAGTTGGAAATTCCTTGTGGTTGCGCAAATTCTGATACATATTGTAAGAGTTGTTTTTGAATCTAATAATTTTAAACTGTCCCCGTATTCCTTTTCGTCATTTTTGCCTTATTCGGCTGACACCAACTAGGCCTATCTAGATTTTGTCCGGCATTCTAAAAATAGAACTTCACATAAACATTTCGAGAGAATCTGCGACAGGAAGGGTCTCGCGAGGAATGGGTTCGCTTGTGATTCACTCTCTACGTACGAACTTAACTACCTAATTGGTATTTGGTCCTTTGATTTCAAAGTATTGAATAAACATACATTTGTTAAGTAAATCTTTATTTTCTTATTTATTATTTTCATTGATCTGAAAACTCAACTGTTACAACTTATACGCTCACATTATATGCACTCAATTCATCCATTCTATTCCTCCTCTTACAATATTGATCATAAGATCGTTTTTCTATGTGACGAAACTTTGAAACACCATATTAAACGTTATTACGTGTGAAAGTTGAAATTCGTAGACGCGTTTAATCAGAGTTTAATTGCAAATTAGTTAATTGAATGGTACGTAACTCGCTTCGTTGGGTTCTAAACTTTATTTGTTGCGCAGCAAAGTTCACGTGTATGAAAACAACTCCACGCCCGCAAAAAGTGCGCCGTTTAAATTCGCAAACGGGGCGAAGGAGGATCTGACGATTCTGACGACTTGCAAAACTTCGAAATGCGATCCGGTTCTGTTTGATTGGCGTAAGCAAGAGTTCAAACATCCATCAAAGCGACTCGCAGTGTTTACGCATCCATCGTTTGAGAGGCTGAGAGGGAATAATTTTAAGAAGTTTTATATTCAAAGTTAAGTTTAATGCTGATAAATTGCCGCCCTTCTCCCCGCCGACGCCGCCGCCGCCGCCGACGCCGACGCCGACTCCGCAAACTTTTCCGATACTTCTCGAACGACTCGTTTCGGACCTGCCCGCCGAGATCATCATCGGTGTAATTTGCTCGGGACGAAATAATGAAATCATTCATCAAATAAAGTAAAAAAGGAAAGAACCGTCGACTTAATTAATATTAAGTGGCGTCAGGGGGTTCGCGTGTTACGGATTGCATGTCCGACCAGGGAAATGATGCTTATACGATCTTGGAAATTGTAAAACGCTTCTCAACTAAATGATAGTTTCTTAAAAAGTTGGAGTACCTGTAATTTCTCCTGTAACTCAGGAAATTATCTCATTGCGTTTGATATTTGCAGTTTTCACAAGGATGCGATGTGCGAGAAGTGCCTACTGAAATACCTCACGACCGAATAATGTACATTCTAATAACACCTTTGGGGTGCACTTTTCAATTTAATCTTATTTGTATAGTTCATACTTTGCGAACAATGCGATGTATGGTGAGTATTTAATAAAATATTCCATGACTGAACAGTATACATTTTATTCAATACCTTTGCAATACAGTTGTTGGCTTAACCATATCTGTATGTAATATAGTGCAAATCTCTACGAAACTCGCTGTTCGACTAAATAATAGTGTAAGTATAGCACAATCTTTCTTACAACTCTCCAACTATGTCCTTTGATTCAAGTTTGGAGGTTTCAGAAAGGAACGATAAATGAAAAGTATCTAGTGAAGCATCCCGAGACATAACCATGTACATTTAACTCTAGGATGCAATTTTTAACCTAACTTTAGTTAGATAGTGTAAATATCTTTAAACATACCCAACAATTTTGTTTTAAAGGAAACATCCTATCTTTGTGGTATCAGGATCCTCCACTCTGACGAAAAAAGTCCCTCTAGTGCTGACGTCCACGTTCTCCCCGAAAACGACCATGTCATGATCTTCGCACTTATCGTTCATAAAGTCCTTCAGATTGTCGCATCTGATCCCCTTGATCTGCTTGGAATTAACCGATTTGGCAAACAGTGAGACGGAGATCAAATCTGATCGGGGGTAAATTCAATTAGAAACTAAAAAAGTCCAAACAGCGATTTAAATATCGTACCTTTCACTAGCATTTTCCGCTCAGCGACGATATAAAAGTCAGCCTGGCCCATCGGAGGGGATCCCCCGCTTCTCCCCGAGTAGACCATGTCGACGAAATTCGCCTCTGTCGGTTTCGTGACCCCCTCGAGGTCCATAGTGTACTGAAAGGGATCCAGGCAAGTGATCCTGTTGATTCTCGTTGCGTTGGTGTGGAGGGCGACCTCGCATCCCAAAGCCACACCGATCAGGTGAACGGCCAGGTAATCCTCGCCAGTCTTCTCAAAAAGTTCCTGGATGAAGGCGTCCAGTTCTGAGGCCAAATGGCGAGCCTTCACAACCGACATCTCGGGGGTGAGAGATACGTTCCAATCAACTAGAATGGGGGAATTATTTTATTTCCACAGATGAGAAATTTTATTTTTCCTATGCTATTGGAAAATTCGACATTACCGGTTCTTCACACAGGGGGAACAGTGTGTTTCCACGACTGAATCGAAACAAACGGTGGGAAGAGCTGGGAAGTTTTAAAGGCGAAGGAAAAACAATATTGATCAAAAAGACCGGAATGTTATCGTCTTTATATTTATATTTATTGCCCTGGTGTATTATTTTTAATTAATTGAAATTTTATATTTATCATATTTCCGACTTTCTCTGCATATTGAGACATATTCACAATACTAGTTTTTGTTTCTTAAGAAACTATTCCTTTTTTGTTCGTAATGCTTCCCTGAGAAGTTATGCAAACAAAACGAATAAATTATTTTATTAGTATTACCTATTCAGTATTATTTTTCGTATTAAACGTATTATTCATATGCTCGTATTATTTAATTGTGATATTTCCGTGTTGAGTTTTAAAAAAAATGTGGTTTTTCCTTAAGTTTAATTTGTGCATTTGCTTTCAAAAATTTATTTTGAATTTTCCTTGAATACCAGTAGTATTTCATGAATAATTAATTACAATTAATAGAGCAGCTCAAGAATTATTTGCAAATAATACATTTAAAGACAATAAATGCAAAAAACTGTAACGTAAAAAGACATATTCTTGAAATAGTTCATTAAGCGCAAAACAATTTTAAAATTTATAAGTGGCGAGTTGTCATTAATGGAACCTATCGATTTAATTAACAATATCCAGCAGTGAATGGAAAATGGAAAAAATATTTCCCAGAAATCAAAAAACACTAATATTACAGAAGAATGTAATTTTATCTAAAACCGATTTTAATGGAAAAAAGATTAAATACAATTTTGCAAGTTTGTAAGCGTAGAAGGCAATTTTTTGTTTTTAAAAGGTTTTCATAGATAAACGGCACTCTTTTGAAATGCATAAATATGAATAAGAGCGACACAAAGAATGCAATTCCAATATCATCTTGACTTATAGTCATATATAGCATAATATTGAGATGTCTAATAAAATTACAGCAGGAAAAGACAACAAGCAAAATTAAATATAAAACAATTCAGGCGAAATCTAATGCAAAACCAAAATTACAGTCAAAATTTTGAACTATACTCTCCCATCATAAAACCGTTTAATTATTACACTGGATAATAAAAGAACTGTTGGGGTTACCAACCCAGAAGCCCACATAGTTCAAAGTTCATTTTGAAAACCTGCCTATTTGTTTCTTATTTATTTCAACTAGTGTGCATCGTTTTTAAAAACTACTATGCAATCTGTGAATCAACATTTTTATTTAAGAAAACAAGAAAAATATAACTTTCAGGATATGCAGGACTAAGAACAATTGAAATCTCCAAAGCGAGAATAATGCATTCATATACTGCAGATGGCAAAATCGTTGTCCTATCAGTGTAGGCACAAATATTACAAAGTAGAAAAAATACCAACTATTGTATAATGTACTTCTGAAGTAAATGCTCAATATGTTGACTCAAGACTGAAGTTTGGGGGTAACACAATCATAATCGCACACCTACATCATAATATTACAATGCATGAATGAACTATCATATCACCATACCTGGAGTACGAAACTGAAAAATATCAAGATTAATAGCACTGAAAATCAGCACTTCGATGAAATAAAATATTTCCAGGCCGTAATGCCCCTCTTTTCTGAGAGATGATAAATCTGGCACCAGGAACTTTATGAAAGGGAGAATACGAATCAATTCAAAAGGTGTTCTTATGTCAATTCGATAAGGAAAGTTACGAAAAATCCGAAGAATCCGAACCCACATGCACTCATTACACATTAGATCAACACAGTTGATGAGGGGGTGTTTGCTTACCGACGAAAACGTTGCTGACGAGCTTATTGGCGTAAGCGGTCGACAGTTCGAAGCTCCAATTTCCATCTTTCTTCTCTTCTTCGGGTAACCCGCCGATGATGAAAATTATAGGTTTTAGGACGTTGACGCTAGTCTTTTCGATAGAATTTATCATCCTTCCGCCCCTGTTGTAAGACGTTACATATTTGAAAGTTAGATTAGGAGGGAAGCTGGAGTCATCCGCCAAGGGAAAACCTATAATAAATGAAACGGAAAATAAATAAACAACTAATTATTAAATAAGTAATAGTAAGTGTTACCCACCATGGGTAACCCCAGCGAGGAGTAGAAGAGCTGTGAACGCGACCATCATTTTTTCGTATTATCCGCTCTCGATGTGTTGCGCCGAGTTTTATCCTGTGCAATGAAGAATCCCAGATATAAAAGGCTGCGCGAATTGCTTGTGCCAACACTAACCAATAATGAGTCAAGGTCAAGATGAAATCAGCGTTATAAAGAAATTCGTAACAACACTTCAAAGGTGATTATTGGTTTTTAAAAAAAGTCGTGATATTTGTAACCGACTAATTGGAATTATGATCAATCATACATTCTTG
Source organism: Cryptocephalus primarius (assembly GCA_963576515.1). Lineage (NCBI taxonomy): Eukaryota > Metazoa > Arthropoda > Insecta > Coleoptera > Chrysomelidae > Cryptocephalus > Cryptocephalus primarius. Next base: position 1,467,275 of record OY754936.1, on the reverse strand, counting down.
AATTTGTCACACTTATCATTAATTACGTTCGTGTCGTTTACGAAACATAGCACACCATTGAACAATAACTACGCGGAAAAATAGAAAACAATGGATCGTAACAAAAATGATGTTTATCGTTACATATAGACAAGTGTAAAGGTAACCCAATGGTTTCTAATCATTTTTTCAAATTAATACGGCATGAACATTTCGAATAGTGATTTTAAGGAAAATAATAGTGTTCCAGAATATTTTGAAATATAAGAGTATTAAGTCTATGAGTATACAGTATATCTGGTTCATAACACGCAGAAGAAAATACCCTTAACGTATAACAACCTTTTTGTATTTGCAGCCAATGTAAATTTTTAGCTGCGCGCTCCGGATCTGCCTAACTAACACCATAAAAACAATTCCAAGAATGCCCATTTATCTCTCTCGAATTTCTCCCTGCGAGGCGTCTAAAATATACCATTTTTTCTCTCCCTGTCTCTATCTCTCCTTTCTTTTCCAGGCCACGGCATCCTACCGTTGAAGGTCCCCGCCGAGGCGGTCGGAAGTTGCCAACTCCAAACTCTCATAAACTGCACCGGAAACAACAAATGCGAGCTCCAGAGCACGTCGCAAATGAGGCTGGTCGGCCCCGTACGCGACGTCATCATCCGACCGGCCAAACACGCTTACAGACCAGGAGAGACACGTAAGACGGGATAAGACGTATTCCAGGATTCTGAAATTCCAGAATTTTGCGTTTTTGTTTAAGAAAAATTTGGAAAATGTTGTGTACGGATTGATGCTTTCGATACGAGTCGAATGTGATGCAAAATTCTTGGAACAAGGAAGCTCCTACAGAACCAACAAAGAACCAAAAAACTTACCGAAAATTTATTTTAGGGGATAAAGATTGCACCACTGGTTTGCACTCTGTACCTTCTTCTATTTACAAGTTTATTTCAGTTCATCTTTTATAGGGAGTCGTTTCACAAGTAAAGCACAGTGTGCGTTAGCTATTTACGTACTTATTTTTTTAATAAAATCTCTTCAGAATTCTTCAATATATTCTACATTCTTCTTGCAATTTCATCAAATACGCCTTTTCCAGAGATTCTAGTAACGCATGAAGAAAGCTCTGAAAAGCAACATCACTGCAGCCTGGTAGGCTTACGTCAGAACTGTAGGGTGCATGAAGTAACACTTGATCATATTGAGATCGGATTTTGAGCATTTTTCAGTTCAGTTTTTGAATGAATTCACTTATCTACGTCCACATGGAACTGCGTTTGTCATAATTCCAGTGATCATAAGCAAAAGTCATCATTTCTTCCACCTTCAACTAAGCTCGATGGGGTCTTTTTGGGCGTCGAGAAAATAAACCTTGCCACCTATTCGACTGTGATTTCAATTCTGGTTCAAAGTTTCTAATCCAAGTTTCATCAGTGGCGGTGATTCTATGCAAGAAAGTTTAACCTTTAGCATCAAATCGTCGTTTAAATAAAGCCGAAATCACCTGGCGTTTGTGTTTATGTCAAGCTCTGAGGAACTCATAGCGCTGCAATCTTCCTTTCTTTTCAAGTGATTTGTCAATATTCGAAAACCGAACCTTATGAAAATTCCTATGAACTTGTGAACCTGTGAAACTTGGTAGATTTCCACACATTTCACAAGCTTTGAATAAAGTTGGTTCGTCAGGCTTTTGCCCCGTAAAGTTTCGATCTTAATGAAGTTCTGAGGGATTCCTGATCTTCAACACTCGTAGTACACGAGACATGTTCACGGCTCCATATCTAAGACGCATTACTAAAAAAGCAATCACATTGTTGACGAAACATAAACAGGTGGTTCTTCTTCAAACCTTGACTACAGCTTTTGTAACAATTACTATCATACTATCGTCCTTCACCCTAGGGTGTCAATTTGTGAATTATTTATGAAATGACCCCAGTAAATTAGGGCACTGGGTGCTTTTTTGCTAAATTTAATTTGTGGGCAACGTTGAAACACTGTTGGGTTTTTCGAACTTCATCATTTGTCTTACATTAGTGATTATTCAGTGTTGGCTCATATTGCCGGTCGTCTATCACCTCCTACTAATAACACGTTAAACACTCAGAGGCAGTCGTAATATTGAAAAAGGTAATTTTCGAAGCATCCTAAAATAAATAGAAAGCCATTTAGAAAGTTTCAAGTGATCGATGGGGGGGCGGAGGACGGCGCACCCCTTGACTTTTTCGCGCAGCGTCGAGTTTTTCTTTTTGATATTTATTAGTGTTAAAGTAGGCAAACGAACTTTGGCCCTCGTCTTCGACGTATCAGAAAGTGACGTTGTTGACGTGTCGTTATGGCTATAAATTTGATCACAGAAAGCACAAAAGTTGTCCGTAGATACGGGGAATCCCTGAGAGGATACGTGGATGGATGAATGGACGGAATAGGGCGAAGTGGAAGAGAAAGGAAGGTGAGCGAACGGGCGAGAACAAAAGGTCGCAAATGCCCGATATTACTTCGACGAACTTCAACCGACTCCAGTTAGTCGCGTTGAATTAATCAAAGCGTTTCAGGAATGTTGTGCTCGAAAATAGTCACTCGGCGTGTTAATTAGCTATGAGAGTTCAATACAGGAAGGAAAGTATTTCACGCGTTTAAAAATTCAGACAAAGAGCAACTTCAAAAGAGTGCCTCTTTCAACTCCCATGAGTGAAATGCAGAAGGCTCAATAGAATTTTAATACCTTCTTTACCCTTTCACCAGTACCTAAATCACCATCGATTTACTGATGAGATGGCGACCTCCTGCTCCAAAAACTAAACTACTCTGGAGAATTAGACTTAACAATCAAAACTGTCAAAGACACCATTTCTGTGAATAGTAAGAACACCAGGTGTCAAAAGCAGTTTCTTAGTTCGTCTGAAGAGGAAAGTGAGTTGCGTGCTCGAAAAAATTACCTTAAGAAAATAAGGAATCCATGGCAGAGTTATCAGTGAATGCAGAAGTACGTAGGAGAACAAATTTGCCTCAATAATAGTCATTTTAGAATTGACGACTGGCCGTTACGTAGCTGAGAACAGATGGTGTTACTTTTGGAACTTTCCCATACATAATGGATGCATATATAGTGAGCTGAATAATTAAGATGATGACCAGAGTGGAAAACATAATATTCATTTACATTCACGTGGATCTCTTATCATTTTGTCATTAGTAACCGATTCGTTGACGTGTCGGATTTTAATATCAATCGGTCGATAACTCGAGGTATTAATTACGATTGTCCGTTGCTCGGTCAAGTGATAAATTTTCCGCGCCGTTCTTTTACCGAATCAGTGTATTATAAAGCCATCAATTGATGCTATTCCCCCCTTTAAATTATCCGTATCGAATCACATCACAAAATCCCCAAATTAACATGACGGAATCCCTCGTGCAAACAATCGCGGGCGTCCAAAACAACCCTCGTCCCCTTTCCCCTCGTACACAACTGAATTACACTTTCGCCATCCCGCTCTCTCCCTCTCTCTCCTTCTCTCTAATTTCGCCCTTTATTGTTGCAGTGTCCTTTTGGGTGCTCGCCCTCGACCACGACCTGCAAATCGCTTCCGGTTCGATCGCCACCATCAGCGTCAAGGATCCAGCGGGAACAAAGGTCGCCTTATGGGATCAAGTCGCCCTGGACGAAGGTACGTCCGCGTTAATTGGCGGGATATCGACTCGACTGGTAGGATAATGAACGTCTGTCAAATTTCGATTTGGTGTTAGTTGAGTCCAGAGGTCCGGCAGCAGGGCCTTTTGATATCCGATATCCGGAGATTATTAACGAGTCGCCGGGGTCGAGGGAATCGTCTCGGGTTTCTCCTCGGGATTACTTATCGAATGCAGTCCGGAAACTTCCTTCAGGACGCTCGATTATCCTTTGCAATTAAATAGTTTACTTGATGGTTCCGGTTACGTCTTATATTAACCACCGTAACACTTACGTGGCGGCGCCGTTCAGCCGTTTGCTATTTTATTACCAATTTAGTAATTTATGCTCGCCGCCGGACCCCTTTATTACGTATACGTAATTGAAGTGCATTTCGGAGTATTTCCTGATTTTCATGACTCCATTTTTAAATAATAATGACTACCCCGAATGACACTTCCGATAACCAGTGCAACGACAACCTATTTTATATAAATAAACTAGAGGGTAGTCATGACTGACTAGTTGAAAAAAGATATCCTTTAAAATTTTGTATTTCAAAAGTATCTATTAATGATGTTATAGTCAAAAGAATTCAAAGATTCTTAAAGGAAGTCTCCATTATACTTTGTCAAGCTTTCAAATTTTCATTAAGTGATTTTGCATTGTGAACGTACTTTAAGTTTCTAGAAAACAATAAAGATGTGCACACTTTTCATAATTTGAACTTTGTACCACATTGCATCACCAATTACAATGATGGGCATTCCAAACATAACCATCACGCATAAGCAGTGTTCATAATAGAGAAACATCTTAAACGAGAGATTCCATAGGGCTCCCCTGACTGGAAAAATCAAGATCCATAGGGAAGAAAATTTTAGCGAGTCTTCCCCACATGAACTTTTGTAGCGATAAGCAAGGATGCTTGTTTTCAGGGGTGAAATCCTTCAGCCTTCCCTTATCGGAGTACGTGCGCTACGGGCGCTGGCTACTCCACGTCGAGGTCGAGTCTGCGGAATTCTCGACGCCTATCGAGGTGGCCCCCGGGGCCGGGGGCGGCTTTCCCGACGTCGCCGTCGCCGAGGAGCATTACGTCGAGCTCCGGTTCGGCCGGGAGATGAGGCGAAGGTACAAACCCGGATTGCCCTTCTCTGGAAAGGTAAGTGGGCTTAAGCGATAAGTTTTCCGGGAGACGTTTCCTCTACTTCTCAGGTGGAGGCGATGAGCACGGAGAAATCGGTGAGGGTGAGGGTGAAAGTGTACGACAACACCACCTCGATATACTCGCAGGATATAGAGATAACCAACGGCGAAGGAACGTTCACCGTCCCCGCCATTCTGGCGGACAGTGACGTGATCGCTTTACAGGTATGAATTATTTTCATATTACACGCCCTCTCGTCATGACCAGAATCTAAATCGTGTCATTACACGGAACGTTAGGGCGCTTTAAAATTTAAGACCTCCGCGAAGAAGAGCGAAACATAAAACGGCGATAGAAATAAAACCGAACTTAAATTTTTGTTTTATCGCTCCTTTAAACTACTTTCTGGGTTTAAAGCTTTTCAAACAATATCACCAATTAAAATGGGGGAAAACCCTTGAGAGGGAACGACAAAATTGACAATTAAATTGTTTATTGCGACGGGAAAGTGCATGGTTCGAAATTCCATTTGATCAATTCCCTTCAAAGGGAGCTTTAAATGAAAATTTAATTGAAAAATAAGAAAAGTTTTAGTGTCTAAAATTAAAGAGATTGCTGTTCCACAGTGTCCATGGTGTTTTCTGGTTGGTATTTTCATCCTTAGGAAATTATACTGATTGGTCCTATTAGGTGCTTCACTCTACCTAAAATAACTGCAAAGTTGGCTTATACACGGTAAAAAAGTGAAAATGAACTCAACAACGATTCGAATCTTTGTCAAAACAAGTGAAAAAGTTGTGTAAAATATATAAAATAAACCAATGAATTTTTGTGTAAATGTACGATAAAACAATTAATAATTTTATGAAAAATGGGAATATAATTGTGAAACAGCCGACTTTTGTGTAAAATATACATGAAATTATCACATCAAATGGTTTAAAATTGTCTCTAAAATTGTGTTGAATGTGAGATGTATTCTCCGAGTCGATTATCGAGTGATATAAGCGAAGGTGACCTCGGCACCATGTAACGAATTGATGTCGAATTTCTATTAACTTAATTTTTTTCAAATCTCTCGATACATCTACTATCTATTATTAGATCGGCCTGGCATCGTAACGGAATCCTTTGTGACTGTAAACCACGGTTGTGGTTTAGAAAGTTTTCCCAGACAATTTCCTCCGGTTTTCCATCGGATTTTTCCGTTTATAGATAGTTTTTGTTGCGAGGAGAAAGCCAGACATCATCCACGAGTCCCACAGAACAAAACCCGCGTCCCCATTTTATTTACACATTTCGCTCCGACCGACAGAGAACAATACAAAAGCAAGTCGAGCCGAAAAGGGAACGCCATTGTATACCTTACGCTTTCCGAAATAATACTTCGATCTGTTGAATTTCCGATGTTTGCTCGACGAGAATAACGAACGAACAGAAAAAACAGACACGCAGGGCCGAACAGAGACAGAAAACTCCGGGTTGACATTTATCGAAGGGAAAAGTACGAGCTCTAACTCCTCCAAACGGAATTACAAAATGCGACGAGAGCGGAAAGCGAAGCCACTGTTCTAAAAACGCCGGTGATGCCGATAAATGTGTATTTGAATATCTATCGGATCGAAACACGACGCCGAACCTAAGGGCCGGGTTTATTTTTCTCCCTTCAGCCCGTGCGTACGAGAATTACATCCCTTTCGTCGGGGAAAAATCTCATTTCCTGACGGGAAACCCTCCTCGCAGGAAGCGAGGAGAGACCTAAACAAGCCCTTCTGGGTCCTGCTCTTTTATTTATTTACCTGCAGCGCAATAACGGGAATTCCTGACGTCCGTGTCCGTCGGAAGGTTGACGAAATTTTATCCAATTGCCGGATGGGACGTATAAAACGCCCTATCGTCGGGTAAAACCGGTGGGCTGCAGGAAGAGTTACGATCGGAAAAATGTCTAACGTCTCCGGTAAACACATATATTTAATAACAGTAAGAAGTAAGTTGAAGGGAAATCTGGCAGGATTTAGCGAATATATTTCTGAAAAGCGAGTTTAAGATTTAGGGACGTCTCTGTCGTCATCTTTCACGGCCACCTGACGCCCGGCGTAGTGCCACTACTTTTCCCCCTATGGAATAATGGAAAAATATCCCACTTCCAACAACGGCCGAGCATCCGCAATGCAGGCCGAGCATGGCCAGATCCTCCACCACCACCGCTACCAACACCATAAATTTATTATTCACACTCCCGTCACCCCCACCCTGAAATGATAAATCCCCTGGAAACAAATATTTTTAACAATAAAAAAATTCCCGCTCCATCTTCCGTAAGGGGAAAGGAGAACATCTCATCCAAAGTTAATGCAGACGGAACGCGATTGAGCACAACGGTTATCCACCACATGGAATGGGATTATGGTTTTTATTGGGGTAGATGCTTCCACATCCCGAGTAATCTCTACCTTGAATTGGATATTCCGCTTTTGTCTCCGTCGCACGAATATTTTATTCGGGCTTTGTTTTAGATTGAATCTTCAATTTTACGGATACCGCGGATTTGATACTTGTAAAAACTAATAAAAGCTTTTAAATGGCTAATGCACTAAAACGTTTCTCGATGTAACTCCCCGAACGTTATTCAAATCCCTCAGTTACGCGATTTTCAATTCTGGATCGAGGGGATATTCCTTGAAGAACCACGTGCCGTTCACATTGATTTCAACCCAAATTATTTTTAAATAGAGAAAATTGAACTGTTGAACGGTGATTGGGTCTAAAAAATATTTAAGGTAACTCGACATTCTAGTCAACACTGTTAAATTAGAATTATAGATTTGTTACTGGGTAGTTCAATGGTCAATCATTTTAGAATAAAAATATTCATTAGTATTCGATTAATTAGTTCTGTCAGCAAACGTCTGCCCTCGTTTTTAACATATATAATATCATTTTGCAATCATCGACAACTACTGCATGTTCCAACTGGGTCTGCACTCGCGCTCCAGCTGTACGTCCATCACCTGGAGTTTCCGATCCCTCCACACACGTGACGGAGAATTCTGTCGATTTGCATCACGTACAATGGGATCGGGGAACTAAATCGACCCAAACTAACAGAGTAACGCCGGCAAAAACTCGGCGCTAACAAGTTTAAAAAGTTTCAATCACTCCTCAATGCGAAACAATATTTAACGAGATTTCCAGCCGATTTTAGTTCGCCGGCCTTTCCCGATAAAAGAAATAATTAATTCCGTCCTGTGCTATTTTTCTCTTTTCTTACTCCGATCCAGTTTTAATGTACTTTATATCGATTCGTTCGCAGGCAGAGCTCGTGTCCGTCGAAAGCAAGGAAATTGAAAGCCATTACGTGCTGGCGAGGGAACCGATCCACAAATGGAACTCCTCCTCGGACTGCTATCTGCTCATCGAGGGCGTCGAGCACACGCTCCAGGTATACATATGCACCACATTGGGAGACAATCGGGGGATGTATCGCACGATCTCTTATTTAATTTTCGGCTCTATTCTGATACGTTGCTTTTCTACAGCCGGAAGAGGAGGCGCACGTGGCGATCCTCTCCACGTGCCCCTGCGACCGTGACCTGCACTACGTTATCACCACCGATGGAAGGGTCACCAACTGGGCTCAGAGGCGGTACCGTGACCCGGCTGCCGCTCCACCTGTAGATACCACCACTTCTCCAGTATCAGGGGAAATCTGCAGGTTTAATTTTAGGTACGTCTAATCTCAAGCTCTTAGTTCTTCGTGTGTTCAGTTAGAGGTAAGGATCGAAGGAGTCGAACTCTCGCATTCTCTCCAGGATGTTTCATTTAGGGATCGTTCATATACCACGTGGTTCCATTTGAGACTTATTTTATACCCCTCCTTCATGGAGACATGCCGTGGCTTTTCGGTTGAACCCCTTTCCTTCGTATGATGCCACATGTTTTTTTGTTACAAAAATGAAATACAAATAAGTTTATGGTAAATTGCTAAGGCATAAATACATGTTAAATTACAACAAATTTAATGTTAATTACAAATAAATATATGTAAAAATTGTTTTTAAACCATGTGCACATACACATGGTAAGAGTAGCCATTTGTGTGATTCATTTATAATGGTAAATGAATTTTTGATATCAATAATTCAGCAATATCAAGACGCTCTACCTGTACATCACGTTTTTCAACCACCTTGCAGAGTCTTAAAATACCCCCTCAGTGGATTAAAGTGGCCCTTCCCCCAAATGGGTCTTGTAGTTTATGAAGAACTCCTCATCATCTTATTATTTTCAGGGGTTGCCACAACAATTCTCTATGACAAATAACTTGTATCCTTGTTGGTGATACACAATTTCTGACGTGCTAGTCGATACCAATGTCTTGGTTTTACATGTTCTCCCAACACTTTGACTGGTCAGTGACATTGTAATTTAAACATAAGGCTCATAAGCCATAGCCTACTTTACTGCATACTATTAAACTTGTGTGTAATTTGTTAATGACTATTTCTAACTAGACTATTTCACTTTTTGATTCTAGATGACATTATGTCTTTCTAACTTACTTAACTGAACAATGTTGTGTTCACTAACTATGTTAAAAATTTTAAATATGCTGCAAAAATCTCGAAAATATCGATAAACATACATTTGAATTTCGACCACACGGTATTTATTACCTCACGGATACCACAAAAAGCTTATGTGGCTTGCTCTGACGCTATTCAGGCCCATCTCTATTCAACAGACGCAATGCAATGTCGCATGCGTTTATCACACATTGGTACACTTATTGTACTTGTCTACTTATCCATATTTTCAGGTTTAATCGATTAATTATGAATGTGAGATCGAAAATGATAAATCCAATACAGCCTATTTATACGGGAGCCGAGAGAAGAGTCAAATTCTCATGTTTTTTAATCAGTCGCTTCGGAAATTCGGGAAAACAGTTTTTTAAGGTCAGCGATCACGAATATGCCATCGAAAAAAAACACTAATTCAAAGAGAGAATTCAATATGGCGGAAAATTGGTGAATATCACCGCTTTCCGATCGATCGCCCAGTCTGCACATACAGTGTGGTTTAAAAGTTTGCACTCGTAAGTCTCGACACCTTGAAACAAATAAAGATTCGCCATTTAAACACTTATCATCGTCTAGGTAATACAACTTGTGGTGACCGATAATTGAATGGATCAATTATTAATACAACATATCTAAGTAGCTTACTTTAGTGTGTTTTGATCAAATACGCGACGTTATTCACGGTTGTTGCCAAAACACTGCATTCGCATTAAAGGTTGCCTTATGTTAAAACCATTGTTTTCGCTTTTACGAAATATTTTTGATGACTCGACATTCTCATAATATATGATTAACTATTCAAGAGTTATGCAAAACCGTAGGCTTTTACTGTCATAGTCACTATGAAGGTCGATTTTAGCGCTGTTTTGCCGAGGTCCATGTAGGTTTCTAAGGTTTCGAAGGGGGTGTGCAGCGGTTTTGGGTTCTTCTGGGATGTGCGTCCCAGAATATCCCAAGCAGTAAAAACTTGTGAGCCAGCACCACGAGTGGCAGATTTGACAACCAAAAATCATGGAAAAACGTTCGAGATTTTGCGCCTGAGTGTGCTTACCAAGACTTACATATGTAACTTTTGAACGATCCGAAATCATTCATCATACCAGGGGAGACCACTTTAAATACATATTTGGTAAAATTGACCAATCCAACCGATAATTTTGAGAAAACCATCATTTTAAGAGTTACTTCAGACGGGCGTCAAAAAATGGCGAAGGTTGCTGAATAGCTGAAGAGAATTTCGATCGTGTTACTGAGACAAAAATTAAAACGTCGCTGGGGGGGATTGTTTTCCGCTTTTCACACTGGTAACGCTGATTATACTCTTCCCATTACACGACACTTTCACATTATTTCGCTCAATTATCCACAAAAGAGTAATGTGCATGTAGCAGCGATTCGAGTCTCATCTCAACGTTAAGTAATTCTCTCGTCTATTATGCCTAGCTTTCTATTGTGAAATATTCATCGGAATTCATCGCTATCATGGAAACGGAAAGCTATGCATATTTTGCAGTAATGGAACTATCTAAGTGTGCGCTTCGTCAAATACTGACTGGTGAACGGGGTATGCTAGACGAAGGATATATTTCTAGTACGTAATATTGAATACAAATACTAATAATACTCTAACAAGTACAATAACATTTTCCAGTATTCTCGTCAAAGCATTTAACTCGAACATATTGCTACCATTAAGGTCCGCCTGCGTCTTGTTCTATCCCCTTTCTTTCATGTTCCTTCTCTCTGTTCCTCTCTCGCCTCCCGCTCGTGGCTCGTAGATTACCCACGGTTTTCCCCCACTTTCGACAAATAAAGCCCTCGTGTGTAGTTTTCGCCCCTCTGGAGAATCAAAAGACAAGCCGGAGAGATATAATAAAGAGGTTTTGTCGAACGGTGTGTTCTTGTTGCTAATACTAATGCCGAAGGAAATCGTTCTTTTATGTTTCCCTCTCGCCGGGAAGATGCAGCAAGAGATAAAAAATAAAACGGTGGACTGATAGGGTGGCGTTGTCACGTTTTCAAAGGGAAGACGGGGGGAATGCGTCAAATGTCGGCGGGGATTTATTTTCGTGTTTATTTGCGGCGAGTTGACGAAACTTTATCTTATTTCGACGTTTGAAAAACCAATTTTGGCACACCAATTTTAAAATGTTTGACGTTACAGTCGTTGAAACGTCGGAGAAAGTTGAAGATTCCCTGAGAAATCGCCGAGAAAGTTGAAAAATCCTTATCTGTCGCGCGGTCGGGGATTATTTTCTCTCTTGGTCATGTCTTAATTTCCCCGTCCTTTACAGACGCGTGTCACGTTTCAACGAAAAGTGCTCGGCGAATTATACTTTTATGAAAAAACCCCGGCGCAAACGTAACGTCTTTTAACAGTCAGCAAAAATACGAGCACCTTCTTATTCCCATTTCGTTTCATTTACGATTCAGGACAAATAAATACGAATTTTCAAGATGTCGTCGTTAGTCATCGCGAGCGAATGTAAAGGAGGTAAATCAAGAAAATCCACCGTCAGCAATAACAACAACAACAACTACGACGACGACGACAGTAACGGCATCAGCAACAGTAGCAAAGAGAATTTTAGAAAACACAGATCGTGCTAATGAAGTTGGAGACTCATCGCGCTGTGAAATTGACTTTGGTAAAACGAAACATTTGCCGTCTCTCTAATGGATAATAACTCGCTTCGCCTCGTAAAAGACAAAGGGAAACGAAAAAAATGGAGGTTTTATGCGGATTTTAAAGTGCAAGGAAAAAATGTAAAACCCAACGTAAAAGTGCAGTTCATAGCGGATGATAAAAACTTCGATATAACTACATGAAACACTTAAACTTTAGGCTCTCTTCCGTTAACCTATTATGAAAAGGGCACAACTCTGATAATAAACTTCTCGTTTCGCGGGGCCATTGTGTCGAAAGCGTAGCATTAAAGATCGTTTTTGCCTCATTTTACATTCATCGTCATTATTATCATCATCGTGACCGACGCCGTCGGACGATTTATCAAATTAACCGACCGTGTTGTTTTGAATTGTAATTAATAATAAAATATAAATTACTTCTACCACCGCTTTAATAAATTCAATGGCAGTGCATAATGTTATCCATAATTCATTCGACAAGCACAATATTACAATAGACAATAAAACGATTACTTGTTGTAGTCTCGAATAAGTTTTCGAGGGTCATTCATAGACCACATGGCACATTTTGGGGGATATATCAAAAAACAATTTCTCACTTGGGGGGAGGATAGATTTAAAAATTTTCCATGTGCTTTGAAGAAGACGATGCAGATGTTTCCGAACTATTAATGTCGGAATAAAATAATTCACCTGTTATAGCTGAGATAGTTGGCTACTCTCACTCGTACCCCCACGTGGTTAAAGAAAATATGAAATTTAACACATATATAACGTATATTCATGGCGATGCCATAACAATAGTTAAGTGTTCAGTTAGATTGGATTTAACTTGCTTTATAGAAAAATATTTCAAAACAAAAGGCGCTTACTCAAAATTCTCACTACCAATATATTGACGAATTCGCCATTTATTTAAATCCCGATTATTATTTTTTTATACATTTACGTAGATGTAAGTGCAACAATACCTTTCTTTATCAATTAATGATGCAAAATTACGATTTTAAAGAATAGTGACCGGTGAATTATTTTTCACTGTTTAGATTTTCGTTTCCGAGACCCTTTAGTGCAAGTGACTCTGTGTGTGTGCCTTTAGAATCAATATTATCCTAGAAATTCAAGCTTTCAAGTATGCTCGAAATCTTAAAATATTTACAAGATATTAATGCGCCTGTTAGAAGAATGAACAGTCAGTCATATCGGCAAGAAACAAAGTACTTTCTGGCAATCATATATACCCTAACGATATGAGAGATATTGGTCAAAAATTTCATATCCCCTTTTGTATAAAATAAAGTTGAGTACTTTACCTTCCTTCTTTTTGCGTTTGCTCGAAATTATGAAACAAACTTTGCTCCTTTTATCTGTTCTGTCTGATCTGCTGTTGTCAGTTATCTCGTCTTAATTATTCATCAAAATTGTTTGTTTCCGTTTTTGCAGGTGCTTCGATACCCAATTACGTGCAGATATCCGCGAAAATAAAATTTGTAAGGTATCACCCCGGATTCCCCTGTCTTCAGTAATTGGTTTCGTTTGTGGAGCGGATAAACGAGAAAAAGTATCCTGACGTAAAGTCGCGGGAACGGGTCATTTAATTCGTAAAATGCAAAAAGGGAGTTACGTAAGTCTTATTCGTGATAATATCCGTACGACGAGCACCAAACCAACAAATCTCTCTAGCTGCCTAATAGTCCATTTCCTGTGTCTTCGACGTAATCTTTATTTACCCAGCTGTAAAATGGCCGCTCGTAAATTTCGCAGTCCTCGTATAGACTTAGCGGGCAGTATATATACTACCCTATCGGCTTTCTTGAGTCGTCGCCACCTTTCTCCCGTTTCGAGAAACAAGAGTAAACAAGTTGCGACAATTTGCGGCAACTTTACGACGCCGAACTTCCCGGGTTCTTCTTTTTCTTTCTGGCTCTTTTCCTCTCTCCCACCCTTCGGGAAAGGTTCGCTCTCCTCCGGTAGGAAAATTTTGCGGGAATACGGGATTGTCCATTACGGCCGATTAATCAAATGGCGTATGGGGTGTGCGTTCGGCCATCGTGGAAAATCGCTTTTTGCGGGCGCGTTCGCGATCGGTGGAGCGGAATTTTTCGCCGTCCCCGCTTCCAGGCATACGCAAGTTCGCGTCGTTACGGACGATGGGAGAATACTGATATGTAACGATATTTTGTATTTATTTTGTCTTCCAGCACCTGCTCGAGAAGGGACCTATCATGGCAATATTCCATCCGCGGACGCGAGTGGAGTTGGTAAATACGTGGCATTTCGTATTGCGACAAGTTTTATTTCGACGATGCTGACATCTCACCAAGTAGTACTAAAATATTGCTGGGCGAAAATACAATGAACCACCTACTGAGATCCATCATTCATTCTAACGAACACACATTTGTTTAAAATTGCCTCTCCTTTCCGTAGCCTCGTCAAGACCTGGGGCTCCCTCGTCTATCCATCTTGTAAGGTCTATCCAGTCTGAATTGGTCCAATTAAAAAAAAACGAATAGAATTTAATAGCCATGTTACCGACATACAAAGACCAGAAACCGCTCCATAAGCGTGCCATATTTAAATAAATACAAAAGACTTACTCAATTTGTCAACTAAATTTTACAACAACATCGCAAATTTGTGCCTCATGTGTTTCTGTAGCATTATTTCTATTGTGTATAATGTCTATATCATCGCCATTATTAATTTCGTCCACGTCGAAAGATCTCCAAAAAGCGATTTTAAAATAATAATTGCAATTGCGTACATACACCAATGAACTCTAGAGACGACTGAAAATGAACACGTGCTCGGGGCTCAAAATTAATAGCCGTAGTGGACCTGTCTAATTCTCGATACTAATAGGCATTTCATATACAGGCACGTATAACAAGATTAAACAAGGTTAACGGTACGTTACATAAATATTCTGCTTTTGTATGGGGTAAAAACATCTTTTTTGAATACGCTTGGTAAAAAGTCGCTAATTTTTTTGTTTTTAACTGGACCAATTCTAACTGGAAGGACCATACATGCTGTTGTCTTCCTAACTTGACTATACCATTGGAGGAATTTTCCTTCAACCTAATTGAGTTAGGTTTTCCACTACAGGTGGTATCCTCATTCTTTGCTACTCGCATTTCCGTAGTTTTAGAGTGGTTTCTAGAAATATTTTGAAGAAGACTGGGAACGAAACATAAAATATTACCTTAATTATACCTCCCATAAAATTCATAAATGAATGTAGTATGTATAACAGCAAAATATTCTCAGATTACTTCAAAGAAGCCATAGTAACTCCAGTATACTGAAAGGGTGATTTTAACTTTGTATTAAATTACCGGTTCATGTTGCTTGACAAAAATATACAAAAAATTCCTGGCTAGACAAATTGTAAACTTTTTTAAGAAAATAACTTTTCCACAGACTTACAGTTCGGTTTCCAAGAGGGGAAAAGCACTAGGGTGGAAAACTGAACTTATTTAGCGACCGACTCTGTCTCACTTTTTTGCGACTTAAATAAAGTATTTGACGTCGTGTTGCATAATATCAACAAGTTGAATTTTTATAACCTTGATGATAACATCGTGGAGTTGACAGGACCTTATTTAACTAACCGATTTCAAACGGTGCTTGTGGGTAGGATGTCTACTACTAGAGATGAGACCAATAAGGGTGTTTCGCAAGGTTCAACAAAGGGTCATTTGCGCTTCCTAATCTTCATAAATGATCTCCAAAATGTCACCTCAGGAGGAAAATTTACCCTCTTTGCAGATGGCACAAAAGTCGAAATTATATCGATTAAAAACTTGAGGGAGACGGAAAGACTATTCAAACTGCAATGAAAAGCAAGTACGATTTACAAAGTCTGTTATAAGGAACCTAACTAGTAATTCTAAGCTCCTGGTATATCTCTTACAATTTAATCGGTGTGCAGAAAAATGCACATATATAAAACTAATTCAGAGCTCCATGACTATAACAAAATAAAATTTAAAAAATCTTTTAAAAAATAAATCAAAAGCCTTGGTAACATTTAAAGCAACGAGTTAAAACTATTTCAGCTTTCGTTTTTAGTTTTCCAACGGATCGTAGAGTCCCTAGGCGGCCCTTGGCACATAGACAGTTACCTACATTGCCCATATGGATAATCCGGCCATGGTAATAACTTCAAACGGTTTGTCTATCACAGAAATATTCAATAAAAACTTACCAGTTTTCGCTGATTTGTAGTCGCCGCGGCTGGAAAGCCATGGGAAAATATGACAGTGTCTGTAGTGACGATTTTCACACTTCAATAGTAGATACTGATCATTCTGAAAGAAAAGTGAAATACATGTTGTTATGCAATAAATCCGTGTATTTATATAGAAAAATTATAGGTACAATAATTGTAACTGCATTATTAAAATCCTGTCATGGGATAATTACATGTTGCAATTGTATATTGCCTACAATGCCTGTTATAGGATTAATTCGAGAACCGATAAATATTTATACATTAAAAACAATTTTTCACTTCTCTGGCGATTACCAGAAAGAAGATGTGAAAGCACAACGTAACCGCTTATTTATCAAAAGTGGGAAAACACAAAGATATTGGCATTTCAAAGCGTCTTCTCCAGAGTAAAATCCTGAGGGATTTTTCTTTCCAGCTGCACCGAAAATTAAGGAAAACTGAAAATCCCAAGAGTAAAGTGCCCTTTAGGGCTTGTTTAGAAAAATGTCTTTCAACTAGAAATTGTAGGTATTAATGTAGTAGTTCAGATGTAAAGTTTAGTAAAAATAACTAAAACCATTAAGGAAAAAATTTAGGCAACTGAAATATTTACAAGAAAAAAGAGTCCTTCACAGAATATCAGTAGTTAGTATGGATTAAACAATAGATTAAATACACAAAAAAAAACGTTGGAATAGTTTTGGAGATTACAAAATTATTATGAATAAAGTGCGTTTTGCCCTGAACAGATTTCAGTCAAAATGGCGCAAATTCGTGTTTTCCGAGGACCAACTCCAAATGCAACGTTTCAGGTGCTCACTATTTACAGTTTCAGAGAAAGAAGTCGACCACATACACACACATATACAAATATTTTTCCAAAAATATGTTTTTCGGGCTCGGGGACCCCAAAATCCTCGAGAAAATCCCATATCTCACACTCCGAAAATCGACTCGATTGTAATACTTTCTCATTATATGAGTAGGATCTATAGAAAAGCAAAAAAGTGCATTGATACTTTGAAAAAGTTATACATATTTAGTACGCATACGTTTGAGCCCAGGACTCGAGTTTCGGTTTCAGGAGTTCGAAGTTTAGGATCCTGCCTCAATTATTACAACCAAGTATCACTATAATGTAAACATTTCATCAATTACGTTAAACCTCAGAAGCTCTGTACCTTCCCTCTAGGGTGCCTAAAAACGCGGCGTATTTTCACTTGCGTGGAAATTTCTGTAACTTAGTACATTTTCATTGTTTCGCAGTTATAAAGTATCCCAGGCGGTAAACAAGACAGGGAAAACCTCTTGAAGTTCACTCCCGCTCCCGGATTTAATTTAAAACACGGCTCAACGTGTGCCGTATTAAGACATCAATATACTTCCCTTACTAATTTTTCCGGTCTCGAGAGCGACGAACATCGAAATTTTCCGTCCCACGAACGGCTTCCGTAAATATTTTCTTTGCATTATCTATCGCGACGTTTCAGGCGGTTCTGGATTTCAATCCGGCTCCATGGAAATTTTTAGGTAAATTATGTCGTTCGTAGTTTTATTTCAGACGTCTCAATTCCTTATTAAAACCGTTGTTATTCTTGTTTGCTCTCGGTATAACGAGATGTTTTCCTCGCTCAGGCGTCCCCGACCTGGAAATATGGTTCGCTTTATTAACTTTTCGTTTAGGTGGATTAGGACCGTGCTTGATTTATGCACTAAAATAAGAAGTAATAAGAATATATTGCATTTCTTCGGATTTAAACGTCAAACGAACATTTTTCCAACTGCCAGGCGTAATTCGAATTAACTTTAATGCTTTAAAGTCTGCGAAACTCGTCTGTTTCCGATTTCTCGTGCCTAACCGACAAATATTTACATATTACGAATTAAATAAACGCCAAAATTAAAATTCGACTTATTGATTGATTCAATGCTAACGATGAAGAATATCGTTTATCAAAACTTGAGCAAACTTCCCTAATTGTTCTAATCAAGAACGGGGAACAGATGGAGAGAAAGAGCAAGAGAGAGAGAGAGAGAGAGAGAAGAACGACAGAGAGCGAGGGAAATGTTTTAATTCGGCACGATAGTCTGCAGATGACACGCTTAAATACTTGATAATTCTGAAACTCTCCAGATTAAGGTGGATTCGAAACGAAAACTTGTGTGTTCGGTATAATGCTGAATCGATAACAATATAATGAACTTGTTACGTTCAAGTTGAAATTAACGATCAAGTATGAAGTACAAATAGCGGTTAAATCTACGAATGTGGTCACATACATATATTGTTATAATAGGCGAATTGCGACGCTGTATTTACGTTACACAACAGATTTATCTCGTAATATTAATTAAAATGCTAATAGTTTAGTTATAATTTACATTTTTTTTAGGCAACCACGTGCAAGTTCTAAAAATATTCTTAAAAATTCGTTTGCAATCCTTTGACGTATCGCAATCATGAGAATAGATTTAATGTACAATTCGCTGTCTCTTATGCAAGATATGCCAATTTTCTTAACCTGAAACCTTTTGTGGTTTTCTCTTGCACTGAGAGCCCCAACCACAGTTTAAATACATCAACCAAGTGACATTGAGTAATAGTGGTGTTTTTACCAAAATTTTCGATAGTAGCAGACAGACAGTAATTCAGTATGGTTGATAGATTGGGTCAATGGGGGTTCCACTAGTATATACGGTCGGAAAATTAACGATCATGGCACGCGAAGGTCGGAAAATTCGCAGATTTTCCGGCATTGTTACGAATCGGTCGGTTTGGCTCCCACAGATACGATGAGGTCGGAAAACCGTCTATCAGAAACGGCGAACGTCGGGAAATTCGCGGGTTTTTCACACACACATACACCTAATCAATTAATTATACCTGCCAGAGTACGGAGTGATCAGAAAATGCGTGATCAGAAACAGAGAAAGGCAGGATATTCGCGAATTTTCGGCAATAGGGAGCTAAATTCCAAAGGTTTTATTCAGCCAGGGAATTTCACTTCGTTATAGCAGAGTGTTAGATAAGTTAATACTTTTATTTCCTGCTTTAAGACTATATGCAATCATTAAAAATTGTGTACTTTTTATGTGCCATTATGGTAACTTAAGAATCAGTTGGTAAAATAAGACGTATTTTGGAGATATTGGCTAAGTAAATAATATGAGACACCCTGTGTAACTATTTAATTTTCGTTTCATTGCTGTGGTCACAATTTCATTAAAAATTTATAAATAATATTCGATTACAAAGCAATTAGGAATAGGTACGTATAGATTTGTCCGGCGTTCGCAAAATCGATGTAATTTTGTATCAATAGAAAGTACTCTTATTAGGGAAAGGAATTTTTCAAAAATTCACAAACCACGTGGTTATTTAAAACGCAATCAAAGCTGCACCACATTGAGCTGATGATTTGGTAGAGATTTATTGTCGAAAAGAAAGTAATATACGAAATAACATGTTCTGAACGTTTTTAGGACACGACGGTAATTATTAAAATTTTTTTGATCTTCCGTCCGATAGAAAACAATGCTTGCACCGATTTTTTTAATATCTGAGCGGATACCAAACTCTCGGTGTGCCTCGTTTTATTTTCTCCCTTATTTAGGAACGAAGAGGATGCAGAGAGAGAAATTGACCGACCTGTGCGCTAATCTCAAAGCAAATTTCGGCAAATGCTCGTAATTCCCACCACCCGAATGTAAAACCAATTATACAAACGCACAAATCCTCCGCTAAGGCCGACACAAAATACCTTTATTCAAAACTGAATTTGCATGGACGTTCGTTGTTGTGTCTTCGTCGCTAAATTAATTTTCACTCGTCGCTTTCACCCCTCCACTAAATTCTCTTCGGTTTCTTTTCATTCGCTTATTCCGTTTCCAGATCATTGCGATGATTCGATTAGAAATTTCTTATGGAAATCCTTGGAGCGACTTTATTAATTATTGGATTTTTTAATTTTGTTCCGTAATAGGAGGGATACTTGCATCAACTGTAACCGAAAATAAAAATAAAAGTCTGTGTACAAACGGCGCCCGGGTTATAAACACAAAAGAAGAAGTTACGTGTAATTTCGTTATTCCATTGTCGGATTTAATTCGAATCCCTGCGCTATCTGGAAAAAAATAACGAAATGCGGACGAATTCCGCGTTTCACGTACGAGTACATACATATACATTACATGCTATACCGAGGTATCCAATACAATGTGAATTAATCATGCGAACCGTTCGAATTCGTTTTAATTTTCTGAAAAAAGTTTGCAGCGTTGAGACACGTGGGATTAAAAAAATTTTTGTTACAGTTTTACCGTGCAGTCCGTAATGGCGCCCGTTAGTCAGCTTTTGGTATACTACGTAACTTCACAAGGGGAACCAGTCAGCGATGTCATTAGTTTTGACGTGAAGCTTCTACACAAAAAGGTGAAATCGACAACTATTTCAGAATTTTTCAACTAACCTTAACTCAGCAACCAATCGTTTAATCATTAGGAAAAAATGTAAAACTTGCCATCTATCGTTGCGAGAATTATAATCGAATATTTAAGTAATCTATTTAAGCATTCAGAATGGTTTTGCAGGTGAGTGTTACCCTGGAAAAGCGAGAGTGGTGGCTCCCAGGCCAATCAGTAGACTTGGAAATTTTAGCAGAGACTTCGTCCCTGGTGTGCCTGTTGGGCGGTAGAGCTGCAGGCAACGGGGACCTCAGGTTTGATCCCAGGATCAGGTAAATTATTCATGTTTTTAAATGTTGCTTAAAAATTTTTACCACAACATATATCCCATAAAAGACGATGTCACTTCTGAGCCGATGTTTATTATAGTCAAACAAACGTGTTACTCTCGTACTATCACATGTGATGACTTATGTAATGGAATAATAGCAAGCTTGGTCCATTACAATGAGCACCTGCTTAGAATCTGTATACGTATTGGAAAGGTTCATGTAGTTCTAACGTTTATGACTTCTTAAATTTACTATGGAAAGACTGTAATCTAATCGATGATTTCCAGCGAGGAACACGAGCCGAGTTCGGTGACGGGCGAAGTGGATTTCCTGGAGGCCGGCGTGTCCCTTTTCCAGAGACAGTGCATCAGCAGCGGCAAACCCGGTATGGCATCCGTTTTCTACAGACAAAGGGGTTCCGGCGCGGGCCCCTCGAACCGGAGAAGGCCCCCAGAAAGTTTGGTCGGTGGCGCCCCCTTTGAGCAACTGTGGTTGTGGAAGTGCTTCAACTACTCGTAAGTGGGGACAACCTGCACGAAAAACTCGCCTAAGAAAAACGCCCCCCGGGCAAGGGGCGATGAGGGGGTCGAAGGGAACGGTTCGGCGGGAAAGTAAGACAATAGATCTTGGCCGCCCTTGCGGGAAACTTTGCGAATTCAATAAAGCCACCCTTGGTTTGAATCCAATTAAAAGAGTAAATTTCGTTCGCCCCTCTCCTCTTCCTGCTCCTGCTCCTTCCCTTTCGCCGCCTAGAAGACGTAATTTATTTTTTTCTTCTTTGCTCACACCCCGTAATCCTTCCTTTGAAAAGTTTTCTCATCGCCCCAATACCTTTTCGATATCGAATAAATTAACGCGCGAGAACTTTTAAGGGGGACTTTCGTCGGTAAACAAAAAACAAATTAACTTCGAAAAACCGTAGGAAAATTTCTTATCAACATTCGGGATATAATTATCCATCGGATCGCAAAATTTCCGCTTCCACTGACAACTAATCAAATCGGTATCCGCATATATCATGAAACAGCCTACATTTCCGCTGATCTTCAATTTTCTCCCTTTCCCGCATCTATTTGATATTCTTTCTCGTTGATTCCCCGGAAGACCTCCCTTCTCTATTTTCTTAACGGCTCGTTTGCATCGCCCGCCCGTCACCCTTTCCACTATTTAATATGTTTCCATTATTCTAACCGATTTGATGGATGAGAACCTGCCCTCTCTCGCCCCCGCAACGAACCTACTCTCCGCGCTTTTTATCGCAACTTTCCACCTAATTTGAAATGTATTATGACACTGAGAAGTGCCAGTAAACATGACGGGCAAAACAGAATTTAATCTTTTAACTTGTGGGTGTAAGTCGATATCATGAACGAAAAAGGTGAGGTTTGTTTACGTCGTGGTGGTGTGGAAGTAATTATTTTTTCTTGTTTTTATATATATAGTATAAGAAGGTTTCTTTTACAGACTATTAGTTTTATATCCAAATCATAAAGCGGAAGCCGTAAAACAGATGCGTTCTTTTCGTCGTGCAGTATTTTATGCTGATACGAATATCGGAGTTCATCAGATTTGTGCTGCATCATCAAATTTTTTCAAATGCAGTAAAATAAATGAATTTATTTATATTTCGTAGCAATATAACTTGACATAATGTATCTTGTTGATAGGTACCAATCTTTTGCCCAAAAATATTTTTTACCATTCTTATTTACTCTTGCAATAATAAAAGCACCAGAAATGGTGGTAGCTGTTTTCCAGGCATTATTATTTAATGTCATCACCGAAGCCTTTCGATCAGCACTAATGAAATGTTTGTATGTATGGTGAAAATTCAGTTCTCCTGCAATTACAAAACGTCAGTTCAAAAACTGAGGACCGCAAGTTAAGTCAATAGTGGTTGACTCGAAAAAACTCAGATCTTCAGCTCAGAACGCAAAGTCCTGAGACTGCAGGAAAATTTATCTGAGTAGGGTACTTTTATTCCTTCGTGAGACGTCGTATAAATAGCCCAATTTACAGTTTACAAAGCAAAAAGAAGCTGTTTTGGGTAGATAAAATTTGACAGCAGACTGACCAAAAAACTCAAAATCTAGACAAAGCTGGGGTTTTGCGGTTTTTTGAGCAATAAAAATTTTAAAAAATAGGTCGTTTTTCGTTTTTTCACCTTAGGGTGAAAATTATTGATAGAAATGCAATACATTGTATAGACGATTTGTAGAAAATTAAACGACCTTCAAAGTGAGCCTTTTTAAATGGTAATCGGAGCATTTTTCACCGAGAAAACTGGGAAAAATCGTTAAAATGGACCCTTTTTCAAAAATTCAGAGCTTTGCCCAGTTTAAAGCTGAGGCGCTATTTTTGGGTGAAATGTTAGGTTATTATATCTACTTTCAGCTAAAGGTGGATCCTGTCGGATGAACAGTTTTTGCACAATTACGTTATTAACAATATACACAGAAATCTTGTACAATTCGGCGTATTAAAAGATTGACCGATTTTAATTTTTCAACCGGTTTTTGAAAGGGGACATCAAAACCTATAACTTGGCTATCTAGGATTTTCATATACGTTTGGAAAAGGGTGCGAAAAATGGCCTCCAATATTTTGCTTCAAGTCCCCACCACTCAGCTAGAAATGCGAAATCGCGCGTTTCGCTCAATGTTCGAGGCCATTTTTCGCACCTTTTTTCAAATATGTATGAAAATTCAAGATAGCCAAGTTGTAGGTTTTGATGCCCTCTTTCAAAAACCGTTTGAAAAATTAAAATCTCAGGTAATACGCCGAATTTTGCAAGATTTCAGTGTATATTGTTAATAACGTAAGTATGCAAAACCTATTCATCTGACAGCATCCAACTTTTGCACGCTTAAAAAAGACATAATAACCTAACATTTCACGCAAAATTAGCGCTCCATCTTTAAATTGGACAAAGCTGTGAATTCTTGAAAATGGGTTCATTTTAACGGGGTTCCAAAGTTTTTTCAGTGAAAAATGGTCCGATCACCTTTTAGAAATGCTCATTTTGAGGGCCTCTTAATTCTCTACAAACCACCTGCACAACGTATTGTATTTCCATGAATAATTTTCACGCTACGGTGAAAAATAGGAAAAACGGCCTATTTTTTTAAAATTATTATTGTCTAAAAAAATGCAAATGCTCAGCTTTGTCTACATTTTGTGTTTTTATCATCTTTGATCCATTTTAAACAAAGTTTTTTGGTCCGTGCGTTGTTAACTTTTATATACAAAAAAAGCTATAAACTAGGCTAAAAGGTGTACAAGGATTTCTTTCACCGTCAGCGATTATATCGACATAATTAGCCTTTTTCATTCCTAGTAAGTTAGGTTAGGTCAGTCGTTTATATAACTGGGGTAGTACTTCTCTAAATTTCTTACTCGAACTTACTGTGCAAAAGGTCATAATCCTCGATTCCGAAGTGAACTAAGACGTCTCTTAATTCCAGATTGTTTTCGTTAAAGCAATCGGGAACACCCATCGATCTAATCCGGAAGCCAAAGACCACATTTACCCGACGAAACACACGAAAGCGGAGAGTTTAAAGGGTGGCGTCGGTGAAGGGGGGGAGGAGGTCGCCATCCCCCCTGGTTAAAGGCGATTTATTCGGGCATTATACAGTTAGCGCTCCCCCCCGACCCGCGCGTTGGATTAAAGCTTTAAATGTAGCGCGTCCGTTAATTTACGAGACCGCATCTGTCCATGTGGGACCCGTCCATAATTCTCTTTCCGGAAATTTCAAATTTTCGCCACTCCTCGAAGATGAGGAGTCTGGGGCGAAATGCAACCGGAGGTGATGTAAGCGGGGGGGCCCTTCCCGAATAAGCTGCAATTTGCATTGTGTTGCCGTGAATTATCAACGTCAGCTCGCAACTACCCTAAATGTTGTCTCCGGGATTAGTCGCGATGTTAAGGGGAGAACGTTAAATGGTTTCGGCTATGCACATAACGGGGAAACGAGACCGTTCCGAAACACCCTGTATACCCGAAATTTAGTCCCACCTGTCCATGAAATTTATGCCGGTCTGCGGTCCAACTACATCTAGTTTATTATGTTAGCAGGAACCGTAACAAATGACAAATACGTTTTGTTCATTTAACCAACTTCAGCGCGCGAATCGTTGATTAGGGTCGAATTTATGGGTCGAAACTTTCTGCTCGTATTTCACACACAATTCTGCTGGTTTTTTCCTCGCGTCCGAAGGATCACGTTTTTCTCACTCTCTGGTTTTCCTCCCGGGCAAGGTTTTCGTCAGGTTTTTGCGCTTTTGTGTGCCCGGACAACATGTAGGGTGTTTTAATTTGAAAAATTGAAAAGGGGGTTTTCCCGCGAATATGGCGGGTAATTTTTATATTCACGTTCGCGAATTTTGTTTGCTCCGCGCCCGTCGTTCCGTTGCAATTAATGTTACGTCGTTCGGGGCTTGACACGTACATATCCCGGTTAATTAATTCAAAAGTATTTCCGTAGGCGGAAAAAATGGATTTTGACGTTTTCCCCAGAGATAAGATTTCGACTTTCAATTCACGTCTTTCCCCGTCACTTTTCCGCGCCTACCCTCCAGTGGGGGCTCAACCGAATCGAAACACTCCGTACGCGGAGAAAAAGCATAACTCTCGTATTATTTAACCGTATAAATCACGTTGAAAACTCGACGTCTCTCCGATATCAAATTTTCCCGCTTTAACGCCGAAAACCGAAAAAGTCAAGTCCGAGGGGCGATAAATCTTACGGGTGTCGACGTAAATACACAAGAAATTCCCCTTTTTCGTATTTTGCAGGGCCGAGAGAGCAGCCTCCGTCGGCGGCATGTCGATAGCCGCCCCCCAGGAGGCAGGTAAATGGTCCCTGTGGGCGCTCGCCGTCGCAGGAGACGGCCTGCGGTTTTCGGCCCCCGTGCAAATTCGAGTTTTCCGCCCGCTGCAGGTGGAGTTCCATTTACCGCACAGTCTGAGGGTAAGGGAGACGCTGGAGGTCGACATCAAAATCGGGAACAACATCAATTCCTGCATGGATGTAAGTACTAATACATCGTTTCATAAGACCTGAGCCAAACTATTAAAAACAAAACTTTCTTTTTGCAAAATTATACTTTATCAACAGTCTAGTTCAAGAGTGATAAATTCATTTCGACGTTTATCTAACATTCCAATACTCTTCTCTAGAACGATTTTCCTTTAGATTTAAAATAGGCCTTAACTTGGGGCTATCTCTTTCTAATATGCTTTGATATAAGTTTAAATGATGAAGAGTGCTTATCTCACCTTATCTCCACTAGAGTTTAGATATTACAACAATGATGAATATCTGCTATAAAGTCCTAAAGATGCTCCTCAAATACTTCATGCTATTTTCACTCTATCGCCGTGCTACTCGGAACAACTCTGTGGGGCTCATGACAGATCAGCCACTTAACCAACACCCTGTATAAACCTTATACAACTTACTGTTAATAAGTGGAAATCCGTTGAGGGCAGAAATGTTTATGTTTTATTCCGATTCCGACTTAGATAAAACCTCTCCATACTTGTGTTTCAAAAAGTTTAGATCATGAGGAAAGCGAACACGAGAATAAAGTGGTTAGCCCTCTCGTTTTGTGAGTTTACGAGATGAAACCCGATGGAAAATTAGGTTTGGGACATTTTATATCCCGGTTGATTAGTTTGAAAGTCGAGGACCAAGCCGAAACGCCGGATTACAACTCGTTGCGAAATTATTGATATTACCTAAATACAATAACGCGAAGTTTTCGTAGATTTGAAATTGGGCTCCGGTTCGCTTTAATTTACTTCGTCCCTCGAAGCATCAAAAGGTTAAAGTTTAAAAATTAGTATGCAAATCCAGTCGAAAAGAGTATAACGCTCAGGGCTTGCATTGTCTTAAACGGACTAGTTGAAAATAAAATAATTTTCGGGGCTTTCGGTGAAGTTTTGCCGCAAACTCTGCCCTGACTTAGTTTACACTTAAGTTCTTTAAGGGCGACTCGACAATGGACTTTAATTAGTTCTTAAAACTTCTTTATTAGAAGAATAAATTGCCGTAGGCTTAGCAGGTCACGTTTTATCGGGTCCTTCGCCGTTGAATATTCCATGAATTTTAAAATTCCGAAGACAAAAACGCGAATTGTTGCAACGCGTCAGACTTTGTTGTCTTTATATTAAAATAATCGAAAGCCAGAGCGACGGCAATGAGATCAAGTCGAGGGTTTTTAGCTTGTTTTTTTAATCTAGCTGAAATATGAACTGTTTTTGGTAGAAGAAAAAGCTGAAAAATTGTTTCGGGCCGTCCCGTCAAGATTCACTTTTTGATGGAAGTGCACGCCGATGATAAAAAAATTCTATTAAAAATTTTTAATGTCACCTCGGGTACACTGGGGCTTAACATTTTATCACTAACGGTTTATCAGAAAGAAAAATCTGGGACGTCCATTAAATTACCAACTTTGCAGGACTTATTTCTCTTCGCCACTTTCATTTACAAACTGATGTTCTGAAAAGATCTAAAACAAACCAGAATTTCCAGTGTTTATAAATAAAATTGGAACTCCTAATTTAGCCCGTAATGTGAGGGCCGTCCTTGGCCGACCAATTAATTTTTAGAGTTAATTAATTTTTTGTTGTTACAGGTGACGGCGTTATTGGCGTTAAGCGAAGGGGCGCAATTCCTCAGTAATGGTCTCCTGTACGTCACGGAGAGATTACGTTTAGGCCCCCACGGCGCCACCTCATTAGTCGTCAGGTTGCTCGTTACAGCGCCCGGCCTTAAGAACATGACGGGTTCG
Organism: Cryptocephalus primarius; assembly: GCA_963576515.1. Taxonomy (NCBI): domain Eukaryota; kingdom Metazoa; phylum Arthropoda; class Insecta; order Coleoptera; family Chrysomelidae; genus Cryptocephalus; species Cryptocephalus primarius. The sequence goes on along the minus strand of OY754936.1, from coordinate 1,439,485 downwards.
TAACAAACACGTAGAAAATAATTTTCAATAGGGATCAATGAGCGAAAAATTATTAAAGTACAATCACTACCTACTTTAACTCCGATTTTTCTTCATATTTCTTGAAATAACTTATATCCTAACTGGACTGCAAAACAATATCGCGTAATCTCACCAATCAAGCAATGTCGGTATGATTGAAATATATTTGGTCCGTTTTGAGATGCTTTCGCCACGATTGAACGAGCGGTGTTTTAATCGCAGTGATTAACTAATGGCGTAGGAAAGCGATCGAGGCGTGAGATAATTTCCAATAAAAATAAAAAAGATCAAATAGCGCCGAAGCGCCCATTGATTCGATTCGAATCCAAGCCGTTAAATCGAAAAACGGCGCCCCTCGGAATCCTTTTTATCTTCCATCTTTTCGAGCTTATTTTCCTAAAGGCACATCCATCGGGCTGCCACTCTTGATTACGCACTCATTTTCCGCGATGCATATCAAAAGAAAAGCAGAAAGTGCTCCGGCGATATCTTTCTTTTTTTTCTTTAACCATTTGCTAAATTAAAATGGAAAGATATGGGCAATCTCGATGCTCAATCTTTGAGCGATGTCTTTATTTACGGTGACGCGGCGATAAATTCAGCTATAGGCCGGCTCATAGGAATAAAAGGGGCGGGGGACCCCGAAATGTTGAACGAATGGGTTAATTTTCTCGAATGGATTACGGTAATAAAAATGAAACGGACGGGAAATGGCGGAGAGACGGAATATTCGCGAATTAGACGAGGGAATAATGCCGAAATCGTTGGAGAATTTATTGGAACCGACCGAATATTATCACAAAGTAGTAAAACTTCAAATCTGAAAAAAGAACGTTTTTTCAGCAGATCACCACATGGTCGAACACGTGATTTGCCTCATCAGTAATTCAGATTTTTTGTAAGAGACAAACTAATTTTGTCGTAATAAACTTATATTACATATAAGTTTACATAGGCATTTTTCCTTTTTTAGAAATATTTTATTTAGCTCCCTCGATTCGTCTTATCGCATATATTTTCTTCCTCCTATCGCATATACTCATTTCAGGATTCCATCGGTCGTCTTCTATTTCTTTTGCCCGATGAAGTAAGCCTATTGGTAGATATAACTTGGAGTACTACAGCACAGATTCTCCAAAACGCTTTTCCAATTTTCTTCTTTGTATTAATTGAAACAAACTACTTCGATTCATCATATTTGTCGATTTTAGTACCAAAACATTCGGGCTAACTAGTTAATGGTAATAATATTATTGATGACCACTTGGAAATTAGCATAAGTACCTGCCGAGAGATATTCGATTTTTCTGTTTACGCCTTACACCTCATGGCACTGTTCTAATCGGTACTCCTAATGGCGAAGTTCAAGATACAAACGGTCTGTTCTGTGATGTTAGTACTCGTTACTTGTACTTTTCCACTCTGTAAGTGTTAATTCCGGATATGAATCATATTTTTTCCTATTTTTAAATCGATTTTTCATCAACATATAAACTACACAGATATGCAGTCGTCGACTTCCCGTAAACATTTAATATTTAAATTGAATTTTCATCGATCATTCTAAGCGAATTAAATTGATATTAAATTTTACCCTTTAATTTTGTTATAGCAAAATGTTTGCTCATACATGCTTTTTCCTAAAAATACAAACTGATAACATTTAAACATACTTTAATCACATTGTTTCATTACGCCAACATTTATCATCGTATAAGCTGACTTATAAACGCATTAACTAGTAAATAATAATGGAGTAGTGAGTAGTTGTGTTGGTAAAATTAAATACAGCACCATTTAGCTGAATACAAAATCGTGGCGCGCGAGTGTTTGCAATTCGTAACCTCTAAGTAACTATTCTCCTATCATATCTGAGGTTAAACATTCGCAATGCATTTCATTCCCTTGCAAGCTCTGATACCTACTATATTGTCACACCTGAGGTTAAAAGCTCGCAATCATGCTGTGATTATATTGTATAAGCGAACTTCCGATAACATTGATTAGAGTATTGCACACAACAATCACGTTATAACAATTACGTTTTATTTTAATTGTTATTATTTTTAGTACTGCAGTGCGATTATTATTTATACTTCAATGGACTTATAAGTGAGCATAAGTGAGTCTGTTACATAAAATGTACAACTGAAATCGTTAACCTATTTTTAGCTAAAGCGTTTATGAATTTCCCGGTTATTCACGTGCCGACCACCGTCGTTCGATATTAATGAAATTTTAAAGTACAAAACACCTAATCTGAGAACGACGTTGATGTAAACGAGAAAACAAAAACTTTCCGAAACTAGTTTCGCGTTGAATTTATAAATCTCTTTGTATAGACATCCAGGAGATGAAAAAGAAGCCCCCGTAAAGATGTTATACACGAGAAGTTTTAAAAGTAAGTCGAACGAGTCGACTGGAGTCGGGCAGAGATAATATTGTTGGAAAACGCCTGCTTTAATTTACCAACCCACGTCGTACACGAACAATGTGTATCCGATATGGAGGGAAAAGTTTTTCGCGAACCGGAAACAATCCGAGGACGACATAACCGGGGCAAATTCAATTCTTCAAACTCGCGCCTCGTAGTTTCGACTCCGCCAAGCAGTCGAGTCAATTTTCGGAATGATAATACATAATGCTAATATTTGTATAACGTAGGTACACATCCATATATAATTAGGTAAATTGATTCACAATAAGGCAACATTATTAATATTCTCTGTTTGCTTTCTTAGTGGAAGTAAACGGTTACTCGAGTTCGAGTTGCGAGGGTTCGGACCGTCTGAACAACACCACCCTAACAGGGGCAGTGATGCATTCGGCCACAGTGAGGGTTTATCCGGAAGGAATCGTCAAGACGGATACTGAGAGCGCTTACTTTTGCGCAAACGGTAAGTCGAAAAACATTCCAAACGCATGGAAATTGCTCCAGTACGTTCCCCTCAACGGCTCTTATCTGCTCATTCGGACAACTGACTCTTAGTTTGCGATTTCAATACAATAACGATTCCGGTCTGGCACTCACGTATAATTATCTAGGATGAGGGATGAATTAACCTTATCTCACTGCTATAGAACGGGTTATTTATATGCAGATGAGGGCGGATGAACAGTCTTATCCTCCTCCTCTGTTTAATACGGTAATAGGGAGGCGAATCATAAAATCGGTTTGACGTCGTTTGTTTCAGAAAACCTAGTGATATCGACGATGGATAATTATAAGTACGAATGGGTCTCAGCCCCGAGGAACCATCAGAGCGTCGTCGTGGAGATGAAGTGCGTCGGCGGGGGTAGCAGGCCGAAAAATTTGGGTCCACTCCACATAGCGTTAAGCGAATCGAGGAGCAGGACAGAGAAAATGTACAGGATTACGGTCGGGGACGCGGATAATTCGCTTACTTATATCGGCAGAGGGAAACACGGTGAGTTGTATTAAATTTTCGGCAATCCCTCCGACGCTCGGCTCTAAGTTGTGAATTACCAAAACCCTCAGCTTGTAACAGACTTACGACGATTCGGTACTTTTTCCCTCCTTTATTCACCCTAGGCATTCCTCCTGCTTCGTTTTCAGGTTACGGCGTACAATTGACGAGCGCCGAAACTCCGAATATCCTATCCAGGGACTCTTGGAACACTTTCTGGATCTCGTGGGAGCGGCACACGATCTGCTTCGGGAACGGTTCCGTGCCGTTCAACAACACCCTGCTGAAATGGCGAATGGACAGGAAGATAAAAATCCAACAGATCGGCTTCGCTTCGTCGTGGGGCACTCTCGCCGAATTCAGGTGAGAACTAAACTATTCCAAACTAACGTAAGATATACACTCAGAGAAAAATCGTTGTAAAATCAAAAAAAATGTAATGATTCAAAATGAAACCGATGTGTTTTGGCTTCATTGAGGTTTTTGTATTAAATCAAAACGACGTATTTTTGAAACAAATGAAAATAATTCCTTCTGATTTAAAATGGGAACTTTTAAAATATCAAGACAAATTAAATGAAACAGTCTTCATTATATTGTTATAAATAGACAACCCTTTGAATTAACAAATGTACATACATGTTTTATTAAAAAATATTTTCATTTCATGTTTGTCTTTATTTTGTTTCAAGAAGTACTCTATTTAATTTAAATGGACATTGAAATAAATTAAAATGTTGACACAACTGAATTCATATAGGTTATTTGAAACGTATGTTGTAACCATTTTTGATGTAGCAAAAGTATCTAATTTTTTTTAAATGAAGTTCAAGTTGATTCACACAGTTTCCTTTTGATTCATAATGTACTTTTTCATGAGAGGATTTTCTAATTAAAAGGCAAAATTGCACACAAAAATTTGTTTTTAATCCTACTACCCTTACTCATAAGATTATTCATAATCGCTAGTTAAAATTAAAATGTATTTTAACCTAGAATACATTCAGAATATGTTTCACTGAGTATACAGTGTGTATTCAAACAGAAATTCATCGATATAAAGTTGCTTCTGTTTTAAAATGTCTTAACGATTTGTAAAGGTATAATCCTTTTGAAATATTAAGTTTTAATGCATTGCATTTAAAACACTAGCATATTTGAATTATAACGTTTTCAAGTGCTTTTTACAAGATGATATTTCTCTGAGTGTACGAGTCTAGTTTATATAGCCAAACGAGATGCTGGTAAGAGCACGTTGATCGATCAGTATGTCATGTTCGAAGTGATCGACGAAAACTTTTTAACAGTAAGTCTCGAGGTAGCACGGTGGCCGCTGCACCTTTTGTACGTTAAAGTTGTTGGAATGGATCCCAATTGTAGGAGACGTACTATAATATCGAGGAGAGCACTTAGTTGACGTTTTTTGAAAATTATTACAACGACTACGACTGCCGCGATGCTTTCCCGGGAGGAGGATTTACATCTGAAGTTTAAAGTAGAGCCATCGAGTTAGAACAATGTTTTACAGTTCGAGTCGGGGTGTTCATTAAAGGGAATCTGTCCCAAAACCGCCATTACTCGGGCAGTAAAATTCCTGTGTGCACCGTGGAGAGTCGCGTAAAAAGTTCGATTATGTCGTTAGACAGGCGGAAGTTTCTTAACTAGAACAAAGAATTTCCCAGTTTATAAGGTGTCGAGATTCGACGTTTATTCCAAGCCGAATGTCTGATAAAACTTTTTTGCCCGGAGAACTCTAGAACCAGTTAAATTGTCATTACTCGCTTCCTTATCCCTTCTGTTTTAGTAGCATAATACGAATACAAACTCGCTTTACGAGGAAGTTATCCTTAGGTTAGTGTGGATGTACAAGCGGTGAAAGAGGTGCTGCACAATAAACCCATAGAAAACGTAACACGCAAACTTCGCTCGTTCATTGAAAAGCATTCAAGCCCGTGATATGATTTCTCTTTTTACGCCAATGGTTTTTTATTTCGCTTAGTACAACAGAAAACGAAACAATGTCGAATATTGCGCCTTGCTCGTCCACATCATAAATTACAATCGTGCTCCGATCGGCAACAAAATAAAAGGCCCCCTTCGCTCCCCGACATAATTGTAGTATTACTTTTGTTGGGGGCGATTAAAGACCTCGGGTCGGAAAACCAATAACAACGGATTAATGGAAAAATGTAATGGCTAACGATAAATCCGGTTTTTAATTTTTCTCTTTTTTAAGTTCTGCTTCTATTGCTCGATTTTCAGTATTTTTATGTGGCAGGATATGGAACTTCAACGAGGAATCCGGCTTCTCGCAGGTCCTGCATTTAGATACACCCAAATCGGTCGTACCTGGATCCGAATGGGGAGAACTACTCGTAGCAGGGGGACTCGTCTTGCCCGACATCAACAGAAAAATAGAAGGAGGAGGTTTGACGGGTGGGTACTCAGGCGACTTTTTCGAACTTCGTCGATTAACCTTTCGATCGATTTTCAGGCGCCTTGGCATCCCTGAGCCCTCTTCTCACCTTGCAGCACCTCGGCAAGAGGGCTAACGAAACGGAGCGTCTGCAAATTCTACAAACTTTGCCTGGGAGCGTAAGTAATTCGGTACAGTAGAAGGATAAAGAGAAAGACGACGGGGGGAGAGAAACCATACTCACGTCGCCAATAAGAGGATCCGGTCGGTTAGTTTCAAGTTTTAGATCGGCGAACGGGGAGTTGTTTGTTCGTGAAAGAGGAGAGAATGTACGAGAACCGAGAAGGGATAGAAAAAGATAGATTGATGTTTAACTCGTTTTTAATAGTCCCTCCGCCATTCGGCGTTGATGTTGATGCGAAAGTTCTTACTCCTTGTTTAAATGAGAACGAGCTAGAGTTTTGATTGTGAAATGTTTCGAGCATACATCGGTGCGATTTTTTATTGACGCGATTAAGTTTAGGAACACGTCGCGATTGTTTCGAAATCACGAAGATATACAATGCCGGAATCTACCAGAACTTACATACAAACGTACTTAAACAAGCCAGTTACGGCCAACCTTGGCCCTTCTAAAGATTACTGATAATCAGGCATCGTGACTTTTCAACGATATTACTCATCAAAGGAAATTTACCACGTTCTATGGGGATTTTTTCTCTTTCCAAATTTATTAAAACAAATCAAGAAATTGTTACCATTTCCCCCACTTACCAATTTAAGATTAAACTGCAATATGTATTATTCATCAATTTTCATTTAAGCAATATACAAATTCTACTTATTCCACTCTAAGACAAGAAGGAACCTCATAAAACATGGTACATGTGCCCTGTTCAGAATCAACCTAGGTCAGTCAGAACGGAAATTGTAACGTGTGATCAGTTTAGTCAGAACAATTGTCATCTCACGATGCTACAGCTGAAGCACTTGTGGAAACCTCAATTTTTTCAGATCCAATCGATTCTATCATACCGAAAAGTAGACAACTCCTTCAGCGAACATCAAATGCTCGGCAGCCATCGAGCCACGGTTAACATTCTGGAGGCTCTCACCAAAGTCCAGAGCTACTTTAGCATCGACCCGGAGTTGATCCAGTCTATCAAACGTTGGGTCCAGCTACGACAAGAGGACGACGGTCGCTTCACTCCCCTGGACGCAGACATCAACCTCCCGGTCTACGGTTTCTCGATTGATAAGAAAAACTCCACTTCCGGCGCTTTGAAGTTCGAGAACATAGTCGAGATTACCGCCGAGACGGTGATCGCCCTCTACGAGATCGGGATTGAGACCGACGTCGATTCGGACACGGTCCAGAAGGCGAAGATTTTTCTGGAGAACAGTCTGCCGAACGTTAATTCGTCGGTTTCGATCGCGGCCGTTGCTTTGGCCCTCGTTTTAGCGAGAAGCGCCACGGCTGCGTGGGCCATAGAGCGATTACGCAACGCCTCCACGGCCGAAGATGGCGAATTCGGATGGCCTCTAACGGTTCCCAAGAGGGACGCGGCGGACTGGCTTTATGAAACCGAGCAGGGAGTCATGATGAAAGAACCACTTGTGGGTAAGTGAGAAAAACAACCGTTCCTTCTCTTCCGACGTTAGAAATCTCAGAGGATACGACATTCCTTTACAGTCGCTGATATGTGATGCATTTCCATTTTTATTCCACTTCATCTAGTGTCTTCTCTTGTTTCCAGTCGTTGTGTAACGTGATGAAAAATCCTCCTGACCGTATCTAACTTCATATCAATTGTAACCCACAAACTTTAAATCGTTAATTGTTCTCCCTAGCCACTGTCGACGACTACAAAGCCTCGCTTTACGCCCTATCGACCTTCTGCCTCGTCGGCGATCTTAAAACCGCGGAGAGCGTCGCCAGGTACCTTTTCTACCGCTCCCACATGTTGGACAAACACCAGGAGCTCCTCTACCCGTCCGTAAAGGCGTTCTCCCAGTTCGACTCTTTGGCCAAAGATAAACATAGGTCTCTGACCGTCTCCCTTGCGACTTCTGGGATGGAACTTACCGATACTTTGGAGCTAAAAGTGGACAAACCCCCACAGATGCTTTATTTGCCGAGTCTGCCCACCAAGGTATTCGTGTACGCTACTGGAGCTGGGTGCGCAACCATACAGGTAATTAAGAATGATTTTTCTATGTTTCCCTAACAGGCGTTACCTCGGTGGCTATGCTGCCTGTACCATATTGGAGTACTAACTGATTTTGAGTTATTAGGGCAAAACGACGTTCTCCACGTACGCCTCGAAGAGCAGGACGCCGCTCCTCGAGCTATGGGCCGGCGTCGTGGAGGAGATCATGCCAGATCGCAGCTCTGTCGAGGAGATTGAAGGGAAGCTGCCAGTTCTCAAGATCAAAACATGCTTCAAGTAAGAAACATCCATCTCTTTTCACTTCCTCACTTACAGATTCATTTTATAGATGGAAGGGGAGCAGCCCTTCTACGATCATACGCCTCGAGATAGCGCTCTTCTCCGGCTTCGAGCTCACCACGACCCCTCCGCAACTCCTCAACCCCCCGCAAGATATGGCGGAGATGCAGCACGCTTCCCACGCGGACAAAGTGTGGTTCGTTTTCGCGAACGTCACCACTACGTGCCCGGTTTGTATCCTCTTCAACGCCAGGAGTGCGTTCATAGTCACCTCCCTGCGTCCTGCTTACGCAAAAGTGTTCCCCGCCTCCAGAGAGGACCTGTCGGCAGAGACGTTCTTCCACGCTCAATACAAAAGTGTCCTGCTGAAAAGCGTGACAGCCGACGACATGATTACCTGGTTCGGAGCGAATGGCAGCTCGGAGGGAGAGTTAGAGGCCGGGAAAGGGTGCAAATTGAAAGGGGACGAAGAGGAGAGCGGCACAGAGACCACCGTACAGAAAATCAACGTGATCAGCGTGTCCACTTACACCATCAACGTGGACAACTCTTCAATACAGGACTTCAAGAACGAAACGAAAGCAGACGAAGACGCTACAACAACTGAGAACGTAGAAACCGTCGATAGTAACTACATACCTGAAGACGATGTGATAAAATTTAAAGAACTCATCCCAACTCCAGGATATTTCGAGGAGAACACCACATTCGACGACAAAACTGCCACGATGTCTTACTCCAACTCGGAGGAAGAATCAACGACTCAGAAACACTTGGTGTTCTCCTCGTCTCAGAGACACGTGAACAAGCAACTCCAGACCGTTCCCGCTGCCTTTCAAAAATCATTACAAGACGCCGAGGAACGCGCCACTTTCGCGCCGGAGATGAAAAACGATCAGTACGTTTTGCTGAACAAGGAGGAGCTCTGGGGGATGCTCAAAGAGGCGGTGGACGATGAGCTCAAGAAAAAAGTCAATTCTAAAATTTTAGACGGGGAAAAACTGCGCAAGCAGGGCTTCTCATAAATTTCCTAACTGTACCCCCGACCTCGTGCTATCTAGAGGCTCTGTACCGTTCTGTGTTGTTTTGTAAATAATACTAGAGGTTAAACTGATGCTTGAAACGAAGGTTAAAACGTATGGTTTAGAAATACGTTGTAAGTGTCTTTGTTGACAAAAAAAAAAAATATAAAAAAATAGAGATGAAAAATACATTTAACAATCAGTAGATGCAATTGGTTTAAAAGTTGTTCAACAAGTTTTCACTTGTGTAGTTGTTTCATTTATTTGATGGATTATTAAAATTGATGTCCATCCTTCCTTTTGAAGTAATTATGTCGAAGTATCGAGAAACTGAAACGAAGTGATCTTGTAAAAGTTTGTCAGATGAATTGAATAGCGTGCAGATACAGAAGCTAGTCAATATTTGTGTCAACTTTTATAAGTAAATATAACCCGAAAAGTGGTTCAATTACTAAAATTGGTGTAGTAAATATTTATTTGTTTCTTTCCGTATCTGTATTATCCTTGCTCTAAAATGTATAGACTTAAAATGTTGTGTGTATATCGACTAAGTTTTAAGATTAGTTCTTGCAATTAAAGTACTTAAAAGTTAGGCACTCATGGAACATGTATATAAGTATAAAAATAATGTAAAATATCCGCCCATTAACTATTAAATCACGCTGAGTACGAATTCACCTCAAGCGATTTTCGTGCTGCAAAATAACTGTGTTTTTCTTTAACACTAATTAATGATTCTCTACTTTTCAAACTGAAAATTTTAAAAAAAAAATTGTAAATATTCTCGATGAAACTTCACGATGTCGCACCTTTATTAATGTGCCAAATATTTAATCACAATATTGAAAACATAGGTATAATATAACGTTTATTAGCGAAGAATGTCGCGTGTTCATTTTCCTACAACTCTACTGCATTCTAATTAATACCTTAATGTGTATAAACTTTTAAGTTAGGAAATACTAAAAAGGCTTGTGTTACATGAATTATACGCTCAAAATATTGTTCTCATTTAATAAATAACCAAAAAGATGCTTAAAAAATATAAATTTATTTGTTACTACAGCATGTTGGCTTTTATTTATATTCTAAACAAGTCGCTCGTGTTTTGTGTCATATCAATGTGCTATTTTGTTACATTATCCCAATAAAAATTATTTAAGATAAACCTTCTCTTATTTTTGACAATAAAAGATTTTAATAAAATAGCTGAACGAATTGCTGTTAGGCCACAATAAAACCAAGTGTAAGACTGCAATGTCTAAACGTATTTGTAGACATGGATCTTATTGGTCTATATTATTAGGAAGGAGCTCCGCCTGGAATACTATAGAAAAGGATACTAAGCTCCAATATAAGTCTCACTTTTTCCGCTACATCTCAAAGATCACAACCAAGTATACGTTTAACAAGTAAGTATACGTTTAACGTATACTTGTCGCCAGGAAACCCGTGAACGTTTTTGGGGCTTGAGGCCTCTACACTTTGATAATCCTTCTCTACAGTGCACTCACCTATTTCTATTTAAGGCAACGAATGTTTCTGAAGGTAGGATCCGTGGACGGACTAAATATGCTACCATTTTAAGTCCAGAGGACTGGTACCACAATGGTTTTAATGTAGATATTACTAAACACAAAATAGAATATATGAGTAAATCGCAACTGCTTGTTTACAGCGAACGGAGATTGGTCATGCAGTGAAATCATCTATTCTCATAGCACCTATGAATCAATGTAAAAGTAAATCGCAAAATTACTAAGAATTATTTGGAAGAAGGCTCGCGTCCTTCATAGCCTAGTTCTCTGTTCTGTAATTTATTTATCATATGAATTACGTTTGTACGCAGGTTGGAATAATGTAGATACCCAACAAATATAAACCTTTATAATGGCGGTGAAGTTGTGCCTTCTGAAATTACTTCGGATGTAACAATTACCACTTACTTCTACTGAAAAGTTGACTATAAACGACTCCTATTCGGCACCAGCAACACTAACACTGTACACAACGCAACTGTCACTTCCACCAAAGCGTCACCTGTAATCATGAAATTATTGATGACGCCATCTTATAACAAAATTTGTAAGCAAGATTGATCCTGCGCAACAAATTTTCATAACTTGTCATAGAATATAGAAGGTCATTTTTCATCCCTTTTTGTCCGTATTACGCTTGTGCAGATGTCGCATCTCTTTCTAGCCTTTATCTGCCAATACCAAAGACGCCAGAGAAAGTTAGGTTATGTCCAATTTACTGTTAATTTTTCATTATTAAAAGCCTCCCTGTAGTAAGGTTTTCCTGACAGGATGAGTTCCAGTAAGTAAATCTGCATTTCCTAACAAATCCGGTGCGATCTTAAGGTTGACCCTCGAAAATCGATCCTACACCAGAGTTAATCTTTTGTTTTCAAAAAAAAAAGAAATACAAGAAAGGTCCACTAGACTAATCAATAAGTATCACATCCTTCTGTCATAGTGTGAGTGTTGCATTAAGATGAATTTTTTAGCAATCGAACGCGACCCAAACAAAAGAAAAGTGAAGCCTGTTGAACAGGCCTGTGTGCTGGACTTTGATGAAGAAAGCTCCGATGATAGTGATTTTCGTATCGAAGATCATCGAGAGGGCAGTGATGACGATGATGATGATGAAGATGATGATGATTCGAACAGTGAGAGCGATGAAAATGGTAAACAATCTAAATAATCTAGTGCAAAACGGAAACTTCAACTAACTTTTCCTGCAAATAGTTGGTATGTTTCAATGTGAGGATATACAAGGGATACTAAATTTATATAAATTATTGGACTGGAACTTGCTGGATATTAATCGAGGGGCTGTATGATACTTGGTTTTTCTAATAGGTGTAGTGTAGGTATTAATAACTTCATTATCTGATCAAAATAGCCTATTGTTACATTTTTCATTTTTGTTAGCATATACCTACTTTGTTATATGCTTCTATATCTTCTATTTCATATGTAAATAAAGTAATTAAAGTATCAGATTTTACAGACCTGTTAAATTCAATACTGTAAATATATAAGCAGATAAAAACTTTACCTAGATCATGTTCCAACCCATAATTTGATGATTTAATATGATAATTTGATGATTAAATAATGATTGATTAACAAATATACTCAATAATAACACTACACTTCAATGTTGGAAAGATAGAAGAAGCACTTAATAATATCAATTGTACTCTAATGATAAATGGTAATATCCTGTATAACCGAGTTATAGTAGTTAGAGTAAAATCATAAATGGCAACTTATCTAATGCTCATACTAAGTAATATTTATATGTCTGTCTGTCTGTATTAGTGTAGTGTTTGTAGTAAATGGGGGTGTCCTCTCCATTTTGCATTCAGGTACTTTACGTGAACTGATAAATGTGATCTATTAAATTTTATCAACTCAAAATTTCTTTTCAGGAATATGGGGTTTTATTTAGCGATGGTACTTCAAGCTTGGACCATTGCCTTCTGGAAATGCATTTCAAAATTATATGGTATCACAATTCAGACATTTAGACAACATATGAGTAAAGATTCGGTGACATTTCTCTTTATCATTAACTCTTATAAATTCTGCACTACTTACAGATGAAAGTTCTGAAGCAGAAGATGATGTTGAATCCGACTTGAACCTACTGAAGAGCCTCAGCCTGCCCTCCAGTAATGGTATTTCCTCCATTTCTGACGTTATCAGCCAAGCTAATATCCAGTCGAAACTCAAACAGGTAAATGTTGTGAATAGTTTTCCAATCATATGATTTTAATATAGTTCTTGGGATTCCTTCTATACCATACTGTTGCTTCTTATCTTTTAGTGCATCTACTTGTTCCAACCATCCATCCACAATTCATTTATTAACCTGTCTTGAGCTACAGTTAGCAGTTTCTTTTCATATTTATTTATTTATTTACCAGTATCATTATTTATTTGTTAACCATTTATTATCAGTCAGTGCCACCATGAGCAATTTTATCAAAGTGCATTTAATTTTTTAATGTCAGATTAATTAATGCTTGATTCATCCATGAATACTATAGAGAACGATATTCGACTCTGTGTTGTCATAGTCTCATTTTTTTCTAGTGAGAAATAGGTCTGCAGAAATTGGCGTTAGTTACTTCTCTATAGTATTCATGGTAGTACCTAAGAGGTGAATTAAGAAACAGCATTCATGGTGTTGTTTTTACTTAATACTTCATGGTAGTATCAGTTTGTTTTGTGAAGCAGTGCCACCTAGGAGTACTGTGTAGCTCCAGTGATTGCTGTGTACTTCTGTATGGGGCTATGCTCAGTGATAAATAAATGTCAAGTACCCATGTGCTGGTGAAATATATGTAATTATCTAAGCTATTAATGAATCACATTGTACCTATTGCCTGTTGCAAATAATTCCAGTGACATCAACAACTGCATATTTATTTTTCAGTTTGATGATAAAGATGCTCAAATTCTCATATGCTGTGGATGTTTGGGTGATCAAAGCGATGGAGTCAACGAATTAGTCGAGTGTGATGGCTGCGGGGTTACCGTTCACGAAGCATGCTATGGCATTGCAGATTCTGCCAGTTTGGCAAGTACAGATTCTGTCTCGCCTACCACACCTTGGTTTTGTGAAACATGTAAAGCGGGTAAGAAGTTTCTGACTGTAAAAATCCATTCATTGTCAAGTATAAAACTGAAATAATAAATCTATATTTAGTTTAAGTAACCATAACATTTAACAATCCATAACATCATCTAAAACATATTTTTAGGAGTTAAAGATCCAATTTGCGAACTTTGCCCAAATAAAGGGGGCATTTTCAAGGAAACAGACGTAGGTAAATGGGTCCACCTAGTTTGCGCCTTATATGTTCCTGGCGTCGCCTTTGGTGAAGTAGACAAGTTAACAAGTGTGACCTTGTTCGAGATGCCTTACAGCAAGTGGGGCGCGAAGTCTTGCAGCCTGTGCGAGAATGAAAAGTACTCGAGGACAGGGGTTTGCATCGGCTGCGATGCTGGCATGTGCCGTACATATTTCCATGTCACCTGCGCTCAGAGGGAAGGTCTGCTCTCCGAGGCGCACTCGGAGGAGGTGGACCAGGCTGATCCGTTCTATGCTCATTGCAAGTTGCACTCGGATAAAACTCTAGTGAGAAGGAGGAGAAGGAACTACCTGGCATTGCAGCTTCGGATGCATTACAGAAAGCTACAGTTTGAACAGGAAGGTCACAAGGATACCCCTGAACAAATTAGGATCCAAAGGAAGATGGAGAAGCAGAAAGTTCATTACTTGAGCCATAAAGCAAGCAAACCAGCACCATGGGGTAATGTTTTTTATTGTGGCTTCTTGTAGAGATGAAAACGTAATGACTTGAAATGCTGGCATATCACCCTTTTAGAATTATATTGTTCTAATTATTAATCGGCAGATACACCTCAGTGGTTGCAATTTTTGTATGTATAAAAAAAGTGTGAGTATTAAACCAGTGCATATGATAGGCGTGAAACTTCTTTGATAGTTTGTAAAACAAATTTCATTAATAATGTGTCAATACGAAAGGGGAATAACAGCAGAGTGAGAGAGGTAGTGAATGTAAATATCGATATGTGTGTGTGTGGGTCACAATAACCTCATAATCTTTATAATCGTTAGTTTTCCTTTGAAATTATTCTCTGATGCTTTATGTGATTTCTCAACCCCATCACAGTACATAATGGACCTATTGCATCGAGAATTATTCCTTCTCCATATTGAAGAACTCCGCCTGTTGAAACCTGCCAAATTCATATTATTGAACAAAATGGTGTTATGTATACAAATAACTGTAATTAAGTTGCTACTATTGTAAAAATTGGCAAACGGCCAGTCACATATGCAGACCCAGGATTCAAGTGGAATAAGTTGAGGCAGGTTAATATAGTTTAGGTCACAGCCATAGGACCATAAGTTGCACAATACAATACAAATATCATTGATATTTACAATTCAGTCACAAAGCATGTAGGTGTTTTGATGTGTTTGGTTGAAAAATGTATGGTTGATATTCATGTGAATTGGAATGGATGTGACCATTTTAGACAAGTGGATGGAGCTATTCTTCCGCTAAGCATATGGAGTACCAATTTTCATTTCAGTGCAATAGATCAGTTATTGTTTTTTGAATGTTTGTTCGAAAAATCAACAAAAAAATATTCATTTAACCTTAGGAAAATTCCGCAATCTTCAGCATTTCATATAGCATAGTCTCAGCCATCTATGACCCCTATATTAACACAACATACAAATTATTTAACATATATTACATATAAATTTTGTGAAGATGGATAGATACATTATTAGCTCTCTCCAACATATCTCTCTTTTATTCTGCCTATTGCATTGCACCATTTCAATTGATGCCTCGTTTTTCGGGTCACGCACCATGAGGTTTTAGTATTCACAATTCTTGATTGAAGTATAATCTGTAGCGTTCTTAATTTACCTGAGATAATAATTAAAGAAATTTTTAGAACTATCGCACTACACAAACACACACACTTTCACACATACTCACACACACTCAAAATATAATCATCTTTTCTTCAAGGGTTTTTAGTCATATTCATACCATGAATTCCTATTTTGGTTGAGGATGAGGTATGTATGGTTGAGATCATCACATGTGGAGGTACATGTGTCTTCAGTTGTATACTGTGGTACAGTTGGGTCCACAACAGCCTACAGCTGATACAACAAACGGCAAGTCAAGTTGCTAGTAACCTATTGCTTTGGAATAACCAACCTGTAGCTTTCACTGGCAGGTACAGAATTTTGAAGACACTCCTTTTTGGTCGGACACAAGCCTGCAGACTTTTATCATGTTTTCAGAATCACCAATCCTAATGATGTGTTCCCACTCAAAATCGAATTTATATCAGGTTTTCCCTTAAATACCTTAATGCGACTTGCTGTAGTATTCTCTCTATTGTGACGGAAAAATTGGATGTTACCTATTATATTGTAAAAGATTGTAAGTTTTTCTCAATAGCATAGCATAAGTTGATAAAAAATTACAAGATTTTAATTCCATAAACGTATTTTTATGAATGGTATCATTATTTAATTGTTACTGTTTCCAGTACCTACTCAAAAAATGCCTCGCCTTCTAACTACAAGCGCCTCAGCCGTGAACAAGCTGCTGAGAAAAGCAGAGTTGATGGGAATCAATACTTCAGTAATGGAAACACAAGAATCTCATTCACTAGCCTTAGCCGATGTTAGGAAAAAATGGCACATCCCACCTGCTTTTAGCGTTGAATTTATAGCCTACTTCTTAGACCGCAATGATCGTCTTAAAGAAATGAAAACATCTTTGGAGAAGCTGATGGTTGAAAACAAGAAACTTTTGGAAGAACAACAAAGTTTGCGGGCCACTTACGATAATGTAATAAAACAAAATAGTTTATTTAATAACATCCTAGGCAATTTACAGTAATTCACGTTTTTCAGAAATTAATTGTAAAAAAGAAACACCTAAATTTGAAGTACTCGCTTGCATGTGATAGTATTATTAACATACACTTTACATTTCTATTTTCAGATCCTCAAGAAGAGCACTAAAGTTAATGAAACACACTCTGATTTAAAACAGACGATTCAGAAATATCACTCAGCGATTCTGAGTGCTTGTCCCACGAAAAACCTACCCAATGTTGATGAATTGGGCAAGCCACCAGTAAATAGAGCCCCTCAGCCTATGATGGTGCCCACTGCAGCTGCTCTGAAGATGGGTGTAGGGTTTCCACTTAAAAACATCCCAACTAGCAGAGGCGAAAGAGTTTTAAATCTGAGTAAAGGTAATTTTAACCAATCAGTATTGTGTGATCATTGCAATAAAATACAAGGAATATAGGTAAAAATAAGTAGTTAATGTATGAATAATGAAAGTATACTTCTATTATTGTCACTTGTATAAGCAATTATATATAAAATGAAAAAGATATATACAAACTTAAATGAACTAAAAGATCCAAAATACCAATTTTTGGCTGTTTGGAATGACCAACCTCCATTATTGCCATTGAACCAAATTTCTTAGATATTTTGCAGTTTTGTTTATTAATGAAATATTAAATGAACAAGTATTTAGAATTTGTATTGAATAATTTGAGTGGCATTCTGTTTCCAGATCCCCTTACTTTGAACGAATGTGGTATTTGTCGGCAAAGGCGGGACCAACATTTGTTGGCAAAGTGTGATACATGTCATCTGTACTACCATTTGAATTGTTTGAATCCTCCGTTGAGCCGTTTACCAAAAAAGTCTAAACTTTATGGATGGCAATGTTCAGAATGTGACAAGACCTCAGATTCTGAGATAGAAGAGATGAAAACGCCTAGAAGAAGTCGCAGTAAATACAAATCTTACCCCGACTTCGCCATTGAGTCACCACCAGAGATAAAGGATAAAACGTCAGATGACTCTAAAGACATAACTTACAAACACGAAGCAGACAAGGCAAATACAGGAAAAGATGTGGAATTGCATGAGTTGAACGGGATACCGATGGTACTGGACAATGGATTGGGGGAGAGTCATAAGTCGGCAAAGAAACGGCGTCGTGAGAAGCACCGCAGCAGATACTCGCCAGATTTAGGTAGCTCGTCCAAAGAACACAAACGGAAGAGAAAAAAGAAAAGTTTTGAGCTTGATGAAAGTCTTCCACTTCCTAGAATCACAATTAAGGTAAAAATTTAACAAAATTTATATATGAGAATTTATATATAACAGATGAGAAGATATAGACATTCTTTTAATTCATTTCATGTCATTCCTATTTGAAAATTATAATAATTAGCGATGAGCATAATCAGTATATTTCAATAATCGGTTACTGGTAATTCCAATATCTTCATAATTGGATGACATTGGAAATCGGAATATATGAATGGTTAGGTAAAAATTGAAATTGGCACCGTCGACTTGAAATTGGCCTGAATATGAGTAGACTCAGAATTAAATATCAGATTGAAGAGAGGATTTTTAATACAAATTATCCCATCATTCGAGAGGATTTGTCGATTCTGATTGTGAATATGAGTATACTCTGCATTAATTGCAGCTATAAGACAACAAAACATAAAATTTAAGAAGGAAGCATAGTATAAACCAATAAATAAATAAATAAGTTACAATAAAAAATATGGTTGCAGTATATAGTAAACATTTTTGACACTTCTTGAATTGTGTTTTGTGTTGATTCAATAATAGTTTAGAGAAGAATAGAATGCTAAGATTTCGAAAATTCATAACTCATTAAACAGACTGGTCAGATATTCAGAATTAATTGTTTCAACCCGGATAAATGAATACCATATTATGCATTAATATTTCATTTCTTCTCTTTTTAGATCAAGTCGATTCCTCTCCCAGAAGGAGAAGTGGCATCTGAATCGAACCCTCAATGTTTCTATGTGCCCAACGAGACAAGTGACGCACCTCCCCAAACTACGATTATAGTGGCCAGACGCGATAAAAGAAAAAGCAAAAGTCCAAGACTGTCTGACGCCGTAGACCCCGATGAGAAACCCACACCAGTCGCTCCAACAGTCCCTGCGGACCCTCCTGCTCCTGTCACTAAGAAAACTGATATTAAGGAATTATCAACAAATAATACCATTTGTGATGTTTGTCAAGAAGAGTGTGTGAGCGTTAGCTCTGTCAAGTAAGTGGCATAATTTGTTATTTGGATATTTTTGATAGAAGTGATCATTTCATATGATGATGATTTATTGATAGCTATTTAAATAAAAAATGCTGTCACACAAAAATATCTGCTGAAATTTATTTGTTATAAGAAGGAATTAAAGAAGACTCATTTTTAGGTGCGATGATTGTCAAAAATCTTACCATTTTACTTGCTTGGAACCACCCTTAAAAAAATCTCCGAAAAGAAGAGGATACTCATGGCACTGCTCCGATTGTGATCCAACAGTAAGTTGGTGTCATATTTAATAAATAATTTCTTAATCCTTTCTTTAAAGTTATAGGTAGGTCATTTGACAGGTTGCAAGTGATCAAATCTCATTGGACTAAAATAATGATGATTTTTATTGTGTACTTTTTAATTCGATTAATTTTTATCAATACAAGTGTTGTAACATTATAATGAAGGAAAGAAAGCACATGTATAAATAAAAAATTATTATTTTAATATCATTCCTACAATAACACCAAATGGATATTTGTTTAAGAACTCATTTATGGTCAGTTCCTCTTGAATGGTGCCCGATAATTAAACTTTATTGGAGTAAACGGAAAAAATACAAATCTTCAACAATCATTCCTCATCAGCTTCCAAATTTATATGATTGCCAAATTTGCCATATAGATAATTTTTCAATTCGCTCATAGTCGCCTTCACTTGGTTTATCTTACCCTGAATTACCTCGATTTCATCATGCGTCTTCTCCATGGCATCTGTTAGACATTCCTAAAATGTGAACAATATCAAAAGTAGCTGATCCATTACATACTTTTGATCGTTGGAAAAAGGCACTAACAGTTTAATCATCAAAGGTGAAAATTTACCTGAGTCTTCTCACTATCTTGATAAATAAAGACCTCTCCGACGAGATAGGGAATCTCTTCATCATCACTGAACAAAGCAATTTCATCGCATGCTTCTTCTAAACTTTTCATATCATTCTACGAACAAAATTTCCGTTACCAATAAAAAACCAATGTGCTCACTTAAATACCTCCTTAGTTTTAATTTCTTCTTTGTAATCCTCTAACTTGGCATTCAGCTTAGCAAAGCGATTAATTTTCTGCTGATCTTCATATGTAATGTGAACATCTGAATCCTACACGAGGCATTAATAATACTATAAATATTTAGTACATTACACTTACCGGCTGGAAAGTGCCCTTACTAGCGGAATTTGCAGCCATTTCTATTTACTTGCAGGTAAAGACTGTATTAAAAATGTTCCAAAGTACTAATCTAAAATTGACTTTTTTTAGGTTATATATCACCGCATAAAACACATACACCACGGGACTTCATACACAGAAAAGCTCACAGCGCAAAGCGTTCATAGGAATGGTTAATATTTCTAAGCAAATATACAATCTAACCGAGCATATTAATAAAATGTTTTCTTCTTTTTGGCTTTTTGTACATCGATATAATGAATTTTCAATAATACTTGCATGTGACTATGTTACATTACTACAATTAATCAAGTGGAATAAGTATGACAGGAGCGTGAAAGAAAAGAAATATTAACATGACTTAATACATGTATTTAACAAAAAAAAAATGTTACAATAGAGATTTATGGGTACTCACAAGATATACGAATAAATTTTTGTAGAATGATCAAAAGTGAATAATGAAAAAACGAGAGATAAACATTTATCTGTTGGGGAGCCTCTTTAGGCAGTACGAAGAATAATATGTACCCCAGAGTCGGTAAAAATAGGCTCGGACAACTCGCCAACCTTCAACGTGAATGCTGCCTCTTCGAATGGTTTCTGCATAGCCCCCTTGCCAAACGGCCCGAGATCACCTCCACGTTTCGCAGATGAACAGTCTGAGTATTTCGAGGCGAGTTCGCCGAACGAGGTCTTACCAGACACTATTTGTTCTCGGTAAGCTGAGAAAACAATAGATGAATAAAGGAGCTTAGGATTGTTCAAGAGGCTTTACCTTTCACCATTTCTAGAGCTTCCTCTTTGCTTCGTGTTATGTTTTCCTCGCGCCAGGAGGAGGGCCTGCGGGAATCTTTGTGTTTCACTAGTAAATGCGAACACTGAACTTGGTCGGGGCCACTAGAAGACACTGGCTCCGCTGCTTTATCTGGGACATCCCACTGGGATTCCTTCGTGTACAAATTCAGATAGTAGTGCTGACCTGGAGAGAAAATATAGGTTTAAATTCTAGAAAATTTGCTCACACCCCAGTTCTCCTAACATCCTAAAACACACTAATATATGAGAACAGTGAACCTATGATAATACGCTCGGAGGAAGGTTGGCTGTAATACCAAGCTAATTTTGACACGTGGTCGTTCAAATAAGATAATTCGAATAATTGTTTTACCTGTAGATCTGCTGAGCCGCTTTTCCCAACCGGCAGGCAAATTCTCATCCGCCATTTTCTGAAAGTAAACATCAAAACACAGAACGCCTCGATCACACTGGCATTTCTTGCGGAAAGAAAACCATATACATATTAAAAGTAGACCTGGCAAGGGTAGGCCGGCCTGTATATAAGGATGTAACGTTGACTTTTATCCGAATGGTCCAGCTATCTTTGTCTCTCACATGCACATGATCGACCGTCTCCGTCACCGATCACCGACGGTGGGGGAAAGAAACTGGTGGTGGGAGGTCGGCAGGCAAGCGAGTATAGAGTGAGATAGGTAGACCACTGTTCGCTGATTCACGGTTCAACATTCTGGCCACTTGTTTTTTGTTCTCTTAATTTGTCTATGCCCTTGACTGGTTATATTACATTCAGAATGTCAAACAAGATAATTTCTATTTTCTAACAGTTTTTAGCAGTCATTTCGTCAGGATGGTGTATCGTAGCCACAGAACGTATTAAGAATATACAACATACTATTTAACTCGTCGACACGATTCGCTCGGATCCATATCGCTTCGGCTCTGTTCGTGCGGTCTACCAGCGATCATTGGCCAGCGAGGGACGCAAACAAAGCACCGATTGGCCGCCGAGCGAATTTACACGTGTGTACGAAGCAGCCGTGAAAGTAGCTGTGTATAACGCTCGTTGATCAGCTGTGCTTGAATGACAGTCTGATGTGGTAGGTGACGGAGGTTCCTCGTAAGACGCAATGTCGTTCTCTATGTATGTTTGTTGTTGTTGAAGTGATAATTCCAAAGGCGCAGTCCGTTTGGCGTTTCACGTGCGGATTTGAGCACGGAGTAAAAGTCCCAGTTCGTATTCGTGTGAGGAGAAACATACAGATGAGATTTTCGTAGGCAGTCAAGATTGTGGCTTGGTGAGGACGCGAAGGTGGGCTTTTTTGTGAACGGCATCGACTCCAACCGACTTTTAAGGTAAGGATTACCGTCCTCGCTTGAATGTGTACGTAAGCAACTTTTCCGATTTATTTGCAATCGAAAAGTGGGTCATGACACCACCTCTCACTTATTAATAATTATTATAACAATTAAAATAAGGGTAAAGCATTCTTGAAAATAATCTACTAGTAAGTAAGTGCCATTCAACTAACCCACCTGCCACCTGTTAAGGAGGCGAAAAGAGAAAACGATGCCGGAAAAACAGGTGAAAATTTACCGGCCACACAAACATGCGATATGCGATACTGACTTGTTCGCTAGCGTGAGTCATCGCTCACGAAACCTGTAATTGTGTACAGGGGCTCGTTAAAAAATTCCTCTCCCAGCTTCTTCGGCTACGGTGCCCCGGGGGGGCAGTACATCCAGATGACTTAATGACTCGTCGAACTTCACAGAAAAACATAAAAGTAATTGAAAACTTGGGCATCCTATTTAGTGAGTTTGACAAATGTACTTGCAATTAATTAGGAAGAACTGAAAGATCAATACATAGCTCTATCCATAATTCGAGAAGTAGTTTCACTGAAAACTCACCTAAACAGTGGCACTATTGTTGTAATTGTTACTTTTGGATCATCTTGGTTTTCCTTCTCGATCATCACAATCTAACTTTTCAGTTGGTTTAACTTCCTCCCAGTCACCCTCCAATTTCCCCTTAATCGGTTCGATTCACTCATCAAAATTGATGTTTAGTTTTATGCCGCCTATTTTCTTTGATTGAAACAAGCTGTGAAAAGTGTTCGCTTTGCACACGTAATTGTAGCGTTCTTTAGAACCATTCTAGCTTTCAATTCTTCTTTTTTAAGCCAATGATCTTCCATTGCATGCTCTCGTCACATAACTGTCTCAGTCCCCTAAGGTTTATACTCCTCAAATCATTTTCCACATCATTCAGCCATGTCTTTCTTGGTCTGCTCCATGTTTTTCTACCTAGTGGTTTCCAATTCGCAACCCATTTTGCATTTTTTCGTCTAACGTGGCCCATTCACTCAGGTGTTACCCTTTTAATGACTGAACGATATCAGCGCCATTTATCAATCGGTCCAGTTCATGACTCATTCGAATCCTGCAGGAGCAATCTTCAGTTTGCAGAGGACCAAATAAATAAAATAGCAATAATAGGTGGATAGCATATTGGGCAATATTTAATTAAATTTGTTTATAAAACTGTAATGACTGCTATTATTATTCAGGCCACTAAAAATCACGTATGCCAATGTTTTGAGAGAAATAGATGGCTTTGTTAAAGGAATGGACCCTGGTTTATAATCAATTCGGATGTCACTTGACAGTTTCTAACCACTTCGGATGATTTTCATATAAATTACATTCAGTAAAATGTGGAAAATCTAGATTAATTTTCTTCCAATCCAATGCATCCCAGATATGCATGTGTGAGACACTCACTCTTCACGGCTTGTTAATAATCACCAAAAATTGTAACCTCAGAATAATGATTTCACTCCCTTTGACCCCATGCAAATCAGCCATCTTTTCTAAGTTTATTGTCTACTGATGCTTTATTATTGAGGTAAAAGTTGAACTGTTTTTTCCCCTATTATCTTTGAAAATTTTTGGTTGCTAACTTCACACTGGTTAAAATGGCTTCCTTATGTGATTGAGACAGATAAATAAAAGAAATTAGATAAACTTTGTTGTTAGCATTAGCAAGAAGGTATTAATGCGTTGTTGCGATGTTCCTTCCTAAGGCGCACGTTTTTTCAAAGACTACACAAGTGATAACTGAATCAAGAGACATGTTGAACTCTAAAATAAATTAAAACTAGGACAATATTTGTTTCTTTTGCTTTACTAAGTTTATTTCATTTCATCGAAATTATATTTTCAAATATTTGATTCGATGCAACACTTTGAAACACGTTTTTTATTGGAGGAGCTTCCATGTTGGTTTTATTTTTCTTGTATAAACTGACGATCTAGCAGTAGTGAAAATCCGACAGTTATCGATTGAACACACGCTTCCGGATAATGACATTTAAATAGACGCGAGGGAAGTGTTTCTTGCTTTTCCTCATATCATACAGGATGACGAGAAATGAAAGAAACTATACCGCTATTGTGTCGTATTACCCAACCTAACGGTTCTCATACAAAATTTATATAATTTATATGAACTACTCTGATCATTTAACGCACGGAATTTAAATAAATAACTTGTAGTATGTTTGAAACTTACTACATCTGAACTTTCAGATTTGAGTCATTTGCAAGTTGATTCTTTCTAATATCCAATCGAGGCAAACTTATCAACTTAATAGACGATCGTTTTTGTTTGAAAGTACCCACAAGATATTTTTAGAATAAACTGACCAGATATTTAAATCATCGTTGCTTGTTAAAGTGATTGCTCAGGAATTGTTTACTAACGAGATTCCAAGCATTCAATTCATTCTATCAACCTGGAATCCATAACAGTTTTGGAATGTGCATATCCAAATAAATTTAAATCGGTTCCTATCCGAAAGTTATTTGATAATGGATGGATGGAATGATGGATGATGACAAAAATCAAAGACTAAATGTTGATGGGAATTTCACTGAAACTTGGAATTGTTAAACAGTAATTCGGTATTTTTCATACAGTCACAATATTGAGGGAACATGTCATTATTCTTCATAAAATTCTGACTTCGTATGAAAGTATATATTCGCTCCAACTGTGGGTCTCGTGATTTACGTGCCAGCAGATAAAGAACGACTATAACAGAATCCATCGGTTCGACAGTAGCGAAGCCACCGATCGATAATCGATAAGTTGGAAAAGTTGGAAAAATAAAACTGCAAATGTACGTGCTCGTAGGTTTTAAAAATGACACGTCGAAACGCCTCGTTTTATGAGGGTAGCTTGACGAATCCAGCGCGACTCTGCGTTAAATTATGTATTCAGTAGGTTTGGCATTACACATATGACTAACACACATGAATTTCAACGCCAACACAATTATCGTCATTCTTCCGCTATTCCCCGAGATAAATAATAATATAAAACAGCCATGACGTATCATGAAGCCGATTTTGAAACCGTTTCTATTCGAACTCGTTTCATTTTTTTTTTTGTACGGTAATCTCTAGATTGTACTGGTCGGTGTGAAATACCGTTGTTTCCATTGCGTCTAATTGTTCCGTAGTTACGCCTTATATATTTTCAAATCGCTAAAGTATTAATAAATTCTTTACTTTCCTCGCTAATTAACGCCGTGCGCACATTCTCTTTGGTTATGGTCTGTGGTTCGTTCGAAATTGAAGATTTCTGAGCGTGTTGCGTCACGTCCTGGATTTTTCCAGGTTCGCCTGCAATCCTCGGGCGGGAATCTCGTAAAGTTCGGATGTCATTTTATATTACCCCGTGGTGCATCTCCGTGTTGCACATGTAAAAGTGCACGCGGCCGTAAAAGAACTTTTATCGGCAATAAAGCCGAAATTGGACGAAGGGGCTGTTGAATTATTAAAAGCTTCCGGAATGAAAATGCTTTTAGATAAATTTGGGCTGTGAACGGCACCCTTGGGACTTGAAAACTTAATCGATTAGTTATACTGAAAATTGTTCAACTTGAGAAAATTAAATGGTGAATGTAGGTAGAAAGAAGCGTTACTGTCGCTACAACTAGGAATTCGTTTATCGGCTCGAAAGGTCGCAAATTGACATTAATCATAAGGTTGAGGTCGAATTACGGTTACAAAAGTGGTTAAGGGAATGTCAAGAGGAATTACTTGCTAGTAAAATTTCAAGTATGTACTTACATGAGATTGATAAAATACATTTAATAATCAGGTTTTTTTTTCAGTAGACTTTTGTAATGGCGTCCCCAACATTAAGCCTCCAATTTCATCACTTCTAAGAAGATTTCATTTTTCCTTGATTCATGACTAGCGACATCTTGCAAATGCGAGCAGATCGTTCTGTTCTTCTTTAACTGCAAACATTCTGACTTTCGTGATTTTTCTATACTTCTTTGGGCTTGTAATTTATCCACAATTTTACAAACGGCGCTCAAAATATTTAAAGTTCCTGCAATACCACTTTGCATTCTGCAGTGGCTTGTCTAGATCTTCAACGAGAGGGATGCTGGGAAATAAGCTCAAAATAGATAGAAAACAAAATGGAGGAAACGTCAAAATGCAAAATTCGCGACGAAAAAAATGTGATACGCTTTTAATGGATAAATTAGTAAATATTATTTACCAGTTATCATAAAAAATACTCTTATTTACAAATGAGCTTCAGACTTCTACTGCGTTTTGCAAGCTCATATATGACGTTATCACAAAAACTATTTTCACAAGAAGATTCTTGCACTAATTTCTTATCAATTCATATTAGTCCTAATCCTTGTCCCGTGCAATATCTAACAAAATTTTTAATTCGCCTAAGTGCGAGAAAAGTAACGTTCTGTATATGCGCTTGTGGCAAGTATAGCAAGTGGCAGTTCACAAAGTGGGAGAACTTCATGATCCAGTCCACATTCCATAAGAGAATTCCATAATTCACTAGTACCGTTTTTACCAAAGCCTTCTGAGGTGTTGTATAGGACTAATGGTTGAGAACTTCATACTGGAAATCCAAAATATTTCGTATAATTTTGTTTAAGTAGATCAAAGGCCTCTTCAGAGAAGTGCTACCATCACAAAAATTGAGTAATTCCAAAAATTTTAGCGTATTGAAGTTCTTAAACTTTGTGTATTTGTGTATCTATGTGAGCTGAGTGTTGTCGATTATTTCAAAAGACAATTTTCGGAATCGGGATTTTTCGTTCGTCTCGTGTGCTCAGCAGTCTCAGTGCGTATTCGTTTTGTCGGTGGCTGAACATTCAAATTTAACTGCTTTAATTTAGTACAAAAACGACTAAATTAGTCTCTGTGTGCTGAACTATGTAACAAAATATTAAAACTGATTTCAGTTCCAGACATATTTAAATATCCTCTGGGGGAAACTATATTCTCGCTATCCCATTCTGCCTAACTATACATGTTTTGAAAAATCAGTAAGTGGCTCCCTATATTCAAGTGCAGTTGACACTAACGTGTCACTATAATTCCATCTGGTGGAGATTACTTTCGGTAATCTCTCATGAACCTCTAAATCTGAAGCACTTTGTTCTCTTTGAAGATTTTGGGACCCAAGCTATTTCAAGCTAAAAAAGGTTTTTCATACCTTAATTGTATTGAAAAACTGCTGTAGAACGGATTTTTAGCAATGTGCCATACAATTTATAAAGAGTGCGCTTAGGTATGTTTCTCTTACGTTCGCCTGCAGTTTCTTGACTTTCCTGCTATTACTGCTGCTCCATCATAATTTGAGTTATCTAATTTTTGGACGGAATTTAAATGATTAACAGTAGTTTGAACAATAAATTGTAAAGCAAGAGTTGTTCTTTGCGGAGATACATTTTGAAATCTTATAAAGCATTCTTTTGCACTGTAATGTACCTTACAGATTTTCAAGCATTTCTTTAGTATTTTTGCAGTTAAACATTAAATACTTTGTGTAGAAACTGTTATACGGCACGCGCTCGTTTACAGTTTTAACTGGAGATGTTCATTAATCCTGAGAAACTGTGAATATACAGCGTACGGTGCTCGCATAACATCGTTTGCCTTCGGCTGTAGTGTTTACCAAGAATGAAGAAATCGTTTAAATTTAGGTATCTCTCAAGTCTTGTGGTGCTCTTAGAAATAGAGGGTGAACTGAACTGGAGTATTTGAAAGGCAACTGGCTACTCCTCTTGTCTTCCACGCGAAACTTTCAAGCAGGTAAACAAACTTTTGTAAGCAATTTGTGTGGATTTCGAAAAATATACCAGCTAGTTGATGTTTATTGCTTAAATTGTAAATTGCTTCACAAAGTAGTAGTAGAAATAAAATATTGCCTTTCGATTATCTATTTTTCATTGTTTATGTCATTTTGTTGTTGTTTCCAGCTCGATATTCAGCAATCATATTACCCTCTAAGTAGGTCAATATATGTTTGCTAAATAATGTAAAAAAACACTGACGTCTGGTAAATTTTACTTTGCACCACCACCCGTTGAGACCAAATTGTAACCGCAAGCATTTCGATCTTGTTAGTTTCCAATTTAGTAAAATTGTTAATTATGCGCTACTTCAGCTCGTAATTGCTTTCGGGGCTTAAATGGCGCGGCGTGGGGTGGGAATCGGGGAAAATTGGAAAATTCGACGGTTACAGTCTTTAATCGAGTTCCTAAATGGAAATAAAGCTTTTAAGGAAATATCTACAGGCGTTTTTATTTCCGAAAGTGTGATCAAAATGATCACTTTTAGTTTGATCGTGATATAATATGTAAAGGATTAAAATATATCTTGTTGTTAATTATATTAACCGGATCAAATAAAGACGAATCGCCACTATGCGGTGTTTCCAGTTTTATTCTGAATGTAAACGACACTCACGTGTATTCAACGCTTTTTTAACTAAAACAAAAAGTGGGCCCCAGTTAAAGTTTAATTAATATGTTAATATGTATGAAATTTCGCCGAATATTGCGACAATGGATACTAATTTCATTTTCGAGTATCTACGTTTACTTATGAATGATGAAGGAACCTCCGTTCCCCTAAATTACTTTTTGTTATATTGATATCAAGTTCCCCTACACCAGTATTCTTCTCCCTATTAACCCCATTTCTGGCAAGATATCGTTTTAAATAATTCAGGCAAATCGGTGTTGGGTTCTCCACCTTTCTCCCTTATATACATATATACGCCCTCGTAGTCTCCAATTTCGCATTTATTAAACGTAAACGCCGTTTTATCGACGGTAACTGATTCAAGCACCCACGGATCCACAGAAATTTTCGATCATAAATATAGGTGGAAAGCGCGTTCTGATATTTTTATGTGTGGATCTGTTACAGAGGAAAAAGAAGAATGTTTACGCTGTTATGTCAATATTTGGTTCGATGAACTTGTGTTCCGGTATTCACCTCAATGTGTTACCTGTTCGATGTTTAACTTTTCGTCTAAAATAGGAGTAGACGGAAAAAGGTCATTAAGGCCGTCGTTGTATAATTGTAATTTCGTTCCTAAGTTTCCCATCGGGTTAACTGCTGCCGTTTTCTCTTTAAGCATGATTAATACTCCTATTTGTCCTTCTCTCTTTCCGTTGGAGGTTTTACGGTCTCCTATCAAGTTTCGAAGACTGTGATTTATGTTAATCTCCCATTCCGTGTATTTAATATGGCATCATATTGAAAACGAAGGGAAAACGCTGGGTAAATATTTTATCACTGAGATCCCGCTAATAAATAAGGCGCCCCTTTCGGGAGCAACAAATAACCGTCTGATAACCCATTACCCTGTTTTTTTCTACTTCCTGATCTTATAAATATATAAAAGGAGAGTCGTCGGGAACAACGTATTTTACCGTGAATGGGACAACTTCTCGCAAAGGGGGAAGATGTAAGCGTTTTTCGGGAAAAGTCAGGCTCATTCAAAGTTTCGACGCAAACGACGTTTGATAGTATTTTCCTGCATTAACGCTTTCGTAAATAAATATTCGTCTTCTTGATTATAGTGACTGTAGGTAGTAGTCGGAATAAAAAGTGATATATTTTGTTGTAGATCTTCAGAAATAAAATAAAACCTCTTTTGAACATGCTTTGTTGTTTGGTAGAAACGTAAGTAAAGTTCTTCGAATTGCTATTTTATCATTGTTGCTTTGCTTTTTAGGGATATTAAGAGTTTTCATGATTGTTCTTAGTGAGACGTCATATTTCAAATAACTTAGTCTTTCTAATAACTAATAATTCTTTTTACTTAGTGTCCATGTCTTTGATTCCTTTCTGTATTATTGTAAATAATAAATATTTAAAATTCAAGGCATGATCACCATTTCGATATCCGTGGTGTCTATTTTAAAGCCATATTGGGCTCCGATTTGTGAATCTGCGTGCAAAAATTTTTGAAATTGCACTTCCGATTTTGTTTTTTCACTTATATTCACGTTCTTCGTCGGTCTTTTAAAAACATGAAATAAGATACCGATCTGGTGCATACAATTTATTCCATACTTTGGCACCATAACATTTCCAGCAACCAGGGCTAGGTAGAGTTCACAAAAGCTTTACCCAACATCTAAAAGCAACCAAACTTGTCAAGTATCTTCAGTTGAAAGAGATTTTAAATAGAAAACCCATTGCGCTTTCGTAAATATTGAAGGGGCAAAATCCAGTTTGGCCTAACAAATTTTGCCACTTGTATTGCTTATTGTTCCAGAAGTTGTATTGATATTCGACAATTGTTTGGAGACTTCCATCCGCATTTTGTTGCTTTCATCCCAAATGAGGAATGGCACGGTTTTTATCGAGATGGACCCTCTGATTCAGTACAGTGAATATGGAGGTGGTTAAAAAAGGAACAAGTGCTTTTGTATTGTTCGCTAAGTGCTAACGGTCTTATTCATAGACGCATATTAACGTTAAAATGGATTTTAGCTTAAAATGCCTTTAGAATGTGTTTCACTAAGGTAACTAGAGTTGCCTCCATGTTAAGAATACATGGAACAGAACTGTAGCTACATCTGTGAAACCCGTTCTAAACGTATTTTAAGCTAAAATTCATTTTAACGTTAGTGTTTTGTTTTCTCGTATTCTTAACATGGAGGTACTTACAAGTTACGTTAACACCTCCTAAACGCATTTTAAGGTACAACCCATTTTAACGTTAATATGCGTTTATGAATAAGACCGTGAGGTTGTACTGAAATTCAAAACGTTTTTGGAGGTTTCAGTTAGGTGTCTTATTGCTTCCTTACCAGATGATGAATGGTATGATTTCTTATTACCATCGCCGTGTCGACTACTTAGATTTAGTAGGATGGGGTTAATTACGGGAATAGCCGAAAAGGAACAAGTGTCTTCTTTCGGTTAATGTTTCGCCACTTTCCGGAATTAATTTCGAAACTTCATCTATCCCCGGGGGACGGGGGCGGTGTCGGGGTCGTCGTCGGTGGCGGTGGCACCTTACCCCCGTACCCTCAACGATGGGGTAGCCTCCATAGTCGTCGATTGTTTTTGTTGCGCGCAACGCGCTCTATCGACCGGGGCTGCTCCTATAACGGAGGCTGCCGGAGTCGGCGGTCGCCAGTCGTGCCGCCCCTCTCTCGATGTGATCATCAGCTGCACCCTTCGGGAGGCGGCACTGGCGCGCGCGGACCTCTTTCTCTCCCCTTTTTCTCCATACTTCCCCCTATGTTACGCATCTCTCGGCCACCTTTCCGGGCGCTCCGGTGCGATCTAGTCGTTCATGAGTACGTACATCTTCATGCATATTCATTTTTACATTTGGTTTCGCCATTATTTTGACTGCGATTTTCTTCTTCTTCATTTGGAATGTGTGATGGAAATTCACAGAGCACTGTGTTTTTCTTTCTCTTCTTTTTCTTTGTGTAAAAATTTACAGGTTCTTTTACCTTGAAGCACAGAGGCCTTGTAAATATGCATACGGACAATGGGTGTTCAATGTTTCAAATTAACTAGCCGACCGTGATGGGTTCATAACTAGCTTAGCGGAGTGCCGTGGGGGCGATTTATGTTCACTTAGGGGCTTCGGATGCACCCGGAAACAAAGACGAGCGTCTAATGTAATAACATAAAAAGTAAAGCAGTAGGTGTTTCCTAATATTTCCGAACTACCCAGACACACGGATTCATTGACCTTATCCAAAACTTTCGATTTATAGACAGTAAAGTGTTCTAAATTTGGTACCGCACGAGAGGACCAGATTTAGTTATCGACTGTAAGCGTCACGGTTTTCCTCCTCAAGATCGAAACGTTGCTCGATGTACATCTAACTTCCTTTAAGAGGTGTCTCTAGTTCACACCAATTTCGCTCGATATTGGCAAATAATTTTTGGACACTTTCGCTTCACGCTTCGCTCCACGCCGGCCGATTATCGACCTCGCGCGAATTATGGAAATAAAATGAAAACCGTAGGCTTCCGAGGCGGTAATTATCCATGAACGGATAGTACAAACAAGCGTGGACTACTTTCGCCCGAAAAGCGCGTCTGTCCTGTGGCTGTAATACGATAAAAGCAGGTTCAATTTCACTAATTAAAGGTGGGTATCATGGTAATTCCTTGAAATACTGCCCGGATTCTGAAGTGGATTAGTCTTGCCAGTGCTCTAAATTTGACGCGGCAGTTCAGTCACGAAAGGTTCTTTTCAGGTAAATCTGATGTTCAGTTGACGTTAACAACTTGAAATACAAATGGTATTAATTATATAAGAAAAAAACCACCAATGGGATCATTAATGTAATTACTGATCGTATGTTTGAAACATTATTTTCTGAATTAGTGGGTACATTTCCAAATCTGCGACGCGTTTTTGGAAAACTTGAAACAACTTTGTAAAAGTTCAGTGCATGCAGAGAAAGTTGAGCAAAGATGGGCATGACCACTAAGTACTAATTGCTTATCTCGTTTAGCCCCTACCCTCTTCTAAAAACAACAAAACAAAGGCAGTCGTCCTTCTTAGGTTTTATAACCTCAATCACGTTTGCTTTATCGAGAAAGTTACAAAATATGAAATGTGAATTTCCATATTATGAAATTTTCTAAGTACCACTCCAGTATTGCATTTGAATTTCTTTACATTACTTCAAAATGTGTTTGTTATGCCTGTTTTATTGTGGTTTCTACAATTTGTTACAATTGTTCTTTTCTTTGAATCATTACTGGGAAGTCGCGGTTCTTATGGCTTCAATTCGTATTTACCATCAGTTATTATGTTTTAATAGTTAACAGTTGCAATATTTCGAGGTTTATTAAGAATCTAGAAACCCGTCATGGAATATTCCCACTGATTCAGTGAAATCATGTTGTCAAAAAAGCAGTGATCCACGTTCTTGGTTTTATTTTATTTGATATTTTTAATATCAGTTCAAATACTTATTCAACCAACGAAAATATGAAACCAAAGTTATGTTAAACCTGACAGCAGTTGTTTCTGCTGATTCTTTTGAATGACCTCAACGCGAGTCATGAAGACTTTACAATTGACAAGAATGATACACTTTTTAAATGCGCAATCATAAGTAACCGATAAGAAATTTTTTCGTCCAACTGCCCTACGCCTTTCCTTAGAAATAAAACGCACATGAAATGCTCAAAAATCGAATATATTTCAGTCTGTATTGATACTCATGGATAATTTTTCTATTTAGTGCTGACCCTACACCTCATGTCCAGAAAATTCGCGCTCAACGATCGAAAATATTTCAGTCTGTTTAAAAATACTATGGTATTATCTGATCAACAATTTTTTCTATTTGGTGCTGACCCTGCACCTCTTGTCCAGGAAATTCGCCGCGTAGCTCTTAACCTTAAACTTCCTGGTGGTGCTCTTCCTGTCTACGTACCATTTCCAGCCGTTCTTCTCGCAGTAAGTGATGGCTTCCTCGGGGGTCCCGAAGGTGAGCGTCAGATTGGATAAGGGGTCGCCGGTGGAGCTCCACCCCATCAGAGGGTTTTCCCATCGCTCCATGCATTCGAAGGCGAGCTCCCAGTGGCGAGTGTTGAGAGTGCCGCTCTGCATGGCGTTCTTGCTCGGCTGGTAGATTCTGGCCGTTCTCGACTGGAGAAACTTGGCCGGGATATTCTTGAGGATGTGCAGTTGAGGGTCGGTTTCGATGGTCAGTCTCAATTCGCTCAATTTTCTGTCGTCCTCCGTTTCGAGGGTCTTCGCCACCAAATCCTTGACGTGTTTCCGCTCGTTGGATGTAAATCTCGATTGGATCGGCATGGGCACGAGGAATTTCGAAGAGTATAACTTGAATAAGGCGGTAGGATTCATTTTTGCGAGAGTTTCGTTGCGTGAGGTTAGACTGAACTGACGTGTTATGACGCGTCGCCATGGCAACGAGCTTGTTTAATCAGAGGCTTCTTTTTTTGTTTCTCATTACACTTCTTATTATTTATGTTGTTCATCATGGATTTTCAGTAACACGTCGTCCGTGTTCATTTTAAAAAAAGAGTGATTCAGAAATTATATCAAGATGGTCCTACACAAATTCGCATCGACCAAGTACTGGTATACCAGGCGTCCTAGAAAGCGGTAAGTCGGAAATTGATATACCGGGCGTATCAGTTATGTACAGCTGAGAAAACTGAATAGGTGGAATTTATGATAACCTAAATTAGGTTGTAGTTACGAATGAAACTTCTATCAAACCATCTAGTTCGTAAAAAAATGAAAATATCTTTTAAAAATATTAAAGTTGAGGCGGTTTGGTTGAAGTTGATTGGCCAGTACAATCTAAAGGACATTTCAAACCATAATTACCTGTTTTTTTGCAGCAGATATCGACTGGGGCATTCGGTATTGGTCAACGAGCGAAGAAGTTATTTCCATTTCCATTGAGGTGAACTGCACCCTCGTGGCAATAATCATTTTTCGATAATTTAGCACTACGGCTTTTCCGATCATGTTAGATAATTAGTCGTTTCTTCGTCTCATTGACCACTGAGAAAGTACTTTCTCAAAAGTTTGGGAATGAAGGAAAAAAGTTTGTGTTATTCAGTATGATTGGAAATATAGTTTTCCACTGAATAGTGCATAAATACTCTTATGCCAGACGAAATGTTATCCATCTCCCCTACATAAACAAAATTATTTTCGCATAAGTAGCGTGAAGATAAAAGGAAACTATCATTTATTTTCGGATTCGGGCCCGAAAACGGTTTGCTGAAAGCTTTGATTACCCATAAAATTCCCGTTCTATTTTTTCCCTTATTTATTATTAAGGCAGGAAACGTCGGAGGCGCTTCAGACTCCAGTGATATCTTTTGCAGCCCAAAAAATTGCCATCCTCGGCAAAATGCAGAACTAGCAAACTCTAATTTTTAATCCCTTACGCATACATTTTTCATTTATTTTTTAGGGTGTTTGTATTAAGAATTGCCGACACTCATTTTACGACCTGTCGGATTTTCCGAGTCGGTACTTAGGGAAATTCGGATGTTTTACTGTTACTAGCTGAGGGTTTTTATTATCCCCGTCGTAAAGTCGGATAAATGAGGGTCCTCGTTACAGATTTAGCTCGAATGGCACCGGAACATTGATTAGATTCCCTTTTTGCCCCAGAATAGTATCACTTCATTACATGTCCCAAGCTGTCGGATAAATTGCCTTATACCTGGACATGTCGGCGTAGTAAAAAATATATTTCTTTTTGTTGCAGGTGAGTTTGCGGTTTACCATGAGATCCATTTCGCTATGTTTTAGTAAGTATTCCCTTCCCACCTCCATGTTTTAAATCATCAGGGAAGAAATATGGATGAAGTGAGCGTTAATAAATTTATCAAGTTCTTAAAACTCGGCCCACATCAGATAAACTAAAATTTATGGGACTCCAGGAAAAAAAATTGCGAGGAGAAATATGGCGCAAAAGGGTCGGAGTGTAACTGTCGAATTTTAGATGAGACTTGAAAGGATGACTCTTTGAATAGATAAAATAATAAAAATGGTATGCATTATGTATGGGAGATGTATATTTTAAATCTAGAACACGTTCAGAAAGGGAGCCATAAAAGTTGTTTGTTTCGACTATATAGTTATTTTAATCAAATTTCCTCGGATTTATTGATACTGGCAGATAGTCGGGTATTCAAAGTTTACTCTTTCATACTTCGACTTTTTTACAGCTCTGAAACTGTATTGGCACACATTACGGGCAGTAAAAACTGTTTTTATTAACGAATTTTACGATTTAGAATGCAATTCCAAACGATGAAAGAGAGGATTAAGACAGTACAGTACAGTTTAATAAAATTAATTTAAATCCTTGGTATATCAGAAAATTGAATCGTGAACATGATAATCGGAATAAATTTAAAAAACCCGATTAGTTTCGACGTCTCTACATCTCCAATCGATAAAAAATAATCTTCCGACGGCTTGAAATTTTATTCCGCGCAATTTTCAACGGCGTTATGAGGAATTCCATCAAAGCCAGTAATTTTCCATGAAAAACTCCCCCAAAGAGTTATTAATTACAAAAAACTTGTTTATCTCATCCTCGAACTCCCGATGGATATCAAACTAGATTAGGACAACATCAAAGAGAGATAATGGCGTCGACTATGGCTTTTATCCCTCTCCAGGGAAATGGAGATAAAGAAAGAAATTTATAGGTTTCGTCTCAAAAAAAGCCCCGTTCATTTTATGAAAGGGAGATCCGGAATTTTCCGAGCTGATGGTTTTAACACTTAAAAATAGGTTGGTTTCCTTCGTTCTCAGACTTAGCCTCGCACTCTCCTTGTTTTCTGATTTTCAATTACAGGATTCGTCCGAAGCGGAAATGCATAGGTCCCATCGGCAGATCCGGGATTTCCACCGGAACGAGACTATTATCGGGACACGTAATTCCGGCATCCATCGTCATGAAAACGCTCCCTAACCTCGCCGAAACCAATTTCGACGCGCTTATCCACGATGATAAAACTTCCCCCGAATATGTACCAACAAAACCTACCGAGATCAATGGGGGAAGGGCGTCGCGCACTCGAAGGGAGGTTAAGGGGTCGGAAGGTCAATACGTTGATTGTGTACAGCCATCCAGAATGTCTGGACGAGGAGATCGATAACGTGTTTGAACAGCTAATGACATGATAATCAAAATGAGGCACTTCCATGTCTCCGTCACATCACGATATCCGGGGAGATTCAATTACCTTTTAAGCGTGTCTGCTCTGCTTTATCGTTAGGGGAGAAGCTTTCGTATCGGGTTATTTTAAATTTGATGCACTCAAGACGCTTGATACATAAAAATGCTTCCATCGATATCTTCAATGAACCTCAGAATTAATGGAACGTGATTTCCCCCTCGGCCTGGGTGGCATTTCACATCAAAATAGGTCATCCGGCTCGTTTAAACCATGTGAAATGAAATATTCGCGTTTTAATTTAGATCAGATAAAGGAGACACTCCTAAAGGATGTGGTTCGAACTTTCCACGCCCGATACCTTTCACCTCCCCGGCGAAAAATCCATAAGAAGAATTTCGACGATTTGCCGTAAATTATACCAAAAAGGAGACGATATTCACGTGGGACGCTTTGTGGCCCATTAATAAGAATTCCAGCAAACGTACCTTCCAAACCGGACCGTTTTTCGAAGCGTCAAGAGGAAATAAAAATTTATTTTTTCGTTTTTAATGAATTTTCGGAAACCATGATCTTTCCCATTTTGCCTATATATAATAAATAACTCTCAACTCCCATATTAACCTTATGTTTTAATTTAAAAAGTCGGATTTACTTCAGCAAAATTGTTTTCACATTAAAATTCAACACGTTTTTACAGCTTAGAACCTCGGAGCAAATTTACGGTTTAAAAAATAAGTTCCCTGAACTATATTTTTCATTTTACTGGAATTTCTTTAAAACCCAAACGACGAACTCGTGAGCCACTCCACCGTCCCACTTGTATTTTGGTAAGAAATTTTAGGTTATGCTAGTAAAAGTTTATACTATTAATTTTAATCCAGATTTCTGGCTAGATTAGGTATCTCAAAGGCTTATATAAATCCAATAGAATTGGCTTTGGTTTGGTCTACCGTTAGGTTGCTATTTAGAAGTTCGTCGAAATTTAATCTAAAACTGGTTCTAATGTTTGCTATTCCTATATTCAATTGAGTTGTCCTACGTTCCTTAAATATCCTTCTACATTTGCAATGTTGGTGTGCTAATGGTGCCGCATATGCTTTTGGTTTCTAAAACTCACCCAGTACCTTTTCGCTAATACCTCTTTAAATGTTTCCAGTGGTAGCGCGTTAAGTTGCCTGGTCGTCGAACCTGATGGGGGCTACTACGCGGCGATGCCTCCGACGGTTTCAACTGCATCAACGATGAGGGTGGAGAGTCCGCCGCTCCCATTGGACAACAACAACGTCCCGCCGCCGGAGCTGGAGCTGCTCGCCAAGCTGGAGGAAGCAAACAGATTGTACGAGTCGGACGCGAAGTCGCTCAACTCCTTGAGCGGGGCGTCCGGCCACTCGAGGAAGAGCTCGGACACGTCCCAGATCTCCCTCACCTCAGGTAAGGGTCCGATGTGGAAAGAGGTATCAAATAATTTTGGTTATTTGTTCGAAGTAGCAGACGAAAAAAACTTCTCATTCCTTCCGTTTTCATCACAACTGCGAACCTTAAAAAGCACTTGTAAAGTGTCGCTAGTAGTTGGTGTTATAACAACAATAGACAAGAGAGACAGATACGATTTAAGCAGTGATATAGCATCTCTTTCTAATGGTGAGGAGGACTTAGCCATGCTTCCCTAGCGAAAAATGAAGTGACTTTTCAGATCAAAAAGGATTATTGCTATTGTTGCCATAGGGCATAAGTGATACCGGCCATGGCTTTCATCTCCAGGTTGGAGACCTAGGAACATTGCTTAACTGTCGAATAGTGGGCCAATGAAAAAACCGATAAAGGCGGGAAGTGTGAACCTTTTACTTACTTTACCTGTTAAATAAGTATCCGAAAGAATTTTACTTCTTCGAGTGGTAAAAATAAATGGATTTACAAATACAATAGATAACCACAAAATTGCAACTAATCGACATTTTAAATGATAAGCACACTATTCACTGTTGCCAAGTTTCAATGATCAACCTTGGAGATAAAGAATGTCAAATATCTGCAAATCCCCTTGTTATTTGTGGTCGTACAAAGCAGGTACATTCTTTTATAGTATTTACTTATCCAAACATCCTTAGGGACGTTTGCGTAAGACATTTCATTTTTCGCTTGAGGAAGTCTACCGTCTGTTGTGGTGGAAGGTCACGTGGTAGCTAAGTCCCACACTACTTGTATTATTTCTATCTCTCTCTCTCTCTCTCTCTCTCTCTCTCTCTCTCTCTCTCTCTCTCTCTCTCTCTCTCTCTCTCTCTCTCTCTCTCTATTTTGCACAGGGGGATCGGAGAAGGTTGCAAGTTTATCTCTTAATAAGTCTATGATTATCACAGCGTTCCATTACAAAAAATATCACTAATCAAACCTTCACGGATGGCATCAATAGTGATCATGGGAGGAATTCACTTAAAGGTACCTGCCAACATTGTTTGTTCCTATTAAAGATGATAAAAACGATACAGTGTCATAACTTTTCCAAAGATTGTTTATAGTCGTGTAATTATCACCATCTCTACGTAATTTGTCACATATATACAGCAAGAAAAAAGTTGTGATTAATTTGTTGGTATATTCATTTATTAATCAGTTTTGATTCATTCCCAGTGTTTATTTATTTCGGTTCAAACCCTAAAAGGGAATCTGTAGTAGCATGATTCAACTGTTTTTAATTTGAATCTGTCACGAATAATTTATCGGCAGCTTTTTTCAGTGTAACAAAGATTGTGTATTAACGTAGCAGTTTATTATAATTATCTTATCAGTGACACGAGCACCAGGTACTTTGATGGCACTGTACAGTTGTAAACTAGCAATGAATTCGTATCATTCGGCGTTATCCACATTTTTTTTCTAGATGATACACAGTGGTAATTACATTTCTTTCACAACCAATCAAAGTAATAGAAATAAAATACAAACAGTTGAGTAATACAGTTAT
Source organism: Cryptocephalus primarius (assembly GCA_963576515.1). NCBI lineage: Eukaryota > Metazoa > Arthropoda > Insecta > Coleoptera > Chrysomelidae > Cryptocephalus > Cryptocephalus primarius. The sequence goes on along the minus strand of OY754936.1, from coordinate 1,399,439 downwards.
GCATTACCTTTCTGCAATTCGCGATAAGGAAGTATTGGCAGAAACAATAACAGGCTTAATAGAAATTGATAAATCGGGCCTTGTTAACGCCAATACGAGTCATTCTCATTCATGCAGTTTACAGCATCATGGCGAGCTTCTATTTCGATATTATTGAACCGCGAGTGGTGGCTAATTCGAAATTTTTTCTTTCTTTAGGAACGAGTTCCACTCAAGACAGGAACGAGGATACTGGAGGAGGTTGCGGCGAGGAGGATCTCTGGGTCAAATGGGGCCACATCGTAAACGATTGGGAGAATACCTGGAAGAAACAGAACGCACAAGTCAAGGAATTGGTGAGAAAGGGTATTCCGCTGCACTTCAGGGCTATCGTCTGGCAGTTGCTGTGCAACGCCAACGAGGCTCCCGAAAAGAAACTCTATGCTGAGTATATCAAGGTAAGAACTGAAATGTAAGTTATTATGAACTTCCTTATTTCTTCGTCATTTGTCAGACAAAATCTCCTTGCGAGAAGGTGATCCGTCGTGACATTGCTCGTACTTACCCCGAGCATGAATTCTTCAAGGAGAAAGACGGTCTAGGACAGGAATCTCTCTTCAACGTCATCAAAGCATACTCCTTACATGACAGGGAAGTCGGCTACTGTCAAGGTTCTGGTTTCATCGTAGGTCTTCTACTAATGCAGGTAAGAAGCCTTAACGTTCTAAGTTACCATATGATTTACCAATTATTTTAGATGCCAGAAGAAGAAGCTTTCGCTGTTCTGGTCAAGATCATGGAGGACTACAGAATGCGCGACATGTTTAAGCCGAGCATGGCCGAATTGGGCTTGTGCATGTATCAGTTGGAGAATCTCGTTGGCGAACACCTACCGGATCTGAACCAGCATTTCCAATCCCAGAATTTCCACACCTCCATGTATGCATCAAGTTGGTTCCTTACTCTGTTCACCACCGCCCTCTCCTTGCCTTTAGCCTGCAGGATCATGGACGTATTCTTATCTGAAGGAATGGAAATCATATTCAAAGTCGCTCTGGCGATGCTCACGCTCGGTAAGGAGGAACTTATGTCCTTAGACATGGAGGGAATGCTAAAGGTAAGTCGATTCGCTTTTGTTCAACGTTCACTTCTATTTTTGTTGTGTTCAAGTTTTTTCAGAAAGAGCTGCCTGCTAGAGCGGAAGCAGACCCTGAGGCTTTGATGCAGTCGGCCTACGGGATGAAATACAATGCTAAGAAAATGAAGAAGCTTGAAAAGGAGTACACTGTGATTAAATCTAAAGAACAAGAGGAAATGGCTGAATTGAAAGTAAACATGTTCCATTTTCAGTGTATGCAATTTACAAGTTTGATCATTTTTTTTTCAGCGTCTGAGACAGGAGAACAAGCAGTTGAGACATCGCTGTGAAATGTTGGAAGAAGAGAGCAAAGCTCTAGCCGACCGTCTTGTTAAAGGCCAAGTGAGCCGTGCTGAAGAAGAAGAAACCACTTTCGTTGTACAACGGGAACTCGATGTTTTGAGGCACACCCATTTGGAGACCACCCACCAACTGGCATTAGCCAATGAAAAAATTAGGTCGCTTTCGCTGATGATGGAAGAAACGGTAAAAATCTTGTCAAAACTCACCTGCAGAAGATAACATTTCTCACTATTACAGCATACTTCCCGTCAATCTTCAATCGAAGAGATCACTCTGAAGCAGGAGCAACTGCAACAGAGGGAAGAGATGATAGAATGCCTACAAGAGGAATTGGTTAAGGTAAGATTGAGGGAAGCAGAGAACGACGCGCTCATCCGCGAACTGCGATCCAGAATCCACGAGCTAGAGGAGGACAAAAAGACCTTACGAGAAATCACTCCAGACAACAGTGTTGCACATCTACAGGAAGAACTGATAGCCGTGAAGTTGAGAGAGGCGGAAGCGAATTTGTCTCTGAAAGATCTGAGACAGAGAGTGGGAGAACTCAGCGCACAATGGCAGCGACATCTACAAGTATGTGTCGAGATTTTTTCGTAGAATTATGACGGACAGTTAGAAAATTTGTGTGCAGTTAAATAAAATATATTACGTTCTATCCTTCAAGTAATACAATTCCTATGTTTTCAGGAGCACAAACAAGAACCAACAGCTTCAAACGATGCTCTCAGCACACCCAAGAAGTTGCTCTTCTGGGAGAACCGGCATAATGAAACCCAAAAGGTGGAGGAGGAACTAATGACCACGAGGATTAGAGAGATGGAAACCTTAACTGAAGTTAAAGAGCTGCGTTTAAAGGTATTGTCCTATAAGGAAGAGTCGATGTTGTTTACAATGTCCTATTTTCAGGTGATGGAGTTGGAAACTCAAGTTCAGGTCAGCACGAACCAGCTGCGGCGACAAGATGAAGAGATCAAAAAACAGCGGGAGAGTCTTGAAGCAGCCGAACTGAGAGATCGCGAGGCAGCTGCTCGCTTGTTGGAAGAACAAAGAAGGTACTCCGACCTGGAGAGTAAGATGCAAGATGAGCTGATGAAGGCTAAGATTAGCGATGCTGAAAAGACGCAGTTAATTGCTGAGCTCACTCAGAAGATCAGCCAATTGGAACTCAAGGTAATGACTCAAGTATGGCCATTTTCCGTCAGTTACATCTACATTGCCTTTTAGAGCCAAGAAATAGCTACAGAGGGTGAGCTTAGAATTCATTCAGTAGATGATAGTGATAAAGTTCGGGAGCTTCAAGACAAAGTTGCTGATCTTCAGGCAGAGGTTAGTGTCATTAATCGGGAGCTATTTATGTTTGAATTTTTTTTCTATTAGAGCACACAGTGTAAAGCACACACGCTTTGCTTATGGGATAAAAGTAAATATAAGAAATATTAACTTCTCCAGAAGCTTACCAAGGGGTAAAAAATAAATTAGTAAAGACGAAATTCAGTATGACTAATTAATGTTTTTTTTTATCTTACTAATTTATTTTGCCGTTTTTCCATTGTGCTAACAACGAATTTGTTTAGTTCCCCACGCCTATCACCAGCCCGGACACTGAGCCTTGGAAATGGCTCGAGTAAGTGTACAAAGTGCATGCTTTCTGTGTGACTTTTTTTTTTGATTGTACAGAGAAACAAATTTTATTACAGACATTTTTAAAAAGCAATTTCAGGCTTACGTGGTATCTTCATACTGTTGCAGTAAATATTTTTGGAGTGGAAATGAATACGGTAGTAAAGCTTTTCTGCTGCAAAATAGTTTTTGCTAAAACTTACGTTACGTGTTGGGTCATTCAGTAGCATTTATATCACATTAAAAGTAATTGACATATCTTGTGGATTAATTAGATGAGACTTCAGTAAATTATGAAGATGTTTGATCAGATTGAGTGGAGTGCGAAAAATCAATATTTCTATTCCTGTCGTCTTGTAAATAATTTGTAAAATATTTGGAAAATTTGCATGGTCTAAAAGGGTTTTTTAAACAGTTATATCCAAGCGCCACTTTCTTTTGAAAGCGTGTCCACACTGAAGAACAAACTTGGTATCCTCATGTTTGCAATGTTGTGCAAGGAATTTCTGGTTTGTTTTTGATATGTACGTATTGCTTCAGTGTGGGGACCCACGTTTCACGCAAGTAATTCAAATTAGGGAGTAAATATGTTCTAGGTCATGAGGCTGGAGTCATTGAAGCAATGGAGCGCTAGTGGCGGGAACCACCAACGTTTTCTCGCGGCCAACCAACGTTCCCCCTCAATTGACAGCACAGATGACGACACAAAGTACAGATTGGACGACCCGTCCCTGCGGCTCCAACTGGATCTGCCAAAGAACGACAGGTTCCCGACGCACACCGATTCCACTGCTGAGAGTAGTTGAAGTAGTCGTGAAGTGTTTCCCATAGATGATCTTTGTTTCTTTTCCATCTTCTAGACGGTACACGGTGTTTTAGGAATGGGTCTAAGGATTCGTAGGTTTTAAGAGGGGAGGATGAGCGTTGATTGTGTCTGAAAGTCTTGGAAAACGGTTTCGCGCCAGTTGAAATATCAAGAATTATCGACATGGTTAGATTTTACCTAATATATTTAAACCACTTAGCTCTGCGTACTTACTCCATTTAATGAACACCTCATTCCCTAATTGTTTGATGTATTTGTCTATATGTGTTCTCCGTGTAAACACGCGTATATCAATGTAGATTGGATTTCAAAGCTTTAGCAGACCATACGGAATTAAGTGTGATTTGTGTATGTCTACAGCATGTGTATTCTCCGATAGCCATTAAATGTCATCTTTGTCTCTTTGAATCTCTTACATGTGCTTAAATAGGTAAATGTTGAAATCAGCAAAACATTTCACATACTCTTGGACTCATTTCATATTTAAACTAAACAGTTTTCCAAGATTGGCAGACATCTTTCAATCTCTATCAACTTCCATGTTATCATACCAATTCCTTTCATTTATTTATACATTATTTTAAATTATCACCCATTTATTGAGTCGAATATTGTGATTACAGAGTAGTTGTATATAGTACATATATATTTAGATGTCCTCCTATATCAGGAGATGAAAATTATTCAAAAATTTAGGTAAAAATAGCAGGGTTAAACAAATTTTCGACGATTTCCGTTCATTAAACATCATAAGGGTTAAATAAACCGTGCGTTAAACCTTTTATGATCAGCAATTCAATGTTTTCAGTGTCAAATGTAACACACAAGCGGTATTATTTATTATGGTAATGTTTCATAATTTTTTTCTTACTATTATTCTTAAAAAAGTACTTATGGCGATTAAGATGACGAATCAGGAAAAATAATTTAACGAAGTTTGGTTTTGTTGGTGTTTGCAGTCTACTGTAACAGGTATCGAAGTACTAAAATGTTACACTGCTTAGTTATTAAAGTATATCTTCCTGTTACAGTAGGTACATTTCGACTGTGCATTGCCTTGCGTATTAAATTATTTTTCTGACAAATTTGTCCTTAACTTAGCATTATATACATTCCGAATCAAAATAACATCGAAATTTAAAAAATTTTTTGATAAAAATATTACCATTTTCATTCAAAATATTTGAGGGATCTTTCTAAGGGGCTAACAGTATTTTTATGTTTTGCTGTGATTTTCAAAGTGTAGAAAAAATGTATGCAATCATAATATTAAATTATGTTGATATTTTTTTATAATTTATTAAAAATTTTATTAATTCCTAGGAGAAACTATCGTACATGTACGTGTAATTTTTAACTTTTCTTTTTTATTATTATTTAGCCAATTTATAAATGTATTTTTATTAAATATATTTGTTTAACACACTGCAACCGTTTTATTTATATTACTCCTCTTACCTGGCAAACAATAACTTGTTAATTATCTGATAACGTTTTTATCTCAAGGACCTTCATTGGATATTTCCAACAGTCGACGATGTACAATGTGGTTAAACAACGAGTTAATCCGAAAAATGCACGCGGAAAAAGTGACGAATCCCAAATTGGAACTCGAAGTAAGGTAAATATGGTTTTTCAAAATTCAAAACATTACAGTTTCACATTAAGCAAGCGAAGAGGAGACAGGCTGAACTATCTGCGAAGGTCCAACGATTAGAGGAAGAAAAACGAAAATTACACGAAAAACTCGACGCGAACGAGCTGAGCGCCGTAACTGGAAAGAACGACTTGAACGCACTTCTAGAAGAGTTGAAGATGCAGAAGAAACGCAATATGGACCTACAACAACGATTGGAAGTCAGCAGGCTGCATTTGGACATGGTACAAGGCCAAATTGACGAAGTCGTAAGCACAATTATCAAATAACTATCTAAAAATCACCTTCACACACTTATAGAATAATTTAAGAAACAGCGCGTTAAATGAACTGAAACCTATTGGAGAGAAACTATCCTTCAAATGGGATGTGGTGGATTGCCTGGAGAAAATGTTGGTAGGAACGAGACTAGAGACAGCAGAACAAGACGCGATTATTACAGAACTGAAAAAGCGGGAGATTGATCTGAAAAAGGAAATAACAACATTAAGCCAGATCGAACTGGGCAGTATTAGTAAATGGCAGGAACATTTCTTAGACGCAAGGTCAGTTTACATTTTTCATCAAAAAACAGTGCTTAGAACATTCCATACACAGAGAGAAACTTTTTTCAACTATACAGGTTGAAGGAGGCCGATGTTATCTTGGAATTCGACAGAATCAAAAGGACTCTCGCTATAATAAAAGCAGATCTCGAAGAGAAACGAAACCAAGATACGGACGAGGAGGAGTTTCTTTCTATACGGTTCAACCTGAAGGACAAGTACCAGGAACAAATCAGGAACCAAGAGGAGGCTTCAGTCGTCAATACCATCGAGTTTCAGAACGAAGTCGATAGACTAAAGATGCAGGTAAATAAAATATTTTGATAAAAATCGAATACTCTCTACTTTGCACGCAGATCAAAAAGTTGAATCGCATAATGGACGACACCAGGAGGCAGCTGAAGTCGAACGAAGAAATGAAGATCAATCTATACGAAGTGAGATCGAGCATTTATCAAAGACTGCAGAAAACTACATATGAGCTGGAGAGACAGATGGAAGAGAACAAGAAACTAGAGAGACGAACGAATGAGGAACTTTTAGTGATACAAGAAAGTATAAATGCAAAGATTGACGAAGTCGTCATGCTTATGCAGAAGATTAACGATCTACAATCTTTGGTAAGAAGCTTTTTTGGGTACTTTGGTTTATTAAGCATGTTAATGTTTCAGAATGAGAGATTAGTCACTTCAAGTGAAGAGTCGAGCAACAGCTTAAATGATAAGTTGGTTTCTGATCTTCAGGAAGAAATTGAAGTGCTGGAACGTAAAATTGTTGATTTGAAAGGAAGCTCAATAGAGGTATAGATAAATTTGTTATTCTGCCTATTCTCCTTAAGTTAAAAAACAACTAGTCTTCTTACTTATTTTAGAGGGTTTCAGTATCAAACCGACTAGGGTGTTGAAGATGGTACGAAGGCAAGTTTATTAGGTTCTAGAATCAACAAGTAGTAGTATTACCATAAGTCGAGGCTGTTTGTATCGTACCAGCATTGAAAAAAGGTTTACAGACAGAAGACCAAATAGTCTCGACCTATGGTAGTTCTGCTGATTTCTGTAATGTGCTGAACTTTAGGGTGGGGTAAAGACGAATTGTTTAGAGTGAAAGGAAGTTTATGGTGTTAAATGAAAAGCAATTGTCGATGTTTTTGTGTATTTTATTCGACCATCATTGCACTAATGACGGCACAAATTTATGATTAATCTCTCAACAGTTAAACGAGTTTTACTCCAACGTAAACAGTACATTGCGATCCGCACAAACATAATAATACATTCTTTCTACAAGGAGCATTTTTAAAACAAAAAATATGTCTATTAATATCGTTCGCGTAGAGGAGGTGTGTTTTTTCCCATGTTCTGCTTTAGAAAATTCTTTTATACCTATATACAAAACAAAATCCACGCGAGTTGTACGCCATGAGGACCGAGGTTGACAGCCGGAGAGCGTCGCGACGAGCTGCGGGAGATGACTCCCGGGGTCGTGGCGAAGCTTCCCCCTCGACAATAATAATACTTGAATCACAGCGTACGACCCTCTGTGCATGAACTGAAACTCGGTATTTCTCTAAATAAATCCCCTAAGGAAGTTTGACTGGAGTGTTAATGATTAATTCGCGAGGTGCAAACGATGTACGGGCGGGGGCTTTTACATGATAACTTTCTTGATTTCGTCGTACATGACCAGCACGATGGCACCACCTGTTCCCCTGAGAACGTTAGAGAAAGCTCCCTTGAAGAAAGCGGCTCCGCCCTCTTGCTTCGCAATCGTCGCCCAGCAGTGAACCGTGTTCTTGTATACGATTTCAGCCTTCTTGCGACCGGACTGCATCATCATACGTCTGCGGACAGTGTCGAAGGGATACGAGATTATACCAGCTATGGTTGTCACAGTCTACGGCAAAAGAAAAGAGAAATATCACTCATACCGTCTTCCTACAATACGTAACCTATAACTTAGCTCTCATCTACATTCCTGTTTAAGCGTCCATAATCAAAAGGATCCAATAAACACTAAACATATTAAATCAGGTATTCCCAATGATTAGTCTTGTGATCTCTTCCATTCTTAATATCAGGCACAGTATATACTGCGTATCAGGTAAACCAATGCAACGCATCGCTCTGACTTGGAGAATATTTGTAGTTACCTCCCCATTTTCTCTTGAAATCTTCAACTCCTTTCTTAAGTCCAAATTTCAAACCCAATAATCAGGAAGAAAACTTGAACAAGTCCCATATTTGCATTGAGCCAACCAAGAATCAAAATTTCGTTCAGAACTTCTACTAGAACAGATTGGTGGTGTTAAATAAATAAATTCTTCACTCTTCCTTTGTTATTTTATGCGATTGCTATTTGTATTGAATTGATACTGTCGGGCTAATTGTTTCACTTAGAAACTCGATTGGATTTTTTTCATTTTGAATTTTACCTCGTCCTTTGTTTCGTGGCGCCTGCGCAGTTGCACTAGACCATTTAAGGGCAAAAGGGATGGGCCAATCGATTCCGAAATTTGGAACATAAATGGTAGCTTATTCAGTCAGGCATTAAATAATTAAGCCATTAAGCGAGCCTGTTATCGAAGGAGATACAGATTTTCCAGTTTTTCATAAGAAATTTTCCGGACTTACCCATTATTTCAAAACCTAAGCTTTGTTAAAACTACCACTCTGTATATATGTTACCATCTACGTTACCTGAGCGATGGCCCAAGAAATAACGATCGGCGTGTTCTTTGGATCAGGCAAGATTCCCTTTGCAGTGTCATAGAAGCCGAAGAAGGCAGCTCTGTAGATGATGATACCCTGGACAGAGACGCCGAAGCCACGGTAGAGACCAGGCAAACCATCAGCCTTGAAGATCTTCACGAGACAGTTTCCTAGACCGGAGAACTCGCGCTCGCCGGCACCTTTACCTACGTCAGCGGCTAATCTGGAAAAGCAAAGGAAAAAACTGGTGGAGACTGGACTGCATCGTGGTGTCTAAATTCGTGTAGCATTCTGAACAACTAACTCCATTAGGATTCTAAAGACCCAGAAATGGAATGTTGTATGAGTAATCCGATCTGATTTAACGTAGTGTTTGCCCAAAGTTCTCGTGTCAGTTTCAATTGGTTCCGGATAAGAAGTACTGTTGATAAGGAACGAAAGCTAGCTAGTTTCACGCGGTTATTTATAGAGTTCGTGCGACTAAACCACACAGCACATTCGACTAAAGTACACGGCCTCGCACCTTGAAATTGTGAAGTTTATTTTTAAGCGACATTGCGTCGTCGATGGCTTAGTTTAAATTCCTAGCGAGTTAAAGGACTTATCAAACTGCTATGCATGAGTGTCAGATCATCGTAATTGAATTATGTAATGTTTAATACGTGATAGCCCCAATAATGAGAAAAACCAATGTTTGCACAACTATATGACGTAGGTAAAGGATTTACGCGATAAGTCGTGTTTGATTCATTGTACCGAATTAGTGCGATGCGATCTGGTTCAATGTCAGGAATTTACGACTGCTCGACATTGACGCTAGTTGTGGAAGATAATAACGTCACTTGCTTCTGAATACGTATGGATGTTTTATGTCCCAATTTGGTTTTTGGAGTCAAATTGACTATTTTACCCGGAAAATATTCGCATTTTGCCGTTTTCTGATGTAGAATAGCAGAACTAAAGGTGCAAAATTCAAGCATGTTGTTTAAAGATTCAAAACTGTGCTCAAGCTCAAAAACATTCATTCTCCTTACCTGGTTCTGGCGAAGTCAAGAGGGTAGACGAAGCAAAGGGAGGTAGCACCGGCAGCACCACCAGAGGCCAAGTTGCCCAAGAAGTAACGCCAGAATTGGGTCTTTTTGTCAATGCCACTCAAGAAGATCTGCTTGTACTTATCCTTGAAGGCGAAGTTCAGAGCCTGGGTGGGGAAATACCTAATCACGTTAGCGGTGTTACCACGCCAGTAAGCGAGGACGCCTTGCTCCTTGGGGATGCGGATGAAGCAATCTACCATACCTAGAGGGGTGACAAAGAGAAATCAGGTTTGGTTTTATGAAGAAATCTTAGGAAATGTACAAGATTTTACATCATAATAAGCTTACGTCAATACACTCGAGATCCCTTAAAAAAAATTGTTAGTACATTAAACAATTGTCAGATTATATCGCAATATAACGTGTAGTTTTATTACTTATCTAAACTATCGTTCGTCTGTTGATAAAGAATTGCACAATGAAATGACGTAGTGAGTGTTTTATGAGATTTACAGGTAAAACACGAAAAGTTTTAGGACACTTTTTGAAGAACCTAGGCCGACAAGCCTTCGGCCTAGGTTTTGCGGCTTGTACCGATACATTTATGCCTTTGACAATACACAAGAAGCAAACTGGACGAAAACAAAACTGTGTTAGTGGGTCTTTTCAAAGGTGCAGTTCTTTCTGGGCCCCGAAAAATATCTCAGAAAATCCTACACTCACACGTTCTCTAACGAAAAATGAAATGACTTCTCAGGTAGAAAACGATTAGTGACCATTGTCACCGTAGTACTTTTATAGTACTTACTTTCCCATACATCCCTTAGGAGGTGCCATTTTATGTTTCGCTAGAAAGGTATAATTCTTCATTTTGTAGGTTGGTTCCATCTAGCAACATTTTATCGCGGCTGCAACAAATTCGTTCCCCTCTAACACGATAACAGATTGATACAGTTGCACATTCCGACAAGCAAATACACAGATATGCAAATCTAACGAGATTGTGCGAAAATGCATTATTTTCTAAAACGCATCTTGACCTGACGCCAAAAACCTATAATTATCAGAAATTGGGTCAAATAAATGCGGAGAAAATGCTTGACTGATATCAGCTGTAAAACGATCATTATGTCACAAGACAGGTATTATCCGCCTTTCGACCTTGCCGTTGTTACGTTTGGTTTACGTAATGAGTGAAAAACCACGGGCGGTAACATGAGCGAAATTCAAATCTGAATTCATTGACAGTTTCTATGAATAATGAATTAATGGGATTTTTGAAAGAATTGTATTAATCTGAGAAAACCCACTGACGTATATTAATTTAGACATTTTTCATTTCGTTTTTAAATCACAATAATTTAGCTAACGTTCCTCAATGTTTTTATTTCGAATACGATTTGAATGGCTCAATTTACGTTCATTGTCACGTTAGTCGTAAATAAGTTCGAAGTTATGTAACAGTGGAGCGCGTATTAATTTTCAAGCTTGAATATTAGAGTGAATATTGGAAGGGGTAGTTAAAATCGATTGAATCCGGCAGATTCTGATTAATTTCAATTTTTGGTAATTATTAATGCATCGAGGCACAGTTCTAATTGAAAATTTCTGAGGTTTTGGTGTTGTAACGGCGAAATTTTCCGGAAAGCGCCATGTATATTTTATGTAACTCATCGTCGACGCAGGACGGCACGTGCTTCCCGATTCCCAAGGTTCCTGGCAAAGTTTTCTGCGTCCTTCTATCGATCTCTGACATAAAGGGTGACGTAGATCTGGACTCCCTCAACGATTTCCGACCCTATGCCCAATTTTTCGAATGGGGCGGAAAATTTGAAAATCGACTCCCCTCGCCACGTCCGGTTAAAAATAAACCAATTGTGGTCGATTAACGCTTCTGACGTAGCGACCGACAGTTACGTAAAGCTTATTGTCATTTAGTAGATTTAAAACGGCCAGTTTGGTAAAAGAATGAGTCTGGCCGCGTGAAATGGTGATTATGTAACAGGATCACGGGTGTTACGGGAAGCGTTATGTAAGAGCGCGATCGATCTCTTCGTCGTACTCACCCTTGTAGCGTTGGTTTTCAGCGATCTGCTTGGAGATGTGCTGGACCTGCAGGAGCAGCTTGACGCGCTCGATGGGGGCGACGCATGTCTTGGAGATAGCGGCGGAAACTCCGCCTGCGAGGAAATCCTTAAGGAAAGCGACCGGATCGGCGAAAGACATGTTCACCTTCTCCTCTGATCTCTTCTGAAGGGGCAGAAATTAATCGGTCTTTGGTGGGCCTGGTTGCGTGTCTGTACGGATCGCGCACTGCACTGCAAGTGATGTAGAACGCCGGATTAGCGAAGTAGGACGTCGCCGTCGCCGCCGTCTTCGCCGTCGTCGGATCCGCACGGACGCTGCGCGCGCTGGTCATGTGCTTTTCCTAGCCAGCTCCCGTGCCAGGAATAGGGAGGCGCGTCACCGACGTCCCGACGCTCGCAGCGTGATCCGCCAATGGGGGACGCCCGCGCTGCAATCTACCGAGTTCGAAATTTCACCATACAAAAAACTCTCATAATTTTACATCTAATTTTCATTCAATTTTCAGTTAATGGGGACAAGTGAAGACGTTTTTCGATCTACACCCACCACATTCTATCCTGTATATAGCAGTTAATGTGTGACATCTATTTCTCGGTGGGAAAAACGTGAAAGTTTATCAGTCTGGAAGTCTATGGAGTCGTATATATTTTCTTACAGTATCTATTGATGTAACTATCGCCTGACTGCATGGGGAGTTTTAAATTGAGTTTTAAATAAGGTCCATAGATAGAAAACTATAGGTGCAAATGATGAAAATAAATTCAATGACGAAGTTGCTATGTTTGCTGCCCCTTGAAAGTGCTGCCTGCGTGCGGTACATGCCCGCTCCCAACGGCCCTCCTGTACGCTTAGTTCTTTCTCTTGTTTCATGAAAAAACATATTAATGCTTTAATTTTGTCTAAGTGTATATTTCATTAAATATAGTGGAGCTTACATGACTCTTTCATGATTCGCTTTTTTAAAATTCTGATGAAACGCACTCCATATTCAATTAATGGATCTTCCAAATGACTGATAACGATAAAATTGAGGCTCGCTAGATAAGCAATACAAAAACCTATTGATGTTACTTGGAAACAAGCTGAAATTTTATACCTCGAGACTGAACACTAATAAAATGCTCAGAGTATGAGGTGGGAACATTATCTGAGCTTTGTTCTGAGCAAGTATAGCGTTTACTGTGTTTAATAACTAATATGCGATAGTAAGAAAGTGAAAGCTAGTCTGTTTATTCTTTTGATTAAGTGGAAAGTGTATCAATATGTTATCACACAGCGTAACTTCAAAAATACTTCGTTTCCTGGTTCCTAAAAAATAACACGTATGGACGAAACATTCTTGAACTGAACTCCACTTGGGATTTTTCCAAAAGTTCACTACTCACTAAACTGGTCATGACAAATTAGACCCGCGTTAAGTAGTTAAAATTGAAATCAATCTCATATTTATTCTAAATGAAGCGTACCCTCAAAACCTGTCCTCATGCTTCATTTTTCTACTCCCAGTATGTCAAGTATGCGACGAATTGACCAAATTTCAAAAAATTATCTTGTTCATTAAACCAAATGATAGTCGTTCCGAGCGGGTCAAGGTCTTACCCTAACCACAACAATCGACTTGGCTCCGACATTTGTTCTCGTCGAAGGAAAAATAGAATACCGTAACCTCGACGGTTTTGATCTAAATTGTTTCAGGTGCACGAGGTGCGTGCAACTCGTGCCGGCAAATTTATCAAAGAGAATCATTTATTGGGATACGTTTATTTTCAAGCAACTAAATTAGAACGTATCGAACGGCTTCACGGCGTAGGTCTCGTATATCTCCACCCATTCGGAAAAATTGGGCTCCTTGGGGTCCGTTAGGACCTCTAAGGTCTCGTTTATGTTCAGGTAAGCGAAGTTGTCCGGCTCCACTTTCGGCCATTCAACGCCAGCGACTTCTTTCGGCGTGGGGGTTCTGGAAATGTTCTGAATAAACTCAAATCCGGAATCGCACGTATATAACTTACAAATGCTTAGCAAAATCGGTGAAGAATTGTCGATACAAATCACTTATGCCAATATCCATCTCGGGATAGTCGTTCAGATTGGTCTGGTTATCCCATACCCAAAGATATGAGCTGTCCTCCGAGTGTCCGACTCTTTCAGCGCCTACAACAGTTGGGATTAACAAAGGTATGACCTAAATCGCCAACCAACCTTCGACGTAGATCTGATTGTATCCCATGGTTCCGTGATAGGAAAATTGATAAAAATAAACATCGCTGAAAGCGGACTGGAGTTCCGCGTGACGAATGATCGGTCTATTGAAGCCCATGTCGCTGAAATATCCAACGGACCTCCCTAGATTGTCCGCTAGCAGTCCGTTTCCTGCATATATTTTTCTGATACTTTCTCCGGCGATTTCCACTTCTGCGATATCCTCTAAGTGCATATTATTGTTGACCAATAATGACACATTCTGATCGTAAAGTTGCATAGTTATTTTGAAGTTGTTCAAATCTAAAAGAACCACACATTAAAATTTCTGAATTCAATTATTTCGCTGGTCATTTACCAGATGCCCAATATATTTGCTCCTCAGAACAAATGCCTATTAATAAGGGCACTGTGTTCATATGACCATTAGCTATAGCTTCGTACATGTTTTCTGTTATGAAAGCATCTTCGTGTTCTGGTTCCACCACTGGAGTAAACCAGAAACCTTGCATAATTTGCACGTTTCCGAGGTTTTCCTACAAATTAAATAGTTACCTTCTGAACACAAACCGTCTGGCGCTTACCTGAAATGATGCATGGGCTTTTTTAATATCACTCGCAGGCACATTCTGAAGATACACCAGAAGTTCTTGTGAAGAAGCACTGGTACTGAATGATTCGTTGAGGAATGTTGCAAGGTTGTAAGCTAAATTTCTGTAGTATCTTTGGTAAGCCCATGGGCACAAAACGGAACCGCTTTGAGAAATAGCAGCTCTAAATAAACCTATTGGAAATTACATTTTACTTGCTGATTTATTTCATATTGTCCATTACCTTTTGATTTCGGACTCATAAGATGAAAAGTCACTGATGCTCCTCCTGCGCTTTGCCCGAATATCGTCACCTTTTCAGGATCGCCACCAAAATTGCCGATGTTTTCTTGGATCCAACGCAGCGCTAAATTTTGGTCTTTCAGACCATAGTTTCCTGGTATAACTGTATCACCAGTAGCCAAAAAGCCTAAAAGTTTGTATAGCACAGGGATACATGTTTTCATACATTTCTACTTACCGAACGGTCCTACTCTGTAGCTTATCGTGACGATAATCACTCCACTTTCCATGAAATAATGTGGCCCTAATTGTTTGAATCCTGCGTAGCCCCCGACGAAACCCCCACCGTAGATATAGACCATGACTGGTAACGATGAAGACACGTTGAAATCCTGGAAAATTTAACTTTTCTTCTCTGTTCTGTCATGATTCATTACTTGCGATATACTGAATTATTTTCATCGTCCTTACCGGTTGGGTATAAACGTTAAGATACAAACAATCCTCAGTTTCAATCGTCCCCTCTTGTGTGTCGACTTGTTGGTAGCATACTTTTCCACTGTAGGTGGTCGCGTCCAGAATTCCTTCCCATGGTTCCGGCGGCACTGGAGACTTGAATTGAATTGAATTGAACGCAATGACTTCATTTTAACTCGTTTTAGAAAGATACCTTGAATCTCAATTCGCCCGTCGGACTCTGCGCGAAAGGTATCTCCAAGAAGGCGTAGAACGAATTTCCTCTCTTCGAGTACTCTTTGTAACCTCTGACCGTTCCGTAATTAGTATCCACTAAAACTTCTTCGGAGGCCTAAAATTGTCATTACAGACTAATTCTTATTGTAAATGAAGGTACTCACCACAAATGCGAAAATGCTTATGAGAAGTATCGTTTGCTTCATTTTGACTGTAAGTATTTTGCTAACGCACGCACTTTTTAAGAGATCGTTATAGGGTACTTGAGATAAAATTGGTGTTTATTATATCAACGAATCAAGATTATAGTAGGAATGCAAGTTACATGGAACGTAATGACACACTTTTAATTTTCAGAAGGTATCGTAAGGTTTAATGGCGTAATTTTCGTAGAGATCCACCCATTTTGAGTAATAATCACTTCTGGGATTGATTCCAATGGTCAGATCGTTATCGACGTTCAAATATTGGAAACTGTCCGGAGTTACTTTAGGCCAAGTGACGTTCTGGAATAGTTCCGTCTCCTCGGGCGTAGGATCCCTGTATAAAAATGAGTTAATGACATCATTGTGAAACAGACGTAGTTAACTCACAAATATTTCGCAAAATTCGTAATTAACGTCCTAAATCTATCAGCAGTTAAGACGTCCGAAGGAGCGTGGTCATCCAGGTTGCTGTTGTTGTTCTTTACCCACAAATACTTGCCCTCTTCACCGTGCCGAACTCTTCCACAACCTAAAAATAGGTTAAAGATATGCCCGAAATTTAATGACCTCCTCATACGACACCTCGTATTTCGATATCGTTCTCCCCCATATCCCCATGGTAAGAAAACTTGTAAAAATAAACGTCGCTGAACTGCGACTGGAGCGCTGCGTGATGAAGGATCGATCTGGTAAAGCAAGTGTCGCTGTAAAACTGCAAATATAACATCAGACGAATCTAAACATTAAACCATCTGTAATTCCGTTACCCTGACTGTATTCGAGGTGTTGGACGAAAACAAACCGTCTGTGTATATGCATCTGATGGCCATTCCGGCGTCGCTTAAGGCATCATTACCAGTCAAATGCATATTGTTGCAAACCAGGGCGCTCAGGTTCGAGTCAAGATTTTGTGAGATCTGGTTCAGGTGCTCAGAAGCTGCACAAATACGTTAGAGGTTTAAATATTGCTTAATCGCCTCATTGATTTTTACAAGTAACTTACTCGTCCCAATGTTGAGCATCTCTTCCGAGTTAATACCCATCAACAAGGGCACCGTATCCATATTCCCATTAGCTACAGCTGAATACATTGCTTCCGTTATAAAAGCGTCGTCGTGTTCTGGCTCGATCACAGGAGTGAAAGTAAAACCTTGCATGAATGCATAACCCCACTGAAACAATAGTCAGAGCCTAGTCATTTTATTTATTTATTCACTTACTTCGAAATTAGACGCTTTCTTGAGATCCGCAGCTGGCACTGTTTCTAACGCCTCCAAAAGTTCAGAAGAGTTTGCGACGCTGATCCCCAGGTTTTCAGCGATTTTATAAGCAACATCTTTGTGGTTTCTCTGGTAGGCCCAAGGGACCAAGTTGGAACCACTTTGAACTATAGCGGCTCTGTATAGACCTTAAGAAAAATTCATTACAAAACTGGACTGTTGTCATTTCTTTTATTACCTCTCGATTTTCTGCTCTGTAAGTGATACGAGACTGAAGCACCACCGGCGCTTCCCCCCATAATGGTAACTCTCTCCGGGTCCCCTCCAAAGTATTTGATGTTGTCCCTGACCCACTGCAAACCTAGGGTTTGATCCTTCAAACCTGAGTTGCCCGGGATTACTTCATCGCCAGTAGACAAGAAACCTAAAAGTTGAGACGTCTAAAAAGCGTGTAGACTGATAAAATTATCGTCACCAAAAGCTCCGGTTCTGTACGAAATGGTCACGAACACCACACCATCGTCGAGGAAATAATGGGGACCTGTGGTATAGAAATTCGACTGGCCATGCAAGAAACCACCTCCATATATCCAGACAATCACAGGTATCGATGCGTTAATATCGGTGTACTAGAATACAAAAGAGACTAAAATATTGTTCAGAAGTTCATTAAGTCGAAAAAATTTTCAAAAAAGATTCTATTTGTCTCGTCTTACTGTTGGTGTGTATACGTTGACAAAGAGGCAATCTTCATCTTCAGGCTCTGATTTTGAATCATAGGCCACATCAGTTTGGTAACACACTTTGTTGTTAATGGTAGCATCGAAGACATCGTCCCAATTGTCCACAGGTTGTGGTGACTTAAATCGAGAAAATTTAACAATCTCGATTAATATAAAGAATGTTAACGGTAGTACACATTTAAAGATTTTTTTTATATTACAAAATATATATTGTATAAGCGATTGCCCTATAAATAAATATTTCCTCGTTTCAATATAAAAATAAGCGTGATGTTAGATGGTTATCTACGAGTATTAATGAGGTAGGTACTTAAAGATTATTTTCGTGTTAAAAACATACTTATACTGAAAATCCTCTCGTCGTGAGCCTGACGCAACACGCCAACACATTTTTAACGAAAATTTGAACAAAATTAACAAAACATAATACAGCTGAATCATTACGTTCACGGCCAAATGGAAATTATCCAAGAAATCATTACACATATTTGAATTTTTAAATTGTCAAGTTGTGTTCTTTCATTTCATTTCCCTTTGTCTCATAGTACAATATTTCATTTGTAACTCACTTTAAATCTCAATTCTCCAACCGGTGCTTTTCCATATGGTATTTGTTGAAAGGCATAGAAGGTGGTACCTCTCCAGGTAACCTCTTGTCGCCCTTGTACTTTACCATTTGGGATGGTAACAATGATATCATCAGCCGACTGAGATGAAGCAAAGTTTAAATAGTAAAAATGGCATTTACGTAATACTTACAACATAAAAGCCGAGAAAAACAAGCAGTATGATCTTAGTTAGCATTTTCGAAACTGACTCGAAAATTTGAATCCTTGCTTTATTAATATCTCAAGTGTCTGATGTGCTTAGAATGAATGTTATCTAGGCACTCGAGTTGTTTGTATACACGTAAAAATGAAACAAAGGTAAATCAGAGACCCATTTTATTTCAACTAGAAGGTGTCCAGTGGTTTAACAGCATGTTGAGCGTAAGTAGTGACCCACCCAGGGAATACATCTCCTTTGGGGTTTACTTCCATGGTCAGCGAATCGTTAATGTTCAAATACGGAGAGTTACTTGGAGTGAATGTAGACCAGATCACGTTACCAAACAGCTCATCAGACGTGGGCGTTGGGTTCCTGAAAAACGTTAAAATTAGATCATAACATAAGGGAGTTTGTAAAAAAACTAACAATTCTTTGGCGAAGTTTGTAAACAATCTACGAATCCTGTTGCTAGTTAAAATGTCTGCTGCGGAATGGTCATTCAAGTTACTCTGATTTCCCCATACCCAAATGTAGGCCAGTTCTTCAGAATGCTGAACTCTGTCAGCACCTACAATTAAAGCATTTAGTGACTGAATGAAACAATGATGGTGGTCAACTCGCCTTCAAGATAAATGTTGTTGCCAGGGAGCTCCCCATGATACGAAAACTGGTAGAAATAGACATTAGACCACTGTGATTGCAATTTGGCGTGCTGAATAACCGATTTACTAAAGGCGCTGTCACTGTAAAACTAAAATTAAAATTTTAATTAGGTTCATTTTCAATTGTGCATTCTTTTTAAATACTTTAATGGTTTTGGCGAGGTTGTTTTGGAATAACCCGTCAGTGTATATTGATCTGATTGCCGCACCAACGGTGTTCAGCGTAGCTTCATCAGTTATATGCATGTTGTTGTTAACAACATAGCTTAAGTTGCCGTCGAAACTTTGTGCTAACCAGGTCAAACTGGCGATATCTGCAAGAAATATGTTTATCATCGCCCTAGCAGGTTTTTAATCGTTCCGATTACCTTGCGCTTGAGACAACATCTCCTCAGAATTGATACCGATCAACAGTGGAACTCTGCTAGGACTTGTCCCGGCATAGATTACATCATACATGTTTTCGGTCAGGAAGGCCCCATCATAGTTTGGTTCAATCACAGGAGTGAAATCGAAACCTTGCAAAAGTCCTTGATTGGCCAATGTCCACTGAAAATATAATCGCATATTATTAATTTCATTAAATGTGGTAGATAACTTACCTCGAATGCTGAAGCAGTTCTCATAGCCTCAGCTGAGACGGATTGCAAAAACGACAGCAATTCCTCAGAAGATGAATCAACCGTCAACGAGGATCCTAGGTTAGCGGCGACTCTGTAAGCGTTCTCCTTGTACATCCTGTTGTACGCCCAAGGACAAAGGGCTGTACCGCTCTCGGCGATAGCAGCTCTGAAAAGACCTACATAGGCCAATTTAATATGCAACAGTCGAATATAAAAATTTTACCTTGTGAAAGTTTGCTCAGCGCGTGAAAAGTTACAGAGGAAGCACCAGCGCTCTGCCCGAAAATCGTCACTTTGTTAGGATCGCCGCCAAAGTACTGGATGTTATCATGAACCCACCGTAAACCCATAGTTTGATCTTTCAATCCAAAGTTGCCAGGGATGGTGGTGTCGCCAGTGGCCAAGAAACCTAAAAGTAAAAATTTTGGAAATCAAAGGGAGCATCATGGTGTTGGTCTCCATATCCATAAAACTGACGTTTGTAACGTAAATCACCCAACTAAATTTTTGAATTTAATTAAGTTTTCTTAATCTAAAAATTTGATATCAGCCTCAACTTACCGAAAGATCCCACCCTGTACAAAATAGTTACAACCAATACATTATCTTCCATGAGGTAATGAGGTCCAGCACCATAGAAATTGGAATGACCATTCAAAAAAGCTCCACCATGAATGTAAACCATAACAGGCAGCCCGGCACTTGCATCCGGGTACTAGAAATAAACATGGACTAGATTTCATCGTATGATAACACCCTAATTTCGGTACCTACCACTGGAGTGTAGACGTTCAGATATAAGCAATCTTCAGATTCATTTTCCGTAACGGGCGTAGTGGTTCCAAATTGGTAACAGATGTTTCCATCGAGTCTCGTAGCATCGTAGGTGCCTTCCCATGCTTCTGCTGGTTGGGGATCCTAGTTCATAAATGCTTAGACAAAAGGCAAGAACAATACGATAGTCTTACCTTCAATCTAAGTTCACCTACAGGAGGCTTCGCATATGGAATGCTTTGAAATGCATAAAACGATATATTCCTCAGTGAATATTCAGTTCTACCTTTTAGTTGTCCATTAGGGATGGTCACCAGGACTTCTTGAGCTTGCTGTGAGATAACAGACGTGATCAACTTATCTTTCCGAGTATTTTCATACTTACTATAGTTACAAGTACGTTAGTTAATAAAACTAGAAAGTTCAGCACAAACATTTTTATTAAACTGCCTGATAAACAACAACTCCGCTTATTTAAATACTTTATCTCAGAGTGAAGAGAGTTTTAGTGTTTTTAGAAATATACTTCAAGAGGCTACTTATAACGTTTTATCAGTACCTATCCTTGATTTTTTATTGACAAAGCAATCAAAAACTAAAGTACTTTTGAATAAATGATATGTTTAAAAATTAATAAGTATCATGCGGTTCTACTCCATATTTTTCGTAAACTTGCACCCACTGAGGATAGCTTTGGTTTTTGGGATCCATTTGTATGTGCAGACTGTCGTTTATGTTTAAGAACTGGAAGTTATCTGGGTCGACTTTTGGCCAAACGGTGTTATTTAGGAGATCAGACTCCTCAGGTGTAGGATTTCTGAAATATGCGCAATTAATTCTACTACCATGCATGTCTCATACATGTTGATTACTCACAAGGTTTTGGCAAAATTCGTTAGTAGCATTCTGAACCTATTACTAGCTAAAATGTCGTCTTTTGAATATTGTTGTAAATCGGGATTGTTTCGAAAAGCCCACAAGTACTTCAAGATTTCCCCGTGACCAACCCTTTCAGCTCCTAAAACTCAAAATTTTTAAACGTCTATATATTAGTCAAATCACATGTACCTTCCAGATACTCGACACCATTTTGTCCCAGTTCTCCATGATAGGAGAACTGATAAAAGTACACATCGGCAAACTGGGATTGAAGCTTGGCCTGGTGAATGATCGATCGCGTGAAAGACATGTCGCTAAAATACTGAATTATACATTTTTAATTTGTTTAAGAGGCTGTCATGATCAAATAATGTTTCATGTTTCTCTTTACAATCGGTTCTCTATATTTTACTTACTCGTACAGCACTGGACAAATTTGTAGCTAGGTTCTCATTGTATGGGGTATAAATGAACCTTATATAAGTTCCAGCCAATTCTTTCGTAAACTGATCTTTGATTTTCATATTTTGGTTCACCAAATACTTCAAGTTGAAATCATACGGATACAAGTTTGCTTTGAATTCTGTAAGGTCTACACAAATATTATTTTTAGTATGCAAATGTGAATTCATTTAATATTCCAGGTACTTACTAACAGCTTTCCAAATCATTTCCTCAGAGGAAATCCCAATTAAAAGAGGAACTTTGTTTATAAGACCTTCAGATATGGCAGTGTATTGAGGCACTGTCAGAAAAGCATCATCATGTTCAGGTTCTATGACAGGCGTGAACCAATACCCTTGTACCAGAGCTTCATAATTATAAGTATCCTAAGAAAAAAAATCTCGAATGACTTGAATAGATGTTTCTATTTTACTTACCAGAAACTGCGAGTGAGCTTCCTTTATTTTCTCGGCTGGTAAATTCTGTAAAAACTCCAAAAGTTCTTGTGATGTGGAGTTGTAATTGAAGTTTTCGTCAGCATAACCTGCCAGCCTGTACGCGAATTCTTTGTGATACCTCTGATAGGCCCAAGGGCACAAAAGCGAACCACTGAGTGCTATGGCAGCCCGGAACAATCCTATACCATACCACATTATAGAATTAATTATCAGCAGATAGTTAAGACAACCAGAGACTAACCTTGTGATTGTTTACTGGCCAAATGATAAGTTACAGAAGCAGCTCCTGCACTGTGCCCGAAAATAGTGACTTTTTCTGAATCACCACCAAAATATCGAATATTATCTCTAACCCACTTCAGGGCGAGGACTTGATCCTTTAGGCCTGCGTTTCCTGGGACGATGGTGTCATTGGTCGCAAGAAAACCTTTACAACAATATTGTAAATGTTAAGAAATATGGTGAAAACATCAATTACCGAAAGGTCCAACTCTGTAGTTAGAAGTAACTACTACAACATCTTGTTCCATTAGATAATGAGGGCCCGTCCAGTTAAGAAGTGAAAATCCCGATACGAAACCTCCACCGTAGATGTAGAACATGACTGGTAACGAAGCATTACTAGCAGGATCCTACAGAATATGTACATTAATGATTTACATCAGTTTAAAAGGGTGTTACTGTATTTTACTTACAACAGGCGTAAAAACATTTAGTATTAAACAATCTTCAGTTTCCAAGTCTTCCAGATTTTCCACGTTATTAGCATTATCATGCTGGAAACAAACTTTCCTGTTATCAGTCGCGTCTAGAACACCTTCCCAAGGTTCAGCAGGTTCCGGAGCCTATTAAAATTCAAAATATGTAAGAAATTGTAATATATAGTTCAGTACGATGTTTCCTACTTGGAATCTAAGTTCGTTTACTGGCGGTTTCCCATAAGGAATTTGTTCAAAGGAGTAGAATGATATGTTTTCATAATTAACGGTTTTTCCTCGTAGTTGTCCAGTAGGGATCGTAACTACAACATCCTCAGCTTCCTTAAATGACAAAATTTCATCAAACAATTCAAAGGAGTTAACAGGTACTTACCACAAAGTGAATAACAAATAACAATGCAAACCAAAGCATTTTGTTCCAAATTTGATATGCGATATGTCCTTTCTTTATTTATATTAGCGACTAGATATTAATTTTCCAACTGATATCTTAATTACATAGGTACTTACCTGCTGATCATAATCAATTCATTGAATTGTTAACGATAAGAAGAAACAAAATTCTTTTAAACATTTAATTGTGATTCTCAAAGTTAATTTAATAGTTTTCGACAAAAACTCTATTCTGAGCTTTTATTCGTATTTCATATACAAACTCAAATAATTTTCTAGTCGAATCTTTTTAAGTACCTTATTCTTTGGCAGAATAGTCAGCCCTGTCTTGGAGTTGTTATGATAATGCATGTAACCACAGGTTCTAATAAGCTACGGAAAATAAGATTGTTTGGTAAAAATTTTATCAAAATATTCCAGGCTTACCTTGAATTTTTTCAGCTGGCTGGTAGTGTATAATTCATTGAAGTGCACCTCTTCGAATTTGCAAGGAACGCACAAGAAAGTTTTGTGTCGGATGTGCCAATAGTCACCCTCACAGTGTTTCTTACATTTGCTGCATACGTCGACCAGTTTGGGAACGCAATGAGTTTCCACACATTTCATCCTCTTTGGTTTTCCGAAAGCATAAGTGCAGATTGGGCGTCTACATTGTTTCATGCATGTGAGATTATAAGTAGTTGGCCTACAGAATTAGAGTGTAAATATGGTATTACATAGATTATTCCATGTAAAGTTTTACCCTGGTAACTTGTTGATCTTGAATTCTCTCTGGTCGCTGGTGGTATTAAAAGGCGCCTTGCTCTCTTTAACATTGCCCCAAGTAGTCAACAGATTATACCTCGAAGCTGGTGGAGTAAACATTTTCAATGCATTCTCCTCGAATCTTCTAGCCAACACCAACTGAGCTTTCATCTCCGCTTCCGTTTCTTCCTCTTCCTCTTCTTCATTAGCAGAAGATCTTGCCGCCTTCGAAAGATCCATAGTTAATGAGAACACCTGTGAGAAATGTTAACTTTGGTACTTACTGTGAGATCAACCAGTTCCTTAACGATCTCGTATGTTCCCGGGCCCAAGTGGGGAAAATTTTCAGGAGTTACTCTTTTCTGATGTGGCGCTAGGTTTTTTCCTATCGGAGAAGTGCTTCTGGGTCTGGTGGTGCCGAAGCATAATATTGGTTTTTCTGTGACTTCGACGATGTAGCTGAAATCTAGAAAACCCTAATATTTATTAGAACACAAAACTAGGCAAATTAAAGATAAACAATAACGATATAGGTCTTAAACCTTACATCAAACTGCTCGTTGGTGTTCACTGATTATAAAGAATATAAATAAGCTGAATGGTACAACAGTTTTGAAGTTTGGGACAACAAGTTTTTAATTTATATCTATTTCTGTATTGGCTAATGAGCATGTAATCACAAGATCAGACATGATCGCAGTGTAAGAAGAGTGAAAACTTCGTGAGCCCCATAGCGATGTCAAATAATAGTCATGACCATTTTTTACTCGCTCCCTGTATATAATATGTCTCTCTAAACTCAGTTAGAAGTACTCACCGGCGAACTCATTACCACACTCTAACATCTTATCAACTTTCTTAACCGAAGTTTCAAAGTGAACTTATGAAATTTGCGTTTGATCGACATCCGTCGCGTGCACCGTGTACGATTTTTCATATTTCCGTGACTTGTTATTGATGGATTTAATAGTAATGAGAGATTTTTTACGATCGTATCGGGGTTAGGCGACGACATCTCTGTATTTTCTCTTACCTGAAGCACGGCAACTGTACTCGGGGAGTCGTTTTTCCAAGAGGGCCTCCAGAGCCAGACTGGAATTAGCCATGTTGTCAATAAAATGACAGGCCTCGTTACATTCAACAAATTTATTCTCTCTTTTGTTTATTATACACAACTAGACGAAAAAACGTATAAACTACAGCTAACATTAACATATTGTAGATATAGCTAGGTTTCGAACATTTATAATCAACAATCATTTTGAATTTTGCTGTAATCACAATCTTACCAAATTTAATCTTATTATTTCTAAAGTAAATATGTTTTTGGGAAGTTTGTGATAACTTTGTTTAAAAAATACCACCACTAATAACGTGTATTGTAAAAAAATTGATTCCCTTATTAACAGGTTTGTTATTATTAACCGTATAAGCTGCGGCGGGTATAAAAACTGGACTTCGTGGATAATCACCGATTTATTTAAACCTATAGAGGGTAAATTGCAGTTTTCCTTTTAAGATGTTGGAAAGATGGGAATTTACTCATACTTTCAGAACACTTAAACTTTCCATACTCTCCACTAGATTTTTAAAAATTTCAACAAAAATAGAATATTTTGAACTTCTTAACAATTCACCCCATATCAAAAAAGAACTTAAACATATTATCTACTTAATACCAACGTTTATTTTCAGCAGTAGAAATGAACCAAACAAAATATTTGAAATATTTTGGCAGTATGGTCTAGTCATGTCACAATATAAAATAAATATATGTATATAAAAATAGTTATTTAAAAACAAAAAAAATATAAATATATCTAAATACTTTCGCTTAAAGCTACAATTTTTATTACTTAAACAATTACAGGAAAAAAAATAATACTCTTCATTGGAATGAAAGGAAAAACGCAAGAACGAGATACAATTTTTGTTTTACAAAAATCTAAAAAGAAAAATGTTTTTGGTCAATTGTGCAAATAGTTACATTTATATATAAAATATATATCAATAAATGCAAATAATTTATAATATTGTATAAATATGGAATGCCGAAAGTCGACGTTAATCTTGTAATCACTACCAATCACAAAATTATTATCATCACTTCGATCACTCCTCACAAACATTGGGTATTCATTTAACAACGTTTATTGTTCAAAAAGAAATGAATGGAAGCTTCAAAACCCAAAACATTTTGACAGCTCCCGAGTCTTTAATACATTATTCAGTCAGCTTTTTAAATAAAATGGAAGATGATCTTGGATATCTGAGTTTTTTTAAAACAAACATTGAAGATGAAAACGTTAGAGAAAACAAGATAGATATTCAAGCCCATCTTTTATCCTAACATTATTATCTGGGTACTGGGTGTTCATTAATTTTACCTTGACAGTTTAGAGAAAAGTTTAAACGTACAGAGCATGTGCGCCCTTATTACTATATTCACAGCGAAAGTGAGAAATCTGAGCCCATGAGACGGTCGAGGGATTTACATTTAGAGATTCCTTATGTGTCGGGTACGTCTGACTAGTATGCAGCAAGACGACAGACCGCAAGATGTCAAAGACAACTGAGACATGTTCACGGATCGTCTGGGGAAGTCCACTTTATCCCCAAATACCTGAAACAAGAGTTCATAAAGTATTATCACAATTATTTAAAAAGTATGCAAATGATATTTATTGCTCAGCTGATGGTGTAACCAATCAACAACTTTCAAGAGTGAAATTGGAAGGGCAGCCAAAGATGAAGACTGGGATGCGAAAGACAACATTAAATAAATTGTTATAGTACGAAGTGGAATCTGTGGATGGTTTGTGTACCTTGAATGATCTGGGTATCTCATCGAAACTTCTATGTACCAAAGTATTATTCAAATACAAAACATTAGCTGCTTCATCATCGGGAACGGTCAAAGTCTGATAACTATAAGTCGCCTCCCTTTCCATTCTTTTGAGGACGTCTTGAGCTTCTTTTCCGGATCCCACGCACAACAAATCAGGTCCTGCCATCGTTATGAAGCTTTTCAGGTGTTTTGCATCTGGCACCTGTAAAAAGATCAATAATCAATCAAGTTTTTTTCTACTGCGATTTTATTACCTTAATAGGTGTACAAGGGTATTCAGGGAAAGCTGCTGCTACTGCCCTAGCTCCAGCTTCATTGGTCCACTGGGAAATTCCAACGAAGAATTCGCGACCTAAATAATTATGATCGTTAAAATTAAAATAAAATCAAATGTTTGGCAGAAAATATGCACTACGTCCTCTGAAAACTTTTCAA
Source organism: Cryptocephalus primarius (assembly GCA_963576515.1). NCBI lineage: Eukaryota > Metazoa > Arthropoda > Insecta > Coleoptera > Chrysomelidae > Cryptocephalus > Cryptocephalus primarius. Next base: position 1,371,900 of record OY754936.1, on the reverse strand, counting down.
ATTCAACATGCGATTGAAAGACCTGCCAAACAGCCAACTAATTTTGTGTAAAAAATATCTTGATTTTTAAACATCGAGCATCGATTTCGGTTTGTTTGCATGATTCCTAATGAAACACGTTCCTGATCACGATAAATCTCAGCCTTATAAACACGTTGCGAATCCTCTTTACACTAATTATCCATCCCATCATCTGATATAAACATTTCACTTTAATTATAAACATATCCGATGTAAACAAATCTTTATCGGAACTGCCATTAAGAACGCCCGGGGGCCGATCACACAATCTGACGGCATGGTCGATTTTATATGTATTGGATATAGGAGCGAGCACTTGAAGCAAAGTGTGTAGGGAGAGAAAATTGGGTTAATGCAAGATATTTAATGGTACGCACAGGAGACGATGGGGGACATCCTACATTTCATGATTTACAATAAAAAATTTGGAAAATTCTCAGTTTTACAAATTAGACAAAGGAAAGCGAAAGAATGGTGTTAAATCCATAATTACCCGTGAATAGAACGTCTCCCCCTTCGAGTCTAGCGTTGGCATCCGACATTTCTATTATTGGAAGATCCAGTTCTTTCTTCAACACCACCCTTATCGTCTCGATCTGAAAAAGCGAAGGGAAAATATTCAAAGAGTAGATCATGTTTCATTAAAATGGCAATTACCGTCCCTAGTCTAGACATTCTGGCGCCTCAGAAGTGAAGGGTAAAGCCGAAACACGCATTCTTTCCGGAAAAAAGTTGCGAGATGAAGAGATTATTTTCCTCCTAATTAAAATCAATATCCTGTCGGAAACGTCAGCTTCGCGAGTAATAATGCTAATTAAAATTTTGTTATCCTCGTGTGCGTTCTATAAATAACGAAGTGGATATATACTCCCGTCATAAAATTCGTAAGTTTAGAGAAGACTTGCGTAGGAGGATAAAGGAACGATGTTCGTTGACCTTATTGCTTTATTTCCGATCTTGAGGTTAAAGTAACCGACTCAGAAACCTCAATTGCTTCTATCCGCCTCTAGAAACGGACGTTTAATTTAACAATGTCCATAGGGTGCGGCCGGTGTTCCTCTGTAACGTATCCATGGTGACGTGTCGAAAATTAGCAATGTGAAATGAACAGAAGCCACGTTTCACATTCGTTAAAAGCATTAGTTAAATGGCTTACTTTTCGCGACGCCGTGAAAACTGATAATTAAGTTTATTCTAGCGCTGGACGAGAATTTAGTCCCGTTCTAAAATTTCGCCCCTCGTAATCGAATCAGGGGCGAAAGGTATGCCCCTCTGCCCTCTTACCCTAACCGTAAGACGTTATAAATAGTTCGAGTTAGGTAACGTCGCCCTTTCGTTTCCAACTTGACAGTTTTCGCACTTCGTTTAACGATTACCCTCCATACACTTTTAGGGCTCGGCGTAACTTCGTTGTAAACTAATCGAACCCTTACTTATGGCCGTTAAAAACGGAAACCATACGAACGACACTTCAAAATTTGAAGACTTTTCGTAAATTTTAATCGGATCATAAGACAAATATATGCATAAAAAGTTTTGTGTGTAACACAGCTGATTAATTTAGTCATTGCTATGATAACAAGTTGCTCTTAAGACAGTGGGATTACTCCTTCCAGTGGGATGAACACTTGATCAACACAGCTGCTTCTATTGGTCTCTGTGGTCTCTTTACCACAGAATAAAGAAGAATTTCTTTATTCTGTGTCATTACATTGACTAAGGACAGAGTACAATTGCTTCATGGAATAAAATAGTTCTTGAAACATTTTCCAAAATTTGTACCTATCATGGATCAGCAATCAACCCTCCCAGTACCCTTGAAACTTCTAGATCTACCGAAATTTTCCCTTATTTGTTGATCTGATCTGATTGTTAACATCATTTACAAAAGTTATGGTAAATCGGTAAAAGTTTGCCTCATAGTCATCCATGGTAATTTACCCACGAAATAGAGCTTCAACAATTAAAGAAAATCCTTAAATCGGGAATAGTTTTCAAAGAAACTTCGTTTTAAAAATGCTACGTTGTCTCGAGGAATCTATTCCGTTTTCATGAACAAAACGTGACATAATTACACTACGTAATGTACCTTTCATCGGCTACTCAATTCAAAGCATTGTTGTTCTAAAACCGTGCGCGGTTCGAGTTAATTATTTCTAGAGATGTGATCACCCATGCTGTAATTCAATCAACGGTGTTATATTCCCGCGAAGGTTTCCAATTGCTGACTGCATAATCAACCAACAGGATAACGTAATAAAAAGATAAGTGGTAGTTTCTTTGAAGATGTCGCGTACGCTACACGAGGATCAAGCGGATTAACGCTATGATAACGGTGCTTATCGTTACAGTGAGTAAGCCGGTAGGAAAACCACACAAAAAGTATAACAAAAGACTCATCCTCACCCAGTCATGTATTCGACAATACGTACGTAAAAATATCGTTGATGACATGGCCTTATCCTAGGGTTACGGATTTTTAACCACGAATTCATGTTTCCGTTGCATATTTATGTAAATGGGCCAAAACTTTCGACGTCATGGTATTACACTAATTTTATTTACAAAATGCAAAGAATACAGAAAGTCATTTCCTCTACGTGACCAAAAGAAAGCAGCTGCGTCGAGGAAAAAATTACATTTTTATGCATGAAGTCGCTAACGTTTTAGCAATTTTAATTTAAGAAGGGAAGAATATTCAATCTAAGTATAATGGATATATGCTTGAATCATTACACTATTGAAAAATTATACGAAGCTTACAGGGGAGGGGTGGAGAAAAAGTATATAATGAAGAGAATGAATGACCGAGATGAAAAGGGGAGACTGAAAAAGGGTGGTGTTGTACAAACTGCTTTAAAAAGAATTAAATCAAAACAACAACGTTACTATTTAAATTTGACGTCTAGAAAATTTAGATTTTTTTCGATAGGTCGCAGTTGCAACGAGGGCTGCCCTATGCTTCGAATTATGATAATCATATCCTACAAGAAATTTAAATTTAGGGGATGACAGGGTATAAATGTTACGAGACGTTCAAAGATTTAAACAATGTTAACGAAATGTACAAGCATAATTATCAATGTCGAAAAACGTCAAGTAAATAAATTTGTGTCCGGGATATCCAGTAACTTGTGTAAGAACTTCCTGCAGCACACAGGAATATTTATGAAAAAAAATCATTTTAATTTTTAAAGCTCGTTTTTAACTCTGCTTAAAACTTTGGCTCTTCTGATGAATTGCAAGTTGCTATTACTCCTAAAATTAAAATGAATAAGTAAATGATTAATATCCAACATAAATTTAACATATGTATGTTTAACGTCAAGAGCAAACGACATACAATGCGTACAAAATCTCATTTCACAAATTGTTATAAACAATGTTTTACATCGAGCGCCGACTATAAAAATTTCCCAAATTTGCACAGTTTACAAGCTTGTAAATTGTTTAATGTATGAACAAGTGCACGGATTAAAAGTCCCAACTTTCCTGTTTCAAATGGTGTTGGTCTTATTCACTAATATTAATAATTAAAGCCCTAATATAATTTTAATAAATTAATGTTTTTTAGGAAAAATCTGAACAGAAATCCTTTTTTACCAATAAAATTATTTTCTTGCAAACGTTTCCATTTCAAAATTAACAATACTTTAACAACAATTATTTGTTACAATTGCGAATACTTTCGAAATCCACCAAAAACTAATTATCGAATAAGCAAAAGCAGTAATTTGTTTATTGATATTGCTGGGGCCTTCATTCATTGAAAATTTAAATTTCTATTCTTGTTTTTCCCAGAGAATTTTGCCAAAAGCTAATATTGTTATAATTTTCTCGAAAAATCCTGGACCAATTTTGAAAAATTAAATTTGTCCTAGAACGCGAATTAATTTGCTATAACTTAGCTGTTAGCTGTAATTACGTAGAGTATATAGTTTTCGAGATATTAAAAAACTAAATGTTTTCAATTTTAAAACATTGTTTATAACAATTTGTAAAATGAGATTTGGTACGCATTGCAAGTCATTTTCACATTATGAAAACTACCTACAACCGTCGAGAAAACCTGTATTTCGAACATGTCACAAAATCGAGCTTTTCTCCCAACGGCACTTGACCTGATTACTCTAATCTTCTGAAGTCTACTCATTCAGTGCAAGTTTTTTGTTTACACATAGTGATATTTTACTTATAAGTCATTATTATTTCCCTATTGGCGATGATGAGAAATTGCTCTCTCATAACATGAGAATGGGGCTGCTTAGTGTGCTGAATAGTAAGAACAGCTGGTCAGTTGCGACTAGCGTGAAAATCTGGGGAGGTAAATTTTTTTGTTTTCTCAAATTCACTCTGAAGAGTGTACGAGTGCATCAATCACATGATCTAAGCAATACATGCAGTATTGTTGGTAACGTTTAATACAATGCGAGCGTTACATAACTTCAGTAGTTATTTTGTCATAATTAAACAATTTCATTATTTCATTTTGAAGGGTTTGTAATTTTTTATAGCTGGTTAACCCGCGTGTCTCTCACATAGAAAGTAAATAATTGGTACAGAAAGTGCGTATTGTGGAAATATTCATTTTAGCTTTTATAATTCAAAACGAGCAAATATGCCATTTTCTCAGCATTTATTTTCTGGTTTGTTGAATAGAAAACATAAAGTTATTGTAGATTTTAAGTTCTCAATTAATCAATTTGGTAAATTTTTCGATTAAAACGTACGGCGAATACCGAAGGGGCCCAAGGACTAATCCTTGCGGCACTCGACATACTTTTAACCAGAAGGCAAATGTTTTTATTGCTGTTTATATTAGGAACAATCATAAAATATTACTTTGAGTCGAAGAAGTACCAAATTAGGAACCATTCTGCCACATTACCTCTTTAGCTCTGTGCTGGCTAGCCGGCCTGGTGATGAGCGCCGTCCCGTTGCAGACGACGGCCGTGTCCTCGACGAAGACGCAGTCGGGGAGGCCCTCGTCGGGGGGCAGCTCGATCACATCGAGGCCGAGTTCCCGCAAGAGCCTCACGAAGCTCTCGTGCTGCCTCCTCGCCTCGGCGACGTCGATTTGGGCGTCGCGGTGCCGAAGCGACGACGGGATGCGGCAGACCACCGCGTGCGTATACCGGAACGCGGTCGCCATCTGTCTATACCTCGTAACCTCACCACACGAGCCCTCGAGACGGATTGGCGAACACAAAACATGTACACTGGTGTGGCGGCCCGCGGCCCCGCGGCGTCGCGACGACGGGGGATCCCGAATGCCGACGAGTTTGCGCATCAGGACACGCAGTATACTCGCCGGTTACTTTACGCCGGATGTCCTAGTTCGATGTATAAAGGATGTCCCAACGCAACACAAAAACACGCCCAAACACCAGTGTCGATCAGACACTAATCTAGCAAAAAACGCTACTCACGAACTGACACTATCCCTGAGGTCGAGTATATCTCGTGAAAGATTCCTTTTCCCCCCTTCATTCGAGAATAAAAACCAACAGTAGATCCAGCAGGAAGACAAAAGTCATTGAACGCAAGTCGATCGTAAGGATAGGCAACTCTAAATACTTTCACCCATCATGTTTTCCCTTCAGTTTTCACCAATGAGAACGAAATCTATTTAGAGTTGCTTGCCTTTACGATCAACTTATATTCCATGGAGTTAATTATCTTTAATTGGATTCCCTATTTGATCAGCTCTGTTGTCTACTATATGTGCGGTAGGAGGCAAAAAGTTATCACAAAAATGAAACGTCACTCAAATTGGCTCTAAACTATTCTTCTTAGATGCAAGGAAATTAATGGGGTGTCCGGTTTTTTCTGATCTATTGTTTCTCTTTCTTGAGTGGATAGAGGAGAACCTGTTGTTTCCAGCAGGACCATTTTAACGCGAAAAAATGAAATAGCGTCCCAAACTTTGAATTTGAAAATCAGGTGACTCATTCGGTTCTTCCCCTAAATTTTTTAACGCTGTACATCAACCGGCAACAGTGTACGTTCATAGAATACAACCATGGACGTATTAAATATGTCCATGAAACAAAAACAGAAATCAGAAAAACCGGGAACCCCCAATGCCGTTAATTTTTTTAAATTTTTTTTTGGTAAGGTATCACTTAGGAGAGCCGGAAAACCAGATCTGCCTGGCAGGCTGAACAGTCATATTAGTCATTGCGTCTGCACGCAGAATTTGCACTATTCTACAATAGGAGACGCACACTAGTAATAAACAGGCAGATTTGGCACAGAGCAGTTGTAGATAGGTGCGGATCTGCTGCCAGGCCCTGTGTAAATGTAATCCAAACGCTTAGGGTAGTCTGTGAGGCTGCCGGCGCTTATCTATCTGGATTAACACCGTGAAACTTCCCCAAATCATCTTATATGAGAGCATAACTTGGAAAAATTATAAGGTGGCGTTGGAACACCAATACTTAAAAATATTTGAAGTGTCAGCAACCTACTCTGGAGAAGACAGAATATTAAAAAACGAGACGATACAAAACTTTCCAATTACCCAGTGTATGCGATCCCGACGTTTAATTGTTTTGGTTGTTAACTGTCACTCATAACAAATAATCAGGTAATTCAATATGAGCAGCAGCCGTCGCACTATTCCTTGTTCATCCTGTAAGAGGGAACTCGATGAAAACTACTTTCGGAGGTCAGATAAAGACGGTACATATTGTCTCTGGTGCTACATAAAAAAAACTAAGCAGGGTAGGAAAAAAATTGGAAAAAATTACAATTTGGATACTGATGCATTTCTTTTACCAGATTGTTCACAGCTTCAAGACGAAGACCAAGCGGGCCCTAGCCGTATGCCTGAGAATGCAGCCAATCCATCATTTAAACCTCAGGCGTATGCGTTATGGAGAGGAATGAAAAAATCATTTTTCTCAAAGAAGTATGACCTCCCCCCTACGTCATCTTCCTATTTGCTGAATCCTGTTCTGTTTTTAGGCCTTTAAGATGCCCTCGGAGCGATTGCAAGAAAGTTATATCAGTGCTCTCATTCACATCGCACTGCCAATATGAACATAAGAATATGCCAATCATCGTAACCAACCCAGGTTGTGTAATCTCTCTGGATTTTCACCCTAGACAATTCGTATATGACAACACCTATTGTCTCATGATCTTAAGTATCCCTTGCTTCAGTTTGTCGGCTGAAGAAGTGCAACTATCAAGGTAGGTGATCGTTTAAAATTTTTTTGAAAAAATAAATTTGTTTCTGCTTACAGCGACACTAAAGGGATTCTTAAGGAATCTGCAGTTCCAGCTATCGCTCTAATGGGATCAAAGATATCAGGAAAGCATCTGAAATGCTTCAATTCTGGTCAGAGCACCAATGCCTTCCCGGAGCAACATCTGCCGTCCCCTCCCTGCATGGAACCATGGTCCAATATCATGTTTGCAGATGATATAATGATTTTCTGGCTGGCTTCAAACTTCAAAATAAAGAAGAATTATACTCTTTCCATGTCGACGACCGAGGAAGATCTTCAGCAAAAGTACTATGGGCCTATAAGAAGCATGCATGTAAGCAATTTAAATATGTTTGAAGAAGGTGATGGCTTAACCCTTTTACATTTTCATATTAACCGAATGACGTTAATGGGAACCAAGCCTCTCATTATGAATGCAGTTGTGCATGATAAATAACAGGTGATATGTAATTTGATTCCATATGTATTTTACAGTTTGAAAAATTCAGGGTAAATTAAAAGTTCGTGTCATTTTTTAAGTTTTGTTTTCAGTTACGTTTCAAGTAAACGAAGAGTTAGAAATTTGTGCTAAATAAGAAAAGATCATGGGCATATGCCAATCTGTTGAACTCACATTTGAGTTTTAAATTTTTATATGCATAGGTTCATATATTTTTCTCGGTTAATCATAAACTTGATTATAATTTAAACCTTGTTCTAGTGTTATTTTATACTATAAGAAAGTGAAGTGGGTTATGTGAAAAACGCCAGGAAAACTTAAAATACCAATTTTTATTTAAATTAATATAATAGCGATACAACACAGTTGTAAATTTAAAAATCCATACAATCATTTCAATAAAATCTAAAAAAATAGAAATAATTTTTAACGAGCGAAAGAAGACAAAAAATAATAAATCTGTTTGAGCTCATTATGTCATTAAAAATAATCATATAGATTAGGTTAGTCTCAAAAAGTGGTCCGAGAATGTCCTTTTTTAAAAAAATACAAAAATCTACACACTGTCAAGCAATTATTTTTTTGGTTTTTCTTTTTGAGGAGGAAGTGTGGTACAAAATTTGTTTTTTTGTGATGCGATGCAAACATGGAATGAATACAAATGTATATTTAATTAATTAATGAGTAACTACTACTTGAGAGAGGGTATTATATTCTTACATTTAAAAGACATGGATTGGACAATCGCTTACAATAAAAAAACCTAGCTAAAAATTATTTTATTATTTTTTTATACAAACAATGAACCTTAACTAGCAATGAATATACTTTTTTGTTATTTAATATGGATAAAAAATGTCCTCTAATATCTATTATTAAAAAAAGCTACGATATAACTTGTTTTGTCATATTCGAGGAATATTCAAAAATAATAATCATGTATAAAGAGTTAGTTATGTATGAGGAAATTCTTACAAACTAATCTTGTTGCACGTACTGCTTGTAAAATAAAAACTTAAAATGAGACAGAAATACATAAAAAAACATAGACTGAATGCAAGAACTGAAATTAATCAAAAAAAATTAAGGAAAGTCCCTTAAAATGCCTTGGTAGTGGCTATCATTATGAAGCTACAGCTTTACTTATCTTCTTTTTCTTTGTTCTCCTCTGTGCCCTTCTCTTTAGCTTTATCTTTTTCCTTTTCATCAGCCTAGAAAATGACAGTAAAATAACTGAACCCAACGCAAAAAAACATAGCCTTACCTTCTCCTTTTCAATATCTTTATCTTCTGGCTCTTTCTCCTTGTCACCTTCCTTCTCGTCCTTGCCGGCCTCTTTGTTGTCCTTTGACTCCTCCGGAGTAGGTTTGGGTAAGTGCGAATTAAGATCCAGGGTTGTACAAATGTCCTCCCAGTCCGGATAGCAACGCTCCTTCATACGGTTGACCAGGCCGACCAAATTTGGGCACGACTCTGTCATGAAGTCCCTCAGAGGGAAACTCACCTCTTTGTCAACGAAGTAGATTTGAGCTAAGTGAGCAAACACCACAACGTCCAGCTGAAATAAGAAATGTTGATAAAATTGACTGATCAGACGAGCATGGGTTTTTTAGCCTAGCGACCAAAGGTTATGTGATCAATGAATTGAAAATAACTCCAGCATGTCAAGTAAAGAAGTTAAACCGGAGAATCGTGAAGCAGGAATACATCGACAAAAATTATACGTCCTGCTCCAGATCGTAATGTGTTGAAGAAATTTCGATCGTGAGAACCTTTGGCATGAGATAGTTGAATACTTGTAAAACTAGCTTGTGGAACCGAGTGCAAGAAATAATGAAAAAACAGCTGTCTTTTTTTTAAGCGGGAGAATAGAAATGAAGGAATTCTTTTCAACGTACAGTAGTCGGATCATCCCCGAAGAAGAACGGTTTATCTGCCAGCATGTCGGAGAGCACCTTGAGATCCTCCTGGCCAAATTCGTTGATTTCCTCGGCAGAGTGCACGCCCATGCCTTGAGCCTTAACCTTTTTCGTGCCCTGGAACCACTAAATTGTCAATACACGATTAAAAAACACCTCTAAGGACACAAAAACGACTGTTAATTACATGCTGGTAGGTATACATCACATATCTACAGTTAACATTACATATTATAATAAAAAACGAGACATGCCTTCAAGGCGGGAAATGCAACACTTTATTTATTTTTGTAAGTAATCTAGAAACTTATACTGTGTTTGGTACTTCCAAGAGAAGAGCAGAAATTTAAATAGTGACACCCAAACATCTCATTATTAAATTTGCTTGTTGCCTGAATTGATAGCTTTCACATATTTCATAGAAAGACAAGTTCGATCATGACAGTGTTGCATTGTAGGGAGCAGTTTTGTTACTGTCCTTTGGTGTTACCTTTGTCTTATCATGTGAAAAATTGCACAGGATATTAAAAACTAAACTACTACTATCGACATGACAAAACACAGATAACATAATCAGTAAAAAGAGATTGTTTTGCACTTCCCAACACAAAACCAGTCGCCTAATGTACATTTTACCCTCATGTTTCCAATCTAGTTTCAGTTTGCATAGTTGGTTGTGTTGAGGAATGCAAAAATTCATACGTTAACTACAAACTAGAGTATTTCTTCGTTGAAAGTCTTAAAGAAAATTTAGACACCCCTTACAGAAATATTTGAATTGATAGTTTGAAAATTTCGATAACTAGGGGGTAATCTTCCTTTTCTTCAGTCATTTCAAAATTATTGCTGTTAGTTATGCCAAAAACACAGCAATTAACTACAACTGATGGCAATTAAAGTCTGGATATTTAGGTGAAAATACAGATCATATAATGGGTTTGCAACCTCCATGGTTTGTATATGTGAAATAACATTCTAAGCACCTCGCCCAAACTTCCAGATTTTATTGGCGAGTCACCTGGCAATAAAATGGGATATGCTTCCTAAGAAAATGTTATTTACCAATGTTAACACCGCAGGCAAACATAGTTACAGAAGAAGTGATTACCTTTCTCCCGAAAGCGAATTTGAAGAAGAAATTCAGGATTCCATTGGGTATCCTAGTGCCGAGGGCGTGCTGCAGGTTGACTTTGTAACCTTTGAGCACCTGGTCAGGGTATTTGGTGCGCCACCACATGACGACCCACGCCAGATGGTTCTCAATCATGGAGATGGTTGCGTGAGCGAGGTTCCTCTGCTCGGCACTGAGGGCCGCGTCGAGGTCATGACCGAACTTCTGGGACAGCTCTTTGATGATGATGGCGCTGTCGGCAATCTCCTCGCCATTCAGCTCGATGAACGGCAGTTGGCCCTTCTTGGACCTGTACTTCATTTTGTGGTCGACGTTCTGATAGAAAGAAGAAACGGAAATTGGATGTGGTACATATACATACATAAAATGGTAGAAACTAGAAGAGAGGAAAGCGGTGATCAAATTAGAAGAGGCATTAAAGTTAAACAATGTGGTGGAGGTTATTGCTATACTAAAAGGGAATTATGAACAAGAAGCAATGATGAATAAATGTTTTATTGAAATGAAGGTATTATTATCTCGGAAGGAATACTAGGTGAGACTCGTTATCGTGACAATTCTGCTAGTTGATAATATGAAGGATTACCAAGAAATGGAGTGTAGAATGAGGTGATTAAGACCGAGACTTCCATATGCATATGAACGGACGGATGGATTGGAAACTAGTTTCTGGACTTTTTCCATCAGTTAAGAATAAAGCGTTTGTAGTAGCGTATAAACATTTTCAACAAAATGGAAGTAGTTATTATTCAGTTTCTTGTGCTGTGGAGAATTCAGGCAGTTCTAACATCCTCATATCAATGAGTGTTGCTCTCCCTGTGTTATTTTCAGTCTGTTAATCAAAATGGTTATTGTTTTGTTGGATTTTCAAAAACTGGTGAGGTTGTAACGATGCAATTATAGACAAGATAACTTTTATGGTATCCTACTGTTTAGAACTCGGGACTCCAAAGCGCGTTACTTTTAATTTAAAAATACAAATAAGCCTACTCTATCTCGTACTCATTTATCTTGGAATTCAATTACAAATCTGTCACCAGCTAACCGAGCGTGGCTTGGGATGTAATATCCCGACAAGGAGATCTTTATTTTCCGATTTAACGACCTCCAGTAAAAATAAATGGATAACCGTTGGAGAAATTAAAACCGTGGTATTTCATAAATTCCACCGTTATCGCCCCCCAGTGCAACCCGTTCATGTCGCGTGGAGCGTCAGGGGTAGCCTGCGGGCGGGGCAGGGGCTGCTTCCACAGCGCCGTATTGTCTGGGACGTTGCTATGCCGACGACATGGCGTTACCAAGGACGACCACCAGCTACGTACGGTCGAAGTTTTCTCACGGGTTTCGACTATAACAAATTCCGAATAAAATCATAAAATTAAGGGATGGAATTTAATTTCGTAAGTTCTCGTGTTTCGTTTAAATTTATCTTTAAGAGCTCGAAACTGACGCGACCCCTCGTCAACTTCACCCTAATTGATCACGTGAGGGGGTGGGACGTCGACGTGTATCCATATGCATATGGATCGGTCATCATTTATAAAATGCGCCTGTTTCACACCCCATGGCATACATGTGTACGCATGATGAGGGTGTCGCAGCCGGAACGCGTCGGGAGATATACGGCAATGTAAAGGGAAGTTAATGGAAAATGCAATGTTGAAAGTTTAAGGTGCATACATATATGAAAAATATGTTTTAATTACTCGAAGCAGTATATCGGTGCATAAATAGATGAACCTGAATCTTTAAACCACTTATCCCATTAATTCTTGACCCAACCCCACTATACGATTTCAATCAATAAACTACTGCAAATTTCCTTTTGATTCCTCAAATTTGAAGACATTTCCTCACTTCTTTACATTTCCTAAGAATCCTTACAAGGTACTTTAAAGAGTTCTGAAGCGAATCTCGTTTAATCATTGTCTCCTGGTGATACTGTTGTAACAAAACTGATCGGTGTAAAACATCTCTCTTTCAATTGAAACTTTCACCGTATTTTCATAATCCATCAAAGAATTTCGACTCAATATTTGATTTTCATGAAATTTTCCACCTTTTTTCCAGCATCGTTCAGTGAACAATTGCTACATAAAATAGAGCCACCTGTCAGACTATGTCCGGTGCTCCATTAGCATACTTCTAGGTCGTATTACGAATAAACAAATTAAATAATTAATATTATTCCAAAGATGTTTTATTATGCGCCGTTTAAAGAAAGAATGCAAAGTATGCAAGGTCGTATTCAATTCGTTACCGAAGCGGTACGTTCGATTTTTGTGCAAGGGGTAGATTTCACTTTTTCACGTGAAGTGGGTTACGTGAAGTCAGAGTGTTCACCTCGAAGACGGTCATCATTTTGTATTATTCCATCTCCAGCCGGGCGGCTAATCTAATTGCGTTATCTTTCTTTTATTATCCTCTCACCGTTTAAAAATAATTAGTTTCGATCGGAACACCTGCGGTTCGGAAACCTGGAAGTAGAACGATTATTTATTAAATCGTCATCTCCATCCGGCAAGTGAAGCGATGCATACGTCAAATCCGATTTGTGCACGATTGAAACGTTTAACAGGCTTTACGACAGAGTGAGTAATCTTAGATGACCGACTTTCCACTAATACAGCGTTCACTGATAAAAACGATCGCTTCGTGAGATACTACCGTTCAACCTGACTTGAACCCGGCGATTTTCCCAAAGAAGAAACTGTTCGTGTCGAAAGGGCACCCCAAAACAAAAACAGAAGATGAAATCAGCTTATCGAAAGACCAAAAGACGTGGTGTGAAAGTTAGACCAAAGAAGAACGAGCGAGATCGGTACAAACTGCAATTCAGTGGTCATATTGGATCAAAAGGAACTCAACGTGCTCTTAAATGCAAATGAGAGACGAAAAGGAATATGCACATTCGCTTTTGGCCTGTCGTTCGACCAGACCTATACCCCATCGCTGTCAACGGATCTAACGGTCGATCACTGCGTCACGCATCGGGCCGGAAGGAAACGCTCACACATACACACGCCGGTTTATTTAACTTGTGACGAAGTATAAAGATCGTCTCTCTCTCGGTAGGAATCCTCGAGCACCACTTGACCGAACTAAATTAAAAACGAGCAAGGGTTCTGTGGAACATAGGAAAGACCAATGACAATGACGCCCGTCTTTTTTCTCCTCCGTCTTCCACACGAATTAAGAACGGGGAATTAAAATCGACTCGGATTGTTTTGGATGACAAACTCGATTTCCGTTTCAGGAGTAAATTCAATTAGGGGACCGTTACGAGAAAGGAACGTAATGTCGGAGAATAAGAAGACGTAGGCTAGTAAGTAGGAGCTCAATAAACGAACATCCTGTGCCATTGGAAAGTATAATTAATACGTAGACGTCGGCTCTCTAATCCGAGCGGTACTTTTATCGAGATATCGAGATGTCGCAAAGTTTTCGATTGAAAATATAAATTTCTTCATTAACAGAAACAGTGACGACGTTCTAGGTAAAAATTATATTAAGATTTACCGCCGAGGAGTACACACATGTCAAGTGTGTTTTATTGAGTTAGCAACATGTGGGCAAAATATAACATTCATCTGCATTCCAGTTGCATTTCTTCTCAATTCTGCAAATTATTTCGAAAAGTTAATAGCAATATTTTTTCAAGTGTTGCTAGCTTAAACTACATCCTGTGTGATTCATAGATCAACATATTATTACTTGCATACTGATCAATGAAGACCGTCTTGTATGCATTATGATTTATGTTTGCATGTTTTTACATACAGCCTCGTATTACGGCGATTCAAATTAATTATTGGTTGCACATGTTTGTTTTAGCGACGATTTTACCCATACCTTTCAACAGCCACATTTTAATCACCAATATATCCGGTGGTATGTGATAAATTTTGAAAAAGTTAACGAAACACCATGAAAATGTAATAAATAACCTAAAAAAATAACCCATAGAACCCAGTATATATTTATCAGGGCGAAATATACATTCGACGGATCCCGGAAAACGCCTAGGAATTCGGATCGAAAGCGCAGATATATTTGAATCCGCGAACTTGCCTTGCGCAACTACAGAACCCTAACGATCCTGTGAACGGTCGCACTCTCCGTTACAAAGAAGTGGCAAAAAAGGAAAAGAACGAGAGGGAACGAAAGGAACGGGACATTATTCCTGTGACGTCCGGGTATCAAGAGTTCAGGTTCAACGAACGCTCCCACCGCTATTTTTATAACGAGCAAAGAATTCGCGACGATCGTCGGGTTCGAATTGAACGTCCCACCCCTTAACGACGACGGTGAATCCCTCGGGATTTCCATCTAACAGGTTTTACAAAACGCTAAGCGGCCAAACGACGTAGGAAAATTCATATCATATCTGCTCAACAATAGTGGGAGGAAATTCTACTTAGAATGGAAAATATTTTTTCCATCGATGAAAGGATTTCCATCTTGCAGGATTTTGAGCGGAATTTTAAAACTTAATCGACTCAATTAAAAATGACATTTTTTCGAGATATAAGCTCGGAAATAAGTCGATTTTTACCCCCTAACGAGCTTGATCTCATCCCGCGAGCTCAAAAAATGAATACTTTTCAAGTTATGGACTCAAAATGGTGGAAACTATAAAAAAATCTTGGGCTTATTTCCTTTTCTTACATATTAAGCTTTAGAGAGTCATGGTCGATTACTCTTTTTAAGCAGTTTTTTACGCCCAATAAATTTGGCTCTATTCAGAAACCGCAAAACATGTTGTTTAGTATTTAGCGAGTTTTTCGCATTTGGAAAATATTTTCCCGTAATAACTCGGAAAATACATATTTTTCGAGTTTGCTGGCTAGGACCAAATTATTGAGCGTAGAAAACCGCCCAAAAAGAGTCATCGAGCTTAACTATTCGAGCGTGAAAAAATAATAAAACCACGATTCTTGAAAAATTACACCATTTTTGGGTGCGCAACTCGAAATATATCGATTATTCGAGCTCACAGAACAGAGCTAAAATTGTACAAAATGCTACAAAATATACCATACTATGAGCTGTGGGTCCCGAGATATTCGAGAAAAAGCTATCATGGTGTCCAGTGTATAAGGGTTAGAAACTCGCGAAGTTGGGGTTATGCCATTCGAAGAACATATAACACGCACATAAAGTTTCGTCCGTGGAAGAATTCTTTTCCACTTACCTAGCCATTTTCTACGAATTTTCGCTGACTAACAAAGGCTACACCCACGTTGAAATGTAATTTCCCAAAGGAAGCCAATCTTAACAGAATATTTTTCTTTTCCTTTATGCACCCTGTTGCAACGACAATTGTGAGCCGACTATGACCAATGGAACGTAGTGACTTAGTCAGATGATCATTTCAAAGGTCTGCAACGAAGTTCTTCATTGGCTGGAACGGATATTGAAATGCCTTTGGGGCAAACTTATAGAATACATATGCTATGGTCCATATTTTTCTGTAGAAACTTGAATAAGCAGTGTAACCAGTTTATCAAAACTGTATAGTGATTAAATAGTCACTATATACCGGCTTGGTCAGAAGTTACGGAGAAAAACCGCGATATTGAAACGGTCTCCTCGAATTACCGAAGTAACGCGATGCAAGAGAGAACGGGGGCTTTTAATTAGGAAACGATGAATCACTTGTAATTTCGAATAGGCACTTTTCCGCTCGTGGAAGAATACGCAAGTACGCGAAAAATCGAATGGAGACGTTAATTAAGCTGCCCTTAGGGATTTTAATTAACGACGAAGTGTTTACATCCAGTGGAGGCGAGCTCCTCGGATTTCTTTCTCTCATCGACGCCGTGAAACAAAAAGGCGGTATAATTCCGCCTTAGAAAAACCTTCTCCCGCGTTATTACCCTTTATCATCGCTGTTTAATTAAATAATTAACTTTTAATAAGTATGATTCAATGGAGGTAATTCATTAGGCGTTGATTGCATTCCTCGTTTGGTGGGAAACAATGGCAAGTGTTACTATTTAATGTGCTGTCATGTTTTCGACGTTGTTAATGGATTCTAGAAATCGACATAGATATTACACAGGCAATTTTTGTGTTTAAACAATACCTATTTGTGTACCGAGGAAATAATGTTGGCCTTCTTGGGACGAATGTGAAGAACTTTAAGTAATCACTACAACGCCGATAGGTACCAGAAAACTGTTTTATCGTCTTTTGTTTTCGTTACACATTATATCAATTAGTTCGTTCTATCCTGGATGTTGTAAAAGAGTAGAGCTTTATCCTTGTAATTAAGAAAGGTGATTTTTCATTAATAAATTCCAAAAACGGGAATTTTTGTATTGACAACGTTGTTTATGCCACAATTAAGGCCTATGCGCATAAAAGAGACGTTGTCTGATGAAGTTGGTAACGAACTGAAAGTTGTTACAAAATGGAAACTATTCTTTCTTGTATTCTCTATCTTGAACCTCGAACAGCAATGTGTTCGCGGCAGGGTCCATTTATTTATCCAACGTACTGTTGTTTTATTTCGAAACACTTTTAGGGATTCCCGTGTTTTCCATGTATCCTTCGTGTTAATTCAGGCGGTTCCCCCGACGATAAGAAAACAGGTCATCCGTCCTTATCACGATTTTATTATCGAACAATGTGTTGATAGTGTGGTCGAACCACGCTTTGTCACATTATCGCGACCGCGGCGCTTAATCGATCCCAGCCGCGGGGTTCCCGAAATATTCACGACCCCTTGTCGCCGGTGAATCAGTCAGGACGTTATTTCTGGAAACGGGCACTGAATCATATCGAAACTCTTGTGTGAAACCGGAGCCCTTCTGCTTAATATATTAAGAGCCGGAGCCGCCACTAATTCAGGATAAGCGGCGAGACCTGGTCGATATAACGCGCACGTCGCTGTTTAATTTTTCATTAACTAATCAAACACTGGAACGCTCCAAGTAAATACCTTCCCGGATAGTCTCGGTAAATTCTTAAGCCCGCATTAGTGTAATTGATGGGCATTTTTTCCTTTGTCGACGGACTTGGACCCCACTTGGACGAGCGAGTGAAACCGAAAGGGCGCGTCGAGTATACAGGGCGTAGAAGCCATTATTGAATATTAATCTGAAAATACAGTCGAACTTCCGTTAGTGGAATCTTCGTGGGACTTCAAGAACAGTTTGAATTACAGAAAATACGGTTTTGTGGTAAAAAAATGCTCAGGGCGTAAACTCGAAATTAAAAAATTCCACGACGCACTTATTCCAGTATCTCATTTTACAATGTTACTTAAATTCCATTATCAGTGGTGTTGAGACAATTTTCATTTTAGATTTACATAATTTCGTGAACGAAAAAGTACACCCTGTATTATACAAGCGAAGCAATTTCGTTGTTTTCCTCTAAAAATGTTTCACTGATCATATTTTATGAATATATAACCTAGTCAATTCTCACTACCCAGTAACTTATTTAAATTCATTGGCTGGACGTCACTGAGAAGTGCAGTAACCTTCTCCAGCGAAAAATAAAATAAGTTCTCAGGTAAAAAAGATTAGTGGCTATTGACAAATTCCGTCTATCGACCACAGCCCGTGACAGGTGACAGGCCCCGTTCGAACCAAGTAAATTCTTTTATGGTACTTACTTACCCAAACATCCTTAAGGACATTTGTATGTCATTTCATTTTTCGCTAAATAAAGTATGCTATACTCGGTGGAGCAATACACCCTCCATGACTTTCAAACGTACAGGGGGAGCGCGTAATGTCACGGGAACTCGCAACGAAGCAATTAAGATCGTGCAGCGTCAATTATTTCTTATCTTCCGAGATTCGGTCCATCCGACCTTGGGGGACAAGTGCATCTAAGTTTCAATGTTAAACGTGTCTAATAATTAAGTCGTTCGCAAATCGTTTAGTGTAGCGAAATTAATGATATGCGCCGAGACGCGCGATTCCTACGAGAACAATAAAACCGATACGGTCGAAATCGGATTTTTCTCGTGCGAATCGGGTATGGATATTCACAGCTCTCCAGCTTTGTTCTAAGCACGAATATTCGCACACCAATTAGCTAATTTAAGATTTACCGCCGTAAATTATTTCAAAACACCATTGTAGTGTGCCATTTGCGACACATGTCGTATTTACGGTCCAACTTTTTTAGTCATTTCCGTTACGTACATACTCTTCTGAAATTAGAATTTTTAATTTATCTTACAAATGCACTTTACTTATCAAGAACAATTCTGCGCTTTTGGCTTTCCTGTCCTGGCTGTTTCGAGTCTTGGTTAAATCACAGCCACCCCTAACCATAATATACGCCGACTAGCAACCGTCTTCGCAGGTAAATTGTCAAGGAACCCCTACCAACCAGACTGATGAATTCACGACCATGTATATTTAATAACAATACAAAAGATGCGTTGGGTTACTTTGTTTGGGTTCTTAAAAGTTGCTACCTTTCGAACGGTCCCGAATTATTGAAACGTCTTCACTGATTGATCCCAGCAGACAAAAAACAAATCGGTTACAAGTAAGTTGGAATAAAAATACTGGCGATGCTAACCGTCGGTAATTAACTGAATTGAAATAGGACAATAAAAGGGGAATAATTTTTTTTATGTACCAATAAAGCGCCCATACGTTATGAGGGTACTAAAAATTCTTTCGGCACCATAAAAAACAATCTCCATCCCACATTTCGGCATATGACTTCTCTACCATTCAATTGTTCATTTTATTCGAAATTAATGTAAATTAGGGCGATATTGAAATCGTAAAGGGAAAGGTTAAGAACGTTTCGATTTCGATTCGTGTTAGCCTTGCGCGTTTCGAGTCGGAGTTTCGCCCTTGCAAGTCTCGAAAAACGAGACCTGCATGCTTCGCCGTTAAGGCCGTTTAAGAGTGGTAATTATAATAACGACGACAGAAAGAATTGTTCGTTGTTCGTAATAATAAACAATGAATAAAGCGTGGAATTATGGATGGAGCAACGCGCGCGCGTATTCTTCGAGGCTGGTGTTGAATTACAAATGGCGTTACTAAAGTATGCCTGGAATGTCGAGTTGAGTAATTAGACTAATTGAAATGATAATAATCATGATAGAAAAATGCGTTTGGACATCGTTAGATTCTCTATTAGTCCGTCGTTTACTTGAATTTTAATTAAAATGACGTTTCGTCACGTCCTGCCTTGGATACATAAGGAAACTCTTAGTTTTTCGAAAAGGGAGACCTAAAAAGTTTTACTTATGCGTCGGAGTGGTTTTTTAACGACGCCCCAGCCAGGAATTTGTGTACGGCATTAGCGCGACAATCTCGATAACAGGATTTCTTGAATGTTTCTCCTTTCCAAATATGGCCCTTGCAAATCAGCCTTTAGTACCGGTTCTGCCGTAGTTTAAAACAGCGTTTGCATTTTAATACGACGAGACTTATCTCCTGCGACGACGTTACTTTATTCCTTGATCGAATGCTCTTTTAGACACAACACCTTCTTTATAATTAGTTTTACAATTTATTTGTTGGGGGCACAATTTCAAGGATAGCATTTTATTGTACTGTTGGCTCTAATTTAAGGGATGAGAATGAAACAAACCCATCTACCTTCAAAATGTTTCGTACGCCCTTAACATCGAAATTTAAATACAAAAGGACTAGAAACGTAGATTTCGATTTAACCCTGGAATTTTTACTATGTTAGTAGATGTTACACAACGTTAGAGTATAATATTATCTTATTCAGGGCAAACGAATGAACATAATTTGTATAATCCCCATCGACGACCTTCAAGTCTCTCCTTATTCCCCTTTAATTAATTAATTAATCTACGGTAAGAGCGAAGAAAACGGAAAAAAGTGGAAAGCCAAAACCGTGTGAACGCATCGACCATGAAAATCCGACGATTATCTCGATCTTTATACGCTTTCGCTGCGTTTTCCCCGTCGAATTCTGGGGTCTATTGTTTTGAAAAGTAGGTGACGTGCTGCGTTTTGTAATTTTCTCCGTTTATTTCTTTTTGAAATCGGGCAGGAAACAGGAAACAAGGGATGTCGATGGCTAACGGGATTTTTGACGAATACGTGATTTTTTGGCGGTTTGCTGAGCACCGGTACGTAATTACACATACAACACACATTAGGAAGTAGATATAATATGTTATTTCCCTTTCCCCGTTTGTTGCTGATATTATATTCGAGTTTGCTACAGGAAATCGATATTTGTGTCGGATTTATATTTGAACGAACCCCATATCGGGTCGTCGATGGATTATTACGTCGCCCTTCCTCTTTTTGAACGTACCCAGACTTGTAATGACGAGACGGCGCCAATACTTCGATAACAATACACCCTTTTGTGTGTGCGTGTATTTTCCCTTCGGTATGAAAGCTAACTTTTAGGGTGTGCGTTACGTGACTGCGGGTAACTTTCCCACCTCGACCGATCAAAAACTGAATTTAATAAGGGTAATAACATACCAGCATATTTAGTAAAATTTCTCGTTAGCAACCACTTCGAAAATTTACGAAGTGAAAAATAGTTTGTAAAATTTCGTTTTTAACACGTCTTCACATTTCGCTAAAATCCCAGACACGTCAAATATAACAAAAATTATGCGAAATTAAATATGTAAGATCGTTTGATAAGCAGATAGAATGAAACAATTGACGCTTAATGGTGGTGCTCCCTTATCCAACATTTATATTATTTCCCTGATGAGATGCATCGGCTAATCTAGAACAAAACTAGTAAAAATCTGGCCATTACTAGACCGTGAACGTCGTTGGGTACTGTTAGATCTTAAGATACGACCCGTGCGAAAGTAGGAATAAAAATAAAAACGCAAGTTGGCAGTAATTTTGAATTTTTCTCATAATTAGACATGGCCCGACGACTCTGTAGGTTATTCCGATACCAGCACACTAACGACTGACGAGAGTGGTCATGGCTTACGAGCAGTATAAGAATGTGGGAACATTTATGTTATTTTCGAGATTAGCGGAGATTTTTAAAGGTAGTTCGAAAACGAGCATCGTTAAGAGAACAGGAAGTAACGACTGGCTAATCGTCCAAAAAATGTACTCGCAATCAAGGAGAGATCCAAGTTTTAAACAAACGAAGTAGCGACTATCTCGACCGTCATTGAATTACACTGTTAGTTCCATTTGCTCGTTGGATTTGACATCGACAAGATAAAGTAAAAATGGTATTAAAATTATAAAAGCGACCAATAAAATTCCGGTATATAATCCTCATTTCTGAACACGAACGCCACATGAGATGGTATGTGGATACGCTGGATGTCATTAAAAACAAACTAATTTAGTGAGTGGTGTTCTAAACAGGAATTGGAAACTATTTCCCTAAGCCCAAAACAATCTTTCCACCACTGTCAACTTGTTATGCCATAAGGCTTACCATTTACCTAAAATCGTCCAACTATCTGAGCTCAACTTCTCAGGAACTATCGATTTGGAGTGGAAAAAGCCGCTCGGATCGGAAAACGGTGAATTTTGCGTTTTGGCCAGAAGAAGCGCCTCCAAAACCGTCAGATGAATGTAATACACGTAGAACACCTGACGTGGAAACACGACCTTGCTGTTTATTTGGTGTGCGACAAACTAAGTTGACAGACGGTCGGTAGACAGGTAATACAAACGCTTATATATACGGATGTCATTTGCAGAACCAGTTTTTTTATCGACAAAAGACGATCGACCTACGTGAAAGGAAATAAGGTTACCGTGATTTCTACAAGACGAGGAAAGTAATGGAAAATCTAATAGACCGTAAGTCGAGGTAGCTTTACCGATCCTGGAAGGGATCATTGGATCCAATCGAACAGTCGTGGAAGGGGCAGATTTCGCTTCAATTGCTAGAATTTCATATTACCATCACTAACTCGCATGCATGTTAGTGTCATTGTTAAAACCTTCTGTCGACTACTGATGGGGATATAGTTGCATGCATTTGCTATGCGATCAGATGCAGTCACCGCTGCAACTCCTCTATAGCACGCAGGAAGTTCCCTATCGTTCGGTTGATCTGCTGCTAACTTCATTTACATGAAAATAGGAACGAAACAATAAAATACCCGTTGGGATGCTTTCACTGCGTGTCGCAGTGACTCATTTCCTGGTGTCGGATTGGCAACTTTAAGGGAACATCCAGCCCAGAATCCGACGTATCTTTCCGGTGATTCACTTGCGGGCCGCTATTTTCGTGCAAGGCTGCAGTCAAAATAAGCCACTTTTGAGTTACCATAAAACGCCCATAACTCATAGCATTTAAGATAACAAACAGAAAAAATTTCGGCGCGGTAAACACGGGCTCTGGACTTTCTCAGGAGCGGAAAATCGAAGGTCTCCTGGATTTCCTTGCGTCGTCGCCGTTGATTGGCGTTTCGTTTTATTTGAAATGTTACATCACGACGCCGTTCGAAAAATTGTTTGTATTCAGCGAAGCGTTAAGGAATGCCTCCACATCCCAGTGAGCAGAGACTGTTCGTTATAAAACAAAAGAAGATCCGTGTACCAACGAAAAAATAACAATATTAATGCAAACATCTCTCGTTTAGCTAACAGGAACGAATCGTCTCGACGCCTTCTCCTCTCAGGCGACGATCTATCTTAATCTCGACGAGGATCACCAGACCCGTAGGTAGGACGCGTAGGAACGGGATTTTAATTTCAATTGTAAATCGCTTAAGGATCGCTTAAGATTCACGAAAAAGACGCGAGTTCATAATAAAAATAAGAAAACATCGCGAGAAGGAGGGTTCGATCTCTGCCACTTGATCTCTGACATCGTAGAAAAATTCATTTTTAAGAGTCGAGTAAACAAGTGCGATCGAACAAAGAGAAGTTTGATAAAACAAAGATTTATTGACGCGGGTGCGACCCACACATGCGACCGTTACACGAGCACTCGAGGAAGCTGGAAAGGGAACGGGGCACTACGTACATACAGTAAAACTGTGAACGATCGTTCCCCTATTAACGGCCAGTATCATTCACGATTAGAACCACTCATTAAGCATCCCCTATAAAACAACCCCGGCTATTCCGAGACAAGTGATCTAGCTACTGATCAAGTAAACCTACTTCTTAACGTCGATCACTAAAGAAAGGCATTCATGCAAACGACATATTTTGTGCACTTTTAAATTTATTTGCATATTTTACCGAAAAACACATATGATGTATAAAATCTACGAAAATGTGCTTTCTAAATAAGTTATTTTGCTTTGGTAGGTAAATATGTATTTTACCGTTTATGAGACTGTCCAGGATATCAAGTGGTAGATATCAAAGTAGTATCTTTTGCAAGTTAAGAAAATACAAGAAAACAATCTGCTGAAACAACATTTTAGTGTCATTCCGTAAAACCGTAAGAAATTTGTAAAGAATTGGAAAAATATCAAATGTATTGATATTACAATTTATTAGAAAAATTTTTTCATTCCAATTCCTTGACGTGGAAAAGAATTGTTTCATTTCACTGGGGTGTAACTTTTACCATATACCTTTAAATAGATATTATAATAATGGCCCACCTAGGATCTGGACTAGGGAAGACAAAGAGTGAATCAAAGAAAAGGGAATCAAATGAATTAAAGTTGAGATTACCTCACTTCACAAAATTACATTTAAAATTGGTTGAAATTTGCACCTGGAAGGAACATAAACTTATATTTAAATATTGAGCTTCCTAAATGAAGTAAAAAGTCATGAAAGTTAAAACAAAAGCTAAATGATCCATAAAAATGTACACGCTAACCTGGAAGAAATTCGGAGAATTTATATATAAATCGTAAAATTATTTTTGGGCACCTGGTATCATTCAAGTGAATCTCGTTTTCCTAGAATAATAGTAGGTTTAAAGCGAAGAGCCAAGAAATAGTGAATAGATCAGTAAGCGTAAGTCTGGAAGGAATTCGAAGAACTTAAACCTCGTAAAACAATTTCAAAGCACCTGCCTTCTTCAAAACTCATTTGTTTTCCCTGGAATTCTAGTAGGTTTAAGAGGAACGCACATTAAAAGAAACTGGGTTAAATATTTCAACTGGCGCTACCACGAGAAAGATTCCGGGAACTGTAAAATCGTAAAGGCAATTTCAAAGAACCTTGTTTCTTCAAAATTTCATTCTTTTTCCTAGAATTTTGGCGGGTTTAAGTGGAACAAGCGTAGAATTAAAAGATATTAGGTCAAATGTTTCAAGTAGCGCTAGGGTAAGCTTTAGATTACAGTAACCTATTTTCTGGTGAGTGCGAATTTCGGTTTTGGAATTAAATGATCTCTAATTTTATTCAAACCCACCCAAAAAATTTTTGAAACCAACATTGTTTGCAATTACGCTATCGAGGAAAAGGTACCAAATGGGGTACCTAACCTGAAAATGGGTTCTAGTTACAAATTAATAGCTGCTATATTGAGGTTGAATAGACACTTTTTCAGAGATTGCAAAAATATGCAGAATTATGCATTTTATCCAATCACGATAATTTTACATGTCAATGCATAAAGTACTACCTACTGCTCAATGATTGGGCAGCAATTAATAAGTATCGCACCAAGAGTCCCAAAATATTTGGTAGAGTTTGAGCACTAGCGTTAACTGCGGCGTTCCCTGTACGAGCAACAACAAAGTTACATAATAACGCAATAATAAAATTCGATGGATACATCGTCCTCCCAGATGGTTGCCGTGGCGACCAGCCAGGGACGTGTAGCTGATCGTTGCCAGGCGACGACCATCCAGAGGTCCTTGCTCCGGAGACATACTTACGGGATAGTGTGACGTAATCGGGAACAGCAATGCCAGAAACGGGACGGGGGTGTTCACAATTATTATCGCGATGTGCAAGGAACAGACGCTTGCATTAAATGATTTCTGGGTCGGAAAAGGGCGTGTCCCTTGAAAATATTGACTTTATGAGCAACCATGTTTGCAAGCTGATGGAACGAATTACAATCGAAATTACCAAGGCGTTTTCGCCTCGATATACCCTTTGTACTCTTATCTACTTAACTAACAGAACTTGCAAGCAGTTTGATTTTTCAAATTCGCACCCTTTTGCTTCTGAAAAACATCTTTATAGATGTGTTCAAAAAAGTATTGACCCCAACAACCACATTTCTGAAATATCAAAGCTAAGCTTTCTCTGCTACTTCAAAACTGCCTACGTTTGCGTAAATTGTATTCTCTTCGAAGGGCCAAGTGACACATTTCCACGGAGAGATTACAATCCACAATAGACTAGTAACTCTAACGAATCGTTCAAAGATTGCAATGAAACTCTGGAAGCAATTCCTCCAGTGTTCCACGAAAAGCTATTTGGAGAATCTGGAAGACACTTGAATTCCTCCCGAAGCTTAACGGAAGAGCATCGTAAATTTGTGGAAGTTATCCATACGGTCGGACTGAATATGGCGAATGTGTTCACCATGGCCATCTGCGACCGAAGTGAGAGTACTTAACGACTTAACTGTTTCACTAACAATTAAGAGCTAATAAAAATTTGAAGGGAGCAGATGTTACACGATTACATAGTTTACATCGCGGGAATTGCCTTGTAAAAATGTTCTCGAATATGTTCCTAGTTTGTTTACGAATAGTTCGACGGTCGTTAAAAATGGTAGCCACGAAATTGAAAAAATCTCGGAATTTTCTGGAGATAAAAATTTATTATTATAGGCCGGTACATAAACCCAGTTTTGGGAGTCTATCGGGCGAGGTGTAAACGAAGGTATTTACGATTATGGAGTTTATTAAAGGCATATACACGACTTCGAGCTTTGAATCATCGTAGATTTCCAAACAAATCCTTTGATATTTTATTCTTGGTGAATCTATGATGAAAGAAAATACAAGCAACTTCTGAATATGCCTTTAATTACCATCTGCTTAATATGACTAATGTCGCTAATGATCGGCATAATATTCGTATGTGTCTATGTACGTATGTAGGTATGCATGTAGTAATTGACTTACAAATACCGTATTAATTAGAAAGTAAAATATTTAATTTCAGCCGCTTTGCAATTACTCATCGCACTCCGCTTCGAATCGAAATCAATTTTACTGGCCGAATAAAGTTTAATGTGCAAGTTTTAAAGGCGATTTCGACCACTCTATGAGATTAGATGAGAGGACGTAAAACGGGAGACATCTCACATTTCTTTACCCCAGATTTTACAACTTCGGATGCGCCGTGACCGTTTTAACGAGCGTTCGCATCGATATTTCATTTAAAATTCACGACGAAGAAAAACGACCGACGTGATAGAATCCGAGCGACTTTCATTGCCCGTAACCATCCAGGCCGAGATTCTGGACTTTTAAATTTTAAAATCCACAATGCCCAGTACACCATAACCATAGTAACGGAAGAAATTTACACGTTCCGACTTGAATCAAAGCCCTCGAAGTTTCTTCAACAGATATTCCGAAGAAGACGATCGATCCCTTGTGATTTAAAAATCTACCCTAAAAATAGCATCTACAATACTGAAACTTCCCTTCTAGAAGATCAAGTTAGAGGCAAATCGGTGCCAACAGCCCAACGGTTTCAATTTTGAGATGGTGGCGTTACTAATCACATACAGGTTTTCGTAGGGAGGAAGCCAATGCACTTCGTAGTTCAATAGCTTATGCCCGAACTGTAACCTCTCGCCTAGAAACTGTCTGAAACGACTTCGAAAGAAAAGAACATCAAAAGACGGGCTTTGGGCGAAATCGGCGATCCTTGACCCCAATTCGCGAGATGAGCAACGAACGTGCTTAAGAGACACTTGTCCTGTTGTGTTGCGCAGCTGACAAGACTTCGACGTGCCCGCAGAGGTTTACGAGCGCGTCAGATATGCAGAGGAAGGACAACATGCGTCCCCAAGACGAAAATAAAACAAAAACAAACTCCCTCGTACGTTCCTATACTATGTATACGCACACGCACACAATCGCGACAGATAAGTATGATTTAGATAGATATATGTATAGATATATAGAGAGAGAGTGCGTTCGGGTGCAACGACCTCGCAGAAGGTTAAATCTACACAACGTACGAATTTGCTAGTTAGTAGTGAACTTGAAAACCAGTATCTGAATGTGTGTGTGTGTGTGTGTGTGTGATTCACCGATCGGACAGATCTAGTTGGCTCGACTCTCGGTTCACATTTAGAAAGGAACCGAAAGAAAAGATAAACGAGCCATCGGCTTCGTACAGAATACGGAAACGGGAGGAATGTCGGAATCGGGGCGAGGGCAATTAATCATCGACGTACGTACCACTAGCGTGATTAGGCTAAACCGTCTCTTTCAAGAAAATAAACTCCAGAGTCTGTACAACTTTTCCAACTCCCGAACACATTTGAGGAGGAGGCCAGATGGTGTTGGCTGTTGCGTTTTTGGAACACCCTGTATCAGCGGGTTGTCCCGTGTTTTTCGGCGGACCCCGCTGGATGTACGAGCTCCCTAAAGGATGACTCAAGAGATTAAGACCTCGCGGAGATGAGAGTAGCATCATTAATCAGATCACCGAAAATGATTGCTATTAATTGAAAGGTTTTCTTATTAACTTTACGCTAACAGTTGCACGAAAATATATTCATTACATGAATTTCACAATAACTTCAACGATGTTTGGGTTCTTATATCTTTCCTTTTATTTTTTCAAATGATTCTGTTGTTTAAAAATCCTTCGGTTAGTGCTTAATATAGTTCCCCACCTTGTTTATTTCATTTTCCATGTTTCCCCCGCTGTTTATTATAGTTGCTAGATATTTATACATTCAAGTTTATTTATGTTGTTATTACGCAATTTGAACAGTTTTGTGGCTTTCTCCTTATTCTTTGATTCAGGAACGTTTTGCCTCGAAATGGCATTTCGCCCCCCTTAAACCCAATCCGTCAAAGGCTGATCGTTTGTTTACGTCAATTAAAAGTCGATACCCGGTGCTTTTGTAGACGTCCCCGTTTCACTTAATGGCTCGTTTCGATAATTTAACATTTTTTCAACGTTCACTGATAGTAAACGTTCGTCTTGTGGCTTTTTAATGCTTTTTCTATGCTATAATGGAAACTTTGAGTTTGTTTAAAGAGAATCTTCAAGCCGCAGCCCATAACGTCGCGGCGGTTTGTCTCGCGTCTTATCACTGTAATGCGTCGTAAATGCATAACATCGCCTTAAAAGATTCATTTTTTATTCTTATCATTATGAAATTGAAAAGGCTAAAGGAAAATAACCAAACAAACAACAAAATTATTATAAAATCCAATCCTATTACATTTAGGTTGTCGAGCAAGTGACTCTTGGGTCATTTACCCATATCCGATAATGTTTTCATTTTTTGGTTATGACTCCCCACCTGCACATTAAGACTGACAGATAAGAAATTAATTATTAGGAAATCGAAGAAGATAATAGTGTCTCTACTTTTGATAAAAGATCACGAAGTGCAAGTTTCCAAGTCAGACTTGTTTCATAATATTCATTGCAAGCTGAAATTTGCCAGCACAGGCTTCAGCTGATAAGTGACATTTTTAATGATGTTCGGGGCAATTTTATGATCAGTATATATGTACCTACTTTTGGTGGGTAAACGGAAACCTACCAGGGGTATCAAAACGACCGTTTCCAATAATAAAAGAAGAAAAACCAAATGAATACACAAAAAATCAAAATACACGCTACGATACAGGCCATGTGATGCACACATAGAAGAAAGAATGAAACAAAGCTCCAACATTAGTTAGAAATAAAAAAGAGCGACAGTTATAAATTGGGCTGCCCATTTTCTCTATCATCGGCTTTGGCTACAATATGCGTGCGCATCTGTAGCTGTACCCTTCGATCTCACACAGCTTTCCCGTATTTTCGTGAGACAAGTTTCTTTCCACCAATCGTCAATTTTCGAAAATCCAAGCCCTCTATCCCTTTCATAAGGATCTCTCGCGAGGATTCAGAGAAGACATACGTGACGAGGTTTGGTTCGAGTGGGCCGCGTTCGAAACATCTGCCGGCGAGGATGGATGGAAACAAAAAACAACGCCGCTACCGACAACAACAACAACATGCTCCTCCCCGATCAGAAGAGACGCGGGAGCGCGAGAAGAGGAAGGGGACGAGAAGAGCCGGAGATGCGTAGTAACGACCTTTTTGACGGAAGATCCGAAGCACATTCCACATTTCATTCGGATTGATGCGTGCATGCGCCGACGCCGGGAACGGTTACCATACGCCCCTGGGCGCGTCCCGTACTTAAGTTGTCTTGCAACAGATAAAGCTCCCCAATAAAGCTGTCGGATGCTGCTCTGCTTATCGGCAACGGGATTTGTGTATAAATTAGACGGCGAAAGACGGGAAGCTGTCGAGGTGTCGATGGGGTGAAGAAGCGTTAAAACGATCACGCCTTTAGTGGAAGCTCCTGGGGATCTCCATTATCGATACTCATTCTACTCCAACACAAATCCTTCGATAAAACACCCAGAAAAGTCAACGACAAGACTATCTTTTCTGACCTTGATCCGTTTACAAGAGCGTATTAATTAACTCTCTATCTGAAGACGAACATTGGTTTTTTTTCTAAAATTAGCTCATCTTAACCTCAATAATAATAATTACGTGTTCTGTTCTGATTATAGAAATCACCGTCTTGCCCTCTGTTGCACATTTCTCGTGAACTTCCACTTTCTTCCCGGATGATTTACTATACGGCTTTGCCGAATAAATTATTGAGCGATATACGCGGTGATGGCTACAATTATCGTTCAGGAGTTTAACTGTTCACACCTACAAAGAATATACAAAGTATCGAACAAGCCATCAGAAAATATGTGATCTTCTGTTTGCTATTTACTTATTTGCTTTATTTCCCGTTCTTACTTCACATCCTTTTATATGACCGGAAAATATAGTGATAGCGATGCAGTTTATTCAATAATCTACGTTAGTGTCTATTTCTGAGCTTACATGGTGCAAGATCTTTTGAAAACGGATGGAAAATTGATTGACGATAAATTATATTTAATGTACCCCTATAGAAAAGTTTAGGAGAGGTCAGATTTGGATATTTGGCAGGCCATGGATGACCTGAATCAATCTGATGGACCAAGTGGACCTGAAGGTACGAAAACGTATTTTCAGGACTATCTAATTTTGCAATTAAAACGTAGAAATTGTTTTCAAAGAGTGAAATGAAAATTCTTTTTTGTTTGGCATCGAAATTCACATAGAAAGGATTCAGTTATCTTGGAAAATAAGGCCACAAACTTCAAAAACCACAGTACTGGCGCAAAAAACGTGTGGCTTTTGCCTTTTAAAGGATTTGAAACTGTGTGAAGTTTGCACTAAATAATCTCTAACAATGCTCAAATCTTTGATGCTACCGATCTTTAGGACATGCAGTCTGCTTCTGGACAAAATTTGTATTTGAAATTATGATTACAAAGGCAAAACAAATGAAGTTGGTGATTTTTGTGAACAAATGCCTTAATCATGACTGCGATGCGGAAAACGTTACTTTAAACAATATATTTTATAAAAGCATCTAATTTGTTTACTGAAACACATTTTTGAAGGTTTTGTGAAGTTTGTGATCTTATTACTATTGAAATAAATGGATTTAATCAGTGCCATGTTTCGGAAAATTCGATGACGAATGAAAAAATAATACTGTGCTTTTCCGCTCAGAAAATGAGGCACTGCCAATGTTTATCGCATACTTTGTGAAGCCTTGCCAAATCATACTTTATTTCTGCATATATTTTTGTTATACCTTTGTTTTTTTAATAAAATACTTTCTATGGCGGGCCTGCCCGCTTTATTGACTTGGAAGCCTTGACATGGTAAGTGCTTTTTGGAAAATTTAATTTACCAGAACCAAATTCGATTAAAAGTTAACAAAAATTCATGGGTTTGTTTCAAAAAGAATTCATTCGACAGAATTCGTCTTCATGGTCTGTAAAAAAGTTGGTTGTTAAAAAGTACACAATTTTACGAAAATCATGAGGACGATCGGTGTTGTAAAATGGAATGTTTAAAATGTTATCTCTCTACAAAAAATCAGAACAACACAAAAACAAAGTCTTTACCAATTCGTTTCAGAGGAACAAACTTGAGATTATCTACACACGGTAAATAATGAAAAATTATCCCAATCAAGCGTAAACAACGAGAAACGATACGTATTTTGATTTAACGCGTTGTTCTCGAGACATTGGATAATTACCCGCGACACACCCTATATACAGGGTGTTTCACGCAACTCGGAGCGTTCCAAAAAGAAATTTAACGCATACACTTTTCTAACATTTCCATTAGAAAAGTGAGATTTAAAAGTTTTGTACTTTTACGAGTTACTACGCTCCCCGCTTTTGTGGATATGTAAAAATCGGGCGTATCGATCGCAACGCAAAACAAAGGACACTCGAAATTCGTCAACTTTTTCGTGAAAATCGAGAGTATCACGCATCGGCATTGGTTCAATACCGATGAAGACACAAAGAAAAAGAGGAATCCGCGGAAGTGCGGTAGACCTGAGGAATTAGGGTAGCAGTGCGAAGGTGGTCGTTCGTGTTCTTTTGTGAAATAAATGACGATTCAGGTGAGGTATTTTCGAAACGTAAAAAGGATGGAACAGAGAAAGAAAAGAGTGAGAGAGATATATAAAGGGTGGCTTACCTCGTACTTAACCCCGGCGAGTCTGAGCCATGTCTCGACTTTGAGGCAGTAGGGAGAAAGCGAGGGCAGCAGGGGCGTCCTCGAGAATTGGTAGAGGTAGACGACGTCCTTCTCGAAGTTTGCCTTGTGGACGACGACCTTGGGCGGAGCGGGTTCCTTGGCTTCCTTCTCCTTGTTCTGCGCGTCCGCCGCCTCCTGCTTCGCCTCCTCGGCTTTGTCCTTATTCTCGGCCGCCGCCTCTTCCTTGATCTCCTTCGTCTCGGTGGCGGGTGCGTTCTTCTCCGCTTCCGTTGCCATCTCGCCTCTTTCCTTCGCTGATGCTCTTCGCCAAGGGAGTCTCAAGTCTTCTCGTGCTCTTCCTCTCACCTACCACGCACGACTACTGGCCGAGTACTGACCGGACCAGACCAAATCGACGAGTGGAGGAGGACTCGCTACTCTGACTCGAACTCTGATGACTGATCCTGATTGACTCCTTCTGCACGCCGCAGTTCGAGTTGGAATAGTGCGGTGCCCTGCGCTGCTGCGAGACTAACAGTGTGCCCGTGTGTTCACTGATCTGATCGGTCGGTCGGTGTGGTGTGCTTGTGTGCTGCTACGCCTGCGACCTGCGACCGTCGTCGTCCGCCCTGCCTGTGTACGGAGTTGAGTACGTGGTGTATCTACGTCCGCACGGTCTTCGCGTTTACGAGTCTATACGCACTCTACGCTACGCGGATGGGATGGTTTTTCTTTTGGAAGCGCGCAGCGCACATACACACACACACGGCTCGATGGGTTCCGCCGTGAGGGGAGTGACGGAGGCCTCGTTGCCGGCTTTCGATGGGGACGTTTCCCCCGACGCCCCGACGCCTCACCCCTTAGTCCTCTATTGCCATACAAGTCCACAATTAGACGAACCGATATATCAAATTTTCAGCCTGAAACTACACGGCTATCATTTATCAGGTCATAGATGACAGGCCCACAAAAAAGTAATTTTCCATCCAAAAAAATTGGACCCCACAGTCAGATTAACCGTCTCAAAAAACAAACAGCTAATCAAGTTACCTACATTACAGCAGACTAGCTGGTGTGTCTGGCTTAGCTTGGAGGTCGACCTAATTTCACCCCTTCAAAAAGTGAAATTTCTTGGATTTTTCTGAACCATCATTGCAAACTAACTATTGTATATATTTTCTGGAAATTCCGGGTTTTACTTTTTTCCGGACCATTCGGGGCTAAACTGTTCCCGTGTATAGCTTAAAATTTCTATCTCAACATGATACTGGCAAAAATAAATTTCTTCCCCTTTTCCACCCCCATAAAGGTGAAATTTCAGATTATTGGATTTTGCTGAACCATCTGGGACTAATCTATAACCGTACGGAGTTTTCAGTTTCTAGCTATTTAAATAGATAGCATTTTATTTCCCACAGGTATAAACCCAATTACAGGAATTGTACAAAGGTGTGGATAAAATAAACAAAACAGGGTAAATTACTATCATGTAAAATTGAACGAGAATAAATGCTGGTGTCATAACAAACAAAGGTGAAAGGTTCTAATGAAAATTTCAAAATATAATTGACAGAACTACAATTAATACACACATATCACAGATTAAATTCTCAATAGATTGTGACGAAAAGTCATGTATTCAGCGATATTACTTTAAACTGATTCAGAAGAATAAAATAATCGTTTCCTCTTTGAAATAAATTCCTGAAACCTTAAATGACAAATATTTCAAGATTTTCTGAGGACTGAAAACCTTTATGTTCCACGTATTGTTTCTCTTGTACAAAGTTGAATTAATGTCTCAGAAAAGCCAAACAATGATAATCGCTGAAGAAAAATGTAAGTCAATATGATCGAACGCCTTTGGCGTGTCCATATAAACTATGTCAACCTGAATTTTGGTTTTTCTCCATGAATCCATGTTGATCGTTCGAAATTACATTTCTGATCGAGTTATAAATGAAACAAAATTATTTCTAAGAGTTTCGAGAAGTTACATAATATTTTTAACAGGGTTGCGTTGCCTCTATTTTTAGGATAGTACATACACGGGGTGTTTTCCATATCTCAGGAAATGTAGGGGTTTTCAATGAAAGGTTGAGAAAATGAAGCAGAAGGATATGGGTGGATACAGTCTCTCATCAGATATAAAAGTGTGCAATCAGCAAAAAATTCCATAATTGTAGAAACTCTAAAGTATTTGTTTATAACAATTTATTTACACTGAAATGGGCAGCTTAGGACACATCATTTCAGTAATAAAATCTTTTACGGTCTTGACCCGATTTT
Source organism: Cryptocephalus primarius (assembly GCA_963576515.1). NCBI lineage: Eukaryota > Metazoa > Arthropoda > Insecta > Coleoptera > Chrysomelidae > Cryptocephalus > Cryptocephalus primarius. Next base: position 1,337,200 of record OY754936.1, on the reverse strand, counting down.
AATTTGATGACACCAAGTACTACTTACTCTTTTAATACTGCCTATATTTGCTATCGCTCAACGTTGTAGTTAATTTTATTAGGTAATATTATTTAATTTCGTAAAGTATTTAAATAATCGATGCGTAATTACTAATGATATCGTAAAATTTTCCAACTTGGCAACACAACGATTGGGTGAGCCTTATTAGTGACGTCACTCCTGGGTATTGTGGAGAAACTCACCCCCACCCTCGCGCCGTTGCCATTCCCGGGACCCCACCCTTATCCAAGTCGATGTTGTCAAATAAAAAAAAATTCCCTACCAGTTTGCATCGATTTCTTTTTTTTTATTTGTTCCAATTATATTCACGTTAAATACTTTTGCTAATTTTATCTCAGAAAAATAAAATGATATTTAGTGTTGGTAGGGGTCAGTACATGTCTACATCTGTTTAAAACTGATTTTTCTAAACAAATGTTATACACTGTCTCTTACATATTTGTACTTTATTTTTATCTCATAATTATAAAAGTGTTCAAGTACCGCATACAAGAAATCGACGCGTTTTGTTTGCGCCTCGTAGGATTTATTTTCAATTTCTAAACGGGAAAAACGAAAGGGGATGACGATCTTCTAAAGGCACAAGTGAAACACCCTTTTTTTCATACAGCCGTACCAGCCATACTCAGAGACCACAGATTATTGCGAGAGAACTAGAGACAATCTACAGACTGCCAAAATATATGTGAGTATTTTGTAGTTTCTATTAAGTGGCGCATTGTCGCCTTAATCAATTAATTTAAAATATTCCAAGCGAAAACTTTTTGAACTTTCAATATAAATATAGTTTTCCTACTACAACTTCAGTTAATTTGTTCAAAGCCTATTTACTAGATGGCGATTAATCTGAAACTTATTGTATTATAATCATATCCATATTCATCATGCAACATCTTAAAACTTAGCAAATTTAAGTTACCTCATAGAATTTCAACTTTAGGTAACAAGAAACAAAATTTGAATTTCAGTATGAAACTCCCGAGATTATTGGATGAGATGGTTTATAGACCTATGGCTAAAAATCACCTCGCTAGGCTTAAAAGTTATTGAAATACTGATTTTTTTTCAAAAAATAAAAGAAAAATTCTAGAGAAAAGACTCTTCTTCTTCCCAGCATCACAGAAATCATCCAGTCTTGTTTGCCAACTCAATTTTAAGATTCCATAAGTCTCAAGATCTCAAAAATTATGAAATCTGCCTGATTCAAGTAAGCTTGAGTGCTTGTGAAATTCGATATTCGGTACAAGGAGAACAGGAATAGCGAGGGATTCTCAAGTAGCGAGAGATGTTTGGATCGTTTGGGTTTTACACCTCTTGTTATCTGTTAACGTCTTTGCCACCCCTGATCTGGTACTAAATGTCGATTTTCATATGTGTAGATAGATTTATGTGAATTTTGTGTTCTTGGGACCTTTACGTTATCGAAATTGGGGTGACAAACAAAAGGGGATCATTTTCCTTTGCTAAAAATAATACTCTTTCCTGTGTAGTGTTTATTTTTCAAAATAAAAACACGTAAAAGTTTCAAAAACAGATACTATTTTTCTTAAATCCCAATATTTCAAAAACATTTAGGCTAAGCGTCTTGTTTTTTAGACACAAATCAATAAACCATCCTAAAAATTGTATTAAAAACGAAAGAAAAGCGTCCTTCAAATAATTTTACACACGCTCAAATCGCACATGTAAAATTCACCATTCGGTATCAGGAGAACAGGAGTAGCGAGGAGGTTATGTAGTAAAAGGTATTTTAATCGAGTTGCGAGGAGATCGTTTATGTTGGAGCCACGCCCACATGGACGATTGAAGATTTTAATGATATTGCCCCTAATGCACATGCAATTCAGTGTGCGCCAAATAAAAACTCGAATAATTTGTGACGAAATTACACCAGGCTAGTAAAACGTATTAATTGGGCTTTTATGTTGTCATTCACATAGAATCATAACGAAGTTTGTACCTGACGACACGATTATGTTCATTGATATTCATTGTGACGATCCCCTGATCTGCATGCAACCCAACGTTCCGTTCTGACAGGGAAATCACAATTTTGGGTTAAAAGCTACTGCAGTATGGTAAAACGACTTAATTTCACTAAACTGATAATCTCCACAAGTCGTTTTTCTACCCTGGTGCGCTTTAACCATCAAATTAATCAAATATTCTTTGTTCAAAGTGGGTTGCATATGCCCTAGGGGTTATGTCACCTTGAGCGGCGCTAAGCGGTGTATTCATTTTATCAAGGTTTGTTTATGGTGTGTCGGAGTGAATATAGGTAATATATTTGAATAACATCCAAATAGTCTGCTTTCTGTATTACGCCTTTTCTATTCTTGACAGGTATTCCATCCCTACAATTCTTACTTGGTGCAATCATCGCTGAACCTTGCAGAGGATGTGCCAGGATCAATTTGTGTCCGTCTATGAGGGGAAGAAAGGCAGCCTTAGAAATTGTTTTCTTTTCACATCCACATCCGAAATCCCTAGGGATGAAGGTAAGTACAAATTTCTTTTAACAGAAACTGATGTAACATATGCCCAATGTAATGTACCATTTATTAGGTTATGAATTGTTTACAGACAGCTTAAATCTATTAACTCTGAACCCTTTGAACACGCTCCAAATGTACAATTATAACGCTCATATATTGAATAGACTATCCACACCTCTCCTTTGTTTGTAATGGTTGTGTATATGATACATGTAATTAATTTCAGTTTGTAATTAGGTTAGTTTTCTAGTTGTTATAAATGAGCTGTTGATTCTTTTGGCTTAGGTGACTAACTCAAAGACATATTTAGATGTACAACTCAAAATTTTGAATAAAGTGGTCTATTAGCAATGTTGTAATGAACAGTGTGACAAAGTCATATCAGTTGTTCTAGGGAAGAAATGAGAACTTCTGAAAGTCACTATGAATCTCATTATTATTGTTTTTGTGTTGAATGTTTAAAAGCTAGGTGTACACTTAGACGTCCCCTTCAGAATGGTACATTTCAAACTTCATTATCAAAAATTAATATGGATTCTCGAAGGACCCAAACGAGCTATTGGGAGAAACCATTCTAATGGTACATTATCAGGATAGCACAAAAGCTAGAAAGTCTTCAAACAAATGCTGAAATTTAGATATGGTAATTAATTTGAGTGGCAAATCTTCATCTGTAAACTACACCAACAAACATACATACAACCTACAACCAACATATGAACATCTTTGCTTGATATTTTGCAAATGTAATCACATCTTTGAACTAGAAGGTAGCCGGGAGTTTTAAACTATCTCACTTTCGACCCCTTGTAATACTTCATATTATAAAATTGTATTTCGGGCCTGCACAATGGGTTGCCTGCATAATAACAGCATTCTCAAATTTAATATTAATCACTTTAATGAATTGGTGGGATCAAATTCGGTCCAAGCGTTCACATTTGTCGATATTGTGCGATTCATTTCTCATAATTTCCGAAATTTGTCAGTCGCGTTAGTCATAAATGGTCGAGATCAGTGTGGCGCCATCTGAGAGAGAGTGTCTGGACTTTTATGCGTCAACCGTACTTGAAGGAGACTTCCAATTGAAATCGTCGAATTACAGATTTTTTCGGCGTTAACTTGACAAACTAAATAAAAGATGGCGCTACGTGACCGTCAGCTGTCAGATTCAGTGCTAAATTTTGAACGGTGGAGTTTACCGTCTACGGTTTGGAAGTCGTCTGTGCTAAGTACGTACACTTGTGACATCTACTGAGCTTTTCATTTACTTCACACTTCATATTTTTAGCAGATAACTAGACTGACCTTACGTGAGTGTTTCCCCAGGGATCCTTTTAGGTACTAGTCGCCACCTCTTTGTAACTTATTGAGATTGATAAGAAGGGAAGTGAAGCCTTCCAGTTTCAGTGTCGCTGTGAGACCCTCTAGATTCTTGTAGGTTACCTTAAAACTGTCGAAGTTTTGGAGACCTTTCCATGTTTTGTCATTTTTAGGAACTATATGAGTATCTCGTTGAAAGTTTCTTTCAAAAACTCACGTCCAAGACGATTTTTCCATACTATATACAACAATTACTCATATTGTTTAACTTTATTCGATTTACAAACAAACAATTCGGTTCCATCACTACTTTGTATTTTACACACAAAGTTATTAATGTAGTGACATTAATTTTGAATATTACATACAGAGGATGCACGGAATTCCCGAAGCCCAAGGAAAGAACCAGGATGCCCAAGGAAGGAACCAGGATGCCTTAGCCGGCGAAGTGCCGGCCAGGGATCAGCTACGCCCAAGCGACCAGAGGACGACCGGACCCGACGCCCACGAAAGCACCAGTGAAGACGACGACGACATCCCCACCACAACAAGAACAACCAGAGGTACTACGCCATGCATCTACGCCATGCAGGACACGGGACGACTACGACGTGGAGACAATCGAGGAGGTAACATCCGACCACAAACCAGTGATGCTGCAAGTAGGAAGATGGGAGGACCGACCGATGACGATTACTAGGAAGGATATCGACTGGGAAGCATACAAGGAGGACATAGGGAGAACGCGCCGCACAGGACCCCTGGACACCAGAGACCAAATCGAGAAGGAAGCGAAGGAGATCACGAAGGACATCAACGAAGCCGCAAGAAGGAGCACCAAGATGACATTCGAATCGACGAGAAGAGGGGACATACCGAGGATCATCAAGGAGAAAATCAGGGAACGGAACAGGCTGAACCGAAGATACAGAATTAACTACGACCCGGATATCAAGAGGGCCATCAACAGGAAAAACAAGGAGATCAAAGAAGAGCTGGCGGAATACAGGAGCAACAAATGGGACGCATATTTGGAGGGTCTGGACGAGGAAAACGGAGCCCACTGGAGGATCATGAGGAGGCTGAAAAGCAACACTACATCGACTAATAACACGGCAATATACGGCAAGCATGGTTTATGTTTCAGGGACGAGGACAAGGCTGAAGCATTCGCAGACACCATGGAGGACCAATTCAGGAACAATACAGACCCGAAGGACGACATCGAGTTCGAAGAGGACATTGACAGGAGGACGGACGAGATTAGGAGGAGACCCTGCGAACAAGGACTAGAACCCACCACAAAGGAGGAGATGGAGGAAATCATTAGCACGCTATCAACGAAGAAGGCGCCAGGAAGAGACACCATAATTAACCGGATGATAAAAGAACTACCAGAGGAAGCAAAGAAGAGGGTCCAAGAAATTTTCAACGCAGCAATGAAGAGGAGGTACTACCCACGGCTATGGAAAGAGGCAGACGTCATCATGTTCCCGAAACCCAAAAAGGATAAGAAACACTCCCAGAACTACCGGCCGATAAGTCTACTGAGCAACCTAGGAAAACTACTGAGGAGGATCAAGAAAGAACAGGAGGGACTATGCATCATACCGGACGAGCAAAGCGGATTCAGGGAAGGACATTCAACGGAGCAACAGGCGTTGAGGATGGTGGAAGAAACAATCAAGGACATCAACGAGAAGAGGACTACATGCATGGTACTATTCGACGTGGAGAAGGCATTCGACAGGATATGGCACAGCGGACTGATAGCGAAGATGGACGACCTAGGATTCCAGACGGCGACAACCCAGATGATACAGGCCTACCTACCTAACTCTACCTAACGGACAGAAATTTCAGGGTCAAGGACAAAGGAACGACATTGAGCACCAGGAGGATAAAAGTAGGAGCACCCCAAGGATCGGTATTGGCACCGGTCCTCTACAATATAGACACCAGCGACATACCAATAGGTCGAGGAAACAGCCACACCAGGACATATATCTACGCGGACGACACGGCGAAGGCAGCGCCATCAACACAATCAGACAAGGCGGTGGAGTACCTACAGAGAGAAGTGGACCAGATGGACGAATGGACGAGGAAATGGAAGATCAGGATCAACGCGGAGAAGACACAGGCAATCTACATAGGACCGATGACGAGACGACCGAAGACCAACATCGAGATAGGAGACAAGGAGCTGGAATGGAAAGAAGACGTTAAATACCTAGGGATCCACATCGACAGAGGACTCACATGGAAGAAACACATCACGGAGACCGAGAAGAAGGCGACGAACCGACTGAACACACTAGGACCACTCATAGGACGACGAAGCAAGCTGAGACTGGAGACAAAGAGGAAAATCTACCTAGCAGGAATACGACCAATCATGACGTACGGGACAGCAGCGTGGGGACAAGCAGCGAGGACACACCTGGAGAGACTGGAAAGGATACAAAACCAAGCAATGAGGAGGATGACGGACGCACCATGGTACATGAGGAATATACAACTATGACGAGATCTGAGGATAGAAGAGCTGAAGAAGACCATCAAGGAAAGGACGAAGAAGACGATCATGAGGACACTGGAGCACAGGAACCCACTCTTCAGAAAGGCAGTGGACTACGACGAGGACGCACCATCGAGAAAGAAGAGACCCAAGATGGCACTGACCGAGGACGACTAACCCGCATGGAAGGACCAGAGAGGAAGGAAGAAAGAAGAGGACGACCAGGACAACAAGGACAAAGACGGAAGAAATCTAGGAATCCGGAGGAGCACCAAGGAACATAGAGGGAGGAGTAAGGAGCAAAGAAGCTCAACTCTAGTAGAAAATAGGACAATATGGTCGAGGAAAATGGCAGTTCTTAATTTTTGTTGGAGTACTTACGTTGATAGTTGAAATATTAAATATTCGTTTTGAAAAGTAAATTTAGGAGAATCATAACTTAAATATATTATACATTACACATATTTAAAATAACTTTATTAGACTTTGTACATAGAGTTGTTAATATATCGACGTAGGTTTTAATTATTTGTTTTGTAATTGCAGGAATTATCACAAAGCTGTGAAAGAAATTGGGAATGGATATCGTATCGACTACTGGGAGCAGGAATGAATGAAGCAGCACAGGAGATTCGGAATTTTAAACCAGATTTGGCATGGAATGACATAAACTTCTGCTAGCATTATGTAACGAACAAATGGTTTGGATTCAATAACATTCTATGAAGGCTTTGTAAAGCTTATGGATTGCTTTAGATTTTAGTTTCTTTAGATTCTGGCATCTAGACAAGTCACTTGAAGTAAATTTTTGGCTTTCCAGGGGCTTTGATAAGACTAATATTATATAAAGGGCTTATGGTTTGGATTTAATAAGATCCCATTAAGATTTTATAAAGCTGTTTCGGTTACTTTAGATTCTACAATTTCGAAAAGTAACTTCAAGTGATTTTATGCCTTTCAGATATTGTTAGAGCTAAATTTATATTACAAATTTGCAAGTTTTGTAAAGTCTTTTAGGTTTTTTGTCTGAAATTTCGAACAGCCTCCTTAAGAGAGTTTTAGACTTTACATGCACGTTCTTGGAACTGAATTTGTACTGAAATCTTTTTGGTTTGTGTTCAACAACAGACCTTTTAGCTCCCGTAAAGTTTGTTTAGGTTTCTCCGAGTTCTAAGATATTGAAAAATCTCACAAAGGTGAAACTAAAAGCATCGTAATCAGCGATGTCTAATCTATAAGGAAACACCAACAAAAGTCTGGTTTCCTGACTTTGATATTTTTGGAAAAGTTCCCGATTTGGAACGTTCTCAAAATTTTTAACTGCCTGTATCTCGGTTAATTCTCGTCCGATCGCCGCGAAATTAAAAGCATCGTAATCAGCGACATCTAATCTATAAGGAAACACCAACAAAAGTCTCGTTTCCTGACTTTGATTTTTTTGTAAAAGTGCCCGATTTGGAACGTTTCCAAAATCTTTATCTGCCTGTATCTCGGTTAATTCTCGTCAGATCGCCGCGAAACTAAAAGCATCGTAATCAGCGATGTCTAATCTATAAGGGAACACCAACAAAAGTCACGTTTCCTGACTTTGATTTTTTTGGAAAAGTTCCCGATTTGGAACGTTCTCAAAATCTTTAACTGCCTGTATCTCGGTTAATTCTCGTCAGATCGCCGCGAATTTAAAAGCATCGTAATCAGCGACGTCTAATCTATAAGGAAACACCAACAAAAGTCACGTTTCCTGACTTTGATTTTTTTGGAAAAGGTCCCGATTTGGAACGTTTTCAAAATGTTTAACTGCCTGTATCTCGGTTAATTCTAGTCCGATCGCCGCGAATTTAAAAGCATCGTAATCAGCGACGTCTAATCTATAAGGAAACACCAACAAAAGTCACGTTTCCAGACTTTGATTTTTTTGGAAAAGATCCCGATTTGGACCGTTTTCAAAATGTTTAACTGCCTGTATCTCGGTTAATTCTCGTCAGATCGCCGCGAATTTAAAAGCATCGTAATCAGCGACGTCTAATCTATAAGGAAACACCAACAAAAGTCACGTTTCCTGACTTTGATTTTTTTGGAGAAGGTCCCGATTTGGAACGTTTTCAAAATGTTTAACTGCCTGTATCTCGGTTAATTCTCGTCAGATCGCCGCGAAACTAAAAGCATCGTAATCAGCGATGTCTAGTCTATAAGGGAACACCAACAAAAGTCTCGTTTCCTGACTTTGATTTTTTTGGAAAAGTTCCCGATTTGGACCGTTTTCAAAATGTTTAACTGCCTGTATCTCGGTTAATTCTCGTCCGATCGCCGCGAAACTAAAAGCATCGTAATCAGCGATGTCTAATCTATAAGGAAACACCAACAAAAGTCTCGTTTCCTGACTTTGATTTTTTTGGAAAAGATCCCGATTTGGACCGTTTTCAAAATGTTTAACTGCCTGTATCTCGGTTAATTCTCGTCAGATCGCCGCGAAACTAAAAGCATCGTAATCAGCGATGTCTAATCTATAAGGGAACACCAACAAAAGTCTCGTTTCCTGACTTTGATTTTTTTGGTAAAGATCCCGATTTGGACCGTTTTCAAAATGTTTAACTGCCTGTATCTCGGTTAATTCTCGTCCGATCGCCGCGAAACTAAAAGCATCGTAATCAGCGATGTCTAATCTATAAGGGAACACCAACAAAAGTCTCGTTTCCTGACTTTGATTTTTTTGGAAAAGATCCCGATTTGGACCGTTTTCAAAATGTTTAACTGCCTGTATCTCGGTTAATTCTCGTCAGATCGCCGCGAAACTAAAAGCATCGTAATCAGCGATGTCTAATCTATAAGGAAACACCAACAAAAGTCTCGTTTCCTGACTTTGATTTTTTTGGAAAAGTTCCCGATTTGGACCGTTTTCAAAATGTTTAACTGCCTGTATCTCGGTTAATTCTCGTCAGATCGCCGCGAAACTAAAAGCATCGTAATCAGCGATGTCTAATCTATAAGGGAACACCAACAAAAGTCTCGTTTCCTGACTTTGATTTTTTTGGAAAAGATCCCGATTTGGACCGTTTTCAAAATGTTTAACTGCCTGTATCTCGGTTAATTCTCGTCAGATCGCCGCGAAACTAAAAGCATCGTAATCAGCGATGTCTAATCTATAAGGAAACACCAACAAAAGTCTCGTTTCCTGACTTTGATTTTTTTGGAAAAGATCCCGATTTGGACCGTTTTCAAAATGTTTAACTGCCTGTATCTCGGTTAATTCTCGTCAGATCGCCGCGAAACTAAAAGCATCGTAATCAGCGATGTCTAATCTATAAGGGAACACCAACAAAAGTCTCGTTTCCTGACTTTGATTTTTTTGGAAAAGATCCCGATTTGGACCGTTTTCAAAATGTTTAACTGCCTGTATCTCGGTTAATTCTCGTCAGATCGCCGCGAAACTAAAAGCATCGTAATCAGCGATGTCTAATCTATAAGGAAACACCAACAAAAGTCTCGTTTCCTGACTTTGATTTTTTTGGAAAAGTTCCCGATTTGGACCGTTTTCAAAATGTTTAACTGCCTGTATCTCGGTTAATTCTATTCCGATCGCCGCGAAACTAAAAGCATCGTAATCAGCGATGTCTAATCTATAAGGAAACACCAACAAAAGTCACGTTTCCTGACTTTGATTTTTTTGGAAAAGGTCCCGATTTGGAACGTTTTCAAAATGTTTAACTGCCTGTATCTCGGTTAATTCTCGTCAGATCGCCGCGAAACTAAAAGCATCGTAATCAGCGATGTCTAATCTATAAGGGAACACCAACAAAAGTCTCGTTTCCTGACTTTGATTTTTTTGGAAAAGATCCCGATTTGGACCGTTTTCAAAATGTTTAACTGCCTGTATCTCGGTTAATTCTCGTCAGATCGCCGCGAAACTAAAAGCATCGTAATCAGCGATGTCTAATCTATAAGGAAACACCAACAAAAGTCTCGTTTCCTGACTTTGATTTTTTTGGAAAAGATCTCGATTTGGACCGTTTTCAAAATGTTTAACTGCCTGTATCTCGGTTAATTCTCGTCCGATCGCCGCGAAACTAAAAGCATCGTAATCAGCGATGTCTAATCTATAAGGAAACACCAACAAAAGTCTCGTTTCCTGACTTTGATTTTTTTGGAAAAGTTCCCGATTTGGACCGTTTTCAAAATGTTTAACTGCCTGTATCTCGGTTAATTCTATTCCGATCGCCGCGAAACTAAAAGCATCGTAATCAGCGATGTCTAATCTATAAGGGAACACCAACAAAAGTCTCGTTTCCTGACTTTGATTTTTTTGGAAAAGATCCCGATTTGGACCGTTTTCAAAATGTTTAACTGCCTGTATCTCGGTTAATTCTCGTCCGATCGCCGCGAAACTAAAAGCATCGTAATCAGCGATGTCTAATCTATAAGGAAACACCAACAAAAGTCACGTTTCCTGACTTTGATTTTTTTGGAAAAGGTCCCGATTTGGAACGTTTTCAAAATGTTTAACTGCCTGTATCTCGGTTAATTCTCGTCAGATCGCCGCGAAACTAAAAGCATCGTAATCAGCGATGTCTAATCTATAAGGAAACACCAACAAAAGTCACGTTTCCTGACTTTGATTTTTTTGGAAAAGATCCCGATTTGGACCGTTTTCAAAATGTTTAACTGCCTGTATCTCGGTTAATTCTCGTCCGATCGCCGCGAAACTAAAAGCATCGTAATCAGCGATGTCTAATCTATAAGGAAACACCAACAAAAGTCTCGTTTCCTGACTTTGATTTTTTTGGAAAAGTTCCCGATTTGGACCGTTTTCAAAATGTTTAACTGCCTGTATCTCGGTTAATTCTCGTCAGATCGCCGCGAAACTAAAAGCATCGTAATCAGCGATGTCTAATCTATAAGGAAACACCAACAAAAGTCTCGTTTCCTGACTTTGATTTTTTTGGAAAAGGTCCCGATTTGGAACGTTTTCAAAATGTTTAACTGCCTGTATCTCGGTTAATTCTCGTCAGATCGCCGCGAAACTAAAAGCATCGTAATCAGCGATGTCTAATCTATAAGGAAACACCAACAAAAGTCTCGTTTCCTGACTTTGATTTTTTTGGAAAAGATCCCGATTTGGACCGTTTTCAAAATGTTTAACTGCCTGTATCTCGGTTAATTCTCGTCCGATCGCCGCGAAACTAAAAGCATCGTAATCAGCGATGTCTAATCTATAAGGGAACACCAACAAAAGTCTCGTTTCCAGACTTTGATTTTTTTGGAAAAGATCCCGATTTGGACCGTTTTCAAAATGTTTAACTGCCTGTATCTCGGTTAATTCTCGTCCGATCGCCGCGAAACTAAAAGCATCGTAATCAGCGATGTCTAATCTATAAGAAAACACCAACAAAAGTCACGTTTCCTGACTTTGATTTTTTTGGAAAAGGTCCCGATTTGGAACGTTTTCAAAATGTTTAACTGCCTGTATCTCGGTTAATTCTCGTCAGATCGCCGCGAAACTAAAAGCATCGTAATCAGCGATGTCTAATCTATAAGGAAACACCAACAAAAGTCACGTTTCCTGACTTTGATTTTTTTGGAAAAGGTCCCGATTTGGAACGTTTTCAAAATGTTTAACTGCCTGTATCTCGGTTAATTCTCGTCCGATCGCCGCGAAACTAAAAGCATCGTAATCAGCGATGTCTAATCTATAAGGAAACACCAACAAAAGTCACGTTTCCTGACTTTGATTTTTTTGGAAAAGGTCCCGATTTGGAACGTTTTCAAAATGTTTAACTGCCTGTATCTCGGTTAATTCTCGTCCGATCGCCGCGAAACTAAAAGCATCGTAATCAGCGATGTCTAATCTATAAGGAAACACCAACAAAAGTCACGTTTCCTGACTTTGATTTTTTTGGAAAAGGTCCCGATTTGGAACGTTTTCAAAATGTTTAACTGCCTGTATCTCGGTTAATTCTCGTCAGATCGCCGCGAAACTAAAAGCATCGTAATCAGCGATGTCTAATCTATAAGGAAACACCAACAAAAGTCACGTTTCCTGACTTTGATTTTTTTGGAAAAGGTCCCGATTTGGAACGTTTTCAAAATGTTTAACTGCCTGTATCTCGGTTAATTCTCGTCCGATCGCCGCGAAACTAAAAGCATCGTAATCAGCGATGTCTAATCTATAAGGAAACACCAACAAAAGTCACGTTTCCTGACTTTGATTTTTTTGGAAAAGGTCCCGATTTGGAACGTTTTCAAAATGTTTAACTGCCTGTATCTCGGTTAATTCTCGTCAGATCGCCGCGAAACTAAAAGCATCGTAATCAGCGATGTCTAATCTATAAGGAAACACCAACAAAAGTCACGTTTCCTGACTTTGATTTTTTTGGAAAAGGTCCCGATTTGGAACGTTTTCAAAATGTTTAACTGCCTGTATCTCGGTTAATTCTCGTCAGATCGCCGCGAAACTAAAAGCATCGTAATCAGCGATGTCTAATCTATAAGGAAACACCAACAAAAGTCTCGTTTCCTGACTTTGATTTTTTTGGAAAAGTTCCCGATTTGGACCGTTTTCAAAATGTTTAACTGCCTGTATCTCGGTTAATTGTCGTCAGATCGCCGCGAAACTAAAAGCATCGTAATCAGCGATGTCTAATCTATAAGGAAACACCAACAAAAGTCACGTTTCCTGACTTTGATTTTTTTGGAAAAGGTCCCGATTTGGAACGTTTTCAAAATGTTTAACTGCCTGTATCTCGGTTAATTCTCGTCAGATCGCCGCGAAACTAAAAGCATCGTAATCAGCGATGTCTAATCTATAAGGAAACACCAACAAAAGTCACGTTTCCTGACTTTGATTTTTTTGGAAAAGGTCCCGATTTGGAACGTTTTCAAAATGTTTAACTGCCTGTATCTCGGTTAATTCTCGTCCGATCGCCGCGAAACTAAAAGCATCGTAATCAGCGATGTCTAATCTATAAGGAAACACCAACAAAAGTCTCGTTTCCTGACTTTGATTTTTTTGGAAAAGTTCCCGATTTGGACCGTTTTCAAAATGTTTAACTGCCTGTATCTCGGTTAATTCTCGTCAGATCGCCGCGAAACTAAAAGCATCGTAATCAGCGATGTCTAATCTATAAGGAAACACCAACAAAAGTCACGTTTCCTGACTTTGATTTTTTTGGAAAAGGTCCCGATTTGGAACGTTTTCAAAATGTTTAACTGCCTGTATCTCGGTTAATTCTCGTCCGATCGCCGCGAAACTAAAAGCATCGTAATCAGCGATGTCTAATCTATAAGGAAACACCAACAAAAGTCACGTTTCCTGACTTTGATTTTTTTGGAAAAGGTCCCGATTTGGAACGTTTTCAAAATGTTTAACTGCCTGTATCTCGGTTAATTCTCGTCCGATCGCCGCGAAACTAAAAGCATCGTAATCAGCGATGTCTAATCTATAAGGGAACACCAACAAAAGTTACGTTTCCTGACTTTGATTTTTTTGGAAAAGGTCCCGATTTGGACTGTTTTCAAAATGTTTAACTGCCTGTATCTCGGTTAATTCTCGTCCGATCGCCGCGAAACTAAAAGCATCGTAATCAGCGATGTCTAATCTATAAGGAAACACCCACAAAAGTCTCGTTTCCTGACTTTGATTTTTTTGGAAAATGTCCCGATTTGGACCGTTTTCAAAATGTTTAACTGCCTGTATCTCGGTTAATTCTCGTCAGATCGCCGCGAAACTAAAAGCATCGTAATCAGCGATGTCTAATCTATAAGGAAACACCCACAAAAGTCTCGTTTCCTGACTTTGATTTTTTTGGAAAAGTTCCCGATTTGGAACGTTTCCAAAATTTTTATCTGCCTGTATCTCGGTTAATTCTCGTCCGATCGCCGCGAAACTAAAAGCATCGTAATCAGCGATGTCTAATCTATAAGGAAACACCCACAAAAGTCTCGTTTCCTGACTTTGAATTTTTTGGAAAAGTTCCCGATTTGGAACGTTCTCAAAATCTTTAACTGCCTGTATCTCGGTTAATTCTCGTCAGATCGCCGCGAAACTAGAAGCATCGTAATCAGCGATGTCTAATCTATAAGGAAACACCAACAAAAGTCACGTTTCCTGACTTTGATTTTTTTGGAAAAGTTCCGGATTTGGAACGTTCTCAAAATCTTTAACTGCCTGTATCTCGGTTAATTCTCGTCAGATCGCCGCGAAACTAGAAGCATCGTAATCAGCGATGTCTAATCTATAAGGAAACACCAACAAAAGTCACGTTTCCTGACTTTGATTTTTTTGGAAAAGTTCCCGATTTGGAACGTTCTCAAAATCTTTAACTGCCTGTATCTCGGTTAATTCTCGTCAGATCGCCGCGAAACTAGAAGCATCGTAATCAGCGATGTCTAATCTATAAGGAAACACCAACAAAAGTCTCGTTTCCTGACTTTGATTTTTTTGGAAAAGGTCCCGATTTGGACTGTTTTCAAAATGTTTAACTGCCTGTATCTCGGTTAATTCTCGTCCGATCGCCGCGAAACTAAAAGCATCGTAATCAGCGATGTCTAATCTATAAGGAAACACCCACAAAAGTCTCGTTTCCTGACTTTGATTTTTTAGGAAAAGTTCCCGATTTGGAACGTTCTCAAAATCTTTAACTGCCTGTATCTCGGTTAATTCTCGTCAGATCGCCGCGAAACTAGAAGCATCGTAATCAGCGATGTCTAATCTATAAGGAAACACCAACAAAAGTCACGTTTCTTGACTTTGATTTTTTTGTAAAAGTGCCCGATTTGGAACGTTTCCAAAATCTTTATCTGCCTGTATCTCGGTTAATTCTCGTCAGATCGCCGCGAAACTAGAAGCATCGTAATCAGCGATGTCTAATCTATAAGGAAACACCAACAAAAGTCACGTTTCCTGACTTTGATTTTTTTGGAAAAGGTCCCGATTTGGAACGTTTTCAAAATGTTTAACTGCCTGTATCTCGGTTAATTCTCATCAGATCGCCGCGAAACTAAAAGCATCGTAATCAGCGATGTCTAATCTATAAGGAAACACCCACAAAAGTCTCGTTTCCTGACTTTGAATTTTTTGGAAAAGTTCCCGATTTGGAACGTTCTCAAAATCTTTAACTGCCTGTATCTCGGTTAATTCTCGTCAGATCGCCGCGAAACTAGAAGCATCGTAATCAGCGATGTCTAATCTATAAGGAAACACCAACAAAAGTCTCGTTTCCTGACTTTGATTTTTTTGGAAAAGGTCCCGATTTGGACTGTTTTCAAAATGTTTAACTGCCTGTATCTCGGTTAATTCTCGTCCGATCGCCGCGAAACTAAAAGCATCGTAATCAGCGATGTCTAATCTATAAGGAAACACCCACAAAAGTCTCGTTTCCTGACTTTGAATTTTTTGGAAAAGTTCCCGATTTGGAACGTTCTCAAAATCTTTAACTGCCTGTATCTCGGTTAATTCTCGTCAGATCGCCGCGAAACTAGAAGCATCGTAATCAGCGATGTCTAATCTATAAGGAAACACCAACAAAAGTCACGTTTCCTGACTTTGATTTTTTTGGAAAAGTTCCGGATTTGGAACGTTCTCAAAATCTTTAACTGCCTGTATCTCGGTTAATTCTCGTCAGATCGCCGCGAAACTAGAAGCATCGTAATCAGCGATGTCTAATCTATAAGGAAACACCAACAAAAGTCACGTTTCCTGACTTTGATTTTTTTGGAAAAGTTCCCGATTTGGAACGTTCTCAAAATCTTTAACTGCCTGTATCTCGGTTAATTCTCGTCAGATCGCCGCGAAACTAGAAGCATCGTAATCAGCGATGTCTAATCTATAAGGAAACACCAACAAAAGTCACGTTTCCTGACTTTGATTTTTTTGGAAAAGGTCCCGATTTGGAACGTTTCCAAAATCTTTATCTGCCTGTATCTCGGTTAATTCTCGTCAGATCGCCGCGAAACTAAAAGCATCGTAATCAGCGATGTCTAATCTATAAGGAAACACCCACAAAAGTCTCGTTTCCTGACTTTGATTTTTTTGGAAAAGTTCCCGATTTGGAACGTTTCCAAAATTTTTATCTGCCTGTATCTCGGTTAATTCTCGTCCGATCGCCGCGAAACTAAAAGCATCGTAATCAGCGATGTCTAATCTATAAGGAAACACCCACAAAAGTCTCGTTTCCTGACTTTGATTTTTTTGGAAAAGTTCCCGATTTGGAACGTTCTCAAAATCTTTAACTGCCTGTATCTCGGTTAATTCTCGTCAGATCGCCGCGAAACTAGAAGCATCGTAATCAGCGATGTCTAATCTATAAGGAAACACCAACAAAAGTCACGTTTCCTGACTTTGATTTTTTTGGAAAAGGTCCCGATTTGGACCGTTTTCAAAATGTTTAACTGCCTGTATCTCGGTTAATTCTCGTCAGATCGCCGCCAAACTAAAAGCATCATAATCAGCGACGTCTAATCTATAAGGAAACACCAACAAAAGTCTCGTTTCCTGACTTTGATTTTTTTGGAAAAGGTCCCGATTTGGACTGTTTTCAAAATGTTTAACTGCCTGTATCTCGGTTAATTCTCGTCCGATCGCCGCGAAACTAAAAGCATCGTAATCAGCGATGTCTAATCTATAAGGAAACACCCACAAAAGTCTCGTTTCCTGACTTTGATTTTTTTGGAAAAGTTCCCGATTTGGAACGTTCTCAAAATCTTTAACTGCCTGTATCTCGGTTAATTCTCGTCAGATCGCCGCGAAACTAGAAGCATCGTAATCAGCGATGTCTAATCTATAAGGAAACACCAACAAAAGTCACGTTTCTTGACTTTGATTTTTTTGTAAAAGTGCCCGATTTGGAACGTTTCCAAAATCTTTATCTGCCTGTATCTCGGTTAATTCTCGTCAGATCGCCGCGAAACTAGAAGCATCGTAATGAGCGATGTCTAATCTATAAGGAAACACCAACAAAAGTCACGTTTCCTGACTTTGATTTTTTTGGAAAAGGTCCCGATTTGGAACGTTTTCAAAATGTTTAACTGCCTGTATCTCGGTTAATTCTCATCAGATCGCCGCGAAACTAAAAGCATCGTAATCAGCGATGTCTAGTCTATAAGGAAACACCAACAAAAGTCACGTTTCCTGACTTTGATTTTTTTGGAAAAGGTCCCGATTTGGAACGTTTTCAAAATGTTTAACTGCCTGTATCTCGGTTAATTCTCATCAGATCGCCGCGAAACTAAAAGCATCGTAATCAGCGATGTCTAATCTATAAGGAAACACCAACAAAAGTCTCGTTTCCTGACTTTAATTTTTTTGGAAAATGTCCCGATTTGGACCGTTTTCAAAATGTTTAACTGCCTGTATCTCGGTTAATTCTCGTCAGATCGCCGCGAAACTAAAAGCATCGTAATCAGCGATGTCTAATCTATAAGGAAACACCCACAAAAGTCTCGTTTCCTGACTTTGATTTTTTTGGAAAAGTTCCCGATTTGGAACGTTTCCAAAATTTTTATCTGCCTGTATCTCGGTTAATTCTCGTCCGATCGCCGCGAAACTAAAAGCATCGTAATCAGCGATGTCTAATCTATAAGGAAACACCCACAAAAGTCTCGTTTCCTGACTTTGATTTTTTTGGAAAAGTTCCCGATTTGGAACGTTCTCAAAATCTTTAACTGCCTGTATCTCGGTTAATTCTCGTCAGATCGCCGCGAAACTAGAAGCATCGTAATCAGCGATGTCTAATCTATAAGGAAACACCAACAAAAGTCACGTTTCCTGACTTTGATTTATTTGGAAAAGGTCCCGATTTGGACCGTTTTCAAAATGTTTAACTGCCTGTATCTCGGTTAATTCTCGTCAGATCGCCGCCAAACTAAAAGCATCGTAATCAGCGACGTCTAATCTATAAGGAAACACCAACAAAAGTCTCGTTTCCTGACTTTGATTTTTTTGGAAAAGGTCCCGATTTGGACCGTTTTCAAAATGTTTAACTGCCTGTATCTCGGTTAATTCTCGTCCGATCGCCGCGAAACTAAAAGCATCGTAATCAGCGATGTCTAATCTATAAGGAAACACCCACAAAAGTCTCGTTTCCTGACTTTGATTTTTTTGGAAAAGTTCCCGATTTGGAACGTTCTCAAAATCTTTAACTGCCTGTATCTCGGTTAATTCTCGTCAGATCGCCGCGAAACTAGAAGCATCGTAATCAGCGATGTCTAATCTATAAGGAAACACCAACAAAAGTCACGTTTCCTGACTTTGATTTTTTTGGAAAAGGTCCCGATTTGGACCGTTTTCAAAATGTTTAACTGCCTGTATCTCGGTTAATTCTCGTCAGATCGCCGCCAAACTAAAAGCATCGTAATCAGCGACGTCTAATCTATAAGGAAACACCAACAAAAGTCTCGTTTCCTGACTTTGATTTTTTTGGAAAAGGTCCCGATTTGGACCGTTTTCAAAATGTTTAACTGCCTGTATCTCGGTTAATTCTCGTCCGATCGCCGCGAAACTAAAAGAATCGTAATCAGCGATGTCTAATCTATAAGGAAACACCCACAAAAGTCTCGTTTCCTGACTTTGATTTTTTTGGAAAAGGTCCCGATTTGGACCGTTTTCAAAATGTTTAACTGCCTGTATCTCGGTTAATTCTCGTCCGATCGCCGCGAAACTAAAAGCATCGTAATCAGCGATGTCTAATCTATAAGGAAACACCCACAAAAGTCTCGTTTCCTGACTTTGATTTTTTTGGAAAAGTTCCCGATTTGGAACGTTCTCAAAATTTTTAACTGCCTGTATCTCGGTTAATTCTCGTCAGATCGCCGCGAAACTAGAAGCATCGTAATCAGCGATGTCTAATCTATAAGGAAACACCAACAAAAGTCACGTTTCCTGACTTTGATTTTTTTGGAAAAGGTCCCGATTTGGACCGTTTTCAAAATGTTTAACTGCCTGTATCTCGGTTAATTCTCGTCAGATCGCCGCCAAACTAAAAGCATCGTAATCAGCGACGTCTAATCTATAAGGAAACACCAACAAAAGTCTCGTTTCCTGACTTTGATTTTTTTGGAAAAGGTCCCGATTTGGACTGTTTTCAAAATGTTTAACTGCCTGTATCTCGGTTAATTCTCGTCCGATCGCCGCGAAACTAAAAGCATCGTAATCAGCGATGTCTAATCTATAAGGAAACACCCACAAAAGTCTCGTTTCCTGACTTTGATTTTTTTGGAAAAGTTCCCGATTTGGAACGTTCTCAAAATCTTTAACTGCCTGTATCTCGGTTAATTCTCGTCAGATCGCCGCGAAACTAGAAGCATCGTAATCAGCGATGTCTAATCTATAAGGAAACACCAACAAAAGTCACGTTTCTTGACTTTGATTTTTTTGTAAAAGTGCCCGATTTGGAACGTTTCCAAAATCTTTATCTGCCTGTATCTCGGTTAATTCTCGTCAGATCGCCGCGAAACTAGAAGCATCGTAATCAGCGATGTCTAATCTATAAGGAAACACCAACAAAAGTCACGTTTCCTGACTTTGATTTTTTTGGAAAAGGTCCCGATTTGGAACGTTTTCAAAATGTTTAACTGCCTGTATCTCGGTTAATTCTCATCAGATCGCCGCGAAACTAAAAGCATCGTAATCAGCGATGTCTAATCTATAAGGAAACACCAACAAAAGTCTCGTTTCCTGACTTTAATTTTTTTGGAAAATGTCCCGATTTGGACCGTTTTCAAAATGTTTAACTGCCTGTATCTCGGTTAATTCTCGTCAGATCGCCGCGAAACTAAAAGCATCGTAATCAGCGATGTCTAATCTATAAGGAAACACCCACAAAAGTCTCGTTTCCTGACTTTGATTTTTTTGGAAAAGTTCCCGATTTGGAACGTTTCCAAAATTTTTATCTGCCTGTATCTCGGTTAATTCTCGTCCGATCGCCGCGAAACTAAAAGCATCGTAATCAGCGATGTCTAATCTATAAGGAAACACCCACAAAAGTCTCGTTTCCTGACTTTGATTTTTTTGGAAAAGTTCCCGATTTGGAACGTTCTCAAAATCTTTAACTGCCTGTATCTCGGTTAATTCTCGTCAGATCGCCGCGAAACTAGAAGCATCGTAATCAGCGATGTCTAATCTATAAGGAAACACCAACAAAAGTCACGTTTCCTGACTTTGATTTTTTTGGAAAAGGTCCCGATTTGGACCGTTTTCAAAATGTTTAACTGCCTGTATCTCGGTTAATTCTCGTCAGATCGCCGCCAAACTAAAAGCATCGTAATCAGCGACGTCTAATCTATAAGGAAACACCAACAAAAGTCTCGTTTCCTGACTTTGATTTTTTTGGAAAAGGTCCCGATTTGGACTGTTTTCAAAATGTTTAACTGCCTGTATCTCGGTTAATTCTCGTCCGATCGCCGCGAAACTAAAAGAATCGTAATCAGCGATGTCTAATCTATAAGGAAACACCCACAAAAGTCTCGTTTCCTGACTTTGATTTTTTTGGAAAAGTTCCCGATTTGGAACGTTCTCAAAATTTTTAACTGCCTGTATCTCGGTTAATTCTCGTCAGATCGCCGCCAAACTAAAAGCATCGTAATCAGCGACGTCTAATCTATAAGGAAACACCAACAAAAGTCTCGTTTCCTGACTTTGATTTTTTTGGAAAAGGTCCCGATTTGGACTGTTTTCAAAATGTTTAACTGCCTGTATCTCGGTTAATTCTCGTCCGATCGCCGCGAAACTAAAAGAATCGTAATCAGCGATGTCTAATCTATAAGGAAACACCCACAAAAGTCTCGTTTCCTGACTTTGATTTTTTTGGAAAAGGTCCCGATTTGGACTGTTTTCAAAATGTTTAACTGCCTGTATCTCGGTTAATTCTCGTCCGATCGCCGCGAAACTAAAAGAATCGTAATCAGCGACGTCTAATCTATAAGGAAACACCAACAAAAGTCACGTTTCTTGACTTTGATTTTTTTGTAAAAGTGCCCGATTTGGAACGTTTCCAAAATCTTTATCTGCCTGTATCTCGGTTAATTCTCGTCAGATCGCCGCGAAACTAGAAGCATCGTAATCAGCGATGTCTAATCTATAAGGAAACACCAACAAAAGTCACGTTTCCTGACTTTGATTTTTTTGGAAAAGGTCCCGATTTGGACCGTTTTCAAAATGTTTAACTGCCTGTATCTCGGTTAATTCTCGTCAGATCGCCGCCAAACTAAAAGCATCGTAATCAGCGACGTCTAATCTATAAGGAAACACCAACAAAAGTCTCGTTTCCTGACTTTGATTTTTTTGGAAAAGGTCCCGATTTGGACTGTTTTCAAAATGTTTAACTGCCTGTATCTCGGTTAATTCTCGTCCGATCGCCGCGAAACTAAAAGAATCGTAATCAGCGATGTCTAATCTATAAGGAAACACCCACAAAAGTCTCGTTTCCTGACTTTGATTTTTTTGGAAAAGGTCCCGATTTGGACCGTTTTCAAAATGTTTAACTGCCTGTATCTCGGTTAATTCTCGTCCGATCGCCGCGAAACTAAAAGCATCGTAATCAGCGATGTCTAATCTATAAGGAAACACCCACAAAAGTCTCGTTTCCTGACTTTGATTTTTTTGGAAAAGTTCCCGATTTGGAACGTTCTCAAAATTTTTAACTGCCTGTATCTCGGTTAATTCTCGTCAGATCGCCGCGAAACTAGAAGCATCGTAATGAGCGATGTCTAATCTATAAGGAAACACCAACAAAAGTCACGTTTCCTGACTTTGATTTTTTTGGAAAAGGTCCCGATTTGGAACGTTTTCAAAATGTTTAACTGCCTGTATCTCGGTTAATTCTCATCAGATCGCCGCGAAACTAAAAGCATCGTAATCAGCGATGTCTAGTCTATAAGGAAACACCAACAAAAGTCACGTTTCCTGACTTTGATTTTTTTGGAAAAGGTCCCGATTTGGAACGTTTTCAAAATGTTTAACTGCCTGTATCTCGGTTAATTCTCATCAGATCGCCGCGAAACTAAAAGCATCGTAATCAGCGATGTCTAATCTATAAGGAAACACCAACAAAAGTCTCGTTTCCTGACTTTAATTTTTTTGGAAAATGTCCCGATTTGGACCGTTTTCAAAATGTTTAACTGCCTGTATCTCGGTTAATTCTCGTCAGATCGCCGCGAAACTAAAAGCATCGTAATCAGCGATGTCTAATCTATAAGGAAACACCCACAAAAGTCTCGTTTCCTGACTTTGATTTTTTTGGAAAAGTTCCCGATTTGGAACGTTTCCAAAATTTTTATCTGCCTGTATCTCGGTTAATTCTCGTCCGATCGCCGCGAAACTAAAAGCATCGTAATCAGCGATGTCTAATCTATAAGGAAACACCCACAAAAGTCTCGTTTCCTGACTTTGATTTTTTTGGAAAAGTTCCCGATTTGGAACGTTCTCAAAATCTTTAACTGCCTGTATCTCGGTTAATTCTCGTCAGATCGCCGCGAAACTAGAAGCATCGTAATCAGCGATGTCTAATCTATAAGGAAACACCAACAAAAGTCACGTTTCCTGACTTTGATTTATTTGGAAAAGGTCCCGATTTGGACCGTTTTCAAAATGTTTAACTGCCTGTATCTCGGTTAATTCTCGTCAGATCGCCGCCAAACTAAAAGCATCGTAATCAGCGACGTCTAATCTATAAGGAAACACCAACAAAAGTCTCGTTTCCTGACTTTGATTTTTTTGGAAAAGGTCCCGATTTGGACCGTTTTCAAAATGTTTAACTGCCTGTATCTCGGTTAATTCTCGTCCGATCGCCGCGAAACTAAAAGCATCGTAATCAGCGATGTCTAATCTATAAGGAAACACCCACAAAAGTCTCGTTTCCTGACTTTGATTTTTTTGGAAAAGTTCCCGATTTGGAACGTTCTCAAAATCTTTAACTGCCTGTATCTCGGTTAATTCTCGTCAGATCGCCGCGAAACTAGAAGCATCGTAATCAGCGATGTCTAATCTATAAGGAAACACCAACAAAAGTCACGTTTCTTGACTTTGATTTTTTTGTAAAAGTGCCCGATTTGGAACGTTTCCAAAATCTTTATCTGCCTGTATCTCGGTTAATTCTCGTCAGATCGCCGCGAAACTAGAAGCATCGTAATCAGCGATGTCTAATCTATAAGGAAACACCAACAAAAGTCACGTTTCCTGACTTTGATTTTTTTGGAAAAGGTCCCGATTTGGAACGTTTTCAAAATGTTTAACTGCCTGTATCTCGGTTAATTCTCATCAGATCGCCGCGAAACTAAAAGCATCGTAATCAGCGATGTCTAGTCTATAAGGAAACACCAACAAAAGTCACGTTTCCTGACTTTGATTTTTTTGGAAAAGGTCCCGATTTGGAACGTTTTCAAAATGTTTAACTGCCTGTATCTCGGTTAATTCTCATCAGATCGCCGCGAAACTAAAAGCATCGTAATCAGCGATGTCTAATCTATAAGGAAACACCAACAAAAGTCTCGTTTCCTGACTTTAATTTTTTTGGAAAATGTCCCGATTTGGACCGTTTTCAAAATGTTTAACTGCCTGTATCTCGGTTAATTCTCGTCAGATCGCCGCGAAACTAAAAGCATCGTAATCAGCGATGTCTAATCTATAAGGAAACACCCACAAAAGTCTCGTTTCCTGACTTTGATTTTTTTGGAAAAGTTCCCGATTTGGAACGTTTCCAAAATTTTTATCTGCCTGTATCTCGGTTAATTCTCGTCCGATCGCCGCGAAACTAAAAGCATCGTAATCAGCGATGTCTAATCTATAAGGAAACACCCACAAAAGTCTCGTTTCCTGACTTTGATTTTTTTGGAAAAGTTCCCGATTTGGAACGTTCTCAAAATCTTTAACTGCCTGTATCTCGGTTAATTCTCGTCAGATCGCCGCGAAACTAGAAGCATCGTAATCAGCGATGTCTAATCTATAAGGAAACACCAACAAAAGTCACGTTTCCTGACTTTGATTTATTTGGAAAAGGTCCCGATTTGGACCGTTTTCAAAATGTTTAACTGCCTGTATCTCGGTTAATTCTCGTCAGATCGCCGCCAAACTAAAAGCATCGTAATCAGCGACGTCTAATCTATAAGGAAACACCAACAAAAGTCTCGTTTCCTGACTTTGATTTTTTTGGAAAAGGTCCCGATTTGGACCGTTTTCAAAATGTTTAACTGCCTGTATCTCGGTTAATTCTCGTCCGATCGCCGCGAAACTAAAAGCATCGTAATCAGCGATGTCTAATCTATAAGGAAACACCCACAAAAGTCTCGTTTCCTGACTTTGATTTTTTTGGAAAAGTTCCCGATTTGGAACGTTCTCAAAATCTTTAACTGCCTGTATCTCGGTTAATTCTCGTCAGATCGCCGCGAAACTAGAAGCATCGTAATCAGCGATGTCTAATCTATAAGGAAACACCAACAAAAGTCACGTTTCTTGACTTTGATTTTTTTGTAAAAGTGCCCGATTTGGAACGTTTCCAAAATCTTTATCTGCCTGTATCTCGGTTAATTCTCGTCAGATCGCCGCGAAACTAGAAGCATCGTAATCAGCGATGTCTAATCTATAAGGAAACACCAACAAAAGTCACGTTTCCTGACTTTGATTTTTTTGGAAAAGGTCCCGATTTGGACCGTTTTCAAAATGTTTAACTGCCTGTATCTCGGTTAATTCTCGTCAGATCGCCGCCAAACTAAAAGCATCGTAATCAGCGACGTCTAATCTATAAGGAAACACCAACAAAAGTCTCGTTTCCTGACTTTGATTTTTTTGGAAAAGGTCCCGATTTGGACCGTTTTCAAAATGTTTAACTGCCTGTATCTCGGTTAATTCTCGTCAGATCGCCGCCAAACTAAAAGCATCGTAATCAGCGACGTCTAATCTATAAGGAAACACCAACAAAAGTCTCGTTTCCTGACTTTGATTTTTTTGGAAAAGGTCCCGATTTGGACCGTTTTCAAAATGTTTAACTGCCTGTATCTCGGTTAATTCTCGTCAGATCGCCCCGAAACTAGAAGCATCGTAATCAGCAATGTCTAATCTATGAGGAAACACCAACAGAAGTCTCGTTTCCGGACTTTGCAAGTTATTAAGTAAAAGTATGTTAATATGAGAGCACGTTTTCAAGGAAAACGAGGGGATGTTTCGAAATATAAAGTATAGGTGTATGCAAGGGTTCATCTCTGAAATAAACAAGCCGATAGAAGAACATGAGCTGCACTGACACAAATACCATTGTAGTTCAAAGTCGATAGAAATATTAGATTTTCCGCCTTTCTTCAAAGTTGCACCACCTGAAGGTCAATGACGAAATTTCTAAGAAGTATTTTGAATTTATGGAACTAAAATATTTGTTATTAAAAGAAAAAAAAAACGACAAGTGAATTTATACTTGGAAGTCATGACGGAAGTTGTAGTAGGAGATAAGAATGCAAAGTATGAAAATAAAATTATACTCAGGATTATAGGTGAGCAAAACCATGAAGAACGTAATCGAAGTACATCAGAGATGAGAACTCAGTTAAATGACGATATGACGTATTCTTTCCTGCACCTCGATGGCGACCGAGCTTCCTTAGGTGTAGTACCAGGAGTGACATGCTTCTATACGTCCATCTCTAATCTGCACTGGACTTCTGTTTCAAATCATAGAAAGGGGCAAATGCTGAAAAATATAGAAGTATTTAATATACCACATGTCAAGGTTTCATTGAAATTTTAAAATTGTAATAAAGTTTATGTAACATTACAATTGACTCAAAGGTACAAACAAAACGAAAACTCTTACAGATTAAAGTAGGTGGCAGTTAATATGCCATTCTTTATTGATTAATTTTGGTAGTTAGCTCATGCTATGACTATTTATAAACTTACTGTGTATGTCAGTAGGTTATAGATCTAAGTTTTAAATAATATTTCAGTTCATTTATTTATTATTCGCACAATTTCAGGTTTATTATTGTTTCTTCTAATTATAGTATTTGTACACTGGGTTAAACTTTACATATTTATTGATCGAACTGGAGATCCCAGTACTGACTGACAGTGTACAAACTACAAATAATATTAATGGCTTCACTCAATCTCTTTCAGCATTAAAAAAATCACAGGATAAGGGCAAAGTTTAGTTGCAAATCATTGTTTTACTAACCGTTAGTTTAATAATTCATAACATGTGTTCAAAAATGCAATAAAATCAATATGCAACAGTGAATGTAACTGAAAAAATGAAACGAAAGTAACATTTTCAATTATTCTATGAAACCCAAGGAAGTTTTTCTTTAGGGATCGTTTAAATCTGACAGGTTGTAATTGTTTGAAAGAGAAAAACAGTGTTATTCAAATGCACTGTAACTGAAAAGATGTTTGAATAAAGCAGTTGTAAACTCGACAGCATTAAAGAATGATTTCAAGTAAAATATATTATGTAGCGTTTCGTTCGTGAGCAATCAGAGATGTAGGGGGTCGAGCCAACATATGAGTGCTACAACTGCACAATTAGTTTTAATCCGCCTGCAGTGTTCAGTAACCTAGTAAATAGTACATTGCATTAAGCATATGTTACATCAGTTTCCGTTCAAAGAAATTTGTGCTTACCTCCATTGCTGGGGATTTCGAATGTGGATGCGCTAGTGTCAGCGCATCAGATATTCACAATATCACAATGAATATTAGCAAGGTGGTTACCTGATGAGGTGGTTATCAGGTGAATACCTGATAAATACAGTGTGGAAAGAAAACAATCTCTGAGGCTGCCTCCCTTCCTTTCATGTATGGTCTAGAAATGCTTATTGCACACCACCTGCAGGACTCCATACTCATTACACCATATAATCACATCCTCCTACATTACTCCAAGTTTGTAGGGGTGAAATACCTGTCGAGTATAGAAAAGCTGTAATATAGAAATCAGACTATTCGGATGTTAACCAAACATTCCACCTTACATTCACTTTTCAAGGTAAATACTCTGATCATTTACAGCAGCACCTCGGCATACAAACACACCAATTAAATAGTCTTGTCTGTGATACAATTACATTGCAGTTTATTCATTAATTGATCAAAATGTATTAAGGCACTTACTACAACAAAACGATGTACTTCATCTTTGAAATGACCAATAATTCTTAAAAGGTAGCTGTAAAGGTAACTGTAATTCGTTCTACGTCAAGAAAGGCGATGTAACGTTAGTGAAAACGTCAACAGATCTCTCACGAGTCGAGTATACATAGACTATATTTACTAAATAGATGGACAACTTCAGTGTTCAAAGTTTGGAACTAATATGGCAGCTCACTGTCACGTAGCGCCATTTCTTGTGTAACCCGCCAAGCTAACGTTCAAGATACCTGTAAACGAGAAACATAAATGTGCGGGAATTTTAAATTCAAATCTCTTTATTATTCGATAAATGTATACGGTCACAAACCTTGGTATGATAAAATGTTGCTAATGTAAAGCTTTAATTATCCAGATAGGTTGCAAATAAACATTTCTCGATTTAAAGTTATTCATTTATCCACGAAAACAATAGTCAACAGGAACATATTGTCTATATTGAAAGTAATAATAACAATGACTTAAGAATAACATTTAACCAACTGTTGTATATGTTCATACAAAAATAAACTGAACATAATTGTAAGAAATCACCAACTTATAGTTCATGTTCTAATTCATCTGAAGGACTACCAGGAGAAAATTCCAAGCCTTGTGGCGAAAAATAGCATTTACCCAGTTTATGGCGAAAGTGTGCGTTTGGTGAATTCGCCGGGAACTTAACATACCTTAAAACTTTAAATACCAATTATTACGTTAAAACAGGGATCAAATTTCATAGTTGATTTAACAGCCTCTGGCAAGGTAAATCGAATATAGGTATACAGTGTGGTCAAGTTTCAATTCGATGATGATGAAGGTTTTGAGTTATCGCCAATTTTATCAGAAGAATAGGTTTTCAAACGGCAATATTTCTCTATGGATGCAAAGGATCATGAAATCAGCATTTGAGGTTTTATAATTCTCTTCTAGTAGATTGCGCGTGCATCAGAGTTATCATCAGTTAATGGGTACTGTAATACTAGGGGATCCTCGAACGTGGCGTCGCCAGTGACGAACCACTGTCTTCTTACGTAACAATCAAGGAAATATGATTGAAACAAACATAACTTAGCTAATGTCTTGAGGAAAATTTAGAATTTTGGACCCATGTGTTATTCCTCAAATTTTTGATTTAGTTTAAATTATGTTTTTAATATAGTCTACTTCGAGGTATTTACTTTTACTTTTGGTTTACCTTTTATAAAATGAACAATACCTTTTGAACAGGAGATCATAGGATATGTACCAGGACTTCCGCATTTGACAGGCTTGACCCGACTTCTTCTTGAAGTTTCACACGATGAACTCTCGATACTGGAACGTCCTGTATTAAAAGGAAACACAAATTAATTTACACATAAAAATATGAAAGGCAAGTGGTAAGTCGATGGTAATTATAGCAAAGTTAATGTGAAGAAAAATTTATCTTCCAACTAGTGTCTTAATTTCAATGTTAATATAACTCCATTGTAAGAAATTGGAAAAAAAAGAGATGTTTGTTTGCGATTTGTAAGGACGAATCATGCAAACACCTCTCCACTCATTTTATAAAACGTTCGTATACCTAAATCAAAGAGAATACATACGCTGGAATTAAACAATTAATTAATCTGGTTGGAAGAATTTTACATAATTTGTTCCTAGAGAAAGTTTAGTTTTTCGAAAGGTTGTAGAAGGGAGGAAGGGTTGAGTGTTGTGGCGGCGACGGTGGGACAGCCGTACTGAGTGATGTGCAACAAACAGAACGTCCCGGCGGTTTTATAATCAATCCAACGGCTAGGTGTCAAGTCCTCGTTTATAGAAGCTAAGGTGTTGAATAAAAGAAGAGGCGTTCGTCGTGTTAAAAGCCACGCAGTTCA
Source organism: Cryptocephalus primarius (assembly GCA_963576515.1). Taxonomy (NCBI): domain Eukaryota; kingdom Metazoa; phylum Arthropoda; class Insecta; order Coleoptera; family Chrysomelidae; genus Cryptocephalus; species Cryptocephalus primarius. The sequence continues at coordinate 1,307,857 of OY754936.1, read as the reverse complement.
ATTATTAAACGGCTGCTTGACCGGACCTGCAACTGCCTGCTCAAATATTTAATTGTTCCCGCCACTCACCGTCCTGTGATTTGTTATGTCAAACGCTTATTTACTCGCTCTCTCAGCTAACCTTCGGTTACGGGGGAACTACCCAAAATTGTATACGTCAAAGAAATTATTTTTCCCCTTCCTTGCACCCACTCAGTCATATTTACATACCAGATTTACATATTTAAGGTAAACTTAGGTATACAGGATAATATGAACTACTGGTCAGGACTTGGATCACATGTAGTGTTAAAGAACTGAATGGAAAAAATTTGATGCTAGGCTCAATATTTTGTGTTAACTAAGATTGATTCTTTACGCAAACAAAAATTCAGTAGAATGGGTTTAATTGTTTTTTAACTTGGTTCATGTTTGATTACGAAAAATAAACTAAATATCCCTAATAGGTAGGGTTTTTTTGAGAAAAGTTTCAAGCCTCTGGATTCAACAGTTTTAGAGATAAGTTTTTGAAGAAATATGTGATAAACTATATTTCACACATTATACATATATCGCTAAGGAAATGTCGCACAACAGAAAGCTTTTCGGTTTTGATATTAAGGATATATCATCAAGGACATTATGTATCAATCCATTTTTGGAAAAAATCGCAAGTTGTTATCCTCCTTTTTTCCGACCCAAAAAAGATAATATTCGAATTTTGCGATGAAATTCGCAGAGGGCAAGTGCTGAAGAAAGTTCTAAGTCCTGTCACTAAATTTCGGATCGCTGGGCCTAGCGATCTAATTCTCGAATGTCATGACAAAACAAGCACAGTAAGTCCCTGAGGTGTAGGGGAAAATTTACAGTCCATCACTTAAGGAATATTCAAGGAGGCTCTGGTGGACCTCAGATAAGCTGTTCGATAGTTACAAAATCTTCTTGCCTACGCCAAGGAGCACTTAAGAAGGTAAAAGTTCTGACAATAGTCCAAATCGTGAATAAGGGACCGGTTCAGTAAGTATTATTTCTATTTCTATGGTTCTACGATCGTGTCAAAGTGAGATTATAGACTAAAACATTATAGACACTGTATAGTAAACTGATTAATAATTGGATCAGTTGAACCACTGACAAACCTCTATTATTGGGTTTATGAAGAGCATCATTAATCAGAGGTAAAATAATATGTACAGTTGTGTTTTTAGAGGAGCGATACATCCTTATAAACTCACGTTCACTATATCAATCTAAGGGATTTTGCCCGTCTCTCAAATACCGTTTAGGTAATCGATTTATGTCATTAATTAGATTGACGTACTAATAATAATCGCCATTCATCTTGAATCACCGTATTGAAGGAGAACTGAACTTTTAATATTTTCTGAGGGATACCAAGCTAAAATCAAACCAACCTCGGCCTCATCTCATCCTAAAGGTGCACTTAGTTGACTATAAAATACAGATGGCACAATAAGTAAGAATAAATTTAAGATAATCACAAATATTCTTTACTTATCTCTAGCCAATTGGTGATCAGCAACACGAAACTGATAGTCCGCCATAATATACACTATTCTGGTGACTGGCGCAATGAATTCGGAATAACATTTAATTTTGTAAAATTGACTGTATTATTATAGCGCAGCTGCAAATTCGCATGCCACTCGTATAGAACCTTTTCCTTTCGTTTTTTGCGCCTGCCCACTTTGAATGGATATAGATACTTTTAAATGAGAACATTAAGCATTTAACCTGCACCCAAAATGCATACCAAAAATTTAATCGTGGAAAACGAATGCCCGTCAAATCGCACTATTTAATTATTTTTGCTATAATATATTTACAAATATATTTAATAATATAGCTGTAAGCTCATCAACTGTGAAACGCTTATTGAATTATTCGTGTGGGGTAAAATACATTTCACAGACTTCGGAGATTATTTTGCGTTCATTATTCAAATAAATAGATTCTGGCAAATACCGATTTTAATTAGTAATTTTGTTTCAACCGCAAAACGTTGCCGCTCCACCGCCGACCTACACCTGATACGTGTTCCAATAAATCATACAACGTGCACATATATATGTTATCGCCAGTCATCTCTCTTTCTCTATTCTCTCTTTCTTTACCAGTAAAAGTCTAGACAAATACCCATTTTCGGGTAATATCAGGACGTAATGACCGAAATCTATCTTGTTAATAAGATCTGCACTCCGACTAACCGGATCTGACGTCTGGAAGTGTAAGTAAACTGTTCGGTACCAACCTCATACCAGCCTATTTGTTAACTGTCACCCTTAGTTGAGATAAATAAGGTAGTTATCGTATTTGCTCTCCCTGCTGCTCGTTTACCTTTTCGTTTGGTGCCCGCCTCGGATAAAAGATAATTAACTTGACTAATTGGCGGCGATAGTAAGAATTGCGAGGGAAAAAGGGATACGTCCATATCACTTATTTTCTACCTATTCTATTGGGTGCTTGGAGGGGGTGAGAGGTAATTACGGTTGTCGTATGCTTACAATGAAAAATTGATTTAATAAACCAGTTGTAGTGAAGTATCCAATTGCTGTTTTATGTCATATTATAACGCCTTTGTATCGTCCCTAAATACAAACTGGGGATATCGGCAACACATCACAACCAGTATAAACAATTTTAAAAATGCATTAAGTTTTGGATTTACCTTTCAAACTGCATTTTGACGCGAATTTAAGTTTTCACTTTATTGATCTAATCACAATTTCATTTCCATTCGATTATTTGAAGGTTTTTTGAAATATTACTGAGTTTCCCCATTTATTAAAAGACATGAGAGATGTCAGAAACATCAAAACGCTATAAATACCTTTAAATACCTCGTATATTATAAAAACTACCAAAGCAATTAGAGCATAAGTTGAGTTCTGTGGTTAATTCATACTTTTGACGCCCTAGTGTTGTCAAAAAATTTTAAGTATAAGGGTGGTATTCAAAAACGTTCCTTAAAAAATTATTTAACCTAAAGGGATACTTAAGTTAGATTTCGTACTTAGAAACGTTCTTTAGGATAAATAAATCTTAACGTAAGATAATTCTTGAGTATTTTTTAAGAATATTTTTAAAAAGATTTTTCTTACATTTAAAAATTGTGAGGTTATAATAATTTTAAAAGTATTTGAAGAGAACGACGCTTTTGATGTTAAGGAATGATGATAAGGGAAACGCCAAGCACCTTGTGGTCAGTGTTATTGTGCCTTTAATTACAGAAGTGGAAGAAATGGAAGACCAACGAGGAATACCCCAAACTCTTAATATGAGGTTATCATAAATTTAACACTAAAATATTTCTCACAAAACCATCTTTCGGCATTATTAGGAAACTCATAATTAATAATTTTGGGGTAGGAGGATGATAACAAATACACGTAAACAATACAAATTATAGATTATTGATGGTTATGTTTTCAAGAGTATTGGACGAGACGAATTGTTCTTCCTCAGGAATAATTTTATCTCAAATATTTACTTTACAATTACTTTACTTTTACATTTTTAAACATCTTATCGAAAAGGTATTTTCTAAGTTTTTAGTTAAGACGATAACTATTAAAATACGACAAGAAAAGGTATAATTCCCTAAGCAATGAAATTTTGAACTTAAATTTTTATTTTCTCTCGAGGGATAGTACGTTCTTGTATAAAAATTAGACAAGAACTACAAATGGTATGGTATGGTATGGTATTATAGTACAAATTGTATTATTAATGCTCTGATGATATTATAATAATTGGCTTATTTTGGTGTAGACATATTATAGGATTCTTTTAAAGGTACCCTGTATTATAAGGGTGGTACTAATGTGCGTACCGTATTAACGGGATAAAGATGGTTGACACACGCACAATAGCATAATGGTCTAAGCCGTGGGCGGCACTTTTATTCTTTTCTGCCTTCACTTCCCTAGAGAGACCATCAAATCTTATGTGATTTCCCTAATGGCGTTCTTAAAAAAATTTTGCTTTTTAAATTACGTAGTGCCGCCCAAAAAAATCAGGCATATCTTTATAATTTCATTTCCATTTCGAAGAGAGTTTCGATAAGATTTGAGTAATTCAAAATAATTGACAAGCACATTTATAAATATCGTACGAGCAGGTAGGTAGTAAGGTGGATAAGAGTCGAGTAGGTATATGGTATAGTTATATATTTGTCGAGGAAGGATATTTCCTTTATGTTTTTTAATTCCATTAGGCGGGCGGGAGAGGGAGAAGTTGTTTCTCTTGTGCGACGTGCAGACGATGTAAGGGTATATAAAAGAGCAATTTGTGCAAACCATTATGTCCGTAGGAAGCATGAAAAATCATTTTGTTGTAGTGCAGGCCATGGCGAGGGCCGTGTGTACGCCGTATGCCGTGTGTAAAAGGAAAACGAAAGAGGGCAATACATGTCGGAGCTGAGACGCTCACGTGCCTCCGGACTCTCAGGGGGGCACTAACACGCCAGCGCCGCACTGCTAACTTCCCGAACTAAGAATAATAAAGTCGACTTATGGGGTGCAATTACACAAAATATATTCACGGTTTTTTATAGCTCCTTGCGGCAAAAGAATTGCTCCATTCTTTTATTGTTCCGAGGAGAGCGTGGAATTGATATGTAATTGTTTTTCGGTTTGATATTGCGAAGATACAACTCCTCTTCTATCTCTCTCGCTTTCGCCTCTCGCCCGGCTACGGCTACGGCTACGTCCTTTAACTGCTCCATGGCCGGGTTTATTATTTCGCCTCGGCCCAAGTGGAAATTAATCTTTTAACTTTACTGTTTTGTTTTATGACTCCGTTTTACATAATGTATCTCCTTCTATCCTTACATTCTACTCTCCACTCCTGACGCCCATCACATCTCGTCAAACTTCAAACGCAATTATCAATTATTGCGACACTTTTGCGATTTTCGTATTAAACATACATCGCACTTGTACTAATCAGGAACCTTAGATCATTATAACATATATATTAGACGTATCATTTAAATCCAATATGGTCCAATTATGGTCTGACATAAGTTTATAGTTATGAAAATTTCCAGAGCTCGAGAATTCAATTGAATATTCTGACTAGTTTTTGACTAGACAAACAAATTCAGTATATTTTTCCAAATATTATTTGGTATTTACAACCCGAGCGGCAGAGGCAGGATTCATTATTACCAGGTCACAAACGACCCTTTTGCGGCGTCTTCAATAAAGCATTCAAGCTACCTCAGTGGCCTGTACTTTATGAATTTAAACAGTAATAGCCTTCATTAACGTGAGTAGGTACAGAACGATTTTGAGAACATGTAATATGTACTATTTTATTTACTTCCATTTCAATAAAAAGGGCTGCCAATTTACTTGATACTAATTGATGCTACGATGAAATTCAACCCTGTACGTTCACCCTCCGTTGATATCTTTTGAGCCACCCTGTAGTGTTAATAATTGAACTCGTGTCGCTGCCTCTTGGGTAGTAATAACCAAATGGTGCTTGGACAACTTTAAAGCTGCTGAGATCACTGCGTTTCCTTTGAATCTTCCATCTTCCTTAATATACAAAGTGTCTCAAAAGGTACCGATTCATTTGATTGCAAGTTTTCAACTATTTTCTGTTTTAAAACGTCTCTGGGACGATAGGAAAACCGATAAAAGATAAAATGGAAAGCGTAATTAAAAAAAATATTGCTTTGTAGATATTCAGAAGTACAGAAAAGTAGTAGAAGAGATTTAAGTGTAGACAAACTTGCACTAAGTCACCTTAATGTCATGTAGGGGTCGTCCGACAAAAAAATTGCCCTCGCTTCGGTCTGTAAGTACTCTCGCCCATATGGTATGAAAACATTTTATGAAAACATGTCGTTTTCTCTTAAAATTATATTTACCTACATTAATTGTTGGGATCATTAATTTTACCAAATGGAAATACCAATGTAATTAAACATGAAACGTATGTGAAGAAGCTATGAGCTTCAAAGTGGTTTTAAATTTAACATTAACATTTATTAAAGAACTTAATCAGTTCATAAATTGCGCCAAAATTTAAGTTAAACAAAAATATGGGATCTCTTATAGTATTTAACCAAAAGAGGAATGAATAGTATATAAAACCTTAACTGCCCTATAGGATTTAAAAGCATCTAATAATTAGACAATTAACTAAAATTAAACATTTAAAATTGCTTTTTAGGAAAATCTATCTCAAAAATAATCGTACATAGAAGCTTTAAATTCTTAGTGTATTTTTACTAAGGTATCCATCAATATGGGGTCTACCTATTTGACGAAACTGAGATTTTCAAAAACACAATTCCTACGATGAAAATTTAGAAGAGTTATCAAAGTTTTTTCGCACTATCCTATACAATCCCATTTGGAAGCACAAATAAAATGCGGTATGATAAATTTTTATAACTTAAACGTGTGTATAGAGACTGTAAGAGTGGAGAAATTAAAATTTTACGTCACGTCCGATATGTGACGTAATAAATATCCGTAAGTTTTCCTATGAAACTTTACCGTACAAATATTGAACGAATTTCTTAAACGAGTTTATTTTCGATATTTGTCGTTCGCCATAGTATATGAGAACGCCCCCGTAGCGGTAAGTTAAAGCAAACAGCACGCACGAACACTGAGGGAAAAACGATAGAAAGCTCGTTAGGGGGCCGGGGACGAGCGAGCCGAGCAACCAGGCCAACCGGGCAAACCATCCGGAGTCAGCCAGCCAACGAACCGAGCACTTCCCTAAATCAAACATATCACATCGGAGCCGTTTCGAAATATCAGCCACATCTGTGATTAGCAAACAGAAACAGTGAGCTAACTGAACTAATGACAAATATAGCCTCCGGGGGCGCAGTCTTAATCAAAATGTGTGCCTCTCTCTCGCGTGCTCACCTCGGGCTACATCGATACGCTCGCGTACTTTATTAAAAAATCTCATTAAAAAAGTTTATGGGCATTAATTTTAATGCGGCTCCACCGCGCTTCCACAACGTCGTTGCCTTTCTCCCTTGCTCCCACGTTTCGCTCGTAGGTAAGTACGTCGGTACAAGCTCTCCCTCTATCGAGGAGAAATAAATAAACACTGTCACGCAATACTAATCTCATTTATAATCTCTGGACCACCAACTGCCCGTAGCATTATTCAATGTAAACGTCATAATAGGCCCGTACTCGTTTGTGCTTCATCTCACACTTATTACTTCAAAGACATCCTTTGCATCCTCTTGGATGAGATCCAACGTATGCTAAGACGCGGATGTTACCTGCTAACTTAGCGACTCGTGTTTTCAAAGGGAAACGTGAACACAAGAAAAGGATGAGACAAGTTTACATTTTAACCAACCCCTGTATTTCAACTTGTCGACGTTAAGACACCGATTAAGAAGCGTAGGACATTCTGACAAAACCTTTGGGCAATCAACAAACGATTGACTAAACATTTAGAAAACACGTGGATATTTTAACAGGTAACACTACTATGCTACTGGAATTGGAGAAGAGAAGAGCATTACGTCCGACTACGTGTGTCGTGACGTGAGTTAAATTGGAGAACAAACGTCACTAGGGTTTTCCTAGTGCCAGAGCCAAATTCGAACGAACATTATATCAAGCTAAACTTTGGATGTGCATGATTAGAATACCCATGAGAACAGCAGCTTAGGAGAGCTGATAAGGACGGCACTACTGAGCTAGGAAGTATACTTTCTATTGTTTATAAGAAGTAGAAGAATCCGTTTTAAAACCGAAGACATAAATTTTGTATACTCATTTTTGTTACTGTTTTTTAGATTTGGATGGATAATCCTGTAGTTGATTAGTGCCACAAAACTTTTGAATCTGTGGAAAGAAGTTCTTTCTCTCTTTATATAAAGGGTTTATTATTTCATGTATCTACTACGTTATTTGGAAGGTCTCCAAATATATGGGGAGATCACGATCACCTTTGCGATTCCTGACGCGAACGGTGTTGTGGTGCGAACAGATTCCCTTCCTTCCATACCATACGGGACCATACATAACACAACATACATATATATACGTATACAAACGTGGACGTGAATATTTAAAGAGGATCTTTGGCAAGTCGTCGTAGCGGTCGCGAGAGGCTCATAACTCATATCGGAATGCCGTATATCACAAGAAATCGTCTGATACATCATTCATTACTATGGAGACTTTTTCGATAAAGTGTAGATCTCCTCCGAGCTGCTGTAGCCAAGAGGAATCCTCTGGCTTCTGGGATTTTTTCTCGCTTCGCTTTATGCGTGTCGCATATACACCCTAAAAATCGCACGGCTCTGACGAATTCCGAACGGGGAAGGGTTCACATATCCGGTGGAGAGAAATTCAAAACTACAGTTAACGTAAAACGACAATCGGACTGATACAATCGGAGAAAAATCCTCCCTATACGTGGCAGACGAAATGGAGGGGATAAGTAAAGCATGTAAATTCGTCTCGGTCTCAGAATTATACATATTTTGAAAAAGAAATAACATTTGAATATCTTTAGTAGTAATAGTCAGACTTTTAATAATTGTTTAATTAATATTTTGAAGAGTTTAATAGAACTAGTGTTTGTTTTTAAAACCTTTTAACTTCAATTCTTAGCTGTTATGTTAACTTTCATTATATCACTGCTGTTTCATTCCACGCTGAGAAATTTCCACCCCTAAGAATAGCGCCATAGGTCTTGTATATATGTATGTGCGTGTATATATTTGCATGGGTTTTATTTGGAAACATTGTCAGAGAAGAGGTTATCGGAAAAATGTTAAAGGAAACGCGTTCCCAAGGCATTTCATATAAAAATCGTCCAATAGAGATGAACTAAGTTGGTCTATGCGAACTCGACGTCTCTGTTGGGATTCGACAAGAAGTCTCGCGACTCCCCGAAGTGCCACAGGATCAAAGGGACGTCCCCCATATATTTATTTTATTGTCATGTACACATGCACTTGTGTTAAGATTGCCGAACGCTGTTTCCTTGTAAAGTGGATGTGAGCGGCGCCGCGCCGAAAAGAGGGAGAAACCGCCCCCGTTTCTATCGTCCTATAAAAATAATAACTTACTGCTACCTTTATTCCTTCACGGAAGTTTACGATGATCGCCCGAACACCCCCACACGATCTTATGACGTTCGAATAAAACAAACACGCGCCTAATTAATGGAATCCTAAACGTTATTATCGTTATGCTATCAGATTGTTTTCCACTCCACGAAAAATATTTGGTTGGTACAAGTCACTGGAAAGAAGTCCCATGGACCAAACGGAATAAGATAACAATAGTAAGAATAAAGAGCCAGGAGAAAGAATGTTTAAGCAAAAATGACATTTAACTTAGTAAGTAGAAGAAGTGTAGATACCCATGGAAGCAGATTCTATCCTCCATTCTGCGTAGGCAACACTAAGAAATTTAAAATAAGAAGTTTTTCCCAAAAATCCTTCCCTCTAAGCTTTTCCACGATCTTCAAAGTCAAACCTCCTCAACTATCCATCGTAGAGCCACGAAATGAAGTTCGTGAATTTTCTTCCTCTTGTTTCGTGAATCATTTCCCATGTCTTTTGAGGTCGGCTCACTTAGTTTTAACGTTCCATTCTGGACGTATTTATGGCATGTCCGATTCTATTCCTATCGCCTTCGTGTCCCTCTTTACTGTCCCCATTCAGTTGGTGGGTGGCTTAGCGCGATTTTTTTTTGGGGTCTTCCAATTCTTGTTATGTGATCTTTCTGGCGATGCAGCATATATTTGTTCCTAACTTTAAGGGTTGATTCTCCCGCACCATCTTTCCCGGTAATTTATAATAATCTGGAGGGTCTACCCTCCACCGACTTCTTGAACGACCATTGTTCTGCAGTATGATTTCTATGTACTTCCAATTGCATTTCTTTAATAGCCAAACAATTTAATTAATAATAAGTAAACAATTGATACAGCGCAATTTAAGAAAGTGGAAGCGAAGGGGGGTCCGGAGGATTTAGGCATATTGGACATGGGGAATCGCCCTGTGGGGGCGCCACGTGGCGCTTAAGCACCGCATTAATTTTATCACATGATTATATCGAATACGGTTAGCGAGTTCCGCAAGGTGATGCACTAGTCAGGGGCACGTGGCCGACGTGTCTTCGCACGCAACACCCTCGGCGACGTGCGCCCCCTCCCTTGCATTCGTATCAAGTGCCCCTTTCGATAGTCGTCGTTGTTGTTGGCTCTGTTGTCTGCCTGCGGTTTTCACGAATTATTCGGTATTTCCGACAGCTTACTAAAATCGAAATTAATGATCCGATGAAAAAGATTATAATAATAACGTTAAAAGGGTAAAGGTACTCGAGCTGAACCGAAAGTGAATGTGGTGCATATTGATGGATTGAAATTACCAAAGAATTCATACTCCGAAAGAAAAATAGTGGATGTTAAGCAGATACTGAGAAAAATTCTGAAACACTGCATCTGCATATCATACAGACATATTGCCCATGTAATGCAAAAGTGCAGGCAAGCTCAATATTTCCATTAAGTGAAAGAACCTAAATTAGGTTTTTGTACATTTTGATAATCTCTTTCGGAAACTCGCAACCCATGTCGTGGACATTTTTTGCTACCTTCAACTGACGTCAACGTTATTAAAATATTTCAGTACAGTAATACACAGAGTAAATCGAGAAATGAACTATGGCACGAAGTGGGAGCACAAATTGACTTTAATTATTGCTTCTGAAAAACGTGAAAATCCATTTATCTCCTTCTCTTCCCCGAAAAGAAAAATGTAATCAAAACTAACAAACCTAGACGTCTACACGAACCCGAACGGGTGGAAGAATTCGCGTCCAAAATCCAATATATCCGCATACAAGGTTTCCGCATTTCGCTCCCTGCCATTTTCCAAGAGAAAAAAAATCCTAATTGAAGATCCTGTTTATTTATTGGGCCGCTCAAGCAACTCCGGGTATGTGTAATCTAATACAAACCGAATAAATCCACATTTAGGTTGACAGAAGGCGAGCAATCTTGCGGAAGGAAGCGCCATCTCATGGTGATTCTTTTTTCGTAAGGGCGCGCGTGGGGAAACGACGATTGCCCTGAAAGAAGAAGCCACTAAAAATCCGACCAATGACTTTTATCGGGGGTACACTACCAGAGATGATCTGGATTAAATTGGCGGTATCCAAATTCGAATTAACAGATTTCCATTCGAAAACATTCCTATGCTATCACACGCAATAAAATATGAAAATCATTTTAACGCAAAAATAAAATCTCATATTTGTCAATCGAACGTTATGAATATCGTCTTTAATAGCCACGAATTCGGTGAGGGAAAACCGGAGATGGTTTAGATTATTTCGACGATACTCAAGAATGAGTTTATATATGAGACACAAAGAGAATGAGATTATGAATAAATTGGTGGTAGACTGTGCTATAGCGAGCACATGCTCGAAATGCTCTAACAATTATTGTCAAAACAAAGTTTATAGGATGCAATAAACGCAACATAATGTTTAAAAATTTTCTAACAAGAATGAAATCCAACAGAGCTTAACTGATTGACCTAATCGTGTTTAAATTTAGTGCAATATCGATATTTTTTTGAAGTTAATAAAACAAATACTGTATATGTGTTAGAGACTCCGAAAATATAAATTAAGATAATTTTGATATAAACTTTAATATTGTTCCACTTCAACACATATACTATGTATGTTAAGTTGGCGATAAGTTGAAGCTGATAAATAAGTATATCAAAAGACCACAGCTGAAAATAACTAGGCATTATAAAAGGAATGGTAAAAATTATAATGAGTTCCTTAGGCGGGAAGAAAGGCATACATTAACAGTCGTATGGCAGTAGGCAGTAATAGAGGTAGATGACGTAATCTCAAAAATTTATATGTTCTGAGGATGGACAAGGTTGATGTTCCTAAACATCTAAACGGTGTGTATTACGCCCATTTCCAAATGTAACTCCCTACGTGATTTATTAAAGATCTGAAAATCTTTAGCATACATTCCATGCTTTTTGAAATCACAGAAAAAGTATTTGGTGTACGACCTAAAACATATTTAGAGAATAACAGCATGCTCTGGATTCAAACCTGAACATAGTTGTGCGAATGCACTTTTGAAAATTACTGATGCTATTTTGCAGGCCTTGAATAATGATGAAGTGACAAATTAAGTCATAGCAGGGCGTTTGATACAGTCAATCACGCACTGTTACTAACAATACTTAACCATATAGGCTTTTCGCCGGAGTCGACATGTTTAGTTGAAAGTTCTTTACATGGAAGGACACAAATAGGGAAAATAAAAATAGAATTTCTGTTCCTGCGGATATTTCGCGTGGTGTGCTCCAGGGTTCAATATTGGGGCTACTTTTCATCTACATCGACACTTCACAATTCCATAAGTTTTTGGGAAATTGTTAATCACATTCAAATGCTGTTCTACTAATCTTTTTCCTCTTGTGCTTCGTGTGATACAAGCTTAAAAATTACTAAAGACCTAAACAGATTTTCGCGTGCCTCCAAAAAACATGGTTACCACTCAATTTTAATAAATTGCAGTTATAATATTTGCCAGAGAGAGAGAGAGAGAGGACAAGAAAAAATAATTACTACTAATATTTCAATAAGAATTCATGACGAATCATTGCCTGTTGTTGAACTCGTAAAAAGTTTAGGTGTTAAATTAAATACGTCATTAAAATTTAAGTCATAATAAAGCATTTGTGAGTCTATAGTCAATTTATTAACAAAGGAAGATATGAAATAAAGATTTGACAAAGCTCCTTTGGTGCCTTTTCACTTCAATTATTATAATGTATTGTATAACTCCTGCTTACGTAAGCACGATTCCAACAGAATCAAAATACTTCAAAATTTATGTGTTAGGCTGACTTGTTCTGTAACAACAAGGCAAACAGAATATTCCTCGCGAATAGACAGTTATTAAAATAATGGGTAAAGATACAAAGATACCAATATATAAAATCCTAGCATAACGAAGCATGATGGGTAAAGTAGAAATAATGACATTGACGAAGAAATACACGTGGAACTAGTGATTATAGAAATAAAAAGATTAAGTATAATATTAGCACCAGAAATAGACAAGGGAACCGTTAAAAAATTTACAAAAGAAGAAAAATGTGGTTAGGGTATGTCTGGATAGCAGGAACTGAAAGCACAGTGCATATATTCAATATGGTGAACTCTGAAATACTGTAGTACTTAATACTACTGACAGTCGAAATGACATATTCTCATTTAAAAATTGTAGCTCGCAATCAATAACATATTAAATTTATAAGTAGCTTACACTCTGTATGTCTGATTGTGAATAGGCTGTTGTTAATATTGATTTGCATGTGTTATTTGTGACAATGTCTGTGAATTTGAATGAAGAAAGTCAAATTGAAAGATTCCCATGCAATACCGTTAAATCAGTACCACCAAAAAATCTGGTGTCACTCCAAAGAGGATTTAGATAAATATTGACTAAACGGTTGATTTTTATTGAAAAACAGTTGCAAGAATAATAAATTTCACACGACTTAAATTTTGATTGTAGCAGGTTTAAGGCATTTACCAACAGATCGATGCAACGTCTAATAGAGAATATTGGTTGATGTGAAGTATGAAATTTTCGACAATTGGACCGTCACGGTTAGTTTATTCCTGTTGTCATTGTTCGCGTTCGATGTTTTTCGATAATTGTTGGATAATTAAAATTGAAATTTGTCGGCGGGAATATCATGTACAAATGACACCGTTCTTGAATTTATTAAATGACATTATATTTGGAAGCCAACACGGTTAGCGACGTCGGAGAGATAAAGCCAGATATGCGATACGAACCGGTCCCTGATGTTATTAGTAATTTACATGAAACAACTATATTTGATGAACGTGTAGTTCCGGTGTGTATTAGCATATGTAAAAAAGTGATAATTTCGATAGGAGAGAAAGGGAGAAAGAAAGAGAGGTAGAGAGTAAGGATTCGCCTATTTTTCGGGAACGAATGCTTCCAAAAGTGACAATCTCCTTAACGTAAGCACGCCAAACTGATTATTCACCCTTTCGGCTAACAATTCAAAAATCTATACACCATCAAAATGCCACTAATTTGTTGGAAGCGAATGCGACGCCAGATGTAAAAGTAGGGGCGGGCGTCGAGACGCCGCGCATGCCCTCCGATCGCTAACCCCTCGAATTCTGACAAAACTCCAATGGCAGACGCCAGTCGCTTTTCAGTTAACCCTTGGAGCTTCTGAGGGTGAAGAAAACCGCGCTCTGTTAAGGGTGAACAACAATATTTCAATATTACATGCAGACACCAACGAAAAATTCGCGACGACGTCAACATATCACCCCTCATATCCACGTGTAGAATTATGTCGAAGTTCAGAGGTGTTAACCCGATAACTTCACAAACGTTTCCAGTTTGTGATCCAGACGGTTTTGTGAATTGTTTGTAAAATAATTAACCGAAAAAAAAAAACTCTGTCGAAAGAAAAATTAAATACAAAACAAAATTTAACGATAAACTGATATGTACTCACCGGACAAAATGATGAGTTCGAAGGGCCCGACGGGGCTTCACGGGCCCATCACGTCTTCTGGTGCCTGTTTCGCCGGAAGGTACTCGCCGACCTACAGAAGCCCAGAGCCCATGGCGAGGAGGTGCATGCCCAATCCGTCGGTAAGTCCTGCAAACACATATCGTATAATAAACGTTTACGTTCATTACGTCGATCTTAACTTAAACCACTTTATCATTCTTGTTTCCGGTAATCTATAAAGGTTGCAATTGTTTAATATTATGCAAACGGAAGTAGTAAGCAAATAGGGTTCCAAACAACAAATTAATTTTTACTAGTGCAATTTATTTAATATGATACATTGTTGAATGATTGAAACGAAACGAATGTAGTACGCGTATTTGTGTTACGTAGCAACATATTAACCGTTTATGTAAGTAATTTACGTATAATAGATACTAATTAACATGATACTTCTAAATGTGTTACAAGTGGTTAATTAGATTGCGGCAATTACATTTGTAATTAGTCAAGTATTATAAAATCGTAGTGTGCTTTAAAAGAAAAAGTCGTGGCATTTACAAACGATTTAATCTCACGGTATTAAAGAGAAAATAAAAATAATACTTTTCCCCCGGTGGGTAGGGAGCGAGAGCGCTTAAATCGTCGTAATAAGTTAAGAAGGGCTCTCGCAATAAACTCCTGAAATTATTTCAATGATCCCGTTATATTCAATGTTTATTAGGATTACAAGTTTAATTTATTGCGAGGGAAACTTCTCCGGCGCTCTAGTTCGTTCTCGGGAAGAGCTTTTTTCCCGAAGACAGCGCGAGGAATTAATGAGTCAATTCGTGGGGGGCTGATTGAAAAATAAAAAAGTTTAAACAATTTGGGATTTATTCGAGATATTTAGACGTATTTTATCTCGGCAGGCCACGCGCGCGCGCGTATGTGTGTGCTTTAAAATCTTGCACGTAAATAGAAAGTTAATAATAAATGAAGGGAATTTGGCGTCGCGGCGCTTTCCGTCCACGTCCGTCGGAAATCTGCTTACTTCATTTTTCGCGCTCATTTCTTTGATATCAGCCGGGTTTCAACAGTGAAATTTAGGTTTTTCTAATTGACAGTTACGTGGGTACGGCATCGGGACGAAAAGAGGGAGAGGGAGACGGCACGAGTCACCGGGAGGATTGAGTGACGTTTTAAGCTCACTCTTTTACAATTGGTATTTTATAAAAGTCAACTTTTCTCCCCGGGTCAGGATGGACGGGACGGGGGCACGTCGGAAGAGCGTTTCCGAGTGATTTTGATTAGGTTCAAGATGTCTCGAATGTACTCAGAAATCACTAGTTTTACTTTTTATATCACATCCCCCCCCCAAAAGCTCTTCCCTTAGAAATATAAAATTTATCAGGAAATTTTCACGAATACACACCGTGATCTTGAACAGCGATTTAATACGAGTCGACCGGGGAACATCAAACGTTACCGTCTATACAGCTTTTAAAACGTTTTTAAAGCAATCCCCCATTAGTTAGATTGAAATTTGTTCGGGTCACTGAGACAATTTTTTGAAGAGATGTCCGAGCTCGTACATCTCAAGCAGTTGGAAAGTCACTTTAAACGAGTTACACTTGCCTTAGAAAGAAAAGTAGGAAAGTATCCCGTTTAAGGCGTTAATAAAAGTTGGAGAGTTCTGTCGATAAGCGTTTATCGGTCTCCATCGTGATATAAAAGTGTAAGAAAGTGGCCGGTCCACCACTCATAGTTAAAGTAAGTACTTAGATAGAATTCATCAACGACTCGAGTAAATTCAACGGGGATTCCCGCAGGAGACATAAATTGCGGCCACCAAGAGCTACTAAAGTTGTTAAATGAATTTATAGCTACTGTATGTCGGACAGTGGTCATTACAAAATTTATGGCTCCATCATTCACTTTCATATATCTATATAAGCAGGGAAAAATGTAGGAGGCCAAGTTGATCGCTGCACGGGAAATTTATTATTATTTGCGCCTTTACAACCGGTAAACCTCCGCTTCATTCCTGATATGATTTTAATTTTTTTTTTTTTTTAGACACACGAATGCTGATAAATTAACTATTTACCGGACTTGTTATCTTTAATCTTTCATTTCTAATCAAAAACTTTATTACAACACGCTTTTATCTGCGGAACTTGATATCAAAGAATACATTTACGTTAATTGTTGTAGTAATTATCGAAACTTGTCTACTAATTTGTAAACATAAAACACTTTCAAGAACTTGATAGAAATTTGAACTCGAAGAAATAGGTGTTGAGACAAGATCTTTCTTTGGCTTTCTACACGGCAAAGTCATGTAGATTTTACAATAAGTATGCAATTTTCGAATTAATACTAATTCATTGTGAAAATTGTCATCCTCTACACGGTGAATAACGTGTAAGAAATTGTTCTGGATTTGATTTTCTCTGTGGATAAACATCTCAGGGTCCTCTGAAGAGAATTCAATCCCGACAATTATTAATTAATTTATGTATTGTATGCATGTTATGTAGGAAATATTTTTTGACCAATCTTCCTTTTTCAATATATGTACCAGGTAATTTAATACCATTAAACGATGGTTCAATTGTCAGGGGCAGTCTTGAGCAAAAGGTTAGAAATAAAATTTAAATTCGTCTGTAAGATGTAGTGGACGAGAATTCCAAACCTAAAAACTAACTGGGCCCGCTTTAGAGAGCTAACTCGTTAAGATATATTTAGTATCATTGGTACCATAAATAAATTATGAAAACTACGTTTGAAAAATCATAAGTGTAAATGTTTATCTTACCTAAAAAACTCACTTTAAAATTAGGAATAATTTTATAATACATTTTAAGCTGTATTTTAGTTATTCAGAGTGACAGATGTATGTACGTTTAAGATGATGATTAAGATTTCTTACGATGTTCAATGGAAATGCATTTCACAAGTACGAAAAGCTGCAGCTACCGAGTCGAAGAGTAATGGCTGATTGTACAGCAACCTGATAAACTTCTAACAATTTTCGCTAGTCACACATTTCCATACACCCCTAAACTCAGCTTTGATTTAATTGAAACTCGACTCAGTAAGTTATTGGAACATACTTAAAGTAAGTTTCAGTTGTCTAACTGAAAAAGTTTCCGAGTTGTGACGAATTCAGCGCAATATGCCGCAATTATTGCAATTTCCAACAATAACAGATTTTGACAATTCTTTAAAAAGCGGTTGAAATTCCTACTTTATTGAACCCACCCACGATATTTGATGAAAATGTTCTTTAGGAGTTCAAAAAGCTTCAGCTTCTTAACTCATGTTGTTTGATAGTTGTGGCTGATTTTATGGCAACCTGATGCACATCTAGCAATTTTAACCAATCACACATTTCCAATGATTCTTGAAAAATTGCCATCGTTTCAATTTCATTAAGACTCCACACTATGGGTTTTTGAAATCTACTTTAGAAATTTTAAGTTTCAACCCTATAACTTACGGAGTTTCGAAGTTACAGAGTTATTTGCAATTTATAAAAAACTATTTGACTTAAATTCAGTTGTACCTCCACATTATTCTGTTTACTCTATTGTAACGTTAAGACGTGTATTGTTAACGTAATTTCGGGAGTTTAGAAAATTCCTATTATCTAATTTATAGAGTTTAGGAGTTGTGATTGGTATCCTAACCTGATCTATTTGGCGAATTAAGAAAAATTACAGAAACTCAAACTTCATTAAAACTTCCCTGGACTAATCGTACCAATGTATTTCTGAAGTTTAAACTGTTACTTTAAATAAATGAATTTCTAAGTTTGTGATGTACAAATAACATTAAACTGATGGAAATTTACAATATTTATAAGATACCGGCTTAAACGTAAAAATTGTTAAAACTTCATTAGATTATTGCTAAAGTGTGTTTAGTGAAGTTGAATTTCAAAAAGTTTCTACTTTGTGTTAACAAAAGTTGTTTACTGCGACGTTTCCAGTTTCATGAAATTCCGTAGTGTTTAAACAAAGGAGTTTCGGAGTTAGCACCATTTGTCCTACGACCTGACATCGTCGCCAAGTGACACTCCCGCTAATGGCAACTTCAAAAATCGATAAAAATTATACTGAAACCTCCATTTTGATAAAAACTTGGTAAGATTGTTCAGTAAAGCGCCGTTAAGAAGTTCGATAACTTTCAGGACTATTTGGAAAGGAGTTTCAGCGATGTAATCCCCTTTCTAAGGAACTTACACCGCAACAAAGCTATGGAGTAATAAAATGGTGAAATTTTTTGCAATTCACCAAAGAGGTGGTTGCCTGATTATTTTGAAATTTTTGATTTTCTGTTAATATTAAATTGTAAAATGTTTTCTGCTGGCCCCCTGCCGTGTCGGGAGACACAAAGGCTCCAACCGCCCTTTCTTTGTACCGCTAACCGTATCAATTTCTTGCGGCGATGTAATCCATAGCAAATGACTCGTGTCGCTATATGCAAAGTGTCCCTGTGCATAAGAACTTCAATTATACGATAATAATAGTATTGGTATTACGTATTAAACATAAGTATGAAATTTATGACAGTAGGAACAAGTCCTATAACAAAATTGTGGGCCCACGAAAAATTGTAGAGATGAAAATATTCGTGAAATAGTGTAAAATGAACTTAGGATATTTTGAAATATTTTTACACATAATTTTGATACCATCGCGAATTCCACCACTGTAACAAATATCTTCTATGTTATAAATGGTCTAGAATTAAAAACCACCCAAAATAACAAAAAAAAAATTGCCTTTGAAGTTCCAAAGTAGGCAGAGGAAAAGGCAAGTCAAGAATTAGGAAAATTCATCAAATTATAGCGAGTTTTATGTTTTCTTTGGCATTAAAAATACTGAATGAAACGGTTCATCGCATTGTTTTTATATTTTCTTGAACCTTCTGTTATTATTAGTAAAAATAATATTTTTTTGTATAACTTAATTGTATAATATTGATATAACAGGTTATAACTGCGTTCTTTTTAGGAACTGTAAACGGTGTCTATGATTGGTTGAATTGCTCAATGGATATGTTAATTGTCGTTTATAAATCAGCCTAATATCGACAAACAAAAATTTGGCACATAACCAGATGAAAGTTTCTATCCTAGTACAGACACTTTAATCAGGCGTATTCACTATTTATTTGGATCGGATGGTTCTAATACGTATATCAAGCATGATTAAAAACAAAATACAAAATAATCGGACGTATCGAATTCCCATTAATAAACGAGGTACGTATATATCCAACCTTTGGCAGCGACGCGGTTGTGTGGTGATAGGCCGTTTTATACTCCATAGCTTAGTGAAATCTAGTATAGCAATCTATAAACAAATTCTGTCGCTGGTAATTTGACACTATTATTTTTTTCACAATATTTCAGATAAAGTACAAACAGCTTTGTATAGTACGGAACAATACTTTAGTAGTAAACTCCAAGAGCCCTTGAGCCCCTTCTCGCCCCTTGGAATTTTCGTCGAATATATCTTGCAAACGATTACACAATCTAGAAATTAGATGAATAAGTACCTGTCAAGCCTTATATTTAAGAGAAAAAAGCACTGATTACAGTACTAAGTACTAAATGCAAGTACTCCACGAGTACCTATAAAGATCCATGATTTTTCTCGTACATTAAAATGAAAGTAAATATTTTTGACTAAAATTTATGATAGTACAATAAAACATTCTACAAGGTGACGGATTAAGCGGGAGTAGTTAAACTAATACCTTACTTAAAAAATGCCCACTTAAGGAGTTGCATGTTATTACTTGGTACTGGAAAGTGTGAAAAATGTAGAATTATTGGTCATTAGAATACATGACACGATGATACTTTGACACTTTGCATAAAGACGGTACTAAACTAGTTAAAGGGGAAATGTTTAAAATATTTAAGCTGAAAAGAAAAGGAGGTGTACTAATTTTAAGGTTACTTCGACATGTAATTTATTCGTATTTTGATACTGAATCTGATATTTTAATATTAATCAATATTTTTATTTACGATTTGTAATAATATTTCGTTTTATTAGAGAGTTATTCTCAATACAATAGTATTTTGCATCGGTTAAATCGATTTAGACTAAATTGATGCTTCAATATTTCAGCGATTTGTATTGATTTAACGTAATAATATCGATCTAATTTCGGCACAGGCGATGATTCCATCCACGATACAAAAATATCGATCGAAAATACTTTGTCGGGCTAATGTTCTAAAAATTATACCCTGAGCGTATGAGAATTAAATCCAGTTCACATTGTAGCATTTTTTTTTGTAATAGCGTATCCAATTTCAATACATCGCCAGCGACTGTCGAATAGCGTATAAATTAATCATGCCCCTAAAACAAAGGTTTTACATTTTCGTAGTTTTCCAAAAAAAAAAAAGAATCCCCGACTGGAACGCCAATATACATCGGGAACGACCGCATCCACTCACATCGGGAAACAGAAATAATTATCATCCCTTAACAATATATTAATAATAGGTTGGTTATTCTGAAGCAGCGTGGGAAAAGCCACAAGTGCTGCCACCTGATTATACGTCACTTAAACCCCCATGGCCCGGCTACTGCTATTACAACCGACGCTGCTCCTGCCTTTGCTCACGCTATTATTTTACCCCGTTTTGACAACTATCTATCAGTTCCAGCTAGAGCTTAGGCGGAACTTGGGAGTTTCTTTTCCGTTTCACCCCCAGAAATAAAAACTGATGTATACATAAGTTTTTAATTTCTATCGATTCGCTCCCACATAATTTTTCATCGTTATGTCGCTCAATTATCATTTTGGTTTGAAAATGTAATGTTGCAACATCCTCTATTTTGTGTAAACAAACGTTCGTTACTGTCGATCATTATGCGCTGATAAACGAGTGCAATACCGACATAATTAGAGTTTACGTTTTTCTTTTCGGTTTATCTACGTTTCCATGCTTTCAGCAGAAACTTTTAAGTTCCACACAGAACAGCAACTGCATAATGAATCGATAACTGTTCCCAAGATTTCAATTGTATCCTCTTTGTGGTAAATTGTAATTAAGTGCGAGCACGTAATAGCTGCCTATAATAATATTTTTCCGATGACAAATAACCAAAATATCAATCAAGTAATTGTGGAGAGAGGGAACGAAGTGAATGGGCAGAAGGAAGGACTACCGCAGAAATATATGAGTAATTGATAATCGATACGGGACGACTTGTACTCAAAGAGGTGTCATTATCGACGAGTCGTGCTTCACGTACTCATATGTACTTCCGTAATGACGACTCGACGCGACGCGTCTCGGTGCATGTAACCATTGTACAGCTCGATGGAGCGAGATATTGGATAAGAATCGATGATTATGAGAAATTTACTTATAAACAATTCTGCGGGGACGATCAAAAATTTGACGAGCAATTAATTTCGGCAAAATAAATAACGAACGAAGTGATATACTGGCAATGATGGTTCGGAACTTGACGTCCTCAGGATAATCTCGCATATTCCCTTTATGGCAATCAAATAATTAAATGAAAGAGCTTAAATAAACTCAGCTTTACGATCACTTCAAAACTGCGACATAAAATTCATCGGGACATAAAGATCTTTGGATTATTTAAAGAGTAGTACTAGTAGTTTAATTTAAATAGCATCGTGAACTATCTGGAACTACCGTACATCGTAATTTTATGACAACACAAAACTATAATAACCTTTTCATTTTCTTCAAAGAGCTCGAAAGTGAATAAATCTAGAACGTTTCAAAGGAGATCGTAAATATAGTTATGAATGTTTTAACCACGGCCGTAATATAAGGTACATCAAACCAATTTCGCGCTTTTATGCACATTATGTTTATTTTAACGCAGTATAAAATCAAGTAGTTCAATTAGATCATATAATTTCAATTAATAAAACGAATTGACTTCTCAATTTTATGACAGAGATTTAATACGGTATCGAATAAATTACGTGAATGACATATTTAGGTAGGGATATAAGTTACTGGTCCATCGTAACAAAATACGAACGATGTCCCCCCTGTCCCAGAAATAAAATAGCTTTTTGTTTTTACATTCTAAATGAAATCCTGTGATGTGTTAAGTTGTCACGCATTATGAATTCGAAAGGTGGAAAGCATTATACATATTTTTTTATCAACTGTTTCCTTCCAATAAGCATCCAATTCATAAATTACCCTGATTTTTCGTTGACAAAATGTAAAGATCCATTATTAATGTGATAGAGTCACGAGCAATGGCGAGATTAAAAAATTCATGTTATCACGTAAAGCTCTTCGATCTAGGATGAATTTGAACATATGAATTTTTTATGGTCACGATCAACAGAAAAAAAAACAGACACACAGAGTTCGAAGCGAACGATCTCTTTAATTATCAAATAAATAGGGCATTAATAAAGAATGTTTCACGGGGAGTAATTAAGGATATCAGCTTATAATGTGTAAATCACCGATATGTACATTATTAGAGATTTAACGCGACCTCACGGAACGGAAGTTTTCACTCTAATAGAATAAAGAATGGAGTGTTTCGTGTCATCACGAGTACTGTATGTCTGTATATGTATGGCATGCGGTGGCAACTCCACGCTCCACCGCCGAATTATTAACATATGGCCATTATTGTATTAGAAATAATTAGCCGGTATTTCATTAGCTTGCGTGTCGCTGCTAGACGGCGCTACACGCGAATACTTCACCTAACCTCATTTTTATTGAGCGGCAGACACATTTTAGGTAATCCGGAAGGAATCACTTACCCAGATTTACCGTGTGGAAAACTTTAAAAACAAACTTGTTTATCTCGATAAAGGTTCAAAAGAGATCAGCAAGATTCCATAAATAACTCTACGTTACAAGGCATGTAGGATTGAGTCATTTAATTCACGAAAATAACCGAGGAAATTTCTTATATAACATACCTTTTTGAATAAAATTGTAACACTGCTTATTTCATGTAATATGCTCATTGATATTTATTGTGGTAAGACTGTCACAACTCGTAATGAAATAGAAAAGAGGATTTTTTCTAGATTCCTTAACTACCAAATGCCGAATGCTTTCAAGTTAAAACTAGCAGAAATATTTTTATCATTTAGTTAAATTGTGTTAATCATTTTCACGCCATGATTAACAAAAGCGAAATTGAAGTAACTGGACATACTGTTCATAATTTATCTTTTTAAAGTTGCATGTTTTGCATTATTTCTTCCTCTACGTTCGATAAAATGTTGTTTATAATTTTCTATTACATCATATGTATATGTGAATATACTTATATTTTTCTTCTTAACATTAGATTTTTTTGTTTTTTAATTAATTAATTGCATCGTAGGACAGCTTTTAATTCTCTGTGTAGTTATGTGACATACCATCTCCAAATCGTTTCCAAAGATCCTGCTTTGCTTTCTTACCTCTTGGCTTACTTTATTCTCATTTTCTTTATAATTTTCATCACTTTCAAATCATTTACCGCTTGAATACATGTTTTATATCATTACTTTTCGTGTGCCTTCTGTCCAGCAATAAATTTTCTTTCTAATTGTCCACCAGTGAAGCAGAAAATTTTGAAATTCTAATAGCTCATTTTCTGCTCATGAAGGGCGTACAGGTCTCTGATTGGCGTTTGACATTTAATGACAGTTTTTTATATATGAATCAGTGGTAGCGTGCTTTCCGCGGAAAATCGTTTTATAACACTAATGACTGTGTGAGTTCGGTACGACGATTGTTTTGTAATTATTTCAATAATCCACGACAAGGAAGAGTGCTGTTCCACTCGTTCTACATTAAACCTAAAGCAAAGGCTAGCAGTAAAATCTTTAAGAGCAGAGAAAAACATTAAAAGAGTTCGAGTAGCATCGACGAGAAGTCCACAGCGTTCTGCAATGAAATATGCATCAACACTAAATAATACTGACACGTGGATACGTTTTGCATAAAGATATATCGTGGCAATATTTGCAGTGAAGAAATATTGCGACGTGTAAATCATAATGAAAGCTTTACTCATCGCATGTTTATATCAGATGAAGCACATTTTCAGTTGAATGGATGTGTAAAATAATCGATATTGCATTGATGGAAACCCACGTGAGTTGCATGAAGAGTCATTACATATTCCAAAAGCTACGGTGTGGTGTGCAATTTCATCACCTAGTATTAGATGGCCATGTTTCTTCCAAAAGGACAGAGGATACACTATAAATGTCAATGCAGACCGCTACACAGACACATGGTCAGAACACTTTTGATTCAATAGCTGCTTAGGTTTTCGGAAATTACTTTTTTCAACAGAATTTTGACAAACGTCATACTACTCGTGTGTCCATGGCTGTTTTAAGTGGACTTTGCTCGGACGGAGTCATATCGACATAATGATATCTAGTGGCCGGCAAACTCACGAGATTTATCCGCATGCAATAAATATTTCTCGCGATACTTGAAGAGCAAGATGTACTTTGGGAAGCTGCATGGATTCACCTGATCTGCTTCTTCGAGAAAGGAAAATTTTAGATCAATATCAGAAGAATGTTTACACAGTAATGGCTCTTACTTCATTGGTATTATTTTAAAAAAGGGAAAATAATGGCATACTTTATGCAACTTAAATTTGTAAAAAATATTTTTATTTATAAGTGTTTCATGAAAAAATTGAGTACTTTTAATTTTTCCGCTTTACTGGCGGACCCTGTATTTGTTTTAGTTGCTTTACCTTCTCCATGGTTCTTGCCGTTATTAATATAATTTTTTACTTTCGATTAGTTTTTTCATTAATATATCTTGAAACTATTACCTTCATGATGGACGCTTTATCTCTAACTCCTCATGCGTTCCTTTGCCATTGGCCCTTTTCAATCAGTTTCTGTGTTTTTAAGAGATAGTAATCACTTTTAATTTGTTTATCTTATTACTGAACTATCCTTTAAGTTTCTTTAATTTACTAAGAAGCGCTTGAGAAGCCTGCCAAAAATCCTCGGTAACAATTTTTCAAAAAAGTTAGGAAATCGAACTGTCCGCAGAATCTCCACGTTTAACAATTTAATCGTTCTAATGATTTTAAAGTTGTAGCCATTTCCAATCACATAACAATCACTTTAACCACCTCTGTTAAGAAAATTTTCATATAACTTGCGTTTTCTATTATTGAACAACATCATCAGTCTCGTCGTATCGACTGCAATAGTGAAAAGTTTTACATACATGCGGGTTGGATTCGATTTGTCGGTCATGCAACGATAATTTAAATTCGACAAGTTTTGACACTTCCAAACATCGTTTAAAAAACGTTCAAATTATTGAATTTGTTAATTTCATCGATGGCCGTAGATAAAATCTGCTCGTACCGCTTGCCTGATTGGCCACGGAGGGTTTGAAAAAATGTCAGTACGACTACTTATTCTGATTACTTTCCCTGCAACGGCAAATAGAGGTAATTACCTGTCCAAATGGTATAATTAAATTTCCTCTCGAAATTGCTTTCGTCAGAACAATTAAAACCGTCTCGAGAGTGTATCGCAAACAGAATTTCTAAGGAGAAATATAGAGTAGCCTTTTGCGAGCCTTGTTTTATCACAACCCCTTACCTTTTAATTGAGCACATGAATCAGTAATAGCTTTCTCACGTTGTTTTTCAGGCCTTTCTCTCAAATCATCCACCGACCCCCATTCCCTACCACCCCTTACGGCTCCAACTCTTCGCCAAACTTCTTTCTTCCTCACTAACAAGGAAACTTATTAAAGATATTCTTTGAGATGTAAAAAGATTTTTATAAGAAACTTTCTCTACAAAGAAAAATAATTCAACGCCAGACGACCATTTAAGTCATAAAAGATTATGTAAAGATGGAAGAAAATATCGTTATTTTTCATTGAGATAGCGCTTAATTTATCAAGAAAACTGTTGTTTCGATATTGTAGTGGTTTGCACAACTTTCTATCAGTAGCATAGTAAAATTGTCAACGTTAGTTTCTCGAAATAAATAACAAGAAATGATATGCGTTAAGTTCGAATATATGGCGAATGCGCCACTTATCTAGAACATGGCGTAGGCAGTACAAAGGTACTTTCAATTAGTCCGCCAAATAACAGATAAAATTAAAAGCATGTTTAATTACCTGGTACATGTACAACAAATACTGAAAAGTTATATAAACTGGAGACGATTGTAAATTCAGTTAACGTTCTACAGCTTGGCACAATTGACTTCAGAGAAATGTTTATTTAAATATAACTTCAAAGTTGACCATTATATGTTTCAAATTTTGCAAAATACCTAAAATATGTTTACAATGTCATCAAAACAAAAATGTGAATGGCCGAAAGATTTCATTAATTAATTTACTTTATTTAACTACCAATGTAATATTACTAATTATTAGTGTAAAATCTTATGGGGTTTCTAGGCAACCTTATAGGTTGATTGGATATATTTCAAGTCCTGATCAAGTCCCTAGAGAATTGTTTCAGACCCTTTTCCAATGATTTGAAAACCTGTCATGCTTTTTAAAAAGCTTTCTAGACTATTTTCTTGAAAGATTATTTGCAACTACATTAATGAAATTATACATTTTTAGAACTTTCCATGCATGCAGTAATTTTTGAGCAACAATTTGAGCGATTCGATAATCCGAGTGACACGTAGTGAATGTGAATACTGAGTCCGAGAAGAAAATTCCGGAAAATGAGTATCATAAAATTTTTCCGATAACCACTCATGAAAAGTAATTATAATCTGCAATTTAAATCGACAGTCTTGTAGTTGCTCGGGGAAGGGGCTAAATTTTTAATCGTACAGAACATTTTCGGCGGCGGGGAAATGCAAGGAAAATTTCAAGCGAGTCTTAGACGTGAAAATCGTCGGAAAAAACGAGCAATTCATAACAAGCGTCGATATTCACCTGTTCCCTCTTATGAAAAAACCTTCAATCTGTATAAACATCCACATTGTGCAGCATTTTCCATGGCGGGGAAACTGAGCTTTTCCGCGTGGTGGGGGCAGAATGGCGGCCGGAGTGGGTGAGGAAGTGACGTCGCGATCGATAAAGCTGACTAGATGATTGGTCTGTGAGAGGAAAGGGGCGGAACGCACTGTATTATAGCCAGTGTTTTACTGTCCGTGATTTCCCTCTGTATTTCTATATCTATAGGCATACACGGCATATGTACGGGCGCAACTATGCGAATTTCCCATGAAAATTCATAAGGAGACGAGGCTTTACTGTGGCAATAAATTTGTCCCATAACGATTTATAGCAGCCGATAAGAATACAGCTATTTTCGTTAATGCAAACAATCTGACCTGTTTTAACGGCAGCAGCATCTGGTGGAAGGAAAACGTTGACGACGTCGACTTCATTAACTGCGCCAATTGTGTTAACCGATAAATCTTTTATAACCTCGAACTTGTTGATTCGTTTCAAGTACACCAGGACCATTCTGGAGGCTGAAAAACATTTGCAGGCAATTAGATGCTCGCTTATTAAAAATTCGTTGAGTTAATCTGTCTAAAAAAAGTTTATTATTGAAAATGGCAATGTGTCACATATCAAGGAGGTGTAAAAAAGGTATAAAACTTAAAAATTGTATTGGGTTTTATTCAATCATTAAAAATCTTATGGTAGCACATGCATCCAATAAATAATAAGATAGTTTAATACCAAAGATGTATTTAAATTATTTTAGAAATTTTTAATATTTTTACAATAAACAGATGTTCGTGTAAGCCGGGTAGACTATGCAAAACCGCCGACAGACAGCCGTAAGACTGTTATAAAGTAGTCATAATGACGCTGGTATTTTTGATAGCAAGCAAACATAAACTCAGACTTGCTAGTGGTCACATAATTATCAGACTATTCCCAATTATTTTTAACTAATTCTTTTATCCTCTATCACACATTCATGTTAAAACAGACAATTATGTTAACGTTTTAGTTTCTATCAGAACTACACCAAAACGATTTTAAAATATGATAATTACGTGACCAATGGAAACGTTTGATAATGCAGTTGGTTATATAGAAATGCACATGACAGAATAGAAATACGATACGGTCATAGCAAGATATGTCATGCGGGAATGATCTTAACACGACACGGACGGAACACGACAGGAGCACAGTACCAATGTGGAAAGTGACCTTAATGGGAAAAAAATAATTCAGATGATTTTGACAAATTTAAACTCGGATATTTTAAATAACTATATGACAGATAAAACACTTCTGTTTCCACCACTAATGAAAGTTAGGAACATTCTCCTTGAATAAAAACATCAGATTTCTTCTAGCAAGCATTCAACAAGTAATAATCAAAAAAATGTTATTGTAAAAAAATAAGCATGTTATTTCCAGTAAACTGTTCATGTTCTGACAATAACATCATAGTTAAAGACAGTTGGATGATATATAAATTACTATAGATAACACGTTTGCCACATATTTACTGCTTGCTGGAACAAATATTCTACATTAGTGGATGCAGTACCTCATGAATTGCTTCACCTTCTATCCCACGATGTGTTTCGAGTTTACTGAATACCATCAGTATAAGCATAAATCGGTGCACTTGGTATTCAAGATGGAATGTAATTCATGTCCTCAAATATAATTAGTGAACGTAAGACCAGTTTTTTCTTTCCAATAAAGCTGTCTAAAGTATCTGAATTCAACCTTGTCAAAATCAAATTTAAAAGGAAAAATGCCGTCATTTAACGCGTAGGAATAACTGTTTCTGTTAGTTTTTCCGAAAATTTCAGTCATATTTCACTGTTATGTTTATCCCATAATCAATACATTACCACCACCAAGGTGTTTTATTAAAGGGCGTCATAAGAAAAGTAGATTCTGTAACGGCAGTATTGGACAAAAGTTTTCCAAAACTCATTTAACAATCAATGCATCTTTAATGTTTTTTTCACGATCTTGCTAGACAACGTCGGTAAAAGATGCATACTTGATTTAAGTAATTTTTAATGTAATCGAGCACCCTTACGGCGATGAATTATGAACCCAATTAGCCTAATTCCAAACAAACGCGCTGTGAAATCCTCCGCCACCATAAAAAAGGTATCAATGTGTGACTTAATGAGTTTAAAATACACAAACCACCCCGTCGGATATGAATACAAAGGGGGTGGAAATAAGGGATCGGCTCATTGAAGCGCAACACGAATTGACATATGGTACCATCACCACCATTCAGATTTATATTATAACCCTCTTCGGGTATCGCACGTATGTGTGTGCCGAAGGGCCGCCCCTCCCGTATGTTTCTTATTTAAGCACCTGTACTTGACGCTTACCTGCCGACAACTTCAGTTTCAATGGGCCGGATAATTAATTAGGATCGAAAAATCGAATTAATTATATAGTGCGATGGGAAGGAGGCGGGGGTTGCGACAGGAAGTCTTCTCTTAGATAACATAAATTAGCGCATTTTTTTAACTGAAATACTTTGATCAAAAAGTAATTAACGTGTAATTTGCATTAGTGAATAATTAATTTAATTTTATATAGGAATATTTGCGATGATTGAAATTTTTATCTAGACCATTATAAAAATATACATGTGAAAAGTTGTGTATGGAACACATGTGAATTGTCTATGTAGAAACAAAAGAATGCCACTAACCTTCCATAATTACACACCGTCACAGGAAAAATGAATAAGAAATGTCTTAATGAAGAAAACATGACACGCTTGTCCGTACATTTCTTAAAAGTTATTACTAGGCAAACCACGGTGAACAATCCATACTATGAAACAAAAGGCAGCTTTCCGCATTAATAAATAAGAAAGAAATTGTATAGTTTATTACTCTTGGAGGAAACCAGGCCAATGAACATTTACCTACACGTAGTGTACACGTAGGACAAATGATACAAAAGAACGCCTCCTGCCTCCCGTGATCTCATCCATATTCATATCGATAATCCCTTGGAACACGTGACGTATTCCTGTTTGTGTTCATCCCTAAGATGATTCAAGGAAAATTGCGATTGTGACGTGGCAATCGGTGTAACACGTACTTAAAGGCCTTGGGGAAAGCTGCTTTTCCATTTTATGTAGTTATTTAATGGTGGCAATTAAACAAAGCGCATTAATCGATACGGAATTAATGTTTTAAAAACATACACATTCCCAACAGGTAATCCGGAAGAAGAAATTATAAAACTCTTCAATTTCGACAAGCGGTAGGAAGGAGGAGGGGCCGGGAACAATCAAGGGGATTGCGTTAGGCGAATCCCTTAACTTAATAATTTGTTTCAAGTTTATTGCAGAAGTGGCTGCGCACGTGCGTATAATTTCTATGGCCCATTAAGGGGGAACCCCGCACGTGCCAGACCTGATGCACAATCGTGTATATGTCCAAAGTGTACTGGTTTCGAATTATAAATCAATATTACAATTTAACCAGGCGACAAAATTTCTTTGTGAATTATCGTTTTACTTTTTTTCCAGAGTCGAATTCTAGAAGATGCATCTATAATGTGCAATTCGTGGTCTCCAAGGCATAATGTGAGTCCACTTAAACAATCATAGATTATCATAGATTTTTCTTTCTTTACTTTGTTTCTTTACTGCTATAAATACCTTGTTTACTTGTGTGTTGAATGAATACCTAAAAAATATACCAAATCGTTATTAAATATGCATGAACGGATAAATACATTTATTTATAATTAAATGCATGAAAACTGAAATGTTTAGTGATGATTTATTAATGTACACTATTTTTATTTATTCCCTTGGCGTATATGGTAAGAGTAAAACCGAAAGCAAATCCAACAGCTTATTTAATTAGTGAGTTTAATTAAAAAAAGGGCACATTTTTAAGAGGAAAAAAGGGCTTTAGCATGAAGTGGCCATATTCTCATGACCTTTCGCCACAGATGTCATCTATTTAGTGCTTGATCAGATTATTAGGGAAATACAAAAAACGGTCATACATGTATATTATCAAGGAATCTGCTATTATTCACTAATGGAATCGAAAAAGCATTTCCGAATAATAAATGCATACTCTGATCTAGCTAAAGCTGAAGTAAATATTACATCGGGGTATATTGTACCTGAATTAAATGATATATACTGCTAATAAACGGTATAGAAGCTATTGCTTTTGAAATGTGGACCTTAGAAATTTAATCTCCTCGAAGGGTCACATTTAAACGAGGAATAATTGAATAGGGCTTCAATGAAAGTTATACTTTCTCGTGCGAAAAATGAAATGACTTCTCAGGTTAAAAAGGATATTAAAGATATCAGAAAATTCCCATAAATCCGGTCTATCGACTCGTAACAGGCCCCGTTTGAATCAGGTAAATTCTTTCATGGGACATCCTTAAGGACACTTGCTTAATCATTTCCTTTTTAGCTAGATATGGTGTAACTAGACACTGTTGAAAGTTAAGTTGTGTATTTGTTAGTTTGGATTATTATTAGAACTAGACTAGAAATTTCTTTGTGTACCTGACCTGGACGAGACCAGATGTCCGGTCAGAAAGACCTAATCTGATCGGGATTCTGATAGTGTCCACTGGAGGCAAACTATGTCTGGTCCCTCACTGCAAGGCGCTAAACAAGCTTGCGACAAAATAATACCCAGGCAGATATTTCAATAATTTTCATCGTTTTTAAACCAGGCTAGGCCGACAATGATCAAGATCAAACACACAAAACGTTTTCAAGCTTTAATTTCTTTACTCTTATCGTCCAGATCAGGTCCTGATCATGTCGTGTCGTGGTGAATTTTATCGAACCTAGCTTTCCTTTACAGTAGGTGGTCCTAATCAGGTCAACCCTATCGAAGTTAACTCTAATTTAAATCAGATTTTCCTGACCAAGTCGTGATCAGTCTGGTAAGCCTGCAGAGGCATGACATACCAGTTCCTGATTTTTAACTAATCAAATTTCTAGTCGAAAAGAATTGTAGATTGGAATTAAAAGAAAAAAATGTTATAAAGCTCAAAGTTGAAAGGAGAAAAGGTCCAGGTCGCAAGCAGTACTCATGACCCCGAGATGTTAGAACTGATGTGATATAATTATGAATAATTACAGTACACCAATAAAATGTAATTAAAAGGGGGCGCGAGAAAACATTACCTATTGCAAAAATATTCTTATTAACTAAAAATTAATCAACAAGATCATACGTTAAAACTCACCCGGTGTACATCTGTGACTGACTAATTAAAATAAACGTGAGTTTGTTTTTAAATGATTTTCTGGGTAAAGAAATCTGAGATTTTCGTTAAACGAGAATTAGTCACCAGTTGAATGATGTCACTCCGACGCCATCTTAATCTCTTTACTAACGAACGTTCGTTACACAAACAAACATCAAAAACACGTACACCCGTTAGTTCGAGTAGGTAATTTATATAATAATGAAAAAGTTGAAGAGGGGCGCGCACCTTCTGCCGCCTCCGCTTTGTGCCTTCATCCCCGAAGATTAGTCACTTTACTTTAAATTTACCCCGTTTTGAATTAGCACTCTAATTCGGCGTGTATATCTCTCGCTCTATTTCTCCCTCTCTCCGTCATCTTCTCTCTCGCTCTCCCGCTTTCCCCTCCTGATCTCCCCCCTGCCCCCCACGGCCCATTCGCCAATGCGGGCGAAGAATACAACTCGCTTGCTTTTATACGCAGCTCAACTTTCTCTCCACATCGGAATCCCCTTTCGGATTATACTTATTGCCTTAATAACAGTCTTCTCTCTAATGGTTCTTGATGGAAGAAGTTGTTAACATTCACCTAATCGTTATATTACTTTATAGGTTGGAGAGCTTATATCGCTTATAATGCTTCCTTCTGCTTTGGCTTTCGCCGCTTCTTCTCCTTCGTCATCAGCTCCACTACGACTTTATTTTCTACACTTATTCAATTCGTCGAGGCTCTCACGTATAACTCTCTGGAGCTCTTAGAGTTTATTAAACTAGTTTCGATTCTGTAATGCGATCGGTTCCTGAACGCGTTAGGAAGATTAATTTAGTTTAGTCGAAACGGATGAAGAGTTATGAAAGGTGTTCTATCGATATTTTCAAAGGGGAAGCGCCGGTATTGAAATGAGGGATCGATATAAATTAAATTGTACTTCCCCGGCAATAATTTTATCGGAGCACTGTGGATTGTGGATTTTTCACGTGTCGGGGAAGCGCTCCCTGAATCGATAGAGTTGTCAAAAGT
Organism: Cryptocephalus primarius; assembly: GCA_963576515.1. Lineage (NCBI taxonomy): Eukaryota > Metazoa > Arthropoda > Insecta > Coleoptera > Chrysomelidae > Cryptocephalus > Cryptocephalus primarius. The sequence goes on along the minus strand of OY754936.1, from coordinate 1,274,059 downwards.
GCCATATCATAAATCAGCAATCAATTAAAGCAAATAAGCCGGCGGATGTGGCCGTAACCGGAAGTGAGACGGCTCGAAAAAGCGGAAAGGAAAAAGGCAACGGCAACAACAGGAGATAGGGGAGAGGGGTGCTTCTGCCGCTCTCTCTAACAAGTGAAGCCAAAATGAATTATAAATGAGCTGTAAGAACTAACTTACGCTCCCCTCCGATGTTTTTATACTTGCGCGGCCCCTTCACGTAGGCTCAGGCGAATTTCCAAATTTTAAGCTTTATATTTGGCGGTAATGCGAACAATGGCGCCACTAAATATCCTTGTAGAGGAGGACGACTTTCCTTATTGATAAATTTTTTATTTCTATCGGGAACCAACTCCCTATAAACTATACATACATAAACTGTATATTACATGCACATATGGACATATGTACCAAATCCGCAATATGTCGACTCACATCTACACATATTTTTAGCTCCGAGTTTGCCATAACCTGCTAATAATGTTTTTCAAATATTCCTCCTTTCAAGTCTTGAATTCTTATTTGAAACCAGTTCAAAATTTTATTATTTATAAAAAGAATAATTCGATTAAATTATTAAAATATAGGTGGTATTATTATAACGCTTTTATTAACTCGGTTTATTGTGTGTTTGCTGTTCCTGAATTTCCCAATCGCTTCTAATTAACTTCCTGATGAGCTAGAGACTATAAACCTAGCTCAAAACTATATGGCAATGTATTATCAATTTGGTAGTTAGGCGAAGGTGCTAGAGAGAAGAGGGAAAAGAATTCATAAAAAATTAGTCCACATGACATAGAAATTCCGTAATATAAAGGCATGTCATAGTGCATATAACCCATAAAACACTTGTTAATGATATAATCTATCACAGATGTGTAAAATCGATTGCAAAATTTCAGACAAACGAGACTAAAGGGCAGAATGTCTATTTTAAGTGTGAATATCAATATCCTTTTCATAAATGAGAAAGTTTCACATTTTAATCCATTCTCAATACTTTGAGTAAGTATGTGTAATTGTTTATTTTCAAATATTTTACCATGTTGGTGGAGATCTTATATCTTAGATCAAACCTGAGAGATGAAACCTTAAGGGGGTACCACCGTGCTTGATGACCGTCGTTTGGAGCATACGTTTAACTCTAGGTTCCGTTTAATTAACCCTGGCAGCAAAAGAGGCGTAAAAATACAAAAATAATTACAAATTTGTAGAATATAGTGACAAATTTTTTTTTCGAGTGTGCCATAAATCCTGGTGCAGCATTCCAGCACTTTTAATACTGTTATCAAAAGGTGTACTTGTTGGATTATTAAGTATTTCATCCAAAGTTTAATTTGGTACTCTGGTGGTAATCCCCTTCATTTATTACTTTCACTAATTTTAATGCAAGGATGTTTAGAAAAATTTGGGAGTTAATTAGATTGTAACTTCTAGCTTTGTTTGGTACAACAAGCATTATAATCTGCGATATTTTCCAGATATTGGATTAACAAATATTTTTACCTTGTTACTTATGGCTTTGCCCACATGAGTTTCGTAAAACTTTTGGTAGTTTCCCAACTGCACAATCTACTAGGTTAACTAAAAGTAGCTTAAGCCTTTACATTACCTATCGGATTAACTTTCGATTTCCTGCAATATTAAATTCGAAAATTTCGATCGACTCCAAATGAGGAGAGGGGTCGAATTATCGACTTTCACTGCATTAATTATTATTTTTTGTAACAATCCCGTGAACTGTTTGATTTTCTTAGTCACACTGTCAACAACCTACGCAATCACGGACCAATGCTCTCGGTGTAACTATAATTGTGTTATCGCGTGTAATATTCATTCCATGCTATTGCCATAATTGTCATTATCATTCAATGTTTGTTGTCATTAGTTGTAAATCTCTCTTTCTAGCCGAGTTTATTAACTCGGAAAGTGTTTACTTTTAAAATCAATGGCCCCAACAAAGCGGAAGAATAAGAAACGTTTGTTTAGACGATGTTAATTAATAGCTCTAGGCGACATTAATATGAGTAATTGAAGACAATATTAATGATTTTGAGATATGCGGTAAAAATAAGAGGATATTTTAATATTTTAATTGTAACGATTTTCGTAGATAACACCACATAAAACTGAGATCAAAGATAAAAGGCAGTTTGACCTTCTGTTGTAAATGAGTAACAACGAGTCATAATGAACTTTAAATTGATATTTCAAGGCAAGGCAAAATAGGATAAAGCCAAATTTTAGTGTAGTTTTTAAAAAAAATATTTTATTCACGTACTATTACTGCATACCAATACTTTACTTTAATTTACGTTAATAAAATTTCGCCTTCGGTTCACAAACAAAAAACGATGTCAACGTGCACTATTTTACCTTAAACATTTACAGAGTAAGTAATTTTTGTGGAGAAAAACTCTTAACCTACTTCGAATTTAAAAAGCACTCCAACTTCTAGAAACTTCATCCTACGGAATCGAGGTACCTCAGTCCCCAGTCGCTTTATTAACTGTATAAAGTTAATACAAGGGGATAATTTAACATGGGAAGTTTTCCACCAGAATTCCTTTTTTTATGTAAAAACATAACATGATTTGTTTCCTCGTCATAATAATCTCTTTAGTATCGATTGTTATTTCGTTCCTTTTTCTCTCTATTTGTGTCATCGACGTTTAATGTACAAAGCCTTGCAGTCGATATTTACAATTGTTTCGGTATTAAAGCTGTTACTTGTAGCATGGGGGGGGGGGGGGGGGGCGAAAAAAAGGACAAATTATTTATTTATTGTGAGACCACACCATCGACTATAACTAGAAAATGAAATACCCTGGAAATGTAACTACACTGAAGACGTGAGTAATCACCCGAGAATGAAAAATATGAAAAATATCCCGCCCACGGCCTATTAGCTAATTAATAGAACAAAACGACGCGCAATTAGCGCCCCCTCGGTTCGGTAAATTTGAAAGGTAAAGTGGCGACGCAGTGAAGCGGAAGCAAAAAAGACAAATGAGGGCGGATAACCTAACCTCGAAATTAGCCTGGCTCACTTGATAAATCTCCGCTTTCACCCCGGCGAGGAACAAAACGAGAAGCAATGAAATTACGGCGATTATCACTTGTCTTTAGTACTATAACTCTTCATCTGTTTTAACAACTGATAAATGGGTGCGACGCCGTTAAAGGGGAGACGCGTGAAAAGTTTTCCGGGCGACCCGGAACGGAAATCGTGTACGTTTTCCCGGGGAGCATGGATAGTAGTAGTAGGAAAAACGAGATTAATTAAAACGTTGGTCTCACTTTCGATGGGGCGAATCCATCATTTGGTTATCTTTCCACAAAAAAAATAAAAGTATGGATATTGATGGGACGTAGGTGATTAATCGATAAGGATTTCCCAGCTTTTGATAAATTCTTTAAAAAGTACATTTACAAACATGTACTAGTATTCGTTTCCCTTTCGTCGACGTGTATTTTCTTTTAAATATCACCATTTCAACATAAAAGTGAGTTTTTCTGGTGCTCCCTTTTCATTCTTACTTAATGAAGTCTATACCGGTCACACTTAATGAGATAACAGCCGATTAATCTATGAAATTAGCGGGTAACCATTATCAAAGCTAACGGCTAATAAAGTAGATACTGCTATACGTACATAGCGTAAATAAATTGTCACGTTTTATTTTATTGAAACGAACTATGACAGGTATAATTCGGTATCGTTAGATAATTAATACTTTCCATCAAAGTGCGTATTGGTGGATGCTAATTACATCCCCGGAGCGTAACAAATCATCATTAACTCGCTCTTGTTTTCGTGATGTTGTTCACTAATCCAGGAAGCTTACCAAATTTTGAAAACGTCATAGATGGAAATCGTCCATTTTACAAATTATAACATTCGCGTAGAGGTCTGACATTTATCAACACGATTGTTATGAATAAGTACTTGAAATTTTGTGATAGATCCTCATTTGAATTTTTAAATTAGGTGCGTGTATCGATAAAGGTTCACGTCACCATTACTACAACTTTGTTTTATGGCAATGAAACTCGTAGTTTATGAGATACGGAAAATATTACTCATTAATATTCTGTATTTGATTGTCATACGAATAACAATTATTTTAAGTGAACGAGCTAATAAATATGATCACAGAAAAAATGTCGATCGTAAACAATACGATGAAAATCATCATACCCACATACCAACATACACATAAACCCATCAAATCAACAGGTGAGAATTGGCTTTTAAATAAATCAGGCATTACCGCTGTTTTTATAATGATGTGTATAAATGTTTAATGTATTAAAGACCTGAAAGCCGAAATCAAAACAGCAGCGCCGTCGGCGGCAAAAAGCCGACGAAAAAATTCATAAATAATTTAAGCGTATCGTTTTATCATAAGTCCAACTTATAAATTTTCAAGTTGGCTCGCCTATAGTTTGGAGTTAGGCTGCGTACGCCCTTTCTAATCCAATATTTACATGGCAATTCTCCGTTATGGATCTTATGCGTGGGTTGTTTATAGACTGGGACCAGAAGAAGAACACGAGACATACCTACACGCACGCATACACACACACACACACACACACACACACACACACACACACACACACACACACACACACACACACACACACACACACACTCGCGCGCACGCATACCCTGGCTCTAAAATCATTTTATTAGCCTCTTTTAGAATATATACCTCTGGCGTTTTCTAACGTCATTCATACCTCATAGGATGACATCTTCATCTTTTATAATAAGATTTTGCCAACAGTTAACAGCTTAAGAAATCTTAGAAAAGTGTTCAACGTTCTCAGCGTAGGTACATGCTGAGCAGTAAAGCAAATAATAGAACTAAATCAGTGCCTGTACAGTTAGTAAAAGCCCCTTGGTAATTCATGGAGAGAATTTGCTTCGGTTCACAATTAGCCAAATCAACACACTAAAGTAATTACACGTTCACACCAAATCGATGAAGCGTCTTAACCAAATTAGCTTGCATGCACCTTTTCTCACCGCTTCCTGTCCTTCGTAGATTAAGTTTTCATTATTATCTAATAAAAGTTGAGTTCGTTTCTGTTTGAGTTAAAAATTGAGTGTGCCTTCCCGTTTCAGGGGGACCTCTTCTCCGGCTTGAACGATGGTCTGATCAGCAGGGCGGAGGCCCTGGCTGCGGTAGACATCAAGCACCAGGGCACCGGGGGACCCGGAGGACTGCCCCAGCTCAAGCACGATATGATGTATCATCACAGCATGGGGGCACCACCGCCGGTAAGCAGGCCGCACCATCAGGTTAGTTTTCACAAGTAACCACTTTCATTAGACACATTAAATAGCCCAGATTAAATTCATTTTCACAATTTCAGTCAGGTTTAATTCATTGGTGTTTGAATTTAATTTGGAATTGTTTCTGGTACCACCTCTCTGATAAGAAAATATTTCTGGATGTCTACTAACATACCCAACTTGCAAGTATATTGTAGCATATAAAAATTTGACAACGGCGTGCAGTTATTTGGTACAAAATATTGATTTACCTAAGTTAGTTGTGAAGGTAACGTAGAATAAAACGCTTCGTATACTCCACATTTTTAACTATCATCACAATCGTGAGCTAAGCCACGAAGGTATAAAATTTTGGTCCTCACACTACACTTTCGTGTAGGAAATCAGAGCTGAAATATTTTAGCCCAATCAGTACTCAGCTACCTCTAATGCTTCTATCCTTTTAAGCTATACGTTCTCAAAAGAATAGTTGATAGAGCATTTAAGACAAAGCAGAAAGTGCTCTACGTCGATGACATCTTCCATCATAGATGCTAGAGATGAGGGAGATGATCAGGTCTGTGCTCGAGTTATTCAGCAGAGAAAGCGCGCCGGTCAACCATGTTCGTAAATAGAGATAACTCTATTCGCCCCTTTCTACTTATTTTATTACCCTTCTGTAAAAATTGTTATGATGTGATGTTTACAGGATAAACATGACTGATTCTTGACGCACAAATATAATATGAACATTCAAGGATTAAATGGTCAAAAATCCAACACTTGAAATTAAATAAGGAAAATACAATTACTGAGTAAAAAGTTTAGGCACTTTCAAGTTAATGATGGGCAAATTTAAATGGATATGTTAACGAGATTGTACCGAAAGTTTAAGCTTTATTTAATCATCGATATTATTTGAGTTCATGCATAAAACTTGATTGAAAGGTAGGATCCAAAGTTTGATTCCATTAGGATCTTTAATTATGGCGATATCCGTAACTTTAACGTCGCTATTATATTTGAAAAAGTAAAAAAGACAAAGCCACCCCAGTAGAACGTTAAAAATCCCTTTTTCGGGTTTCGATACCTATTTATCGACAGAGGGTGGTGGCTTTCATCATAACATTCACTCGTGGAATTCTCAGAGGCGCATTAAATTAAACCATGAAATTTTTGGATTACGTTATTTAATGCTGTATTAACGGTAGGGGTGGGTTATTTTTATATTTATGGCGCGATGTTTTGGGGGTAACTATCTTTTCCCTTTTCCCCTGTCTCTCTCTCCTTCGGCGCACATTATCGTGAATTTTGCACAGTTGGTGCACGTTTGGGGTGGTAAAAGACAATGACACTCTTAAGGACTTGTAATAGGGTGCTTAAGAGAATTTTTTCAATTCTCAGAGGTGTTTTACGTTCATTAAAAATTTTGCAATTTCAATTCTCGTCTAAAATAACGACGGACGCTCCTTTATCCGCGCATCTTTAACAAAATAAAAATTTTCTAAACATTTTCTAGTTTGCGTACCCGAATTTCAAATTGACACAAAAATCAACAAAAGAAGAATGAAAAGGGCGAGGGAAACACACAAACTGAGCACATAAAACTGGTATTATAACATTGTTCCGTTTTATTGCATGCACACATGAAATTATGGGCAATCATAGCGGTAGGGCTTGAAATACAACCATAAAATACAACTCGGCGCACAACATACGAGTACGTACACACTCTCATACACGACACTCTTGTTTTGTTTCACAATATTTATTTTTGCTTTGTCACCCTGGGAATTTTATGTTTCATTAAAAAAAAGTAACGGGCGTGATGCCAGCCGCATGTTACCTGCATCATTTAAAAAATTATTTCCTCTCTCGTACCCTTTTTCCACCTTTCTCTTGGGTTTTGTCAATTTTTTTAACGAGTATGAAGCATCGAATAAAATTATTTTAAATACAAACGCTAAAAATTTTTAACTTTATCTCGAATGAAGGAATGAAGACATGCTGCAGTTGAAAGTCAACTGGAAACAATCTTCTGAATTTTTTATTCTTTGAAAATGATTGTTAATTTCGCCTCTTTCAACTTTATTTTCCAATTATTTGTCCAGCTGGACACTTTTTTCACTAACAAAATAACGCATCGTACTCCATCCGAGTCGAGCTAACGAAATTTCCATTCACTTTATTTTTCAATGCTGTAGGTATGTAACCCTCTTTCTGTTAATTGAAAATTTAATGAATTACATTGTAAAATTCATGCATTTTTAACAGCTTTTATGGAATTCGCTCGCAGAAAAAATCCCCGAAGGTTGGCGTTGTTAGATGCCCCAAGGTCGACACCAACTACTCGACTTATAATTTATTTATGAAAAAAATTTAAACCGTCTCATCTGGAGACTTAAAAACACAACAACGGTTCGACTTACCTTTCAGGAGACTTCATTCAATCTCGACAGACGTTAATCCTCCATTAGCGACCAATTGTCGCGTTAGACCCATACCAGGTGGGTAAACTTTCCTACGTAAACTATTGACCCACATCCGTTGAACAAACTTCATGAACTCTAGGTTGTAGCACTGTAAGGAAAAAACATATTTAAGAACAGCTTGTATAGACGAAGGGTGTATTGTTTGTAGGAATTAAAGTATAAGTGACAGAGCAAATTGATATAAAACAAAATGAGCTGCTAGTGAAAACATTCTGTCATCCAAAAACGAAAATGAAGTTTAATGAAGTACTGTGGAAGTAGATATCAGTGTGAACCAATTTTAAATGTCTTGCTTTCGAATTTTCTTTGAAATTGTTTATTGTCTCTGATTGTATCGGTATCATAACTGGAACAATTTAAGACTGATGGTACTGATCTTGGTTACTGGTAGTTCTGTCATATAGTACAGGAGTTATTTAAACGAACTTACAGTGGGTTTGTTCCAGAGAAAGTTCGGGGCCTGTATTTTTAATAGCAATCAATTGTTGAGATTTTGTCATTTGGTTGGTTAACTAGTGGATTTATGAACAATTGTGGAAGTGTCCGGGTAAACCTTTGTGACGATATATCTTCAATAAAGGACGCGAGTGACTGGCAGATTTATTTCCACGCACCTTACCTAACTTTTAGAGGTAGATTTAATATGGGGAAATAAATTATTACTCATAATATACGAAATAATGCAACTAATCATCGACGTCGGTAGCGAACAACAAAGCGTTCCAAAAGCGAGACCGTTTGCGCTAGGGAGCCGGCAAACAAAACCCCGTTTTATCTGCATGCGAAGAAACAGTAAACACCGAAATTAAACAGCACAAAACAAACAAACACTTAAAAAACAAAAAACTAACGCTAGTGTAGAACATTTGACAAACGGTGGGCAAACAGAACGCGGGCGGTGAAGGCGTGCGACCCCCGCGGGCGGCGGCGGCGGCGGCGGCGGCACCGGAGTCTCACAAAACATTTCCCTGAGGTGTACTGGCAACCGTCCCCTCATCGTGTTCTACACGTCAAATGACCACTTTACACCATTGTGAGGCCTAATGATGAAATATTGTTCGACTGGGAGCCGTTGAATCATCGGAATTCTGCACTGCAGTAGATGGGTGGATGGATGGTTACGAAATGCGCTTATCTACTATTGTACTGTTGCGTTTTACCCTCCTTCCCTATATTCACTAATTTACTATCCCATCTGAAAGAAACGCATACACACATATCACGACTGAGGCAGCCGAAGCGATTAACGCACATTCAGTCACTATAAATTTATACAAATCAGTATAGAATAGAATAGAATAGAATAGGCCAACATGATGTTGACACATATTTTAGTGACTAAACTGAAAATTGCCAAGTCTGAAATAAAAATAGTTTAGTCGTATTTCAGACAAAGCAAGTCAAGTTCTACCCTACGTTTTATCGATTTTCTTAGCTGGTAAATGACACATTGGCTTGTTTTCCTCATATCCAATTATCTCAAACCAATATATTGGTCGTGTAAATTTTTTTCAATAGTCTACTCGAGTTTTTTCAACTTTGCTTGCGCTGCTCGAACACCTCAATTCGTTAAACACAAAATTCTTCTGGGGAGGTCTAATATATTTCGTGGGGCCTGAAAGTATTGTAAAAAATCGTTTACATATATGTACCACACTTTTACATTTATATTACACAGGACTGATGTACTCGGCTTTCCTCCAATCTCGATAAAAGCTTAACCCTTTTTTCCACCTCCTCAAAAAGTGAAATTTGAGATCGGTGGATTTTTCTGAACCATCTGGGTTGACCTATCTACAACCGCACTAAGTTTACAGTTTCTAGCTATTTAGTAACTATTTCATAAATGTTATCCCATTTTCCACTCCCTCGTAAATTGAAACTGAGGGTTTTTAAATTTTGTTCCGTGCAGAAGTTAGAATTTATAACCACTCAAAAAGTGCCTCAGAATAATAACAAAAATAGCTTCAACTCATTTTCACAACCTCGGAAAAGAAAATTCGTAGTTGCAATTTCTTCTTAAATCATTCTTGAAGTCAATAGCGTAGAAAGTTTAAAGTTTCTACGCAAGAAAGCGAATTTTTAGGAAACAAGTGTTTTACGACGAGGACTTGAGGTTGAAACTCTCGTTTTCGATCATCGATTGATTGCGAGCGAAAAATTAATTTTGTTCAAAATGGAACGTTACAATATGCTTAATTTCAGCTTCAAGCTATCCCAGATCTCTTGATTTTTCGAAGTTTGTGACCCACCACATTTTCAGATTTATATGTTAAATATTTTTATAAAAGCATTTTCAAAATCTTGCATAAATACATCACCTAGTGCAGGCAGCCACAGTGTCAAATAAATAGACATTCCAGAATTATTTTCAAATTGAAAATAAGTAGTTGAAGGGTCTGGTATTTAGTATTGTGTTGATATTCAATGGACATTCTTCTTTGGATTTGTGAATAAGGGCGTTTTTAAATTACTTCACAAGTCAAAACTGGTTTAAATTACATTTTATACGATTTGTTGATAAAGTTAATTTATCTAACTGCCAAAGAGATGCATTAACTATTAACGCGTTTTCTCTGAATGGTTTATTAATGAGAATATTAATAAAGATTGAATTATTAACATGCCAGGAATTATGTCGTAGGTAAATTAAATGCGAGATGAATTATTAAGAAGGACCACGAGTAGGAAGTTGTATTTAAAAATTATAATCAACAAATCTGGACAATGAGAATTAAGACAAACGATAACACCGAAAGTGTAATGTACTAGAAATAATTGTAAAATTAATAAAACAAACACTATGTCATACACCAATATAGCAAGTAGAATAAATGTCTGTGATATACTGGTGGAAGACTTTGTGCCTGTTTCTTATTGAACGTAAGACTCATCAGTGCACTAACGTGCATACCTCTCCGTGCATTAGCTATTACAGCAATGCTTTTAAAATGCCACTTAATGCAAATTTCTTAAGAAAAGTCATGACTTCGGTTAAACCTGCATTTCAATTTAAAACTGTTAATCCCAGATTAAAGACCATTAAGGGTTATGAGTGACCATTATTTGCAGAAAGAAGCCCATTATCAAATGTATTGCACGTGTACGTCCTTTGATTAGAGTAAATAATATTAACAATGAATGTTCTCTTTCCAGATGGGCCACATGGACGGTCTCGAGATGCTGGATCCGATCTCCTCCTCATCGATGACGACACTGACCCCCATGTCCGAGACCCCCAGTCACATGCACACCGCCTACGGAATGAACCACGTGATGAACCATCACCATCACGGGGGTCCCCACGGGGCGCCTGCCCACCACCCAACCCACCACGCCGGCCACCCAGCTGCCCACCACCCGGCCATGGCGGCGGCAGCGGCGGCAGCTGCCGTCGCCGGCCTCCACCCCGATGCCGACACCGACCCCAGGGAGCTGGAGGCCTTCGCCGAGAGGTTCAAGCAGAGGAGGATCAAGCTGGGAGTGACGCAGGCTGACGTAGGTGAGTTTCAATGTCAGTATCAGTATTACCATCTATTTATAGTTGTGTATTTGTATTGTGTGTTCTTAAAATATGTATTTTGGGAGGTGGTGTGTGCGCTTCCACTTATTTTATATCTTGCATTTTTGGGGTATTGCGTGTATCGCTTGATAGTGTTTCATTTTTCTTAATCACACTGAGCTAGACGTTCCATTTACCGGAACCAATAGGCAAACTTGTAATGGCGCTCTATTCAACCTCTTCTTTTTATGGTGTTCCTAATAATACCGTATTATTCTCATAATTTTGATTCTAAAGGCGAATGAGTTTAATGCAGTAGTTAATTTAATCATAGACAATTTTTATGCTAGTTTCTAAGTATTCAGGGCATGAAATCCATTGACGCAATAGATCGTCTTACTTTTAAATGAGCTGAGTATGAAATTTTATGTAGTACATGCATTAAGTAAAAATTTAAGAATACCATCTCAAAGTGTCAATGCAAGCCATGTCAGACATGATATTTCTACGTAACCTAGCCTGTATGGGATGTAATTTAAAAGATTTAAAAGAGAAGACGAGGAAAACAACAAGTTTACCAAACAAGAGAAAACCGATTTAAAGAAATTTTTAAGAAAATGTCGAACTAAATAAACCCAACATTTTTTAACAAATTTTTCCCTCCCTCTAAAAATAAAGGTACCGTCAAAATTTGCCTCCAGAACATGAGCGATTTGACTCATATTTGGCTGGCGTTACTTTCTTAGTGTTATTACTTCAATTCAACTTTCTGTTTGTCATTTACGTTTATTTATTTCTGCGTTAATGCGGGAATACATTGAATAGCTAAAAAATTCACACACTTTGTTATGTCTGTACCAATTAATGACGCATGTATTCGGGTGTAATTCGGGGTAATGTAAGTAGCATCGCATGCGTTTATCAAATATACAGATAGGAATATTCGATCAACATATCGCCGATCTAGTAGATGTAGCACAGGGTACATGTACTGCTTTGGAGCGAAATGGAGCGATTAACGAAATGTGTGTCTCTATTTAACGAAAACACCTACACTTTTGGTAATTCAGGAGAATGGCATTCTATTAGCGTTGTACAATAAATATTATTATGGACTTTTTTGCAAAGTGTTTGCACATGCTAGATAAGATTTTATGCTCAATCGCCTCGTGCTAAGCTGGCCGCGTCCGCTCTAGGCGAATTTGCTGTTTGCACTTTATATGTCCATCACGGATGATCCAACCACGGTGAAAGGTGTAAACATTGTGCTTACCTAACTTTTATCCAAAATGAGTATCTGTGCCGTAAAGCCACTTTTCATGAAGTTATTAAATGATTCCATTCATAGTGAAGCGGCTGAGGCAGGTCTATGCATTCAGTCTGTAATCAACCATTTGGTAAATAATATTCTGGTAGAAAAGTTTGTAAATTCTTCGAAATACATGCATAGAAATGATGAGTGTCTTTGAAATAACAAGTATGAGGAGCAAACATGAAAAGCGAATTCCTTTAGACCTTTTTATACTGCTTCGCGGGACTTCAGGAATAACCAGCAACTAGCTACAAGTTGGTACTCACAGGTAAAGCACCAAAACAAGTTTCTTTCATTCACTAGTTTTACATGGTGTCATTTTTTTAACAAGTAACAATTGTAAATGACAATAAACCTGAATATCACTCATCCCCAAATGATTCTTGCATACAGCAAAACGGCGTGAACCAACTTTCCTGTACGATTTTCTGAATGGTTAGTGATCACATTGTATATATGTAGCTGGGCAAAAAAAGAGTTTTATGATACAGAGCGTAGTATCCTAGTAAATGTTATTAATGGGCTGAAAGTATTAGAGAGATAGTGCAGGTATAGAGAATTTCCTACAGAAGTAGCTGACGTTATTTTGACATTTGAGCAAGAACAGTTGCATATTGAGATGCTTCTCAATGAGGTTAAATTGATAGATCCAGCGGCAGCTTGATATACGATTCCATACGGTTCCATTCGAACCTGGCATATAGTAGGAATGTTACTAAGTGAGCACGAATAAAGTCTGGTGCTAACTTTATCCCAGAATGCAACTGCACACGTTTATATGTCAAATTAACGTTTTTGGACATTTTGTATACCTGCAACATTACTCTATTAACTTATTTAAAAGTAATTCAATCCACATCACGTTAACGACTACCGAAATCTATTAAATCCTCCATCCAATACCTTTCACTGCGAATGCATCATCCGCGATGAACGTGTAATTGAGCGCAAAGTGTGAATTCTCCATTGGGGCCGGGGTCGAGAGCCCCACAGGAAGCGCCCCCGACGCTAACGAGGCGTTTTCCGTTGTTCCAGGCAAGGCGCTCGCGAACCTCAAGCTCCCCGGAGTCGGAGCCCTCTCTCAGTCGACGATATGCAGGTTCGAGTCTCTGACACTCTCCCACAACAACATGATCGCCCTGAAACCGATCCTCCAGGCTTGGCTGGAGGAGGCGGAGGCGCAGGCGAAGAACAAGCGCCGCGACCCGGACGCGCCGAGCGTCCTTCCTGCTGGCGAGAAGAAGAGGAAACGGACCTCAATAGCGGCCCCGGAGAAAAGGAGCCTCGAGGCGTATTTCGCTGTACAGCCGAGGCCTAGCGGCGAGAAAATTGCTGCGATAGCCGAGAAGCTCGACCTCAAGAAGAACGTCGTGCGCGTCTGGTTCTGTAACCAGCGACAGAAGCAGAAACGTATGAAGTTCGCGGCGCAACACTGACCAGACGTTAACTTCGGTTTCCCCGTTAACTAGTAAATGCCCCGCTCAGTAATTACATGTACGGTTGATGGACAAGATGAGATGAATCGCAAGAAAATCCTAGTACTCACTACACCCTATAACTTTCCCTCTGATAGATTCTTTGAGGCGGGCGAACTGCTAGCGAAAACAGACAGTGATAAACAAGTGTTCTAGAGTGCTCCCTTAGGTGATTTACCGCGCATTTCTAAACAACCGCTACCGGAAAATGCATCGTCGTGAAATTTCCATGTCACTCATTTAATGAGAAACATTTTTAATGTAAAAACTGGTCGTTAACTTCAGCAGCGCTCAAAGAAATAGAAAACTGAAGTACCTCGTAAAATTAAAAATCACAGTTTATTTAAGTCCCTTGACATTTTCCACCTGTCTTTATCGTTAGAATCTGTATTCACTTTAAACCCAATAGACGTTTTCAGCATTTTTCCACAAGACCCTTCTGTCATCTCTTCCTACTTATTTTTCTAACCTTTCTAACTATTTCATCGTATATAGTTCAGGGTAAGTTAAACCTAACAATTTCCCTTTCATTCTTCGTTGAGTCTCTTGAACTCCCACTATTATATTGTCGTTTAAGGGGCCACATCATTGGTTAAATTAGTGCTTAGTGCTTAGTTGCCATGTATTGATGGAACATTTCTCTCCACGGCATTGCTATTCTCTAATTCACATGCGATTTTCGTCCGATTTCCCTCGGTTAACAATCTATTGTTTCGTCTTACAAAACTTCTACTATTGCTTTTACCGACTGAAAACAAAGCGATCACATAATATAGAAACCTGTACTGCTAAAAGTCGCACACACTCATTTCATTTTAGTATTTGAGCTTTATTTTTCATTCACCTAGCTGAGGCTAACGCACAATTACTGTATTAAAAATATTTCCTGTTAAATGACGGATTTTAAATAATTATCGCTGTATTAACGTTGAGAAAGTCTTCGAAGTGAATTTTCCAGTCCTGTTCAACGATAATGGGACAGATATACTTATGTATTTAGGTATACGAAATCAAGCTGTAGATAACACGGAAAAAATCCACATTCTTGCACGAGTCGAAACATGTGTCCAAATCGTAATAATTATTAAAGCCTGTAGTACTACCAATAAGACAAATTCTTGATGAAGAAATCATTCTCTTCACCCCAAAAAACACAACTTACACACTTTATTATTTTAACACACGATAATCTTGATCCAAACTTGTAATATACCCACAGCAACGATTTGATTCATTCGATGTATCAATTATTTGAATTACATAATTTGTATGGATTTACCATTCTGAAGATTGTTTGATAACTTTAATTTCCTTTTTTAGAAAGGTCATATTATAAAACCAAGAACTCATTTAAATTCGCTCCATTTCAATAACAAATAAGAAGTGGACACACATTTACAAGTTTCGTTCAAATGCTAAATTAAAATAGGCTAAAGATGTTGGAAGATTTTTCAGCGGTGTTATCCGTCGCTCGGATTCGTATCCATTCGCAGTGCGTGTAAACATACGAACTTTATCACCATCTTAAACTAATGCATTTATTTGCAAATTCCTACTTTCCTACACGATATATTGTTTCCTGAAAATTCGACGACCATTAATGTACTTAAGTGATACTAGTAACGGGATTTTCTTGTCCCCTTTTACATGAACCAATGAATTGCTGAAGTTCCCGCTTTTATGCTCCATTCGGCAATTTAGAATATGCTCAATGCACCTGTACATATTGAATGACACATAACGTACCTTGATTCAGTTTTCAACACATTAACAACGTTATCTTTTAAGTAAGTGCAAATTATTAAGGTTTTATTTCGTAAGCGTGCACAAGATGACTAATGTAAGACCTTCCACATCACCCCTTAGCGCGATTCGTGAATGATTCACAATTTTATAAACTTACCAATGAAATATTCAACGGCGAATTCTATCACCGTCTTCAACAACGTAAATTTAAAAATTTCTAGTGCCCCTAATTCCGAAATAGATATCTATTATTCAAATTATATTCAAACATCAAAGTTACTGTCTCCAGCCTTTATTCTAAATTTAAATCGGGGAATTATTATTGCATTATTTAAAACGTATCGAATCTGATCGATTGCGATACCTTAGAACTGTTTAAAAATTAATGTTCCGCTCTTAAAAATCGTTAAGTGGGATTATTTTTCAATCGCCTGTATTTAGTATTTTTAGTATTACAGCCCTCGTTTAGAAGTAAAATTCAAGTTAAGTTTTCACCATTTTTAAAAATTTATAATCTTTCATTCAAGTTGAGTAAAAATTCTGAATGACGTCTAGAGAGCAGCATTTTTCTGATTCCATTCTGGAGGTAATTAACAAAAATTCTTCTTTCACTTTTTGGTCTCGAATTAATTTGAAACAGGTGCCAATGTGTTTTTGCATTTAATTCCTTAACTCTAGTCAGCATGTGATTTATTTAGTATTATTATTTATTTGTTAATGTATTGAAATACATCTTGTAATATACAAGTATAGTACAACTTTTTATACAAAGATCACTTGAATTATTTATTATTAAGTTGTAAATATACGATTACTAGTCAGTGCATATAAAGTACATAGAATCTAGTTCTATTGCATCGTAAAATATAAATAAATATTTAATAAACAATTTTACATAGCACCCACAGTATTATAAAAAAATGAAATTAAATCAGTATTTTGGACTGAGGTGATATTTACCTGTAAATTTTAATACATAAAAAAGTGCAATATATTTTAGGCAATATTAAGCATGTAAAAATAAAAGTGACATGTACATAGACTTATTGTTCCGATGTAAGCAATAATAGTTTTTAACAAAAATTAAAGGAAGCTTTGATTTAGTAAGGGGGCATATAGTTGAACCACGATTCCAATTCGATATTTAAAAATCGAATATATGTAAAGAACCACTAACATTTAAGCGAAACATGCGCGTACATCTGCCCAGTAAATTGCTCACTATATATTAAATTCTTCACATTATATTTGGTTCATTTCAGTTTTACCTTATGCCCTATTACCGCTCTGATTTCAGAAGTTTACAAATCCTTTCCACAGGGTAATAAACATATCACAATTTACAGAACCTAACATATCAATTCAATTTCATGAAAACGATGTCACTATATTTTTATAAGATTTTCTCTATATTTCGAAGAAATACGTATGGATAGCAGTACAATTGTAATTTTCATTCTTCCAAATTTCTATTAGTGACCGGAAAATATGGTGACATCTGTAGGATAAGAAGGGAAATGTTTTTGTAAATATAAAATTAGTTATACATAATATTCACTTTGTACATAGGATTCGTATTTGACGATCGTATTGAACAAAATAGAACCCCAAGCAGGTTTCGAAATCAACTGAACGATCATAAATATAACGTCGACGAAAAGATTATGTATATCCGCTTCCTTACTATTTGTTCGTTAAGTTTCCTTTCTCCATTCGACAGTAGCAATCAAGAGCTCACTAATAAATTAACTGAACGATCGATCTGTTTTGTTTTTTCAATTGAATCTTCTGTAACTTTCAGTGGTTGACTTATGTAATAAAAGTACAATTAAGAACAAATGACTTTTATTTACTTCACACATGTAGAGTTTTCAGGGATTTGTGCCAGATATGAAACTGAATAGATTCTGGGTAAGTATGTTGTTTAAGGCAAGTTTTTCGAAAGTTTTGTTCGATTCGATCTGAATCGAATACACGTCACCCGTTTAAAGGTGTATTAATTCAACGCAAATAAAGTATTTCCCTGTCAAAACGCATAGCGGTTAATGATAGAGTCGGTATTGGAACAGTGCGGTAAAGGTACCGTTTAAAATTTCCGTATAATTAATAAGGTTGTCGAGAGAAGGTGATACTTTTCTTGTACGTTATCCATGACGAGATAATTAGGGTTAATTTTGTATCGATCGGGATCGAAGATTTCCGGAAAATGTTCCGTACGAGCGTGTAGGAAAATTTCATTGTAATCCGTCGGGTTCATTCAAAATTTATTCAAGCCGAAATGTGGCGAATGATACACTTAAAGAGTGTGTGACAGTTTGACTGACCGAACAAGAGCACAGAGCACGGCCGGCACATCTATTATGTATTTCTCTGGTCCCAGACTCAATCACGTTCGTCGACTCGTTGATGGATACCCGATGGACTTTGGGGTTAGGGGTGCATCCAACTTTTCATCGGACACACACACACACTCGCGCGCACGTACACACAAATACACCAAGAAATAGACAATTGTAACCTTTGCATTGTTAAAACGACACGCGTTACCTTTAAAAGGCCTGTAATTATCGTTTGTGCCGTCCATCTATGTAGATGTAGCATGTATTAAGTATTTAGACGTCGCCGCGTAGAAAAATAACGAAAATGCCACAACGCGCCGATAATTCACTGCACGATTTTAGCTTAAAATCAATATCGAGAATTTAAGTAAGTATCTATCTATAAGTTCTAAACTTACACAATATTTTATGCTCAATAAGTACCAAAAATTGAATGAAACAATGGCAAAAAACATTTGCCTTCGAGTAGAAGATTCAGAATTTAACCCAAAAAAAAAATGACGCTGGCAGGTTAATCCACTATTAAAATCACACACGTTAATACATTTTCTATTCTGAGTTTCAGACTGGTCTATTTCACCTAGTTCACTATGTTACGCTTATGTGCTCGGCTTTTTTCTGAACTTTAGAGCAAACTGATGTTTCTTCAAAAATATTTGATTCCACGGAAAAGTATTAAATTTCGAATACGAAAATCCACTTCAATTATTTTACCAACTGTAGGAATGTCTCGAATTTCCACAGATCCAATAAGAATTTATAAAACGTTTAAATGTACAATAACCATATTCTATACATTTGAAACATCTTTGCGGCAGGTAATTTTCTCTTATTCTATATGATTTCCATCCAATTTCCAATTTATTATTTTGTAATAAAGTTTTAATACATGCTGAATCCATTAGGATTTTAGCAGATTGTTTACTTTTGTCGTTTATTGAAACAGGTCAACAAAATTAAAAATAAAATGGTGTCACCGATACTTAAACATAATTCTAAAGAACAAATATGTAGTTTATATCAACAACATCACTAACATTGAATGATCAAAAGTACGCACAGTTTTTAATCTACTCATATTGATTGTTTCTTTTCATCTGTAGCCATTCAACTTGTTTATATTTGTTATTCATTCTATTAAGAAAGTAAGTAAATAAAACCTGGAAGATGTTGTCTTCAAAACAATCGTGGTTAAACGACACGAACACTTTCTGTTACGTTTGTAGCGGGTGTACTGTAAAAAAGTTCTAAAAACCAATACCTGAATTCTGTGCAAATTGCGTATTTTGCTCACTTTAACTTGAAAATGAAAGCAGTTAAACCATTGATTCTTAATAATGTTTGCAAAATGTGCAGGGAATGGTTCAGGTTAAGATTGGTGTGCCTAAGACTTCAAGGCAGCTAGAAAAACCCTTTCATAGTAGCCATTTTTACTTAGTGAAGGTATATAATATCAGCTGGAAAGCCCTAACATCATTATTATATGTCTCCAAGATAAGCAAAGTTTATACTAGGAAGAAAGATAATTTTGAAGCTACGTCACTAGACTAAAACAAACTGACTTGAAAGAAATGACTTGATGAAAAATAATTTTTCCTCTGTTGCACACGAAATTGCCAATAAGGAAATAGTTTGTCAAAGCTTTAAACAACAATGGTTCCTGTTTAGATTACACATCGACGTGTCTTCCTGGCTTGGTTCAAGGAGAAACCCAAGACTGGCAGTTTCGATGTTTCGCAAATTAAGCTTTTGATGAACGATAACAATTTCGTCCATTCAGTGAGTAAAAGTTTCCTATGGAATTACAAGTCCGAAAGTTATCGCGAATTGGTACGATACATTCTGAAAAGTTTCTCGCGTTTCTCTAACTCGAATGTAATATAAGAATTAAAATGCATTACCTTCACAATCAACTGGAAAAATTTCCACACAACCTTGGCTCTTACTGAGAGCGACAAGGAGAGCGATTTCATCAGGACCAAAATGTAGAAGAAAGATTCTAGAGCCGATGGAACGATGGCTGATTACTGCTGGAGTATCATGCGTCAGTGGCTGGAAAACAAAGAAAGAAAAATGAATCAGCATAACGAGAATATGCAAAAATAATTTTACTCTTTCCATCGCCAATTCCACTGCAGACCTATGTTATCCTCATATCATATACAAAAGATAAAGTGCCATCAAGAATGTGATAAAACAACCTAATTATGATAACTATTTTTATCAGGATTTGTAACGCCATGTAACAAATGTCAAAATAAAACTATAAAATATGTATTTTACTTCGAACACTAGGAAATCCCATTGAATTTGTCAATATTTGTAGGAAAATAAAAAGAGATGAAATGCTTCCTTCTTTTTTATGAACAATAAGAATTATTACTTTGACATTCGAACGTACAAAAAAAACGCAAACAGCCATGCACTTCTCACGGATAATGAAAAGAGTCAATTACCATTGATGGTAATTAGACATCGTTAAATTGTATTTACCGTCACCGGACGGTCCTGCATCGATCAACAATAATTAATGAAGGTTTGTTTAAGATCACGAACGCCATCACGAAACCGGGAAAATTTCTAATGGAAATTCGGTATGGAAAGATCCTCCATTTGAGAGAAGAAGACAGTCAATCGAGGTCAGAAACGGAGGCGAAGCAACGAAAAAGCATTTAGAGTTCTTGTCTGCTCATTTAGTGTATCAATTCGTCCCTATGCAGTATGCTGAAAGCATTAAATATTCATGGGTATATTGCCTTTGCACTTATTATTTGAGTGGACGGAAAAAGGAATAGTAGCAGTTTTTGTTCTCTTTATAATCGATAATTTATTATTTATGTAACGCTAAAGCACTAGTACTTTCATGTTTAAAGTATTGTTATTATTTATATTATTATACATATTTACAACATATACTCACAACTCAGAGCTACCGGTAGCATTCAAATTTTGTAACCACAACTTGACCTAAAAGCAGCAGTTTATTTTTTGGCGAACGCACCTGTAAGTGCATCCGCCAGATCTACACTTTTGTTATTAATGGAAACAATTTTACTACATACAACAGACATGTCGTTGCAATAGTTGTCTTGGATGAAATGTTCAAAACGGCGGTTTCTTTCTGTATGCATGTAATAGGTGTGAGTTATTTATGTTCATCCACTTAAAGGAATCGAGTCTAACGAGAGTGAATCACAAAGAACGGGCGACAGAAGGTAAGTGCAGAACGAGCGTAACACAATGAACGTCACATTCGCCGTCGCGTTCCGTTCCCCGTACCGTATATAATCAGCAGTTCATATTTGTATATAATTTGTCCTTATAAAAGGGCTCCCTCATGTATCGCTTACAATGTGACAGACGGTCCTGTGAGACGAACCCCATAATGGACCGGCAGCCTCTAGCAGATCCGCCTGGATCTCTGTTTGTATAACCATATGTATATCGTACGCATGAATACTTTTAAAAGGGTCACTTATCTTTACATTCCTCGACTTCTATTCACCGTTCGAGCTCTTTTATTACATGTGATTTCTCTCGGAAAGGAGCGGAGAAGAAAAGGGGGAAAGAGATCAAACACCGAACCCCCGCGCGCGTACCGGCCTCCTTTCAAATGTAAACAATCTTTTTCTAGTACCTGTTATACTCTCGCAGGCCCTACCCTTAAATATTTTCAGCGAAAAATCTGACGCGGCGAATCGGTATTTGGAAAATCAACTGCACACACAAATCTCGACTATTTTGCAGAGGGTATTTGCTATAACCAGGAATGTGGCAACTAAACTCACTCGTCCATCAAACGCAATGTTCTCTAGTACATGCATACAATGACGCCACATACTCTACAAGTTTGCTACAATATTTATATATATATATATATATATATATATATATATATATATATATATATATATATATATATATACTATACTAGAAAGACTTCCTTCATAAAAAACGGCAGACTGTTCTAATACCCACATTCCTTCAAGGAAATTTCCTTGTTACCTCTTTAGATACTGTACCATCTATACGTTACCGTAATCTGATAAGCCGGTAACGGTTTTCGTTGCAGTTTACAAAATTTGCTGCTTAAGGTGCAATCAATACAAGTAATGTTAGATGCACCTAATATTTCCAGATTTCCAACAAATAATTCAACCCATCACTTTTATCAAGCTTCAGCTAATAACCCAGTATTAAACGTGTAGTGTGTGACAGTCAAAATTCTCGTTTTCCTACATATTTGATGATGACCAAGCCACTACTGTAATCAACTAAGTGATTTATGTACTATTAAAAAAAATTCACAATCGACGCCGATTCGGTCAAATAAGGAAAAATATTTTTCTATACGCAACATTGTATCGATTGATTCGCACTAGTTTTATTACAAAAGTCACTTTTGAATTCCCCTTAAAATACGACCACAACCGCAACATCAAGAACGAGAATGTCATGCACGATACAATCGAATGCACGTTCGTATAGTCCTGCGAACCAGAAAATCTTTATTTGATTCCCTTGTATACTCTACTAGGGTCCGTGATATATCGTGTGTTTACCTAAAGGGGACACCTGTACCTCTCTTCCGGTCAGGAAATGACGTCCGGAAAACCCGGCACGGTCAGTTTACCGGAGGAAGTGTACCTTGACCAGGCCGACGGGGGGCATCGATAGGGGAGGCTTTTCAATTTTGCATTTCACGGCTGTACTTACAGGTGGGATATCGAAGAGTCCTCGTCTAATTCTAACTCTCCCGGACTGTAATATCGCATTAAGGCCCCCTCGCCCCCTCCGCGTAATCCACCCCATCCCTATAACAATCCTGCAAACATGTAAACACTAATGCATCCCGTCGTGCTTGTGTCAGGCGAGAAGAGAGCATGTCCTTCTATCTTAACTGTCATCCGACCATTACGCTCCGTAATAAGTTTAAATCTCATAAGGCTTAGAGGGATAATTATCGCAAATTGATAAAGTGTTGTATGGGTGCCGGCGAATAAAATCAACTCGCAGAGGAGATGAGGCGACAATCGACGGATTAATCTTTTATTATATTTTTTCGATTCGGTGAGTTGAATCGGAGAGGCGGAAGGGTTTAAAGAGGTTTTTGTTGATGATTTTCGAGGGGACGGATTAACTGCTCTTTTTAGTACGTTTCGATCACCCCCTACGTTATAAGCGAATCGATATTCCGTAGTAAACATCGGAGGCTGCTTCCGTACAAAACAAAATTCGTCTAAATACTGTCATACTTTAATGTTCGTAGAAATGGATCAAGAATGATCAAAATTGTTTCAAAACAAAATGCAGGGCTTGAAATAATTTTTAGTCATATACTCCGTCAAGAATAAAGATTTAACGCAAGGCATTCCACAAATACAAAATGAAGTATGAATGTAAATAGGACCTGAAAATAAAATTATACCAAACAGTGGTTAGATATGCACAAATATATAAATCAGAAACACTGTAATTAACGAATAGGGACAATGATTGAGAAAGTAGAAGAATTTCTGAAGAAAAAATTAATGGCAACGTTATTTCCCCTGCAACCTTACATGTTTTATTAATAAACTATTGCAGGCCCGATCACAAACCTAAGAGGGCATACATTGTGTTTAAAAATTTTTAAATCAATCAAACTTTGTTTAATAATTTCTACTCAGAATCAAAATGGTCCATAGAAATGAGTAACATTTAAAATATGAAGTAATGAAGAAATATTTAAAAAAAAAATCTCAGAAATCTAACCCCTTTGAGTATCTGAGCAATTTAATGCCATATTCCACAGGAGAATAAATAAATCTTATTAATTTAAACTTTTTGTCAGAGATTATTCAACCACAATTAAAGGTCAATGTGTCAATGTTAATATACAGGGTAACACATAAAACTGTAATTAATTGCTGAAGTTATGCCTATATTTATGATTTTCTCGGAAAAATTGTTATGTGACGTACGGATTTTTTTTATATCACCGTTAAAGGAATAAAAACCTCTATTAAACAAAAAACAAAATTAGGGATTCCATTATGGGGACACAACGAATCTCAACATAAGGGCTCGTTAAGGAAATGTTGTACTCTAAAAGAAGATGACGTCATAACTGGAAAAAATCAGTGCTATGACTAAAACACCTTACTTACTTTAAACACAAAATCTACCTGCGACAAAATTTTCCTTCAATTCAGCCAGTTCACAAAAAAATTAATTTCTGACTTCACTGTATATAAATAAGAAAAATCACATTCATAAAATAATCAAAAGAGATTGAAATGAAATAATGAGAAAATTAAAGACTATTATTAGATCAAACTATAATAAATACCAACCAATAAGAATTAAAGTAGTATGGAAAATGGAACCTGGCAGAAATCCAATAAGCCTTAAAAAATCTTCTGAAAAGATTTCTATGGCGCAGTTTAAAGTTTTTTAATTTCTTTCTCATTTTGAATTTATATATAGCAACAGCTTCTTTCACTAACAGAACCAGATGAATTGGATAACACTCTATAGGCACGTGACTTATTACAACTATATTTTATTGCAATTACGACTTAATTAAAGCACGCATACTTAAAATACTTGCATCACTTTAAGCCGTAAGTTTTGAGTCTAGGGCTAAAATTTTAAGCCAATGATAATGGCCGAAAATAGTTTTTCGTTTTTATTTTAACAGAAAAAAATAAAAAAATTACGAAACCTACAAATTTCAGTTTTGTTGTCAATTATCCAAAGTATGCATTTATCAAATGAGATAAATGAATAAAAATGGTAGTCGCGCCCCGTAGGTGGCAGCACTGGCCCTTCCAGCAATACACCCCAGTATTGTGTACAGTATCATGTGTATGGACGTGCGGGGTTCATTGAAAACAGATTAACAGAAGCCTAGGGGCGGGTGGTGGTAATTTGATAATGCACTGGGCCTCCCCGGAGTACGGATCATTCTCCTGGGACAGCCTTGTGCCCTTTGATTTACACTAATTTTAAACATAACATCTGATCTAACCTTATTAAAAATTAATCTGCAAATAGTAACGACGATTGACAAAGAAGTAGGTAGAAGTGCAAATGGAAACGAAAACGAAGGGGTTGCTCGGGGATGAGATCGGAAAGTTTTATGTACGTTAAATCTGCCAGTTCCGCATTCGGTGGTTTTTTGAAGAAGCAGTGTTGTACGAAGGGAGAGGCAGTTCGTACATTTTGCTGACCAAAAGGAAAGGTTGTTATATATTCTTTCTATAAACTGCACTTCCGACCGCCAGTAGCTGTGAATGATGCAGAAACAGCAATTTTTATGAAAAATTTAATAACGCCTTATATAACGCTGCCCTCTTAAATTTTTCTGGATTCGCCCTTAGGAGCAAAATTAAATCTCGAATTTACTACCCTTAAAAATGTCTTTATAAATATACACGTGCGTCATTTCACGAATAAAATCTCCATGAAGGAGCGTTCCCGACAATTAAATCAGAGAAAAAAATAGCTTCTTTTCTCCCAGCTACTCTCGCCTCTTTCTCTCGTTAAAAATTTAATCAAATTTAAAACACGTTCATTCCGGGCAATTCTTAAAGTAATATTTCTTTCCTCATCCGAAATTCATGACGACGAACAACTTAACTAGTAAATTAAGAAATTAACGTATTCCCACTTGTATGGTTTATTGTGGCTTTACTTATTCAGGACGGGCTCACTCGGGAATCATGCATTCTATATTACCAACCAGTTCGTGAAATGTCACGTCGTTACTTTTTATTCTCCCTCCTCTCTGATTCACCTTTAATTTTTTCGACTTTCTACCTTTTGCACATTGTTTCCAACTCGCCTTACAGAGAAAGAACTTCCAGCGCCACCGAGCGACGAGAACTTTTCTAATTAATTACTTTACAAGACCAAAATTAAACAATTAACTGTAGTTTAATTCTTTGACCGCCTGATTACGGGAAGTATGTACGAAATGAAACGTTTTTTACGCAGAAATAACGACAAACGTTTTGAAATTAATTCGGAACTGCGAATAAAATTACTTCTGATCTTAAACTACAAAGACTCATTACACGTACAGAGAAAAATGATTTCATTAAATTGGTTTTTTTGGAATATAAAATTATTTATACAGGTACTACGTATTTCAGGTCGTTCATAGAGTTTTCAATTGTCGAAACTGGTGCGCACTAGCGCACATCCAATGTATATTTATTATTGGTTATTTGAACAATTTAGGT
This sequence comes from Cryptocephalus primarius, assembly GCA_963576515.1. Classification (NCBI taxonomy): domain Eukaryota; kingdom Metazoa; phylum Arthropoda; class Insecta; order Coleoptera; family Chrysomelidae; genus Cryptocephalus; species Cryptocephalus primarius. The sequence goes on along the minus strand of OY754936.1, from coordinate 1,247,663 downwards.
TTGTTCGATTGGTAGAGTAATTCCGCTTCCTCAATTATTGAAAATTTCTGTCTGCGATGAGAGTCAAAAATATAGGGCACATTTGGACTGTTAGAAGGAAGATGGCGGCAACTTCTACATCTATATTTTCATGACGTACAAAAAATAACTAATGAGAAAACAAAAAAATAACTATCATTTTATTATATTAGTAAATTTATTTTCAAATGGTACTTTTTGTCCGTTTCTCCGACGTTAATGATTTTTGATTGATGATATTTTCCGTATGTTGTGTGCTTCTCTTGGTATATGAAATTTGTTTTCCAGATCTTTACTTATTTGGCTCCGCATACGTTTTTCATTTTTATATTTTTTTTTTTTTTTTTGACCAATCAACCACAAGGAGCTCTCCATTTTGTCCATAAGAAATCTACTTTCGTCGTACATTTTTCAGAAGATCGGCAGCAGAAATTATGACACTTTTAAGGTTTTCCGGGTCGTTGATTACTAATCTGCCATCAGATTTTCAAATTAAAAATGGCGAGTAGCTGTCCCTAAAAATGCATAAATTCGATATTCTCCGCTAAAATTACGTATAAATAAGGGGTTTATGCAGTCACTGAATACGAATTTCCCTTCAGATTTTCAATAATAAAGATGGCAGAACCAATATAGCGGATAAATGAAAAATTCGATACTGTCGGCTGATATCAATTCTGATGGCGGATTTGAGGTCACTAGGTCAAGACGCATTCGGTAATGTAACCTAAATAACGTTCGTTTCGCATAATAAATACATATTTTCCAGAAATTCCCATTTCATAGAAATTCCAAAATGGTTGTAGGGTACACCAGGTTGGTCCTGTCGTCCTGAATTCCAAGAGTATGAGGCCAAGTTTCTAACCAGAAATATTGAAACTTTTCCTATCGGCCAAATTGGACCGACCTTTATGAATTTTGAAAATCTGATGCCAGATTCCTAATCAAGGATCATGCTTATGATCATTTTGCATTGATCTCCTGAAAAAAAGTGATTAGGGAAAGATTTTGGAACATTGAATCAGATTTTTGAGACAAAAGGCAACGTGAACCTCAGTCGACTGATTTTGACCTCCAACTTAAATTCATAATGTACAAATATACTGGAAACTTTTTCGGAATAGATTTGTCTTTGCAGGTTATTGGTACATTTAGCAACAATGCTGATTCCTGGCGACTATAAAATTTTTTGAGGTTAGGTCGAAATGAAGAGGTAGCCGACCAATTCCGACTTCAGATTCGGACCGAGCAGGTTAAAAATACATATTGCACCCTGACCAGACAACATTTTTCTTTTGTGTGCCCGTGTAATCGGTATAATTAGGCGTGGTAACGGGGTGCCTTTTTCCGGCGCCTATAGCCTCGGATCCTATAGGTGTAACGAGTGTTTTGTAGCGCATTATAAATTATTAAACCAATGTCTTTTGTCTTGAGCGAGTTTAATAGCTGCGGCCAGAGGACGGTTTGACACATCACAGGGTGGAAGCGACGAGCGCCCCACCGCCAGGTAAGCGATCGGTCCTGGAGGCAAAGTCTGGAGTTAACCGGCGCATTTAGGTGCTCATGAAGTATGTAAGCCTCTGTATAATTCAGCAGTTCGACCCCGTGTCAGCACACTTGACTGGCACACAAATCTTCTTTCCGACCGACCTAACAACCGTCGCTTTTGCAAAACAAATCAGCAGAAAAGAGAGGAAAGAGGAGGAGGGCCTGAAAGAGGAGAAAAAGAGAGAGAGAACGAAGTAATTTTTAGCAGTCTGGGATATCAATTTCACGTGAAGGAACGTGGGAGGACTGTTAGAAGGGGTTGACGTCGATCGAACAGATTTTTCAAATCCCAAATTTAAACCGTCAATAATTCATCCTCCTAATCCACATCTCCACCGTGTACCGTATAATTTTTATAACGATCAGCTACGCTCGGTAATAATTCCGTTAGTGATAGATTGTTTTGCGGTAAATATTTAATCTGTTGAATGTCTACAACAAAATTTGGATTGCATGACGGCGAAAAGATCGAATAACATTTGAGGAAGTCTTACGGTCGTCCGATAAAATAAATTTTCTGAAAAGGAAAGGTTCCTTTCGTGGAAACGCTCGAATACAATCATGGCAGCACGCAAGAAAGCAAGGATAGTCCCCTCGAATTGGCCGCATCGTCAATATTGGATTTTTGTTAAAAAGGAAATTTCGTATCGCTGCAATGTACAAATAATACCCGCAAGTTTTTATTATTGAAATTACTACTCCATTCACATGATTAATGGCAGTAAATCGATTGAATTGAAACCATTAGTGTATTTTTCTTTGAACTAAGTTTACAAGCACAAATACATATTGAGCTGAATCTGAAACGAGTTCCGTTGGACCAATTACTACTCGACTTAAGAATATTAACACCAAAATCTACAAATGGTCAGACAAATCCAACGAACATTTTCGATCTAAGTAAAACGTTTTATTGAAATTTGTAGAGTTCTTCCAAATTACATTTCACAAATGCAAGTACAATGACTATATTATGGTTTTACACAATGCTTATTTATGCTAGTTTAAAAGTCTTATTACTATCTTCTCTCTGACATTACTCTAGAACCTATTTTTGTAAATGTTTTCAACACATCTGCAACCATTTCTACCCACAGATCGCATTAAAGATCCTGGACTATATGAGATCGAGGCAATACCGAGGGTTACCAAATCACAAACGGACCAGGAAGTACCCAGCAAGTTAATATTTATTTTATTTGAGGCCCAGTAAAATTTTCGAAGAGAGTCCCGTTGCTGCGATGTTACGCCACTGAAGAGAACTTTTAGAATTTTTCTTCGGCGTGATTACAGGCTCTCTAATGTTTACATTTATACGAGAAACCTTCTAGAACACATCTAAAATTATTTAGGAAATTTTGGATATTTTTCTGTGGTCCTCAGAGAATGAAACAATTTTCTATCAACCTTCTTAATTTGATGTTTAAACTTTCGATAACTTGAAATTCTACAAAACGGCTGAAATACTTATCTGAAATTCGTTCTTAAAGACCTTGAAATTGAAATAAAATTGTTTGGAACTCCGTGTATCAACTATATTATTTTTTGGATGTCCCAGTGCAACCTCTGCAATCTTTCATCTAGATTCTTGAAGTTTTCTTATGTTTAGAATTTAAATTGAAACGCTCCAAATTTTCATAAACCTAGATTTCAATTTTAAATTTATTCTGGCGTTCCAAAATTTGAAAAGAACTTCTAGAATCATCCTGCGATATCCATTTGAATATTGTTAGAAACTTCTGTAAACCTATGGATTAAAGAATTCTGACGAATTTTCAGGCTTCCCCAAATAAAATATAACCTTCAAGGAAGACCTTTAATTGTGGCAATGTCCGCTAATTCGTTTGGTCTTGGAGTGATTCTATTCGTAATTTATTTATTTAAGTGACTGGTTTTATCCTTCAGCGATACACATCACACAGCTCTAAAGTTAATAAAAATGGTGTAATAAGATAAAAATACGTTTTATCTAGCGATTATATTCTACTTCTGTGCGTGACTGCCATTTTACGTCCAAACTTGACAAATCCCCTGATGATGTCCAGAAATTAGTGTACGAAGCTGATACAATTAAAGAACTAAGCTTGAAGATTATATTTTATTTCAAGAAGCCTGAAAATTCTTTTCTGAGTTGTTGTTTAACCCATCCCCGACAACTTCTTTCATACTTATAGATTCAATTCCTCAAGCCTTCCAAAACTGCAAAAGAACCTCCAAGGACCTTTTCGGCACGAATCAGACTTTCTAATACTTCAAACGAATACGAAAAGGTTTATGGATTTTACTTGAGACCATTAAGGGAAAACTAGATATTTTCTGTGGCCATTTATGATTTTTTTAAACCTTCCAATAAGTTCCAACTTTGATATTAATTCATTACCTCTGCGGCTCTGGCAAAAATTGTTCCCGAAAAGCGCAAAAAGTCAACAGCACGCCCCGATGTTGCATATTTCAGGATACCGAACTCAAATCAAAATGAATACGTATGTGCATATGTACTTTCGGTATGGGATAAAATTGGAACAAAGAGAGGAGCGGCAGCAGGAACAACAGCGGCAGAAACGGCAGCAACAAAATTGTAACATGTACTGTATGTAAATACGTCAACAACGCAAACGTAAGCTCTCGCATAAGCCCCGTCCAAACACTCCACGTTAAAGCTCATAAGCCGACCGGCTTAGCTGGCCGAAAGCTAATCATAATCATGTTGTAATTAGTGCTTTGCTCGTGTTCCATCATCGCAGCTTCGAATTATTGCCGGTGTAGTTAAAACTAAGCGAAAATATATATGATCATGGGAATAAATATATACACAGAGGACAATAACGATAACGGATCATTGGAAACCAATGAATAATCAAAGAGCGATGGTTTAATAATGCATTTATACATTGATCTTCAATTCTGCTCTACTTTTACGAACTTTTTTCCAAATTCATGCGGCATGGCCACAAAAATGAGACGTAATTTATTAAAACTTCTTTATTCTGGTCTTTAATGGATTTAAGCAAAAATTTAAGGAATAGGTTATTGAAGAGCTCTCGACAAGTTCCTGAAAGAGTAACGAATATTTTCTATTTTGAACAATTAACAAACTTTTCAATTAATAGAAAATGATAAGAGGTTCAAATTGATTTAAGTAACTTAATAAAGATAATTTAATTGTACTATTGTTATAGACGGAATTGAAATCAGAAGAAGGGCTAGGTAACCGCGTCCCTTCTCTCCTCTTCTTCCCCTCCCACTCCCCCCATGCCCCCTTACTTCCAGAAACTCGAAAACCATTGGTTTTTAGCGAATCCCCGAGGATTGCGTAATGTCCCCTTACTGTCAGTCGGCTCCGATGCTCACTTGATTGCTCCTTGATAAAACTTCCAACTTTCTCTTGTTTTAAAGTGTAAGTGCCTCTCCGCCGGAACGAATTAGACGTTGAAAAATTATATTTAAAGCTCGTTTATAATTCAGCGGACGATATTGACTCATCTGACAATAAAGTGTCTAAGTTCAGGAGAGATGAAACTAACTCGTGCCCCGAGACGCAGAGTTTCTTGGAAGATTTTTAAATTTACGGGGTATTTTCAGTTTTGGGAGTCGACAGGAATCTTTAAGTGGTTCAGATATTTTTACATCCACATGGAGAACGTATATAATAATAATTACCTAATGCATTGATTATTTGAATTTAGAAAAATATAAAATAAAAACAGTGAAGTTGATTGCCTGGAAAAAATAATGTTGGTGATATAATAAAGGCACCTTGGGTCGATTTTATATATTCAAAATTCACTGCGCGCTTATGTTTGCAGTGCGCGCATGTTCATGCTTTTATCAGGAGTAAAATTGATCATAAAACGTTTTGCATGTGATATAATTTTTTTCCCATTCAACTATATACGATTAGTAGAGCTCGGAACATATGTTAAATGCATATAAAGTGCATATTTGCATATTCCGAGAAAATTCTATAAATGCATAAGTACTTACTAAAAATGCATATTTTCAGCGATTTTCTGAACGCAATCTCAAGAAAATAAAAATTTTGATTGCATAAATCTCTGTGTAAATAGGTGTGTATTATGCTGTAACATTCAACTTAGCATTAAGCCGGCTGCCTTCTAAAAATAGCATTAAGGGTTGTTGTTTAAAGCTGTTAATACTAATGGCTGGTACCGTCTCTCGTTAAGAATAGTTGTCGAAAGACTACTAAAATTAAGTAATAATTAAATCTGGGGAAATGTGCTCTCTATTCCCGGAATTAGTGTAATAGAAAATTCCAAAGGTAAAATCTTTTATGAGTGACACTAAGCTCGTTGATTTTAGCTTTTAGCCAATGAAATTCATTTGTTGCTACACCATTTATAATGTAAGGTTTCAAGAGGAAACTGGCATTTAGTTTTTCTGTTATTCCATCTTATTTCATTTAAATGTTTATTACGAGTGTGTGATAATTCTTAAATAAAGTTTAAACAAAACGAAATTTTTCACTGAACGAAAGTATTGAAATAGTTAACTCAGTACACAATAAAATTAAACATCGGAAAAGTACATTTAGGAAAAATTCTGCACTGTTTAAAAAAATGAAATATATCACAAACTAGTGCATATAAATAATGTAATAAAAGGAAATTTTCGCGATGGTGAAAATTTTGATTTAGATACAGAACCATCTCTTATAAATATTTTTCAATTTGCTCCATTGACATCTTGTGAAGTAGAAAGCAGTTTTTCCGCCTACAAATAATGTTGCCACATAGGCGGCAAAGTTATATTTCAGACAACTCAGAAAAATACTTAATAGCGTATTGTTTCCATTGTAAGAGTTAATGTACTTATTATAATTTATAATCAATAAATAATAAATGTAATAGTAGTAACTCAGTAATAAGAGATAGCTGTGTTATATATCATTATTACATAACAATACCAAATAATCGATTAATTTTTATTTTTTGTTCTTTAGATGCATGTATTTCTTCAAATAAAAAACACAGTAAAAAAACTGATCATTTCATTGTTTTATAAATATTTTCTTCATAGTTTGAATGTTTTTTAAGCATACTTGCATGCATATTTTTGGAATGTTTAAGTGCATCCCGAGTTGTAGGCATTAGTATTTTCTGAGTTTCGTCCAGTACAATGTATTCAGTAATCAGCCATCGATTCATTGAACGATTGCGTCAGTGGTATTTTAAGAGTCGTACCTATAAATAGAAATTATTTTCTCTCTCAATCAAAGAACAGCGCAATTTGAGCGACGTTCATTTGTCTTTTACGGCCAAATGTAGGTGATATAAAGTCGAAGTTGCCGTTGAAATATGAGGGCGTTCTTCATCATAATTCTAATTAAACCTAACGATTTGCCTAAAGTAATTCGAGCAGCTCGGGGTTTTAGCGAAATAATTATGTTTAAATAAAAGTCGTAATTCGTAAGGGGTTAGGCAGAGAACTGCCGAGCGAGAGGCGAAGCCCTAGAGGGTGGGATATTAGTCTGGGCTTTCTCTTCTCTCTTCTCTTTCCCTCTCTCTTACTCGCTCGTTCTCCCTTTCCTCTCCTCTCCTCTCTCGCTCACCCGCCGCGTAGCCGGCGCTCGTATTTCACGATTATTAGAGCAACTCGAATCATACACATAATAGGTAATTTCTTGCATTAATTACTCGATTAAATATTAACGGTAGCAATCATAACGCAGAGCTGCACAACCCTTCCGACAGGTTCTATAGATTATGCGGGGCTGGTAATAACCCCGAACCTCGCTCGGGATGGATATTTCCCTCAACGCACCACCGCAGAATGGAACTTGTTACTGTTATACTTAAACGATATTTCGCCACTGACACCGAACTTAAGATCACGTAGACCGTGGGGCTGGTAATCACTACCCTTATGCCAGAATTAAATTCCGACTAACTCTGCCCATAATTTTGTCATTTGTATTTTTTTTAATCGACACAACAAATTAAAGCTGAGCAATGTTGTTCCATACTCTAACTTAATATCGGAATGCTCAAGCCAAATAGTAGACGAATAGAAAAAATAACGTGTACCAACAAAGACAGGCTAACAAAGTTCTGGGCAAGCAAGAATCGAAATAAGCAACACACTTCTGTGCCCATACTTTTAAAGCCCCTCTTTCGTTTAAAAGTGCACAGCTACAAAAAGCAAGTTGTTATTTGCGGCACTTTATCATTTATGACTTTGGAAATTTGAAAAAAACCCATAGAGTGTTAAGGACAGTTATGAAAACAACTGGACCTGTGCTTTTTGAGAAGTCGCAAGAGCATCGAGCAATTCCTGATAATTTTCACTCCTTCGCCAATACCCATGCAATGAAGTATCATATAAATCCAAATACATGACGATTGTAATGTTCAGTAATGATATGTTGCTTTTATGTTTATGGCTATCATTTAGTAGGATGAGTAATAATTATCTTGCAGCTCTTTTATCTTCGATGAATATCCGTTGTCTGTGTTGTGTAATATGCCGGTCGTTTTAATTGTATAATATGGCGAAGGGTGGAAAATTGAAAAGATGTTATATTGAGTATTGTTTTCATTTGTTAATCAATTTTGTGTGACTATATATTTCGTTATTATAATTTTGATTACTAATCAGATGCAAATAAATTTTTAAATGTTTATGGAATATTTACTACATCCAATGTTTAATAACTCCAATGTAAGAGAATTTCGCTCGTATGTAATTTACGTAGGAAACGGTCCGAAATTTATTAGATAAAAATAAGCCATCTCCACCTTTAAAAAATCAAATCATTTTCGCGCCATTATTAATAAGTTTTAACAATGTAAAAATAATACTAAAAGCGCAATAGTTTTTCGATTTTTGTGATTAAAACTGCATGTTTTATTTATGTGAGTTTAATCATTAAAAATTAATATTGTTCTTTCCTATTTCGGATGACAATATATGTAATTAGCAACAATGGCGATGTTATATAAAGTGAAAAAGATTAGTAGCCTTTGTTACCATAGGGGGTCGTAAGAAAACATCGAAGGCACAATTCTAAGCAGGTAAATTCTTTCATGGTAGTTACCCAAACATCCTTATGAACATTTGTATAAGTCTCTTTTTATTTCTCACATGGGGTACTCATCATGAAAGAATAGTCTTCAGGTCTATTTTCGGAATTTAAAATATTGACTTTTCTGAACGTTTTGAGGTCCTCTGAGTCCGAAAATGTTTTGGGGAAAATGTCTGCGTGTATGGATATGGTGCATTTTTCTAAAGAAACCGTAAATAGTGAAAAGAGGAAATTTTCTATTTTAGCTTGGTCCCCTGAAAACTCGAATCCATGCAAATTTGGTCAAATTTGCTTAAGGGCAAGGGGCAGTTTACTCTCATTTTTGTGTCACATCGAAAACTAGTCCGTTTTTTAAAACTTTACATAATTACTCCACTACTGTTTAATCCAAGTTGACTATCATAATTGTTTTGCTAACTGATTTTCTATGAAGTGTCCTCAATTTTTTCAAAACGGCCTTACATAATATTATTGCTAAACTAGCCATTTGAACTATTTTATTTTGAATTTTGAATTTGAGGAAATCACGATGGAACATCACATAACTGGTGGTTGTAATAACAGATAATGATTAGAATGATTTTCAAGAACGTATGTCATAACTGATTATTAATCTCGGCTTCACCTTTACCTACATTATTCAGCTTATCGATTAAAATTAGGTCGCTGATTCATATCAGCAACGGTGTGTATCATAGTTAGTGACTAAATAGTTTCTAAGACGAACTCGACGATAACTAAATAAGATTTTAAGGGTGGTTTGTTACGTTTCTTGAGTGCAAGACAAATGGGTGCACGAGTGAAGAACGCACTTTGATCAATCCTAAATTTAAACAACAAGATAGGTACGTGTATATACATTTTATAGATCGTACGTAGGTAGCTGGAGTGACAGGTAAGGTATTGGGAGAAAAGTCGATAATAGCGACGTAACGTAACGTACGTATCCCAATACAAACATTTCCGGCAGTAAATCAGCCATAAAGAGACGAGGAGAAAAAAGAGACGAGAAGTACGGAGAACAAGAACAGGAACTCATGAAGACGAATCCGTGCCAGCCTGCCAGCCAGCCTGCTTGCCTGCCTTCTGTGCGCCCTCCCTTCCTCCTCCGCCACCAATGTGCCCCGTTCCGAGGCATGAATAATAGATGGGGCGGGTTCTAACAATGACGTAACTACAATCGCTCTCCACTCTAAGCACAGATTGGTACAAATATGCGGCCCTTGCTTACTCCTGCAGGGTTATGCGTCCTCCGCTCCACTCTGCTCTCTCTCCCGTTCTGCTGTCGCTCTCCACGTCTTGCCTTTTGCTTCCCTTACGGCCGTCGCGACGCAAGCGCTTGACCAGAACTTCTTCAGATGCAGATACGCGAAACAATTTTCATTTTTTCCCTTCTCCTTCCCATCTCTTCTCCTCTCCTCTCCTTCCAACTTCTCTCTTCCCCCTTCCTCCCTACCCTTCCTTTACTTCGACTCTCGAAAACCGAGATGACTGCCGGAATTGATTGCGCGCCCCGAAACTGCCGACGATCTCCTTACAAAAGCATACGAATTACCCAATTTCACTACCTATTCAAATATTCATCGAAACCTGTAACACATTTCATATATCATATTCGTTGACGCAATCACACTCCAAATATACAATATTTTGTTTGTTGTTAAAGTTTCATCAGCGAACCGTTAGCATATTGATAAGGGGGTTCACCTAATGCGATGCAGTTTCGGCTCCACGGAGCGCCTAAATGAAAATATGCGCCCCCACTAACGGTCGTGATGGACGAACTCGTCGCCTGTGACACGGCCTAATTTACAATGATAATCAGTTGACTGGACCGATGATTAACTGTATGAATACCAGATTTGCTGGGAAATTGCTAATTTGCATTCGTGTTATTACATACAGACGGATAGCTGGGCGTATGTGGGGTGCATACGTACGTGGGACCTTTCCGTCCTTCTATCTCCCGTCCTCTCTCCCTCACATCCATAGAGATGCTTTAATAATACCGGCGATTTCATGTCACATGCTGCAGATTTACCGCTCGCTCGACACTTTTTAATATATTTAATATCAAACATGTCATGCATCTCCTTCGATATAGACTGTATGCAAAACCATCTTTCGAAGGGCTACAGCAAACTTGAAAAGATGCTAGTAAAAATTAAAAAGAACTCAAAACCTCTAATCTCCTCTCACATCAAACCTGTCCATACAACACACAAAAAAAATGCAAAAAATTCTTTAAAAATTTCAAATTTTATATAGACAATGTGTACCTGCTTGTAGTTTTTATGACGAGGGTGAAAAAACTCTTCAAGGTGTGTAAAAAAAAAATTTTTAGTCATTGACACAAGTTAATTAATAAAAATATTCAAAAATGTAGTGTGAAAGAAATGTGTATAGACAATTAATATCAAATAGTTAATTGTAATAACTGTCTTTAGTAATACTTCATTTTAATAACTGCATTTGAATATTTCTCGATGAAAACAGCATTTATAATTAGGTGTTTTCGAAATTATTAAGGAAGAATGATTGTTTCCTGTCTATAAACGAATTAAACAGGTGCGACCCACGTCTACAGAAGTAACAGGAGTGTATTTCACATTAGTTAAAATATCTGCTTTTATATAAATTTTATTCCCATTAAATTCGCCTCTAAATGAGACTTTTTCAGAATATTTGTGGTGATCACAAGGCATCCCTACTTATATTTTGTAAATTGGGTTGTTACAATTTTCGACCCAGGTATAATATATTCTTCATGTTTTAACGTAACGGGTTTGTCGTAAATTCTTAATAACAATATATTTTTATAGAATATTTAATAGAAATAAACTATTTTTTCGATAATATTCGAGCTAAGCGTTACAACTCAAAATTAATACCAGCTCTGCTGGTAACAACCTGCTCGAATATGAAGAAATAATCTCTGCAAAAGCATTAGTTTTAACGCAATAAAGAAATCCCTTTTCTCTTTTAAAACACCCACCGAAACCGCCAATTCCGATTTTCCATCGAATTTCCTCTCCACCCTCGTTCCCGGCACCAAATCCATTTAGTCCCAGAAAAGAAGTATCAATCTCCAGCTCTAAGTAAAAGTAATCTAATATAGTAAAGCTACTAAACCATGAATAGGAACAACAGTGATCCGAAAACGATTACAACTGCCAAAAATGAGCAGTGCCTAGACCCTCGGGGTGTTTAGCCCCTTCTATCCTCTCTTCCTCTCTGTTTCTTGCTTTCGTGTCAACGGGGGGGTTGATTTTTCAACCTGATGTAAGGCGATACATTCAGAGGCGGACTTACACAATAAAGTGCAAAACAGGCTAAAATGCGCCCGACAAGTACTAAAATAAGGTAAAATAGGTAAAAAAGATGATTTTATCACTATTAAGGGTCGAAACATTCGTTAGCAGCATAAAAAGATAGTTTCAGCAGATATGATTTGAGTAAGTTACCAAATTAGCTATTTTGGAAATTGCCAACAGCAGAAAGATATTAAATATTTTACTAAAAGAAATCCAACTTGAAACAAACGTAAACATTTTATTACGATTCAATATGACAAATATAGTTTTAGTATTGATCACTGGAACGATTGATAACTTGGAAGTTTTAAATTCTAATAAACATTTCTTGCTTTATTAGAATAACAAAGTATAATTTTATATATATTTGTGTAAGCCTCGAAAAAATGTAAATAAATTGAAAATTGGGTTAAAATCACCTCTAAGTGTGTTACGGTATATGAAAGGAGCTGACAATGATTGTTAATAGAGTGCATACACATATGCAACGAGAGAGGAAGAGGAGGAGGACGAGGAGATAATAATACCCATAACAACAGACGGGCGCTCTCTATTGTATCGGCATCACAAAGCACAGAGGCTTTGCAGCCTGAGTACATTATCCGGCTTATGGATCATTGTTGTGAATACCATTAAACATTCTGGTGCAGATATGAAATAAATGGAGATGAACTGGTGTACTAAATAAAAAGCAGTAATAATGAGCGAGTACCTGGATAAACAAAATAAAGTAGAAGTTGCAGTAACGATCGCAAACGCCACGCATCACATGGTCGCCTGTATTATTGCAAAGCAGCAAAAATGATGCATTACTTGGCAAGTCATCACAAATGAAAACTCGTCTCCACTAACAAATTCTGACGTGGCCTTACTTGGCTTACCAATACGACATCGCAATCGATAAGCAAGTGTCTTTACTCCTATTTTTACGTGAGTAAAATCATCGATAATACAACTTTAACAAATAACTTGGTTTTTAAAACAACCGCGGAGCTAAGTAAAAGTCATAAAACCATCGATTCAATGTAAAACGTTACAGGGGTGGAAGTAATAACACTTAAGCGAGGAATGGGATGCTATTGAAAAATCTCATTTGTAGACGGCCGTTACAGGGTCGTCGATAAAGTCGAAATTGACGGGCACGTCATTTCGCCAAACTGCAAATAGTTCTGCGGAGAAGATAGAGCGGACGGAGGTATTGTGGAGCGGAAACTCCTGGGAAATCAACGGCCAACAGCAGCACCACCACCACCACCAGCAACACCGACGACGATACGCCCTTTCTCTCGCCTTTTCCTTCGACTTGCGAGGCGCTTCGTTATTTTTTAGTGCAGCGTATCGATGGCGAGAGGATACCTACACTCCCTCTCCCTCCCACACACATAAACACACGGGCTTATTTCATTTATTTCGATTCATGAACGGGACGTAAAAATCATCTCAAACGCGACTGCGATCCGTAAATTTATTATGGGGGATCATTGCGACAATATCGCCACGGTTCTCTCGCTACCCGCTAAACGAATCGTTATTGCGATCGTGCATTACGTCAACTGATTGGTTCAAAGAGAAAATGCTTATGCCCTGCTTGAAACTAAATTAGTAAGCTACGTTTTCTATCTCGCTACAATCGTTAGATTGAATATTTATTTATAAATATTTATTAAACTACACTTGCTCATTTAGCTCTATCTATTACTACAAGAATTATAAGCTACAAGGCACAAGGGTTGCTACAAATTACAAGAACTTCTATAGCACACACTACTTCTAAGCTCATCAAATTGTTTCAAACTATTCTTTGGTTCTGGTTGGAAACTGGTTCCAACTTATTGTTTACTGAAAAACTGTTTTATTTGATTGGATTTGATGGAGAAAAAAGGAGGGTTAACCCCATGTAATTTTTTTCAAAAAACGGCCTCAAAAGAGATTTTCCATTTTTCTATAATAAACGAGAGAAGATGATTCTTGAAACTATCAAACTATGCCACAGCTCTTATAATCGACTCATTTTCCCGCCTTCAGAATTTTATATTGAAATTTAAAAATTCCTTCTGTTAGCCCGAAAACAAGAAAGGTTTCGATTTTTTTCAAAAACCCTTCTAAAATTTCATTTTGGACTTCAAGGTGGCAAGCGAAAGGGGATGATTCTCTGATACCAAAAGTGCACAAATTTTGTTCGTGGGACACTTATTTTCCAAGGTATTAATTACTTAATAGTTATTAGTATAAGTCGTTAATGAGGTACAAGCGTGGGTCAATTTCGTACTGAAAATGAACAAAAATGTATCGAATTCAGTACAATTGGACTAAAACGGAATATAAAAGTACATACCTAATTCCGTAAGTATTTGCAGCGGAAGATTTAAATGCAACGACTAAATTGTAAAGATTAATTACCATTAAACATTTTTAGTCAGACCAAAGAAGTACACACAAAACGTCAATTCTATTCATTTTCTGTAAACCACCTTCCTCAACTACAAAAATGTATAATTTTCAAATAAAGCTCCGAAAACTATGTAAGCGCTCCGCCGAAGTGGCTCGAAATAATGAAAGAAACCTTTTGACCAGCTTCCTCGGTTTTTCCGGTAAATTGCCCGGAGCGCGTGCACTTTTGCACCAATAAATTAAACATGTACGAGATCAGGCGGTGGAGAGAAAGCAGAATAAAATTTATATAAAAAGAGAAAATATTATCGTCTCTATGCACCTCACGGCCGGCCTAAACTTCGACTTGTCTATTTTTCTCTTTTCTACGCGGAGGAAGGCTAGCAGTTTCCTCACATGCGGTTAAATATTCCACCAAACGTACTCCATTTTTGTTTAAAGGCCGTTTTCGACGCATTGAAATGATTAACTCTGAAATTACAAATGAAAGAAGTTGCAGTGGTCATCATAATTAATATCATATCATATCATAATTAATATCAAAATGAAACACGTTTGTCCTCTAGCACCCCTACAATTACAAAAAGTTTGTTTTCCCCAGAATATCTCGGAAAATGTATGAAACATTTCAGGCCGCTAAATTGATAATCGGCATTATGGCGAATGCGCCACTTGGAAATGCCCGCCAAACCGTACATGATTTATTAACAAATCAGAACACACTGATGTCAAACGGTAATAATTTTTAATTTATTCTATAGTGGCCATTTATTACATTTACATTTTTATCGACATAACAATTAATCTTTCTCGTAATTTTATGGTGTCGTAGTGACAATTAAATAATGGTAAATATAATGGGACCGAATTTAAAAAATGAAGGATTGAAAATTATGCCCTTATTTAATCAACACAGCGTAAATGTGAATTTTAGAGTAGCTATCTCAATTCAAAGCCCAATTTGAAATCTTTCAGCTAGTATGTAGAAAAGTAGTATAGAAAATTTACCTTTGGATGATTTACAAATGATTTCGGGAAGACAAAGTGGAACTTTTGCTTCAGATAATATAATATTTCATATATTTTTACTACATCAAATAAGTTGATTAAAATGGGCTCCAAAAACCTGTGAAACATACTTTTCGAAACTGAAACCATAAATAATTCTAGCTGATTAGATTGTATTTTCTCCTAACTTTCGGATACTGACTTTTCAACTTTTTTATCTGGTTAGCAGATTTGGTTTTGTTTCTGTTACTCAATTTTTGACTATTTTGGCCTTTAGTCGATTTGATTTCACTTAATCACGTTTATCTTTAAGAGTTTTTAACTATTTGCAAGGCAAAAAATTCGAATCGATTTTAGTGTTTATTTAGTGTTGTATTTTTTCCTGAATTCTGAGACATTATTCAAGGAAACGTCTCCTGTCTCCTTTCATGTTTTCAATTGCAACAGTAGTGGCAATTTCCCGATGGCGATAGCATGTCACTACACCAATAAATATACAAATTACACTTAGCTCCTTTAAATTCTTAATAAATCTGGATGTTTTGAAGTGGCAGGTACACCGCCACCGTCACGAAACCTATCCTCACACAAATGACAGAAAAGAATAATGTCATGCGAATAATTGTCCGGCAGAGGACACAGACAACTGATTGAAATTGTCATAAAAATTACCTTGTGCATTATACGGTTTGTTATAATGCCGATATTACATGGCGCAGTCTGTCGGATCTATGTATTTTAATTAAGGACGGTGAAGTGAGCGTAATTTCTACACGCAACCCTTACGGCGGGGACGGTTTTGTGGTTTACTTGGATTCCTATTGGCGGCAAACGTACAACAATTTTAAGAACGAGTTGAAATATAAGCAATTTTCCCGTAGAATTTTTGACACATGTTAACTTTGGTAAAATTAGTAAGGTCTTAAAGGAAATTTAGTTGGCACAATTTCATAAACATGACGTTACAATTAAAAGTAATTAGTGGTCTGAGTGCGATTTTCTTTTATTTGCAGCATGTGTTTAATTGCTAATTAGCTGTGGAGTCATTCAAAATGTAGACTCCACAAAAAATATGAAAATTGTATAGAAATTAAGTGGGATTAAAAATATCTAACTTAGATTGTAATATTGTACAGGGAGATTACAACATAATAAATAATGAATGTGGTAATGATTTCAGTTGAAGTAGTAATTAGTAATGCGAGTCACATTTCGAAAATAACCTCAACGCGAACTATTCCAAGGAAAGAGGGCGATATTTCGAAGGTAAGGTATAAGGTAGGGCAAGATTTAAGTGTTGTGCAAGATTCATATTCATCCATCTTCCCGTAAGATATCAATAATCCTAAAGAGTGGTTTCTCCTATTCGTTCCCTTTCTCCTTGGCCGGCTCGCCTCCTTGGATATATACTTACGTGTGTTGTCCGGCAAAGCGGGTCGGTATAAGCCTAATAGGGTGATTTGAAATGCAGATGTATGGTCAGCAGTTCGCCTAAGATGTATACAGATGGGCGAGCCTGCATGATTTGTGCGACCACTAACGGACAGCGTACTCCCGAAGGCACCCTCTTATTGCTCATTTCTCTTGGCCGTTGCCTCGACCGCCAACGTCCCTACATTTGCTTATTATTATTAAAGCGGGCCCCTGAATAATACAACACAGAATTAGCTAGTCCGGCAACTCGAATTTTTTTAATAAGATCGTACTTCGTGCCCGTGGCCGCTCCGAGGGACTGCATGTAACAGTCAATTACGTCGAAGGGACAAAAGCCCCTCACAGTTACATTCCTCTATCGGAATTGGCGAAATATATTAATTCACAGTTTTCCCCTAAGATTACTTATTTGGTCACGCCCCATTTAAATAGTCGTTTTCTTATTGCACTTACTCAACCTTTGGGTGTTCAAAATTCCACGTTTGAGTTCGAGCGAAGTGACGACAAATAAGCAAAAATAAAAATAAAATATTTTGGTATTTGGGCCTGAATTTAATCTTATTTTCTTTCAAAAAAATTTTGAAAATGGTAAGAAATGGAAGTACCTGCAAAAACCAATCGCAACCAAGTAATAAAAGAGAACACCTAAATATTTTCTTACTGGAAATGTGCAGTTTTTAATTAGAATATTATGAATAATTGGTATTTTAGTTTTGTCTTGTACATGAGACAGCAAGCGAAACTACGAGCAGGACTAATCACAACTACACAACATCAAACAGGAAAATAAGAAGAAGGCTTTAAGTCTTCCACATGTGTACTGTATTTTTCTAAGTTGTAAACGAACATCAGATCATCTTATAAAATAAAAGTAACTATCACCAACGTAAGACACCTTATTTAAATCATTAGATACACTTTATACAAGATATTGCAAAATAAAATGTTACGATCAGTTCATTATAAAAAGCATTTATCATTAAGTCGTTTACCGGTTTTTAATGACAATACCTTAAGCTTGTGGCACTAACTGTTACTTTAATAGTTAAGCTTGAAGATGACCTAATGATCGAATTCGTTCGCTTTACTTAATACGAAAATACAATGCATAGAAGGAAGACAGAGCCCGTATTCTATTTAATGTAAGGTCCACTTTTGAGGTAGATAACAACCTCTGGAAAGTGAAATATAGTAGTTGTGTTCAAACTCTAACAAGAAATTCAATGAAGTAATTTGATGTTGAAACTTCAAAGAAAATTATAGAATGGGTCGAAATGAAATTCTCGTTTTTCAGTTCTATT
This sequence comes from Cryptocephalus primarius, assembly GCA_963576515.1. Lineage (NCBI taxonomy): Eukaryota > Metazoa > Arthropoda > Insecta > Coleoptera > Chrysomelidae > Cryptocephalus > Cryptocephalus primarius. The sequence continues at coordinate 1,229,607 of OY754936.1, read as the reverse complement.
TTCAGCCGTCTCGTAACCAAGCGTCTAATTTCCCATTCCAGATACTTAAATTATTACATCAAAAATACAAACCGCAAGGATTCGAGACTAATATGGAAAAAGATAGGAAAAAAAGGAAAAAGAGAAGGAAAGAAAGGGAGGAGCATGGGTAGAGAAAAGAGATTTTTTGCAGGCGCGAATTCTTCCTAGATAGACGGCCAACGATATAGCGAGGCAGTAACATCAATATTCAAGAGGAGACTGGTGGAAGGCATCAAATTTATGTGGCCATGTTTATAGACTCATGGGACAAGTGTGGCCATTCCTTTCTTTAATTCCGGGCCGGCTTTATGTCTAGCTAGGACGTGCCAACGGAGATAAACAACAAAGTGCGGGACACGAAACTATTCTCGGTCTCTTTCGCTCTTTTTGGTCTTATCGGGTTTTTTATTCGTTTCTTGAGAAAACGACGGTTTTTCAAAATTGTTGTTTGGACGTTATGGGCGTGAGGCCATAGCATCGGCGACGATATACCTGAGAGAAATTGTAATTTACTTTGGGTTATTTACAAACGGAATTTACGTAAAACCCGACATTAAGGTTAAGTTAGAGAGGGATAAAATAATGATATATTCGTTATCGCCTTCGATTAATTACAATTAACAACTCTGCTAGGTAAATTTCACGCTACGTCCACTTCTACGACGTATAAAATGTTAATAAAAAGGTTCACCGAAACAGAAAAATACGAAAGTAATTGAATCAACACGTTCATAACATAAATATTTTTCAAAATTAACTTGACGCCCAAAAAAGATATCTCGAGTCAATCCAACCCAAATGAAACACTGTTTCATGTTTCCTCTCGGTAAATAGAACTAGATTTCGTTGCTAGATTCAAAAATATAATACATGCATGAATTTTGAATAAGTCGTTTCCCGCCCTGAAGCACTATTAGACTTCAACTCCTGCCATCTACCCTCTTTATTCCGAACTAACAACATTCATCTGATATCGATCGAAACTTTTACAGCTTTCCATCCAAGTTCTCAACCAAAAGTATTTGTTTCCAACACCAGACGTCTCTCCTGGTGACATGGAATCGTGGGAATTTCAAATCCGATGCGCACTCTTGTTTTCACTATTAAAACACACGCTCGTTGCGCTACGTTCTATTTTTGAACTTTCAAACATTAGATGCTGCTCAATTTTTTTCGGGAGGCGAAATTCCGATTACGGCTTTTTAATTGCGTGTGATTAACGGTTGATTTATGTAAACGGGGGCGATGTACGTTTGTACTGAAAACACAACGCGCATATTCTCTACAGTTCTTTCCTTACATCAAAACGCGATCGATGTGACCATGTACGGGGGGCACCAGAGTCGTAGAATACCGATGGAAGGGGCGAAAAACGGAGGAATGAGGAAAGAGTTGCGCTACAATTATTGTTCTACTTAAATGGGAAATGTTAAAGAGTACAGAAGATCAACGTTGAGTGCACCTTGAGGGTTGCGAGGTAGATTCAGAATTAAATATTTTATGACCAGTTAGAGGTTTATAAATGAGAGATTTTATGATTTCACAGCTTCAGTGCATAAGATTTTAGCCTTTCGACCACAACGACTTCATCGTTTGCTTGTCAAACTGAGCCAAACCAAGTTACTTCCAGGGCAACTCGATTAATAAGATTGAATGTTCTACAGATTACACGTTCCTAACGATTTTAAAAATCTAATGATATTTATAATTGTCTAAGGAATATTTAGCCTCACTGCGTGCGGTAATGTTCACAAACCCTACCAAAAGTTTATGCAAAATGCAACTAATAAGCCACTATACAGGCTTAATTATTCGAATTGTAATCCCTTCGGATTAGTACGAATTTGATTCAAGTTCACCTCCTGGAGGGTCCATCTATTGGTGTTCCCCTTGCGCCGCCAATGGACGACGATTCTCTCTCTCTCTCTCCTCCGTCGTTCGCCCAACCAACCCAGCTAATAAACCCAGGAACCCATACCCATTCGGCTCTCCTCTCCATCACATCGCCATCAGCTTCAACTACATACACCTCAAGCCTCGCGCCGCACAGCAGGGGAATCGTAGTAGGCGTCGGTCACCGTCGCGATGCAACCAAAGCAATAGTCAGAACGTCAAACAACTCAAACGTTTGAGCGACGCCGTGTTGAGCACAGGTGCGATTGCATTTTCATTCCGATTAATCAGTTTTTGGGTAATTCTCATTTTTCGCTTCACCTACGCTACACTTCCCCTCTCCTCTAGCAGTAAATAACCTTGTACGTGATCAGTCCATACTTAGAGTGCGTGTAAAAGAGGCTGAGAGCTATGGAGTTCACGTTCGATGTAAATGAGTTCTTCAGAGAGCCCATGGTCCATATTGATAATAGTCTGCTTCCGCCCGATTATAGAGCGACCAGAATGGCTGCGAGGTAAGTCTTTCCAGTTTGAGTTTCGGAACATTTCTTCTTCCAGGTTTTCCCGAGACATCATCCGGCGAATCGATTACTATACACCGGCCGCGAAACCGGAGAAATTCGATTACAATTTAATATTACGCGGCGATACTTACTCAACCGCGGAGGAAATAAAATTAAGCGCTCTACAGGACCGGCGCCAGGAATTTATTCCGCGCTCGGAGTAACTGGAACCCAACGCGATTCCGGGTTTTCGGTAGAGTAAACACTCGGCAGAAGACGGAACTGATTATGATCGTTTTTATAATGAGCTGAAACGCTTGACGAGCGCGTAATAAATCCGAGTTCAAAAACCGCTAATGGGGTACATTGCTCGTGAAAATTGAGATCACTTGTGATTGGATTTGCAAGATAAGAAGCTGTGGATTGAGTTTACGAAGTTCGTCCCGAACAAACTGCTATGTAACAAGCTCGGAAATGTAAAGGCATCCTGTGGTTACTCTACTGACTATATGGCGCCGACAACAGAATCTTATGCAAGAACGAACGAAACAAAATTGTAGCAACACAAATAGAATGGTAAATAGAGTAGATTAACCATACTAAATGGAATACCAAATGTTGAAATGAGAAGAGTAACGTCTGTAATAAAAGATATTACGTTGAAGAGAATTTTTTGCAATGGTAGTGTTGGAAGAACAACACCAATTTTAAAAAACAACAGAGTGGAGCTAAATAGAAAGAAGAAAACAGCGCTGATAAAAGATGAGGTAAATTTCACGGGATAGAAGAAATCTTGGAAAAGAAGACTGGAACCAGAGATTAATGGAGATACCAAATAAGAGAGGGCAACGACAGTTGTAAACAGCCCGGATAGATACATATAGCACAAAATTACCTAATAGGCGTTTGAAATAGAAATCCAATGGATAAGCATATTGCATTCATCCACCGAATATCCAATAGTTGCTACTTGTATGACCTAAAACGAAATCTGAATTTATTTGAATTATGAAACAAAAATCCTTCCATACTTCAAATTAGGTGGTTCATCTCTCCGACAGCAATGCTCACTTTTATTACTTCTATATTTGTATTTAAATGGCGTATCTATATTTATTAAGTTCCTTCAACTTCTGTAAATTAGGGGTCGAGTTTTACAACACGCGTGGAAGTAATAATTTCTTTCACACGAATTCCTGCACGAAAAGTTTTTTGTACTGCCCGAAAAAAGAACAGCTGTGGAAATGTGGAAAGCGAAAAGTTTCCGTCTATTATTGAAGCGTTTAAGTTTGGACTCAAGTCATTAATTATAATATTTAAAAGGAGAAAACGAGGGAAAAATTGCCCCAGACCTTGACACAGTGACAATAGTTCCTCGCTATCGATATATCCCATGAAATATTGAAGGCTGAATGTATTGTACGTTGTATTATAAAAGATTATTAAAAATGTTCACCCCTTCGTCGGTGACGGTGTAGAATGAAAAGAGGAAGTAGTTTCCTTACGAAACCCTTCAATTAATCACATGAAATAAGTAGATTAGAACGACGAATTGCGTGATTCCGTCATTGATTTTGCGAACTGTTAAAATTTCATTGTACGTCGACATGCGTTGCATGCGAATTTATTCCAAATCGATTTCGCGTACCGTCTCTCGACTGTTAAAAAAATTCGATGAAATTGGTACCGTGTCGGTTAAAACTAATTAAAACTTTCTTAATGAAATAAAAAAACTCGTCTACCATTTAAGGAATATTTTCTTAATGAATTAAAAAAACTCGTCTACCATTTAAGGAATATTCACTACTTTAAACACTTTTTACTGTAATACGTATGTTTTCTTTTCAGAGAAACCATAAAAAAAGTGGCGCAAGTCATAAATGCTATAGGCGAAGCTTCAGCACAGGCCCAAAACCTATCTAAACCCATCACAACTGCTGAAAAACTCAGAAAATCTGAAAATCAGAGAATATATTTCCTTACACTCAGCACGGCTAATAAGTATAAGTAAACCACATTTATAAAACCATTACTCATTTAATTCGTATTTTAGTGGTAAAGGTGCCGTGCTTGGAATGCTCAAAGTTGGCAAGAAGGGGCTTTATCTTTTCGATCGTGAAGGTACCAACTACAAAGTTTCTTCGCTGTGTGTTCTGGACTTTTACATCTGTGAGGCTTATCAGAGACAGGGGCTAGGAAAGGAATTGTTCGATTTCATGCTGACGGTATGACATTTTCGTTCACATGAAACTAACAAGCTACACGTACTTAATATTGATAGAGTTATTTTTTAGGAGTATATGTTAGTGAATCACTTATGTAATTTATTTCATCTTTTAGTTTTGCCCGTATTAAAATTGGTACTAAATATATTTTAAATATATTTTAATTAATTAATAAATTTTTAATACTAAAATATACTTTAATAAACCAAATACTTTCACATTAATTTCGTGATAAATAGAATCAGGCTTCTTATTATATGTAACGAAAATATGTTGCATATCAATGATTATAATTTTTTGCTTTTTCAGAGTGAACATGTCGAACCTGAACAACTCGCTTTAGACCGACCTAGTGAGAAATTGCTGAACTTTTTGGGCAAACATTATTCTTTGGAATCACCTTTAAAACAAATGAATAATTATGTTGTGTTCGATGGGTTTTTTGATCATGTTGAAAACAAGGAAATCTTAGGGCAAGAGTAAGCAAAACCATTTGATATTATAGGAACCATATCATAATAAAAAATTTTAGTTTGATGTTATAGGAACCATATCATAATAAAAAAATTTAATTACTCACCTTTAAGGTTCACCTCCACTGGATCAGGTCCAGCTGACAGTCTGCAAAATACTCCATCTGCTTATGGAAGGTACGCAGCTGCACGACCACCATGCAGCATGGCAGAGGTGAGCATGAGGAACAGTAAAAGTCTGTAAATGAAAATAAATCAACAATTAGTATTTTGTATGCAGTCCTCAAAACAGAGCATTATATTATAAAGAACACTACTAATTTATTTTTATTTCATTAGCAAATTTTAAGGCATTTGATATGTTGTTGTAATTAACATAACTACCAATTTCAGATTATACATAATCAGTCATCCACTATTAACAAGAAAGTGCAGTCTGCAGGGTAAGTTGTGTTTCGATTTTAGTCAGTTTGGTTTGTTTTACAATTTTTAAAGACCCAAAAGAATGGACGTTTAGAAATATTGCTTGCTGCTTAACAGTATATTCATTGATGTGCCTTGTTTTAGTAGATATACTAACTTCTCGGAAATATTAACTTTGCCTGAATTACTTAAAGAAACATATATGATAAAATTTTCACCTTTGTGTCATATGATGTGTATGTATTTTAAATGGGATTTTAATCTGAAAGCCTTTAACACAAATTTTATCTACCTCCCCCAAACTGAGGATCCATAAAATGCATCACATTCTCTCTCACTTATCGCTCATACCAAATGCATGTTTGGATTGATAGTGGCAATTAAATAATTTAAACATTTTATTTTTTATTATGATTTAAACATCAGTTCAATTTAAATTCTTTTTGTTTTATTTTATTTTGGGTTTCATTTTGTTTCTTTAGGGCACAAAATAACATTCAGGCGCACACAAACCTGTTCAGAAACATAACAATATTCCAGTGAAACAAGATCGCCAACAGAAAAACCAACACCGAAACTAGAACGTCCTCAATCTCTTCCCTTACAACAAACCGACGATGACCAACAAGAAGAACCTGCTGAGGAAGAAAAGGAAGAGGACCTCCAGGCCAAAGAACCCACTGACGATGTCGATAAAATAGAAAAAGAACTAGAAGGCATTCAAGTGGAAGATGACTGTAATGATAAAAACGGGGAATTGTCAAAATCTCCCGTTAGCGACATCATGCCAACAAATAGGAAGACGCCTAGTCACTTAACTGAGCAAGGTTTCTTTGATCTGAAGTTTTATCACAATAAACTTTGGTAAATTTGTGGTGACTAGTGAAAGTTTTGTAAAGGTTCGTATTCGGTTTAAATGGCAACTCTTTCTTCTGATTTTTATATACACTCCCCTAATACACATTACATTCATATTAATTTAAATTGCATAAACATTAGAAGGCGGCAGTCAGGTTAGAACTACATTATTAGCATTTGATATTATTGAGCTTGTGTACAACATTTAACATTAGTACAAAATGTATATGCGAAACTTATAATAATTATGCACTCCCTGTCTAATCATTACTCTTGCGTATAAATGTGGATGCCGCGGTATTTCCTTGGGAAGCTTTTACTGTGATAATTGAAAATCCTTATTTAATTAGGTTACTTGCATTTGTTACCATTTTTTGTTGAAGAAGTTTTTCTTGTTATAATTTATTTTACATGACTCTAGGCATCATACATAATATACACACATTTGTACTGAAACATTTCTGTTAAACATGGTGCATAATCTAAGTAGTGCCAAAGAACCAAAAATGTGTAAATCTCTATTGTAGTGAGTGCATAATGCTTGTTCAATTTAATTATGACTTATTCTTTGTTATTTAAACTTTGTTTATATACATTCTGTTGTTTGGGATTAGGGAACATATTTGTAATGACTTATTAATCGTGTTTTGAGGAAGATTTCTCTAGAGGCAACAGGAAGTATATTTTTATGTGGTGCTTATATCTACACTGTGTCGAAGTTAAGTTGTAAAGGCCAAGTGGGTTTATTAGAAATTGCAATGTTATGTATTTATTACTCTTTAATTTATTGAATAAGTATTTAATTAAATCATTGGGCACAATTACAGACTATTCTTTTCTTTCACCAAGTTTTTGAGAATAAAAACTAATAGCATCTACAAAAGAAGTTTATTGCTTAGTTACAAATCTAATATGTTAAAACCACAACAGATTTTATGAAGAAAATATATCAAACTTTGGTAAATCTAATCAAACATGGTAATCTCCACCATCAATCTTCTCATCAGATACAATCGACATCAAATATCGAGCTGTACTTTCCTCAATCCAAAACAATTGTAAAAGGATCCCATTGAACAAACCGAGTAAACACCCACCGATGACATCCAGGATATAATGACGGCTCATCAAAATGCGACTAAGGCATACAGCTGTCACCCAAGCTAAAATTGGTGGGTAAAAATAAAATGGTAGGGGCCATAGACATAGGAAAAAATAAGCAACGAACACTGCTCGGCTCGCGTGGCCTGAAGGGAAGCTAAAGACGTCAGGCCCTATTTGACCAAGAGCATCATCAGTGTTATTTCTTGGTCTTTTACGGCGAAAGTAGGCCTTCGCAATCGCCACGAATATTATATCAAGAAAAAGTCCTGGAATATTAAAGCATTATGATCAGTGTGTTGACTGCAGTAATAATTGCTCACCAAGTAACATATTAACCTGCAGCTGTACCAAGCTTGGGTTGTTGAACAGCCAAGTGAAAGCAATCCAAAACGCGAACCAAGGAATACCATGGCATGATATCTAAAAACACATCCCAACAAGTGTTTGAAATTTAAACTACTAATAAAACTTACTTCTAGGCCTTTGTAATGAATTTTTAAAGTTTTCAAAGGTAAAATTGTATTGGCCAAGTTAACAAACTTTTTGGTAATGTAATCATCGAATTTTAATATCTTCTTTAAGGTATCCGGAACTTGTCTCTTAGTCTAAAATATGAATGATTAAATATGTTATAATTTCATTAAAAACGTACCTTACGTTCGACATCGTGAATTAAATATTAATAAAAGAATCAGTTATCTGGATTAGCACAATACCCTATGAGCACAATTTTATCTAAAAATAAATATGCAATATACCTTTTTAAATTAAAGGTTATGACACATTTCACACAAAACATGAAACAAACATTTTTTAAATCTGTTCGAATCCTATGCTCGTAACTCAAGACAACCAATGAGACTTCTTGTTTTTGACAATAAAGCGTGATGTTAAACTTGGGTTAAAAGCTAGTCTTCAATCACAATTTCGTATTTACAGGAGTCTAAATTAGAAGAGTACAGATAAAGGTGAACATTTAAAACTGTTGTAAAAATTTTCAAATCACTACCTTTGACGGTTGACACGACATATGTCAATCGTTAGCGTTACCTCTTGCTCGCGGCGTTAGATGATTTTGTAGTTTTTTAACAATTAGTTAGACGGGTTGTGAAATAGTTCCTATCTCCAAAGAACCATAGAATATGCCTGGCTTAGAAGACAAATCCGTCTGGGAGGGAGGGGACGAGCCCCTAGGCGAAGAAGTACTCCGGATGTCGGTTGAAGAGCTAATCAGTCGCACCCGCTTATTAGACAATGAAATCAAAATAATGAAGAGTGAAGTTATGAGGATCAACCACGAGCTTCAGGCCCAAAATGAGAAAATCAAGGAAAACACGGAGAAAATCAAAGTTAACAAAACTCTACCCTACTTGGTCTCCAATGTTATCGAACTGCTCGATGTAGATCCGCAGGAAGAGGAAGAGGACGGCTCTGTTGTCGACTTAGATTCTCAGAGAAAGGGAAAATGCGCCGTTGTGAAGACTTCCACTCGTCAAACTTACTTCCTTCCGGTGATTGGCTTGGTCGACGAAGAAAAGCTGAAGCCCGGTGATTTGGTGGGAGTAAACAAAGATTCATATCTCATTCTGGAGACTTTGCCAGCTGAATATGATGCCAGGGTTAAAGCCATGGAAGTAGACGAGCGCCCCACTGAGCAGTATTCTGATATTGGAGGTCTCGACAAGCAGATACAGGAGTTAATCGAAGCTGTAGTGTTACCGATGACTCACAAGGATAAGTTCGTTAATCTAGGGATACATCCCCCGAAAGGTGAGAATATGTGCATGATTGTCTTTATTCCATAGCTTTAAGTTTAGCTGTGAAATAAATCATCAAAAACTTTTCTTTCCAGGTGTCCTGCTATATGGCCCTCCTGGTACAGGTAAAACTTTGCTAGCCCGAGCCTGTGCTGCTCAGACTAAATCCACTTTCCTAAAACTGGCCGGCCCTCAACTTGTCCAGATGTTCATTGGTGACGGCGCGAAGTTAGTCCGCGACGCCTTCGCTCTGGCAAAGGAGAAGGCCCCAGCCATAATTTTCATCGATGAGCTGGACGCGATTGGTACCAAGAGATTTGATTCTGAGAAAGCTGGGGACCGTGAGGTCCAACGTACCATGTTGGAGCTCTTGAATCAACTCGACGGTTTCAGCTCCACTTCTGACATCAAAGTGATTGCAGCCACAAACCGTGTGGATATCTTGGATCCAGCTTTGTTGCGTTCTGGCCGTCTTGACAGAAAGATTGAGTTCCCTCACCCGAACGAAGAGGCTAGGGCGAGAATCATGCAAATTCATTCTAGAAAGATGACTGTCAACCCTGACGTGAACTTCGAGGAGTTGGCCAGATCGACTGACGATTTTAACGGTGCACAATGCAAAGCAGTTTGTGTTGAAGCAGGGATGATCGCTCTGAGAAGAAGCGCAACAGCGGTCACCCATGAGGACTACATGGATGCGATTATGGAAGTACAGGCGAAGAAGAAGGCTAATTTGAATTACTATGCTTAAATTAGTTCAATAATTCTTTTCATCTATTATTAGTCATTTTCTCATAAAAGAAATTAAGTTGGGTTAATGTGAAACTATTCTAAAGAAATATGTTGTGTTAACTTAGAATTATATTTTGTTTTTTTATTTAGGATTTAAGGATTTTCTCATTAAAATGTTTTTGAAAGCTGTATTTTCATACTGCTAGTTTCTAATAAACGAGTTCCTCAGGCAGTTTACATTTTATGTGAAGACCTTTTCCAGCAAAACACCTTAAAAGAATTGCTCAATTTAAAATTTTTGCAAAGTTACGCACCCACTTTTCTAATTTACATAAACAGTTGATCCCTTCACTTGGGTACTTGAATACTAATTTCAAGTTCCCACTTTTGTGTGTGGTTCCAATGAAAACTTCAACTACAAATAGTTCATAATGGCCACGTACCGGAATCCCTATCACAATTTCTTGTTTTATTTTTGAGTTTGATCGACTTCACCATGATCCTATCTTTTTCGTCTTACTTAGCAAAAAATGGTAAAGGTGTTACTCCTTGGTGGTTGCAACAAATTTCTTATCTATAATAAGATGAAAAACTATTTTCAAATCTAAAGAAGCTCAAGTTATTTGTATAGTAAAATGAAGAAATGATTCATTTCACTGAAGGAAATATAATCGACAGTTAACCTAGTAATGATAACATCACATGAACATGCACTACCATCATTGTACTAATTTGTTTAGGATTGTTTTTGAGCATTTCATTATTAGTTATATATATGCGCCCCCAATTGTAACACTTTTACGTACAAAGAGGTTTTACTCTTTCAAAATTACAGCAGTTTTATGCACAAAGAAGTTTTGCTCTATTCTAATGTCAAGATTAACATCTACAATCACATAAAACAACTACTATTGTTTTTACATAAACAGCAACTTATACGGGGCGTATACTATCTCCGTTACACTGGGATAGTGTAACGGAGATAGTATACGCCCCGTATAAGTTGCTGTTTATGTAAAAACAATAATAGTTGTTTTATGTGATTGTATATATATTATATTATTAGTGAAACTTTAACAAGGGCACAATGGATAATTTAGAAAACCGTTTGTTGTTGTATGGTTTTTCAACTAATAAAACTTAATTTGCAATACAATTTATCCAATAATTGATTTAATAATGTGGTTATTGTATTATTAATTGCATAATTAACTATATTAATAAATCCATTCTTACGCATTTTAATAGTGCATATCAGATGCACATTTTACAATTTTTATTGTACATTTTTCCGTCCCTAGTGTTTAATAAATAATAATTTTGATTTCAATTGCTGCTTTGAGTAAAGGTGTAAATTACCTTATGGATATTTAGGGGCTTCTGTAGTTTGTGATTGTCGAAACTACTTTCCGGTCAGAGTTGTGGGTATTTTAAAGTAACTACTGGGAATTACAAGAAATTTCCAGGTAATCTGAAACGTTAGCAATCCGAACAACCGCTGTTTCCTGCGCAACGGCGACAAACTTTAAAAATCATAGGTAATAATCACCTCGTAATCCCTAGACAGACTAATTACTTTGTCATTACACCTCATATCTACAGCCAGGCCTAATGAATATTTTTACATCCCGACCAATAAAACTTCGTTACTGGTCTTTAATTTCCGATTGTAGTAGGCATACGCACAATTCGCCAGCTACCTGTATTGGCTGTATTAACAGTCTTGTTATTCGAATCGTCTCGGCGCGAGCGCTTCTCGTTTCGTAAATTTTTTCCACTTTCATGCCTCTGCCGTTTCCTCGTCTGTACCTCTAACATGTGATAATCATGTCCAGGATCCTTTTGTTAATGTTCCTCCTGGAGTTCGCCCGCTGCGAGGAGCCCACCGGCATCGACCTGCAGGACTACGATGAAGAGGCCGTACAGTACGAGTGGAACTTCCTCAAGAGCATTTCCTGTCCGGAGTGCGCGGGCCAGATTAGGGTGAGTTAGGTATTTTCCTTTTCGTCTCTTTTCCCGTTCCTCCTACCCCTCCACCGCCCCCGGGAAATTCGTGACGTCCTTTTCGCGTACCCTTTTCTCTAAAGTTTTGTTAGTCAAATTTGGCCGGACGGTATTTTGACCTTAATTGACAGTCGTGTGATTTTTAATTTGAATTTAAAATGTCCGTCTTTCCGATCTATTTTAAATAAAAAACAAACAGGGGTTAGGCCTTGAGTATTTGGATCGGATTTCCACTGGAATCGCGATTAACCATCGACATAGGTGTGCAGGTCTTTTCCTCACAAAAATTATTCAGGAATAAAATTAATCCACAATTGTAGTCAACATGTGTCATAATTAAGAGAAAGTTTTTGATGCCAGGTGTTTTGAACAAGGTGTCCAAAATTCGCTGTTAAAATATAGCTAATCAGGTAATAACAAATTAACCACAAGTGGAAATGGGTACGTAGATTTGGAGAATATTTTTCAAATGTTGGGATACCAACAACGGAATTCTGCCGTGCTTAAGAGAATATGCAACTGAATAACCGAACACACTATTAATATCCGTATTACCAAGGGTAATTGCAGGTTCTATTATACACATATTCATTAATGTTTAGCTCAGTATGTTAAGATACCTCGACCATGTGTTATATTTTGTAATTAGTTAGACTTGAAATAGCAAATATTTTTTTAGGTACACACATTCTTTCTGTGTATTATCTAATTTGGCACACTTATATCAACTGCCTGCCAAATTGTAATGAGCTGACGATGAGTTCCGACGCACATTCACAAAAACAATTCAAACCGACCGATTACCCAAATTTCCTTCGATTTAATGTTCTACTAAACGTATCCTCCAAGGACAAAACTTTTATAACTGCTTCAGGGAAAAGTTTTTCCTTTAATGATAACCAATGATCGCAAAGTGTTTATTATAATTACCTATCAATTTTAAAAGTTTTACCAACATGTTTTGGGTTGTTTGTGCTTATCTTCAGTTGTAAAAAAAGAGCTCGAAGCGGCAAAAACAAGAGGACGCAAAAACGTTCAAACTTTTCTTGAAATTTTCGAAAATTAAATTTAAAATTTTGTCCTTAGAAAACGCGAGGTTGTGTTACGTGAGATGTGCATGTATGTACATATATTGTGCGACACACGGTAAGACAAAATCAGTTAAACAAGAAATGAAGGATGTGAGCTAAATACGTGCTTTGTTTGTACACACGCTATATTATCAAATACATAAATTGAAACAATTATCAACGGTTACTGTTAATGGTGTTAAAATTCATTTAATAAGCGCAATATCTATTGTTTCAATTGTGTTACGACTAAAGCCGTGAAACAATAATATTCCAGGAATAAAACATGCTTCAAGACACCATGTTTCGAAAATATGTTACCTTAATTAAATCCTCCTCCTCTTAAATTCCGTAAGTACACCATGACACAAAGTAAAGTTACAGCAATCACAAATATTACAATCGAAAAAATGTTTCGGTCAACGTTAAGATTTTTCACGTTTCAACTGAAAATTCACCTCCGATGGATAATATTACACACACGTAACGCGATACCAGTACTAAACTAAAAATTTCAACTGCACGGAAAAATGTTTCTAGCGTAAATATGTACGCATCACAAAAAATTCGACAAAAACTTGGAGTGAACGAAACAAATAAGAGAGACGCAAGAAAAAAAGGTTGTGACGATAGATATAATCTCGTGATAAAAAGAAATGTACGTTTTAACTACATTGATATATGCGTAATTTTATTTTTGTTTTCTAAGAAGTGTGTAAGAAGTATGTAAACAGTACAGAGGGTAGTTGACAACGAGGTTAAAACGTTTTAGGGGAACGAGTCTTGGACGATTTTAAATCGTTTTTACAATACGGGATGTTTTGTTTAGGTTATTGCTTGGGGTTCAAAACGACCTATTGTTGAATTTCAATAAAGCCGGTAGAAGCGACTTAAAAACTTTTTTAAAAATATCCTGCATTTGAAACAATATGCTATTGTTAATACAATCTTTTGATTGTGTTCGTTTCAAAACTTCTGGTACTACACGATACTTCCTTTTGCCGACTAATTTCACGTTATCGAATTATATTTTTCCTTTATCGGATCTTTGTTGAACAATATGTGTTTTCACCGAAGTTATTTTCAGCATTATAAATTATGTAGTATTACGATAGCAAAAGCTAAACAAGCCGCTATCTGAATGCGCCCGTAATAATGAGTACAAAAATCCACTTTTACCAACTTCCAGTAAATAATATCAACAAATTTTTCGCGTTCGATGTTTGCATTCATCGAGATAAAACTCTCAGGAGATTAGAAGGGTTGCTCGAGCGATCGATTTGGCAGAAAAAAATTCTTCGTAAAAAGTGATTTTTTTACATATCCTTTGAAATGTTCTTTGTCAGTAAATTCTGATTGACATCAAAAATATATAGGAGCCGTTACGAAAGAAAAATCAAATATTTGGCGCAAAAGATGTTTACCAAAGCTCTCTTTATAAGGGTTATTGGATATCTACCTGTTTTCAATATTGGCCTTGTTATTATAAATTTAAGAAAAGATTACTTCAAACTCACAAGATTCTGAAGGATACAATTCTGTTTTAATTCCACATACCACTTTAATCTGTGTTAAAATTTTTTTGACCCTCGTCAATTACTTTACAGGAAACTACTATAGCCTGTGGAGTGAAAATTTGCAATTGCAGTAGTGGAGATACAGCTGATCTAAGGTCTTATTCGCAAAATTTCAATTTGACGGTTGGTAAGTCAACGTTTTAAGATCCTTGTAAACATGTACACCACTTGAAGTATTTTGAACTTTTAAAATTTCTGATAAATCCTTAAAGTTTCAGATAACATAGCACCATACTACAACTCTTTACCGGTACCTCACTTATACTGCATCGACAATAATATAATTGCATTCACTTGGCAAGCTGAAAAGGACAGTTTTTATTGGTTCTCTTATCACACACCATGGCCGGGAGATATGGAAGAAACTTCCATGGTAAGGAAAAATTATCTTCTGAAGGTTTACTGTTGTGTTATGAATTTCGCCCGCTTTCAGACTCACTGCGGTTACCAAATAATCGATGAACTTCTTCCCGGGACTTGGTACAAGTTCAGGATGAACAGCATCACCGTTCTTTCAAACGGCATCAGCAGAGGAAGATCAAAGGAGTTCTGGCATCAAACTAAAGCCAGCAATCGTCCTTTAGCGGTGTCTAATTTTTCGATCGAGAGGTGGCTTTTGAATGAAAACAAATATACCGCGCATTTATCTTACCGAAAAGGCAGAGGTGTGTATAATAAGTTTTACTCATTCAGTTTAGTAATGTTTCATTTTGTTTTAGATCGCGCTTGTTTCTATGACGTTGTCTGGTTTTCAGACAGCGAGGCGGATTATGAAACTTTGGATATTTCGGACGTAAGGCTCAGTAGCATTTTATGAACTTTCTTATTCACTGCAGCATAATTTACAGCCACTGGCTCCAGAAGAATTTAACATTACAGGACTCGCTTTTGGTCAGAATTACTACATAGCCATAACCGCTTACACCATGCAAGAAAACGGTCTCCCAAACGAAAGTGACAAGAGATGGTTGAATGTGACCGTGCCGTCTTGCATTGAAAGTTACGTCGGCTTGACCAACTGTAGTAAGTTTGGTAATTTTAATAACGCACGAGTCACATCATGTGCATTTTTAGCCCCCGAAAAACCTGAAAACTTCACTGTAGTCGAAAGGTTTAAACTGTATGATTTAGTGACTGGTTCATATTACTTCAATATTTACATGAACTGGTCTGAACCGAAGTACACACCGAGTTATTACCTAGCGAAGTTGATCATCTACGACGAAGAGGAATCTGTCGAGATAAAAAACATTTCCGGAGTAAGTTCTACAGCAGACTATGCCTAATTTATGTTCAAAGCAAACAATACGACTTCAGTGATTTTACTTAAAGCTCTTTGGTTAAATTTCAGGATAGTATAAACGCAACTTTCAAACGCGTCCGCCTAGGACCCGAGTACCGGATCTCCTTAGTGGCGGTTTCTCCGAGGGGTCCCAGTTACCCGGCGATAGTCCACCGGCAAATCAATGAAACCTTTCTGGAGCCCGAGGAGAAATCCACCCTGACAGCCGAGTTGATCATAATGTTCATCATCAGCCCGTTGGTAGTAACTGGGATTGTTCTTATGGTCATCGTTAACTATTTTCTTTCGAAACGAGTCAGGCAAAAGCAGATGAGGAAGTACTTCAAGGTAGGATTTTTAAAAATTTATGGGTAGCCAATGTAGCATATACATCTCCAGGATTTGGATAATGAAAAGTTACCAGCGAGCGTGATGACTTCGATAAGTACCATCTCTGAGGAAGTTACAAGACCAATCGATAAATGGGAAATCGACCCCAACAGTCTCACGGTAAACAGAATACTTGGGAAAGGAGAATTTGGGATAGTTAGGAAAGGATGGTTCAAAAGAGATGACGACGATCACATAGAAGTCGCCATCAAAATGATGAAAGGTAATTTAAAACGTTGAATTTGATATGTAATAATCTTTTTATTGCTCTCGTTTAGAAAATGCGACATTGGAGATAAGAAAGCAATTTTTTCAAGAGATCGAAATCATGAAATCAGTTCCGGCTCACCCCCATTTAGTCTCGCTTATCGGTTGTGTCACCAGAGGCAATCCAATGTTAGTAGTCGAATATTGTCCGAAAGGAGATCTCCAGTCCTACCTTAGAAGAGCATGGAAATTGATATCTAACAACACGTAAGGGTCACGACAATTCGAAATTTTTCTTTATCACTTTCTATTGTCAATATCCAGTAGTGCCACGGTGAAGAAGAATGACGATCTAGACGATGCATATGGATTATTCGCAATAAACAAGCTATATGATTCCTCTTTCATCATCAGCGATTATGAAGACATACCACAGCCTAAAGATCTTCTCTCATTCGCTCGGCAAGTCGTTATTGGGATGGTGAGTAAAACGATTTGAAAACAGACCGCCGCAAACCTTTCAGTTCTCTTTTAGGAACACCTCGCTTCGCTGAAACTCATCCATCGTGACTTGGCGGCCCGCAACATCCTCGTCCAGAACTCGCACACCGTCAAGATATCCGACTTTGGGCTCAGCCGGGACGTTTACTACGATAACATCTACTGCAAGCAGACGGGAGGGAAACTTCCAGTACGTTGGATGGCTTTGGAATCAATGACACATCAGATGTACACGACACAAAGCGATGTCTGGTCCTTTGGGATCCTTCTATGGGAAATCGTTACTATGGGCGGTACGCCGTACCCCGGAGTGGCCACTCAGGACCTCCTCGGGATGCTCAAGAACGGGTATAGGATGGAGAAACCGCCGAATTGTAGCGAAGAATTGTAAGCTGACACATCATTCAGAAAAATTGAGAAACAGTTATTTTTCATTGCGGCATTCGTGAAGTAGTAAGAGTTCAAAGTGTAATTACAATTACGCTTGAAATATTTAAGAAAATAAGTAGTAAATTTTAAAAGGCTGTTATGTACGCCGATGACATCAATGTTTTCGCGAATTACGTACTATATATATTGACATTCGGTTTGTTACAAAATGAGAATAAATTTCGATTCATTTGTCTTGACAATTAAGTATCAGTACCTGTCTTACTCACTTAGCTCTAGTTTTCTAATTGTCTTCATCATGTTTCCGTAGCTCTGTTATTGTCGAAGGTGATACAATTTTGTACAAATGTAATTTATCTTTTAGATACTCCATTATGGTGAGCTGCTGGAAAGCATGCCCGAAGGAAAGGCCGACGTTTGCTGATCTGAAAAAAACTCTCGAAGGACTACTTGAAGAGGTGTCCTATTATTTAAATCTGAATTTCTCAGAATCGAAGGAGATGAAGAAGCATTATACAGTTGACGCCCATTACAATAAAACTTACTTTCAAGAGAGATATATAAAACCTCTCAAATAACTTTTTAGATTTTCATTGTCGTTGTGTTTTTTAATGTAAATAGTTTTCTATTTTTATGGGGAAAGTATTAATTTTGTTGACTAGAAGTATTTTTAAAGAAATATTTACCTTCAAAATAAATGTCAAATATCTGCTTTATATGACAAATGCGTGTTTTGGGAACTTTGTAACAATTTTAGTGATATTCTTAACTGTTAACGTTTTTAATTCTAATTGTAATAAACATGTGCATTAACGATCGAATTTTAATTAATAATAAAAAAGGATAGATGTATCATAATGAATCACAAAAGTATTACACACAAATTCGTGGAATATAAAATGTTTATTTTGTATAAATTAGCTTTAAAATACATTAGAAAACGAAATTTATCTGAATAAGTAACTATCTTATAGTAGAAAATATATTTATTCTGTAAATAAAGGAATAATTTCGTAACGCATACAAATCATCTTTAATTCTAACTACTTCAATATGCCGTAATGTACACATCTTACAATTTTATACTCAATACAATCGGTTTTTACCCTCCTTGCCATGGTAAAACGCTAAAAGACGTAAAAAACCGAAAAAATTACCAATGAACTTAAATTCAACAGCCATTTTGTTGTGACCGAAAACGAGGTGGATCGTTTTTGATCACAGATGTAAGGAACGCTTTGTGTAAAACTAGGATAACACATGTGCGGACACACACCCAATCACACATGCATTATTGCTTACAAGGACTGGGAATACTCCTCCTGTGGGTCCGATGTTTTTACCCATAGTCCGATGGGATGATGTCGAGTCAAAGACCGTCTGGACGGGGCGCGGGTTCGTCCAGGTTGACGGGAGGGGGGGCCACGTTCACATTGGCGCTCGGGTCTTGAGTCAAGTAGCCCGCGGTGGACGGTGTGCCCGCTGTAGGTTTATCGAAATTAATAATCATTACACCCTAAACTAAAACATCTCAAATAGCCTAAACTTTTAAGTTTTCAAAGTTGCTGATCGAATCAAACAGAAAAGTTACACTCATATTTATCATTTGTTTACCTGTGAGATACCCAGAGATGTTCGTATTCGAAATAAACAGATCATGCCTCTGATCTTTGTACTCTGACCAGACGGAGCTCTTCTCCAATATCGAGGTAACCTTCTCGCCATATATCAAACTCCTACTCATGGACTTAAGAGCTTTGACTATCTGTGCTTTAGCCGTGGCAGGATTGTCTATGAGTTCGAGTCTCGCTTCAAGCAGGCTCAGCAGGAAATGGACGAAATCCGCGTCGAGAGCTTGTTTAACTAGCTGATCCTGACTCGTCGAGAACAGACGATTCAGGGCTTCACAGGCTACAGCGACCATGTCTTTGCGCGCCTGCATTGCTTGTTTCAGAGGGTGCATGCAGTCTGTTTGGGCAATGGCGTTGACGCAAATCTGAATTAAGTAAATCATGTTAATACAGTCAAAACCGATTGTGGATCAGCTTCGAAGATAACATAACTTAATCATTGTGAAAGATACTTTTGAATTTTCTCGTGGGAGGTGAGTATTTTATCAATTAAAAATGTGGATTTAACTTGCAACATAGAATACATATTCAAGCAGTAATAGTCACTGTAAGTATTTACTATACAAAATGCTTCACATTCGTAAATCAACTTTATTGAGATGGTATGACTTTTCGAAAAAAATTTAACAGTCTAGTGTTTATTTCATGTGTCTAATGCACTGTTCTGTTAGTTTTTGATTAAATAGAAAAGCTTTGTAACTGTTAGAAACGAATAAAATTTCTTTCTTCCTTAAATTATAAGAATTTTCTGTAATATACTTACATTGCTCATTGACAGAGAATTCAAGATACATATCGCAGATTTAGGTACAGCTATCTGGCGTATATTTGTACCCATTTGCCTGCACAGTCTCGGAATGTGTCCCATAGAAGGTATCAAATCCAACAACGCTGGTTGGTTTTGCAGTAAACAACACAATGCTGTTGTACAAAGCTCCAGTAGCTCAGTCTAAAAATTAAAAACGTAGAAAAACCTTTCTTTCCATTACTATTTACTCACATTAGGTTTATCTTTGTTCATTAAGTTTAGGCATGTTTCCAAAAGCTCAGTTAGAAACTCTCTGGGTTTCCTCAATGTCCAAGATGGATTGGCGACAAATATCCTGAGGTACACACCTGCCACAACAATTTCGTTAGGATTGGCCACATTCGTCAATCCATTGGTATCCGGCATCTTCCACATACTCGAAGGGTTGGAGTTCTGCAGCATCTGATGCCTACAACAGCCAAAAACGTTTCAAAGCCGAGACCCCTACATAAATACTTACTCTTTCCTAAACCGAGCTACCAGCGCACAAACCCTATCCTTAGCATCTTGATCCCAGATCAACTCAGGATGTTCATGGGCGGACTCGAACATATTCACTGATGTCTCTGGACTGTCCCTCATGGCGTCAGCAAATATCGGAGGTAAGATGGTTCCAAGCACGAGTCTCACTTTCGGACCAACTAGTTTATCCAAGTTCATTCTGGCGAGTAACTCTGCACTGCTTTGTCTTATAGACTGAGTAGTTGAATTACAGAATAAGTCAAGCAAGTAGATCACGGCGCCTTTGTTTAACGCTTCTTTGACAATTTTAGTTGTTGTCATTAAGGCGTAAAGGGCGTCAAGAATCTGTGGCTGTAAATCTGGTAATGTATAGATCGACAACAGTAAATAACCCAGAACGTCGCTATTAGCGATATCATTGATACATTCGTTGCTTCTTGTGACAATAGATATGGTTTGTAATGCTCCTTTCTGAATTGGCATGCAGCTAACATTCAGCAACTTAAATAAAAGTCTGAAATGACCAATGCATTGTGTTTCAAGACCAGTATTGTTCCTGATAACATTTGTTAAGGCTTCTAATGTCATTACTGAGGTATTTATCCTGTCTTCAATAGTCGTAGAATACGCTATGTTGATTAGATTGAAGAGGTACTCCGACTGGTCTTTCAGGTAAGCTAGCAGGGCTTTGATGAATTCCTTAGGATCCTAAAATGAAACATTGTCATTGCTTGATAATTAATTTACTTATTTCAAATGCCTTAATGGGATAGGTAGGTTGTTGATTGTAGATTCTAATGAATATCTCCCCGATGCGCAGCTCTCCAGAATGTGTGGAATATTTGAAGTCACTCACAACATTTATGTCGATTTCCAGCCTGCTATTTCGTTGGTTTTCCAGAAAATCCATTAGCTCCGCTCTCGTACCATTATCCCATAAGAGGTAAGGGGTTTCACTGTTGCTATTTAAAATCTTTAAAATCTGCAAAGGATTTTATAAGGACAGTTTTTCGTTTGCAAGATAGCATGAATAGCCAAATGACCGAAACAAAAGTGTGACGAAGATTAGAATTTTTTTTGTGATAAGTGATCATAGCAAAATGACTCCTTAAAATTGAAAAAGATATGTAAGATCATGAATACAATGGAAACAGTAATAACTAACATGTAAATATTTTATAACTAGAAAAGTAACTACAGCACATCTATAAATATGAAGAAAGTAGAAAAACTTAACCCTTGATATATTGAACTTACCTCTTCTGGTTCCTCATTACCTAACTGATTTGCGAGGTAGCTAGTAAGTAAGCACTCTAAAATTCCCCTAGTCAACATGTTTGGTGGCGGATCGTTCTCCTGATTCTGACCATAACCTCCGAGAGCCGCGCAGGCCTTGATGGCACCTTTAGCCAATTTATTACTAACTTCCTGCTTATTCGCCTCTTCAGTCCTTTCAACGCCACCTTCATCGAGGGTGTAATCGTAATTAAACATGTAGAGGAGCAGATGCCACAAGACACCAGTCTTCAAAAGTTCCATTTGAAGAATGGAATCAATAGAGAGAGCTGTAACGCACTCTGTAGCGACTGAACATAGTTTGGTCAAGTGCTAGAACAAGACAAATTCATCATACAAAAGATAGCAAAACTATAAGGGCAAGTTACTTTGAAAAACAGGATTCTGCATAAATCTATGATAAGTTGCCTCATTTCGACCATTTTCTCCCGACAACCCGGAAACTGGGCAGCTACGGTGAAACATTTTGTTATGTGCACGCATACTTGGACTGGTGTCTCATTAGGTTTTGAAGAACCGTTCAAGACATTTACACATCTTGTGTATGCTTCCAATAGCACCTAAAAGAGAAAAGCCAATAATTTACCTGAATAAATACAAACTTCATTACTAGATCACTTGGAATTCTTAAAACGAAACTAACCTCCAAGCCATTCTCACGTCTCAACTCCTCTGCGTTGAGGGCAGAACAGTGAACAGTATGATAAGCCAGCTCGCAAGCTGCAGTCAACAACTGCGCATTCTTGGAGAATAACTGTTCATCAGCTGTCTCTATTTTTATTGTCTTTATTAGTTGAGGATAACCGGCATACTTATAAGGTTGTAATTCTAAAATAATTTAAATTAGAATTTAAACTTTAAAATAATCATTCATCATACCTTCAGAGTAACGACAAAATAAAATACTCTGAGTTCTCAGTACCAACACTATGTTGTGCGGATTGGGACCGTCGGTAGTCCAACTGCTCCTGCTGCAGAGGAACTCATAGGCCTGATTGACTTTCTCAAATCTATCTCTTCCTTCAGGGTTCTTATCTGGATGAAACTGCTGGGCCAGTTTGTAATAAGCTTTCCTAATTACGGCTTCTTCATGATGATTCTGAGGATCTAATCCCAAATTTTCGTAAGCTTCTTTCACAGTCATAAGTGGTGGTTTCTTCTCGACCTCAGACTTCCATGCTTCTAGAACATCTTTTAAAAGCTGGACCTACAGAAGCATACCAAAATGTAATCGAATTTAGTATTATTGCGCGAGATTACTTACAGGGTCTGGAATCGGCCAATCTGGGAATCTAGTTGTATCACAGAGATGTCGTAAATAGAATATATTGCAAAATAGTTCGTGTTCGAGTTGTGGGTAACGTACTGCTGGAATTGGAATATAATGATACCTAGCCATAGTGTGAGTACGTAATCTAGGCGTGAAATCTGCAATGTGTGCTGCTACTTTTTCTATCAACATTCTCCTAAAAAACAAAGGATTAATGATTAGCGATGATTATTTTTACCACTGTGATGATTCTTTTGGTAATTTTTTATTAATATTCTTAGGGTGTAGTGTCATGAGAGTGTACATGCTAACACTTAGTCAATTACCTCATTTCATGATTCCATATAGCTTCAGGGGTATCAAATTCACCCAAATAGATCTGAGCGAACTTCTCGGCTTCATAATTTTCGAGATAATGAACCATTGCTTCAGGTAAAAGACGACCAAGAACGCTCTTCTGCATTATTAAAGAGGTCTCCTGAAATGAACAAACATTAATAAAACTCAATGATACCAAACAATTCCCTCACTTCATCTGATCTGAAAGCTTGCTTCATATGCGTCAATTTCAAAAATCTAGCGACAGGTAAAACGTTACTTCCTGTGTACATCATGATAAAATAAAATATTCCAGTAGTATATAATTTGGAAATTTCAGGGTTATCTGTCATTATTTCACATAAAAGTGTAGCTACTTTTTCTACGAGTACCGGATCAAATGTTAAAACTAGTTGTACAACATTTGAGAGAGCCGGCTGTTCAGATAGCAGTCTTTTTACTTTTGGCAACGGTCTAATAATGGCATCGTCAGCGTCTCGACTCGGAAAATAACGACACATCCTAAAAATAGAAACTAAAATCGGAGAATTTAATTGAAATTCACTTTACCTTATAAGAATGTTTAGGATGTAAGTAGCGAGTTCACTTTCATTCAAAACAGGCGTCCCTTTGGCAATTAAGTACCATTTCAGTTGTGGCAATTGAGTTAAGGGCCTCCAACTACTCAAAGGCATTGCCCAACATCGAGTCTTATGATTAATTTGGCCTGCTTTGTATAAGTCCTTCAGCTAAAACAGGCATGATATGAAAATATCAATTTTAACAAGAGTACATCTAGAATACCTCTGTAAATGAGCAAGGGCCTTCTCGACCTTTCTCAGAATGAAAATACCACTCTTTCTCTTCTTGGGCTTTCATACCAGGTCCAGCTTCGATAACATTAGTCTGTGTAGGAATTACGGCCCTGGAAGTGTGGAGGTGAGCAAAGGTTAAAAGATCTGTTAAAATTTGAATGCCTCCCATATCAAGAATGTCTCTAACATTGCGATGGTGTAAAATTAGTTTGTCTATGAACATAACAAGACGGTCTCGCTCTTGTCTATCTATGCACTAAAAGGAACTAAAATAAGAGCAACAATTGCTAATACAACAAAGTACTTACTCTCTCTAACATCCCCACAATATACTTCGTATCACTAAAAGGTCCGATGTCTTCATAATACCTTCCATAAACTATTGACATTGCTTGTAGACACATGCACTTCATCTCTACTTTTGTAGTTAACAAAAAACGATGATAAAGATCATTAAAGAACTCATATCTGAAATTAAATCTCAGGGAGTGTAAAAGGGACTTTATTAATAGGCCCACTTACGATCTACGTATTGGAGAATCATCATCGTTACTTTCTAACAGAAGTCTCAAATAGTAGTCGCCGATTTTGACTTCGTCTGAGAGACAGGCATAGGTGACTTCAAATTCTTGGTGATTCCAGGCAACCAGTGAGTGCCCAGCTAGTTCTCTGTCAGAAGTGAAGTTTCTGATTTCTGCTTCTAAAGCACAACGTAGTTCTTCTCTAGTCTGGATAAAAAATAAAGTAGACAACTTTAAGTAACTTATTTGAAGTAGGTCTGGTTTATTCACCACCAAGTAGTGTTCAGTAGGGTTACCAATAAGTGTACATTATTACAAGTAACGTTAAAAATTATTTAAAAAAGAACCCTTTTTATTTACAAATCGATTTCCCATTAATCCGCAGCAACATACTCCTGAAAATGTGTGATTTGTAGTTCTAATTGCTGAAAATGGTCGTGTTCAAAATGTTAACACAACTTAGATTCTCAGTATATTATTTAACTAACAGAGATAGGTGCTTGTAGATTGTCTTTTCCCCTTGTAAAGTATGTTCAAAAATAATATACTTTCTGTTAATTGGTGCAGGGACGTTGCTATTTTTCGCTGGACGTTTTGCTGCCAAGTAACTACTAGACACTTTACAAGAAGATAAATAAACCGGGCCTTAGAGATTAAATAAAACTGTTCTTACTTTGTGATTCCATATTAAATTGGACAGTGCATGATCCTGATTGAATTTCCAATAGAACAACATCCAATTCGATTCTGCTTTCTTTCTCTCTCTTCTCCGTCTTAAAACGATCGGTCTCTCCCTGATTTTCTCTTCCCTCTTTAAAGTAACTCCGACTCGGGTACCCCAATGCTGCAGCGCCAGGTTGGTGTAATGCTCAACACGTTTTTCCATCAGTCTCAATTGCCTCTCGACAGCAGCCCAGTTTTCATTACGCTTCGTTTTGTTGGCATGATCTTGGGCCATTTTCAAGTTGTCACGGTTGTTCAGCATCTCCTGTTCAAGTGCCTCTTTGGGCACCGTGTCTTTGGAATCTAAGAACGCTATCAACCCTGGGGGCTGAAAGTAGATCACATACTTTACTGATACTGAACGGAATCTAGTGTTGGTTCATTTAAAAACGTTTAGCATAAACAGAAAACAATTTGGGAGATATAACAATTCAAAACCTGATATAAAAGATATTAAATATAGTCTTAAGGTGTTTTATCATTGGCAATTGTATGAGTAGACTATTTTGACGTCCATTATGTTGGAATATTTTACGCTTATCTGTTTAATTTCTATATTTACCATGATTCTTTTCAAAAGGCCCATTGCAGTGGGATTTCCTGTGATCCACAGTCCGATTAAATGTCTGGATAGTTGCCTGTGAGTTAAAAGCCTCCCATCAGTCCCCTGGGTGTAAAGTGAAGACAAAAGGTGACGAGGTAGGGCCCCTTCGGCCAAAGCTAGATTCTGCATTTTTTCAGCCACCTCAGACTCGCCTTCTTCAATAATCGACCGCATTACCAGTCCTGCACCTTTAACGATGGCCATTGAAGGATGCTGAAAATATAGTTTTGAAAAAATAACACCAGAAATATAATAATTTACTTACTTGAAATAACCTGAAAAGCATTCGACCCCTATCTGACACCATTTCTAATAACATATCAAACTGCTTTCCATCTGTTGTCTCGCTATAAGGCACACAAAGAGCGAAAGTAAGGAAATCTAACATTGCTGAAACAATTAGTGCTCCAGTACCTTGCGCCTGTAAAAAAACATATAATGCATCCTAACTTGCTCGGATTAGAAATACTCACAATATGCGTAGTCCACATGTTTAAAAGGCTTTCTAAAAATGGTTTCGTTTGCAAAAGTGAAGACTTGTTAAGCTGTTCTTGCCTGAGGTCATAGTCGTCATGCATTGGATGCATTAGAGCACAAATTACATCAATGGCAGATTGAGTTACAGCAAAATCATTCCTCTTTAAGGCAGAGATTACTTTCAAACCGACAGCTTCACGAAACCTTAAAGAACCAATACAAGAATGAATATATATAATTTAAGTTGTATAGTTCCAGATAAAATTTCACCTTACCCTGGCAACTTTGTAAAGCAAGCATAACCAACTTTACTAGCGACTAGACGCCTCAATGCTTGAAACTGTGCCTCCAAATCCACCAAACTAATGGATTTCTGATCGCCTTCTTTTGAAACGAGACTCTGCAGTACTCCTGTAATCAACTTCTCTTTGTTCTCCGAAAAAATTCCCTACAATATAAATAGAAATAAGATCAAAGCAAAATGAAGGATAAACTATATTACCTCTTGTGATACACTGTACAAAAGCCCACTATATGGAACATTTGCGTTAAATTGTCTGACACAGAGGGCAAACGGTCGATTCACAGGAGGGTTCATCAACAGTTTTAACTGCATACTCTCCACCTCCTCTTCTACTGGCAAATGTAAGGGACCAAGGCGAAGCCCCCGTTCCACTGGAAGCATTGTGACATGTACGTCTTTGTTACCAGCAGCTCTTACTCCATCCAGAAGAGATGCCAAGAGAGAATCCCTGAAAGGTGATTAAATATTAAAGAATAAAACAATCGTCTCACTACTTAGTTTGAAAGATTTTAAATTATTCTCAACATTTTTGTGATGGATAGGATTTAAAATCCACAGTGACCCACACAATATTTGATAAATGGTTTTTATGGCCATCTCAGATGCTTCAGGGTACTTGATTAAAGTCCTTTTTCTATTTTTCTAAATTTTTTCTATATGGCCCTTTATTTGCTTCTTCATTCAAGGTCAGACAGTCACCTACCTATCCACTTGTAATATTCGCATTAAGGGACAGAAGGCTCTCGACTTTCTTATAGGTCATCAAAACCATTTATCGAATATCACAATATACATAATTTAAGTAATATTCGAAGTTGTTTACCTGTCAGTAGTAGTATAGGTTCTGGTTTGACCACTGAAGTAAGCAATGGTGAAAAGCTGAGGGTTCTCATTATCCCTTATCAAACCAAAGATGTTATTCAAAGGCTGTAATGTGCATATATTGTAAGTTTGAGGATCTCGTTCTAGGATACAATCTTCTGTTAAACATAGCGTCCTTCTGACAGGATCCATATGTCTCGCCTCATGGATTTTGTAAACAGAAAATTCTGACACAGCCGTTACACATTTATCATCACTGAAAATCACATGATTTCATCATAAACTACCATTTAAGTATTCTCTACATACCTGTATTTACCAAAACGCTGACACTGGAAATCATCCCTAGTTATAGGAGTACTTAATACTTTAATGGTCAGGCCTAAGTTGGAAGAAGCAGCTTCCAAAATCTTTATCTTTATCTCTTCATAATCTGAAGCCTGAAACAAGTGCAGCCTTCCAAAACCACCACAAACTATCACAAAACCACCTTGAAAAGATATAATTTGAAAAGAAATATGACAACATTAATACAAAAATTAAAACCTTTATAATCAGAAACTGTACAGATTCCTTCGAAATCCTTAAAATGGTAACTGGCAAGAACTTTGTTGGTAGCGGGATCTAATTGATCTAAAGAGTAAGAAGTAACTTCCAAAATAACTGGTAGCCTGATGTCGGACCAATGATGTTTATAAGCATGGAAACGCTGTAATAAATGATTACAAAACTTAGGGAAAGAGAAATGAGTTTGTCTCACCATGACTTCCTTAGGTTTCTCCAGGAAACAATTCCGAAATTTCAATGCTTCCGTTAGCAAATCAGCTCGATATTCTGTGGAAAACGTCATTTTATCAACCTTCTTATCTTTCTTCATTGTAATTTGAAACTCGTTCGGTCCTCCCTTCACTGGGGTCACCGATATGAAATCTCCATAGGCCCATTTGTTCGTGACTTCCAAGTTTGAGGGATTGTAAGTACTGATCCCCTTGGTACCGACTGAGAATATCCGCTTGTACCTTGAAAAGGAAAGGGTAGAATTGCTGATGGAATATTTCATTGGGCGACACTTACTTTCCCTTCCATGTGGTATGTTTCATGCATAAAAAGCATGCCACATCCTGATTATCTTTTATTGGAATCATTTTTTCTTCTCAAATGACTTGGTCAGCGAAAAGCATATTTGACCGGACGTCCTCGGGAGGGAAGCGAATTCTGGACTACTTCAAAACATCGGGGTGCGCTCTAAACGAACTTACCGAATCGACAATTTGAAAGAAATACGGTAGCTACTTTTTGTTAAACGAAAACATTTTTGTGGGTGTCAATTTACTCAGCTGTTAACAATTCAGATGCCATGAAACACAAATAACCTGCAAGATGTATGAATTGTGCGTATCTATGATTGTGTGTTTAGGATTAAATGTTTATGATCACAAAACACACAGTAGGAAAGAGTGCCAGCTGTTAGATAGTATCAAAACTAACGTAGCTTTGGTCATTTCGATCTGTAAATGGATGTCAAATGTAATCAATAAACAGATATCTGTAGTTAGCAACAAAAATCTGATTTCAGTGGTGCTATCTGTGAGAAGGTGGTTAAATTAGAAGCATATTGATCGATCAAAATTATAGAGTAGAGTAGGCAACCAGTAATTAACCTTAACTGGCGTATTCGCCAGAACACCAAATAAATTTGAGAATAGTGAATTTAATCAAAAAAAAAAAACTATTGTTAAGTTTCAATAAGTGTCTATCTTCTGTTATGTTGTGAACAACTATTTGATTCGATAAGCAACCATTTAATAGTTTTAAAACTGCTATAATTGTAACTGTATTTCCGTCGTGTTAACCCTCTGCAGAATTTTGGCGGAGGTATTAGTATTAGTATAGGAGTAAAAGTAAAACGTGTTCGTAGGTTAGATTTTAAACGATTTTAACGTATTTTCGAAACATTCGAATACGGAACGTTGCTTCGAAATCACGAATCCCCAGCCGTTTTTATTTTTTCGTCGAAATCAAAAATCACTTCACTTCACTCGATCACTTAAACCGTTTTCGTGACGCGTTTCCTTCGGGAACGTCTGCCTCCTCCGCCCCCGCATACCTCCGCTGTGTTTTCTCGCGAAATCGCACCCACCGAAATATATTAACACCGTTTTTACGAAAATAGAACCGACAGAAAAAGAGAGCGGGACAGTGAGAGTGAGAAAGGCAGTGTCGTCGTGATCCTGTGCCCGGTCCCTCAGTCCAGCTCCTAACACCGAAACGAGACGCCGAAAACTAACAGATAGACCCACGTCAACCTTTGTCGCCCCGAGACTATTTTGTTTTAACTTTAAGTAGAGACAAAACTAAAAAAGAAAAAATGGTTTACGAATCCGATTTTTACACCACCAGAAGGCCTTACCGCGTCTCGCCTTCGCTTTCGTCTTACACGGCTTCGGTGAGTAGATACATGTTTTCTATAATGTTGTAAGCTGGTTTATTCCCGCTGGAGTTGCTCTGCGCTTGTCGCTTTGTTTCTCAGCGTGAAAAAACAAAACAGGATAACACCATGAATTGATAGAGATTTCAGAAATTTACCGAAGAATTTTTGCAATGCGTGAAAAGGAAATCAGAATATATTTCAATATAATATGGGAAGAGTACGAATAACAAACTTTTCGCAACGCTTAAAACTAAGTGCACCAAAAGCTCGTTATTAGTCAGTTTCGTTAGAATTCAGCACGACCATCAATTTGGCGCAGGAGCCGAAATTCACCAATATGCGCGAGGATCCGAACGAAAAAAGAAGCTCCTGGTGGATTTCGCTGAAGTTTTACCATTTTTCGCCAATTTTCTCCTAAACAAATACAAATTCTGTCTAAAGCGAAGTTATTTCATTTCTCTGTCAAATTTTAAAAAAAATAAAGTATATTCATAGAAAAACGTCATTGAAATAATGAGAATTTGGGGCATAACGATTTAATTTCGTACGAAAGAAATTCAAGTTTTCGCGAGAAATAATTATTGAAACGAATGGGATGAAATTTTAGCGAAATCTATGTAAAGTGCCGATTTTGAAAAGTTTTTGTGGCAATGCTAACGAATTTGCGTTCTCCATGGATATTTATTTCATTGCCCTTCGAGGTGAATGCAAATCTCTCCGCAATTCTTTTTTGTATGAGCGAATATACCATACCTGTCTAGTAAATATTTTCCAGTTTATGAAAATCTGATTGAAGTAGTCTTTCAGTGAAGAATAAAGTTTTGTTTTTTTACCTGAAAAACGTACTAACAAATGCATATTACGAACATAATTGTTATCAAAAAGGGTAGTTGTATATGCAACTGACATTTTTCACGGATAGATAAACGAACTATCCAACCGTTCATTATGAAAAGCGCGGAAAACGGACCTTTTGTGTTCCACAAACGAATGGAAGCGGAAGAAATAATCACTGAATTTTTGTTTGAAATTATAAAAGAGTTTTCGCACGTTTATCGTTTGGAAAATTCCATTAATCAAACGAAATTGACTAGAATTCCGTGTTAACCGTTTCCACAAATTGTTCCTGTCGATTCTCCGGGAGGCCTCTTGGCGATCGTTCAAAACCCTAATCGTCGCATTTGTTGTCTTCGATTTCACTCGAATAAACATGTTTATTATTAGAAAAAAGGAAAACGTCATATTTAACGACATAAAACACAAGGGGACGTCCGTGCCAAGCGGTTGAAATTTCTCGTTTTTATTCTAAAATTACGTCTGATAGAAAGAGGTCCCATAACATTGACACGTTTAATCGTGCGGAACGGAGACGCAATTTTCGCGCGAAATGGCGCATCTCCGGGACGCCCCCCAAAGGCTATTTTTATTTTTGGAAACGGATCTCTCTTATGGAGCGTTCCACTTGTTATTAAAACGCAACCGAGCACGTTTCCTTCCCCCGATCCCCACCTGCTAATACTCTTCAAAACTTAAACCTTAAAAACTGCGAATTTGACACAATACAACACTGCAGTCTACCTACCGGTAGGATAATAGCAGATTTTAAACTCGATACGAAGTCATTAAGCGATCCGCAACCCCGAAAAGCCGTTCTACGCACCCTTTTGTTCCCGTCAATAGTTTAAATAAGAAAGTCTAAAGTAAAGGATATTTGCATCTTAAAACAACGTGTAGCTCGTGTTTAGCTCCAAAAGAAAATTGATATTTCGGAGTTTGCTTTGAAAATTATACTTTGAAATATTGCTAATGAAAGTTTCATCAAAGGACTTGGACTGCATTTATTATTGATGATAGAATTTTCACTCTTGTTAGTAACAGAGTGATACTAGATCAAATCAAATGAGGCATAAGACACAAAATATTAATTCATTCTGTTTCACTTACGTTTTCTCGAATTATAATTCAAATTTACCACAAGTTCTAAAGTTAAAAATGGTTTATGCTTGATAAATTAGACAACTCTGAAGTAATTGGGGTAATTAGGACTAGTTTCACGGAAAAATGTTTGATAAATTACAGGCGTTTAATTACAAATAAATTACAATTATAATGGCCTTTTAAAAGCAAAATTTTGGATTTTCCAGTTGTCACGTTACCGTGTATTTGAGACCTGCATTTAGGGAATTGGTACAGTAATGAACGTTTCTGCTAATTCTTGCCTGTCGTTTCAACGTACAGAAACGAGAATAGCACGGGAAATTAAAATTGTCGCATGTCTAATGACACCAAAGTTATGGTTAATGAGTTACTTGTTATTAAACTTGGATGAGAATGTTCCAAATTATTTGACAACTGGTATAGAAAATAAACTTCTCAGGATAACGAATGTAAAATGTCAATTTACCACGTTTAATTTAGTTTTTAAAAAGAAAAACAAATTATTTTTTCATATCAAGGTGTTACGTGATGTGCGATAGTTTTAACATCATTTTCGCTTCTGATCGGAAAATCGTCGAGCAAAAATCTTTCTTAGCGATTTCTTATTTACAAATCTCGAGTTAAATACAGGATAATTTTATTATGTTAACCTAAAGAACCCAAATACAGGAAATACTATAAATAAACATTGTCACCATAAGTTCAAATCACCCCACTTTGCTTTAATATCTTTTAAAATCGAAGTAAAGTTCGATTACAAGTATTTATTTTCCTTCACCAGTTTGGTTAAATCTTGCACTTCAAAATTAAGACACTTTCAGAGGAGGCTGAAACTCTGAAGATGTGTCTAATGGGTTATAATGCGGACAATATCGAGAGGTATGGAATGTTCAAAAAATTCTCCAAATTTCTCAATTCAAATTTTCTAAAAAACCAGAAATAATAGGTAAAAACAGATTTACGAGCATGAGCAGCTTTTTATTAGAGATGTATTAAATGTACTTGGAAATAAATAGTAATGTCATCGTCGAGCGACTAAAAATAAAAGCGTATGTCGTGATATATTCGTTGCACGTAACGGCTATGTGAATATGACATATTCGTTACCTCACTTACTGTGTATTTATGATTTGTATGCATAGAAAAACATTCGATTCCAAACGTTCATCTGCATCAACGGTATTATTCACGACGCACGTTATTATTTTTAGTTACACGGCGATAATATAAGTTCTAGTTTCCAGTAAAATTGATACTCTCTAATAAAATTTTTAGAAGTTATTTCGATGGTGGTGTGTCAAATTCCTGCGGCTCCCCTCCCAAAAGGTTTGGAGTGGGACGAACAGCACTGATTCCTCTGTTTCTTGCAGAAACGTGAGATCCCCTGGGAGAAAGTGCCGTTCGTACCAAGGCCAAGTCTCGTCCCCGATCCCGTGACCGCATTCGGGAAGCGCAAACCCCAAGTCGAAACGCGAAAGACGGAGAGAAAGTCGATCTTGTCGGCGGAGGAGAGGGCGAAGATAAAACCGAAGGCATACCTCGAGCCCGTCCAGCCGTACGTCTCGGCCCGCGAGGCGACCAGGGAGAAGGTCCTGACGGGTATCCTCAGGCAGCACACCCAGCCTAACGCTGAGTCGATGGACTACGTCCTACCCAGGCTGCACAAGGTGGCCGAGTGCCCGGACCTTCCCTACAAGAGGAGGATCGTCTCCTCCTCTGACATGCCGCCCGTGTGGTAGATACGCATGGAACGGACGAAAAAGTAGAATACCTACCACCGGTATAGGTTAGACACTACTATCATTTCCCACCCTTACTTGCAATCCTATTTTTCGGTACCGCAAATACCTTTTTAAATGACCTGCACCATGAGCCCAATCTGGGGCTTCCACTTAGGGAATTAGCATGGGAGCCAATTGCTTATATGTAGGTCTCAAAGCGGGTCCAAGGCAAACAGTACCACGCGACCAAAACTGGATAACGCAGTTCACCGGTGATTTGTTCAACAGTCATAACAGGAAAACTACCAAAGTTTATGTGATCACCACAAATTCTTTCATGTTTCACTCTCGCTTTTAAGAAATATCTGCTAGACCCCGTGTCTCGTTTTGGCGTGCTCAACACATCAACCCCTGTCGATTTATTCTCGATTAGACCGTTGTATCGAAAAATTGGGTTGTAACTTTTTGGAGACCAAAGAGGAACACAAGTATTCTACTTTTTACCGAAACACATACTTCTTTCTCTACTGTACGATTAGTATCAGAAGATATGTGGCAATGGGCGATTGTATCCGCTTTTTGTAGTATTACGTCTGGATAGCAAATATGCGACAAGACCATATGCATTTGTTAGGCCGCTTCTTGCAATTTTTGTAACTGCTGTGATACGCTTATTTTTCCAATAACGCTTTTATTTTTTTATAGAGTGTAGTACGCTATTTTTGTGTCGATTTATATTCTATATATCACTTCACAATAAACTTTTATAACAACTAATGTGTATTTATATATTATTCAAAACAAAGAAACGACGAATTTGTGTTTGTAACATATACAAAATGTTAGTACGATCCTCAAACCTCCCCTCCTCCTCGTTTAGTATAACAGGTAAGATGCCAAAGTAGGTAGATACTAACCCCCGTAAAAAAAGTAATTGTGAAGTTAGATTCGTAATAATTGAAACGAAATTTCGCTTAATCCCAGCAATTACTATGAATAAACTGATTTTTGGCTTAACTGGCTCAAATATTTTTGTAGTATCGTAGAGCTTAATTAACGAATAATTCGTCATCGCGACACATACACACACACATTCTAAGCAACAACTGAAGAAAGGAAACGCGACTCCATCCTCTTGCGATTATTCCCTTTGCGCAATAAACTATTTCGTACGTCTGATCCCGTCTTCCTATAAAATACCGCGCTATGAAGATCGAAACAATGCGATTGCCGCAGGAATGAATCCCGATTCCAGAATAGACATTTGGCAAAACACAGCGATGATCCGCCATGCGCTAAATTTCGGATTATTTTTAATATTTCGCCTAGAAACCACGGCGGCTATTTCGGGAACGTGGAGGTATCGCATTACCCGAGCGGATTTTCTCTTTGGGAAAGCCGCTCCGCGTGCCCTCTGGTCACTGGATATTAGAATTAATGGGACTTAAATTTAGAACGTCGCCGTCGCGGAAATAAAATTTTCGAATTCGAGACTCGGTTTCGAAATAACGTTCATAGAAATTCCTGACCAGTGACGATTTCCTTTCGTTAAATATCTTCACTGTAAACACCTTCTTCATAATGTAACTAGAAGCGTGAGCGCTATGTATGTACACGATTTCTACGACTAAAAACAGAAATGTTCTGCAATCACGTGTCCGAGATTTAAAGATTCAAGAAAAAAAATTGGCGATGTCTCCATCGTATATACCATTCGAAAATTCTTAAGAGTAAAATGCTTTTTAGAGTGAATTTACAAATAAATATTTTAAATCAAAACTACAGGTATTGGAGTATTTTCATAAGTGAAGTTGCGAAGGTTGAAATAAATCGCTAAAGCCGTTTAGGAAAAAAATACAAAAATTCTCTAGAGTACAGTGCCCTTTACAGCGGCTTTAAAAAGAACTGTTTCAAACGAAAGTTATAGGTATTAAACGGCTAAGTCAAGTTACGAAATTTGCAATATATCACTAAGAAAATTAAGAAAAACTGAAAATGTTCAAGGGAAAAATGTCCTCTAGGGCATGTGTAGTAAAAACTTTTTCAAATAAGAATTGTAGGTGGTTAAAGTAGTAATTCAGGTATAAATATTAATAAGAATGTGTGAAATAGTTTTGAAACTGAGAAAACTGCAAGTTCACAAGGGTAAAGGGTCCTTCAGGAAAGTTAACTCTAGATATGTGTATTATATTCGACAAATATGACGACTCTTGTACAAAATATATACGAGATTTTGAAGATATGGAGACTTCTTGTATTAACGCACATATTGTTTTAGATTCAAGAACGTTCAATATGAATAATGAATTTTTGTGATGAATATTAGCCAAAATAGAGCTTATTGTAATCTTCAAAATCAAATATGATTTATTCTTATGTAATTATCAGAACTTGTCAGTAGATAGATCCAGGACTGAATCCCCTAAGGGAAATTTTCGATGAAAGGGCACAACGTATAAAAATCTTCGGGCATGTGTTCATAGAACCATTTTCGATTTATGGTAGTAGAAGCTTATTACATACAGCCAGCTCATCTATTCTGTGACACCCCGGCCAATCACATTTACAGTAACGAATGTACGTATAGTATTCGTATTTTTACACTTTGTTAGTTTTCAAACTAGCACAAAATTTCACAATTCGAGCACCTCCGATCCCCGAATGTCCACCTGTCAAACGGCGAAAATCAGATAAGCTGATGGTAATCTTTTTGTCCTTGTCCCCAGAGTCCGAGGCACTACGTAGTGACCGATAGTCCGGACCGCTCGCATAGATCCGCAGAGCAGGTCTATTCCTATTCGTACAGCTCTAACGTCGACTCCTCGAACCGCTACGGGGACCGCTACTCGGCCCCGTCCGCTCGCTCCTACTCGTCGACCGAGTCGGTGAGCCGCTCGTCGACGGGCGGCCCGGGCGGCTACTCCTACTCGACGGAGAGGTCGACCCGGAGCAGGGGCGACGGCCCGGGCGGCTACAGCTCCAGCTACAGCTCGACCACCTCCGGCAGGCTGCCCGGAGGGACCAGCTACCGCCACTACTCTTACCGCGTCTAAATCATGTACCGAGCGCCCCCTGTATCGCCCTAGCCGTTTGTGAGGAGTGACTTCGAGCGAATGAAAGCCAAATTCCGATTAGGGTGCATCTTTGTCCCCTTCGAATCACAATCGGGAACCCTTCAATATCCCCCGGCTGACCTTCATCGGGTCGCTTTGGCAGATCTAGTCTAGTCAAGCCACAATTTCATATTTATCTCCTGGAAACTCTTTTAATTCGCCTCATGATCGAACCAGCCTAGAACGCCCAAAACTGCCAATCAGACCAAACCAATGAGTCTTGAATAAACAGCATCCTGATCTCGTTCGAAACAATCAGAACCTTTCCAATTATCCACTATGCGTAATTGTGAATTACAATTGTGCCCGTATATCCCTTAAGTCACATCTTAAATACTCGTTAATTTTCTATGACTACAATCATAGTGGAAGATTTAAATTCTCGAACTTCGCTGATTAAAGTTATTTTCTTTCCTTTGATTATATTAGAAGATCCATTTGGTTTTCATTTGCTTGAATATCTCCAGCTTTTGCTTGAAAAGGAACTTATATAACTCCAAATATCTTACTACTAATCCAACTAGATAATGGAAACAGTTTCACGGTACTAAAACGATAGTTGTTCCGTAGGTACTATTGTTGTTATTAGAGTATTTAACTCTCTTAAAACATTTGCCACGGTACAGTAGTTCTGCAATATCTGTTATGTATAATTTCTGTTGAAAATGTTCGGCGACATCTTTTGTATGACTAAAATTATGATCTTTATAGTAATAATAAAAGTTACTCTGTGACATTTAGCATTTTTATTCCTCCTCCTCTCTCTAATGGCGAAAGTATAAGTTTGTCCTACATGCTCCTTCACCTTTTTCCTTATCTACTAACAAGGCGTGAATTATTTTTCTCTCACTTTTGAATATGTACAAACACAAATTTATATGATATATATTTTTGATTTTTTTTATGTTTTTGGATTTGATTATGTAAGACAAACTTTTACAAAAAAGGTATTAATTTAGTTCATTCTTTCCTAAAGGGGCCGTCACGTCAAGTGAGGATCCTTCCGGGTTTGGGAAAGGTAAGTTCAAACATTATCCTTCAACTGTATTTAATTTATTCAGGGAATTTTATGAAAATTGATAACGTATTTGAACTCCTATGGGAAATTTTAAATATTTAACAAATACACAAGCATAAACTTTCCCAAAATAGTAAATTGAATACAGTTTCAACGCTACATGTAATATAGCACCATTTCGCATAAGCATAAGCATTTATAATACATATCTTTCATTAGTGACCTTGTAATGGTCGACTAAATAGACCCCAAATTTAAAAATTATATTAATCATTTGACCTTTAGATTTCAATTTTTTTCTAAAAAGTCAGATCATTTTTATCATCTAAAAACTTATGCGCGCTTATCATTAAGAACCTAACATTTTGATCGAAAAATGGTAATTACAAAATTCAGTTTACTTAACAAAATTTTAATTAAAATTCACGTAAAGTGCAACAAAAGATATTACAACTTAAGGAAACTATCTACTTAAAGTACAAAGACTCAAGAGGGGGTAAATTTTAATTTGCATTTTGGCACTTAATTGTAAAATACTTTCAAACTTCACACGTTCTTTAATCGCTTTGGAATCAGCTATCAAAGCGTGTAAAGTATATCATCCGATTATACAAAGCCCGCTAGAATAATTGTTTCTTCTGTTTGCGCCATCATTATCAACGCTTCCCAAATGAAACAAACAAAAAAAAACCCGAACTTTTCGAGGATTTTAATGGAACATTAATCGAATTAATTCAACATTACGTTTTTCGTGTTAATCTTCCGCATGGGGATTTCTAAACTGAAAGCTCTCGTTAACACAATTTAACTGGATTTCGCCTTTAATGCCGAAAATTACGTTCACTGACAAAGGTTTATGATTTTCTTTTAGTTAATCAATGACTTAATTTAGTTCGACGGGATCGGGTGTAATGGATTGATATTGGGAATAAACATCAATACTAACTTACATATCCAGTTTGAAGCTCTTCGCGTTAGTTTCTTTTAAAACGAGTCTTCAGGGGTATGTTTCAATTTAGATCTCTTGGGTGAAGGGTAATATGGGAAATGATATTTTCAAAAATATCGATTTGAGCTTGATATGACTAATGAAAACCCTTACGGTCTTATTCATAGACGCATATTAACGTTGAAATGGGTTTTAGCTTAAAATGTGTTTAGAATGTGTTTCACATATGTAACTACAGTGTTTTGTTTCGTGTATCCTTAATATTGAAGTAACTAGAGTTACCTTAGTGAAACACATTCTAAACCCATTTTAACGTTAATATGCGTTTATGAATAAGGCCGTTAGTTTCCATCATTAGAAAATAAATAATTGTAATAAATTAGCGTTGCACTTACGTGTTTATTAAAAACTGATTACATTTTGTGCGTTAGTACTACAAAGAAATGAATCTGATAGCCTCAAAAAACACTAGCTTCCATCTAACCTCAACCTTATTGCACTTTACGCTTTTATGCTTAATAAAACCAAAGGATCTAATTACCAAAAGTAATTTACCAAGACTTCTTAAAGTACTCCAGTTTCTTCCAATATCAAGCTTTTCCATTTGTTGTTTCATACGACCAAGCCAAAACTATTCTAGTTCTAATTTTCCTCTTCCAAGAAGAATTGCTATCTGAACTTCTCAACTGGTACATATAAGATTACTTTATTGAATTATAAACTTCTCCATTTTCATCTCTTAGCCCAAAGCTACATTTGAAACATAAATTACTCATTATGGTAAAGTTGTAGCACTTTATAGTAGTTGGGGAGATTTTTCATTTCCGTAAGCAAAGCTATTTCATCACTGGGCGCTTCACGCCAATCACAGCTGTAAAGATATATACCCGGCTAGCCGAAAGCTTCTCGCATCACCTTGCTTTGACGCTTAGAACTTTTGGAACTTCTCTCAGACCATGGTTTACTTATTGCGATTGATGATGATCTCAGGTACACGTAACGTACACATACGATCGCGTCGTGCCGTACGTGGGGCACAAGAGGCTGACGGTGGTGACGGTACCGCCTAAAGTGTTCGCTACGAGGCCGTCCGTGTTGCAAAGGGAGTACGAACGGATCGAGAATAAACTTAGGCCTTGGACCGGGTATTCCGCGACCAACCGCTACCTCAACTCCGACTCTGCTGTGGTAAGGATCTGTTTTTATACGCTTGTACGGTACGAATCCGAGGGGAATGCAAAATTACCAACAAGTAAGGGTACCAATTGGGACCCTGTAGCTACCTCCAAATTTCCAGCTGTTCAGGGCATATTTTAAATTCTATGAACTAACTGAGAAAGGCGGTGATCGGTATATTTCCTCATAACTTCGTTAATAAGTAAACGTTGATTAAATTTTGTGACCATTTAAACTACTATTCAAGCCACTTTGGACCTTAAATCATTTCCAATTTTAAACAAGTTTTTGACAGAGTTTCGAACTGATCCGCATCTGTATGGAACCTTGGAGGAAATACATAAGGCACAATTTTCTTGGCAACATGATCTCTCGGATTCTTCGCTTTGTACAGCTGGCAAAATCGTTAACAATTTTTTTTTTGAAAACTTTCTACTTTATTTTTTTTATTGGATCATTACCATGCTTATTTCCATTCATCCGCGCTTGCGCTTGAAATATATTTTTGATAAATTTTTGAGCCGCTAACACGAATACGAGCTTTTGTGGTAGATTTTGATTGGTTTGAAGAAAAATAAATATTCTGCGTCTACTGAAAGTTAAATCCTACGGGATCAATATGCATTACTGCGAATTAGAAAATAGATACGATGATATACCTTGAATTAGTTAAAAATATAATTAGTATAATTTTGATATACTAGTATCCTTAAAATCGAAGCTTCTGGGCGATTAGATACAAATGAAAATTCGAACCTAGCCATTTGTATATGAAATTACTTCTACCCTCAGACTTTATTTTATTTAGTAATCAACTGCGATAATAACTTTGAACGTAAAATGGCCACCATTTTGGAAATGCCATGTGTCGCCGTCGCGTAAAAATGATTCCGATAAATTTGGACTGGCTACCGGCCAGATTCGCCAGGATCTCGAGTGAAATTTACTCTAACCTTATATGATCATATGATACGTCCTATATGGGATAGCTTTCCAACCTTTTTTCCAACTAAGGCAATTCTATCGAACCGCCCAAAACTGGGAGCACCTTAGAGGTTAATTCGCTAATCTCTCTGTCCGATGATCAAGTAAACTTTAATCGATTTATTTTTGAGTTACAAGCGTGGATTCCGATGGTCTTACTAACGTACACATGCACTTAATCTAATATTAGAAGGAATTCAGTGGCGATCCTTAATAGAGGAATGAGCTGACATTGACGAGACGATGAGTTCAAAATAGATATGGAGTAATGAGAGAGGATAACACTTTGTTTTCTTTACGTTTCTAAATATAAACTACTAAGACGTAGCTTCAATTAGCATCATTTGAGGGAATCGCGAACCCAGGAAAATACTCTATCGGGAATGTTTCGAGCGTTCGTTAAATTATTTAAATAATAAATCGATTAGGTGGACTACGTTCAAAAGGTAAGTATTTCGGTACTCCTCTAGTTACTTCAAGTTTGAAAAGATCTTTAAATTTTTGAAGAGAAACGTTAAATTTCTTAGATCCAAGTCGTTGTTAATACATTTTAACAAGGAGAACAGCGAATGCGAAGCTGTTAACTTCACATATCGCGAAACGTACTTCTAAGCACATTTCCCTTACAAAAAGAATTTATTCCACAACTCTGAAGTTTGACGCAAAAGTTTTACCCCTCGCGACGAAGTAATCAACTTTTAATGTGTTTCACAGTGTAGTAATTTCTTCTTATAAAGTGTTTAATGAAACAAATAAGAATACCTACAGTCCCTCTGGTTAAGGCAATTATAACTGGCGAGTAGTACATAATTAAATAGAGGAAGTGCAGCTTTCTATATTTAAAAATTTTCAATGAAAAATTCGCAAACCTTCGATAGTGAGATTGCTCGATATTTAGACAGATAAGATAAATAATTATTATAAATTCTAGCTTATAAATAGCTCTAAAATAGTTAATTATTGAAGTATTCGGTTGGGAAAATTTCAGAAAAAAATCTAAGATTACATTCTGGGCTTTCGAACATTAATATCGATAGAAAATAGTTACCCGATTTTTACAAATGTTATTTATATTCTGCAAAGAAGATTTGAGAAGATATGGACAGTCGAAATTGTGAAAAATTTCAAGAAAAGTTCGATTTGAAAATATTACTGTATTTTAATTATGATTTTTCAAATCATGTTTCACGTCAGAAATAGAAGAGTCTCAAACGACTGAAAGTGTAAATACCAAATGTGACTGCCTTGCTCTAATGAGGATTTTTATAACTGCACGATGGTTAGTACTGAAAATATAATTAGCTGAAAATCTTGAAAGAAATATCAATAAGTTAAAATTATCGCACCTTGGCGCACTCTCTGGTAGCCAAATTTATAACCGTAATAACTTTTGAGTTTCCAGCTATTTAATAACCATTTTAGAAATTTCAACCCCTTTTCCACCCTCTCGGTAAATGAAATTCGGAGTTTTAGAAAAAAATGCCCCCTTCTGGGGCGTACATTATTCACATACAGAGATTACCTCGGAATAATACTGACAAAACCAATTTTTACCCTTATTTTTAAGCACCTCACTAAGGGAAATTTGTAATTACAGTATTATTGTACCATTAAGTAAATTTCATTTCCTTTTGCATCCTATCGTTGAATGAAATCAAAGGTTTTTAAATTTTTTCGAGCCACTGGGAAGCCTAAATTATTTTCATGTGAACTTTGAAGGTTCTAGCTACTACATTTATGAAATTCTGAAAATTAGCTCAGAATAAAACCGACGAAGATACATTTTTCCCTTTTTCCACCCTCTCAAACTTATAATTTTTTTTTGAATCACCTAGAAGCCAAATCTATAATCGTATGAAGGGTACAGTTCCTAACTATTAACTATTGCATCAATTTTATTCCAATTTCCGCCCCTGCTATAAGTGAAACTTTTAAGATTTTAAATTTTTCTAACCACTCGGGCGCCTAAGTTATTCCCGTGCAGAATTTAAAGTCTCTAACTTCTCAAGAAGTACCTTAGAATAATACCGACAGAATTAAATTTCACCCCTATTTTTCTCCCCCTCGGAAAGTAAATTTGGAGTTATATTATTTTCTGAGACGTCTTTGAGTATCTAAACTATAAAAGTCTTTAGTTATTCGGTCACTGTTAAATAAATTTCATCCTCTTGATGCAGGAAATTCGGAGTTCCAAATGATTCTTAAACAAAAATAAGCCCTATCAGTAGGCACAAAAATATTAATTAACCCATCACATACCAGAATCCATCTGAAAAATTTGGGTAAAATTTTCAACTATTTTCAAATAATTAATTAATCAATCGCAAGAAACGAATTTAACACTGTTTATTATTGTTTTTGGTGTCTGAAGTCTACCCTCATTTTTTAGCTATATAAGCCCTATTTTGTCTGTCTAGAACATTGGTTTGCAATATATGTCTTTGTTTCCACCGTTTTTCCGTATCCAAGAGGAATTTCGAGGTTTTTCGAATTTCTATGGAGGTATTTATTCCGAAAGAATGTTGTGCCCAAATTCAGCTTTCTAAATATGGTAGAATCCATGATTTTTCGAATGTTATAACGTACACTTTTAGATTTTCACATTATATTGAATATTTTAAGAACAATTCCAATGGAACTTGTATCCAAAAATGTTCAGCAAAATTTTAAACTTGTAATTTTCGACTTATATCGACAAAGGGTACGTCTCCGATTTGTTTTAACTTGAAACTGTATGTTATGGGTTTCTAACAGTTGTTGAATGCTTCAAAAAAGGTATCGTCTAATTAAAACAAACCTAAAATAATTAATTGTAATTTATGTGACTTTTTTGTATGACAACTATTATTACAATGACAAATTTTATTTGTACTCATTAATTACGACTATAAGTTCTCCAGGGTCCCTCTAAACTTGTGACAATGAAGAAATTTGAAGAATTCATATTGAGACATATTACCACACAGTATCACATTTTCCTCACATTGACTGACTTGCCAAAATAGTGTGGTCTCATGAGTTAATGTTTAATTTTCTTCTGCCACCACCTGCTGCATACACAAATAACTGCCTAAGTTATAATAACGTGCCTAATCAACAACATTCAAAGTTAGGAAAATAATCTGAAAAGAAACAATAATATGCGCTTTATAGCTTTGCAAGTTACAATAAAAACGTATATTTATTGGTGACATGATTGGTC
Organism: Cryptocephalus primarius; assembly: GCA_963576515.1. Taxonomy (NCBI): domain Eukaryota; kingdom Metazoa; phylum Arthropoda; class Insecta; order Coleoptera; family Chrysomelidae; genus Cryptocephalus; species Cryptocephalus primarius. Next base: position 1,185,614 of record OY754936.1, on the reverse strand, counting down.
GAACTTTTGACAGGTTGGTCTTGTGATGAAAATGTGGAATTTACGTGGAATTTTCATCTTCCGAAGCTCGAACGATTTCCACCACGAAGTTCCTCTTCAATCGTTTCACATCCATCTGGAAGGCCTTCATGACCACTTCTAGCTAGCGAAACTTGAGGAACTTCGTGCTGGGATGAGTGCAGATACAAACCAACGAAATATTACAAATAACATTACTATTTCTTGTATAATACCCATAAACACAGCAACAAATTATAACGACTTGTTATATCAACGAACGTTCACGAACTTGAACGTCTTCTTTAATCACAATTACAATTAATATTGTTACTTTCGACCATATCAAGATCACAACAGATCTAACACCCCAACGTTCAATCCCGAAGTACCCACGTTCCCCATGATTCGTCTCACGTGGTCATGTCATCAATAAATCTGATCAAACCACTCACTACTGAATACCACAAATTGTATTTCTCTTCTTTCCAGCGCACTTATTACATTAGCTACCCGATCACCGGGTATAACTCCTATTACTCGAGCAATTGGCCGAGCAGCTCCTACCTCCCGAGACTCTATAGATGGTACTATTCCTGGCCTAGGGAGTACTCTTCCTACTACTATTGGCCCTACTACCGCTCCTACCTGTCCAGCTACCTCAGGAGCCTCTATCTTAACGATTACTGGCCGAGCAGGTCGTACTGGTCGAGTTACTGGCCGTACTACCGCTCGCTGGACTACGATTTCAGTGAATTAGAGAATAAAATCGATAATATTCGAGTGAGTAATCCAGTCACGTGACAGTGAAGTACCGAGTACTGTACGGGATGCCTATTTAAAACTACTGTGATTTGTGATTCTTCAAATCGCACAGCAGATATGGGGCACGGTCTCAAATTGCTACAGGAGTCAAAATTGATTTATGTTTGCCACGAGCCGTACATCTACTATTTGAGTTGTGGCAAAAGTCAGATTAAACTAATTGTAAATTTTAAAAATCACATGGTAGATTCTTTTCGCCAATATAAGTCGAATTAAGCGATGATGAAATCAGCTGGCCAGAAATTGTAAATCGTTAGTAGAACAATGTTGAGGTTTTGCTTGGATTTGGGAAATAAGTTTAACCTCTCATTCTTAAATTGACGTCTGAGGTGCTATGGCTGTTTTGACCATTACCATTAATCTTCAGAGTGTGGCGAAGAGTCCCAAACTCGTGTCGAATCTTCTCTCTCCTTCAACTCAAGAGTGAAAGCGCGAGAAGAGAAAGTGAAAGGGAAGTCAGCTTGTTTCAGGGGACCGTTGCGTGTGTCGAACTCAGATGTGTCGAGAGTTAAACGGGGCTCGTGCCAGCGTCCAGCTGTGTCGAAGTGTGGCAGCGCCTGGCTAGCGACAAGCTGACACCCCACTCACTCACTGTGGTAGTGAGCGTGTAGCACAATTTGCGTCACTCTGAAATTTAAAGGCAGTCTACGTAGGACGCAGTTTGTTATCTTAAATGGATACATAATCCAAATATAACTTTTACTGCAAAAGATGACTCAGTCATCGATTCTTATCTGATGAGAAATGATGTAATACCTTACTACACCTCTCTTTGTTCTAATTTCAGTACGGAATTTTCCATTTCTGAATAATGTTTAATCACTCCGTATGCTGTGAACTGTACTCATTAATCATCTCCACGATTGCCAGAATTGTTTTTAACTTTATACGACTTACTTTGGCTTCAAGAATTTATGGTAAATACGTTAACGAGTAATTCAAGTACATTTTCAACGTCAAACGTTGTTGTTGAAGTAAATAGTTTTCCTGCAATGTACTCGGTACCTTCCGTCGTCTACCAATAAAGAAATTTCAGTAAATGCCACAGCCAAAAACAGTGCACAAACCAAAGAATTGCCATCAATGGTAAGTTTGTAAACTGAATTAGTTTTAGAGGTACTAAGACCTCTCTGAATTCTAGTGTTTGTGAACGTCCCTGATAGTACTGTAGTACCTTAAAGTCACCTGTTACACTTGAATGTCCCTATGCCATCTTAAAAATTCTTAAACGCTTAAGACGTCTTGATAATGCCCGAGGAAGAGAAAATGCGACAAAATAAAATGTAGTATTAATAAGGTCCGTTAAGCGGCAGTAGCGGTTACACATCCCTTCCACTGAAATAGTTGCATAATTGTAACTTATTTATACTAAACAATAGCTACGGCTACTTAAGGTTTAACTTGCAGTAGCCATTATACCTATCTCCAGCGGGGTTTGTGATATCGAAATTTTTGATGATAGAAGTTGTAACCGTTTTGTAGCTCTAACATGGAGGTACATTGTATCTTTCAAGCCATCCATTTTTTGCAAAAGCTACCTCAAAATCCCAAAAGGGGCTTAAAATCGATTAAACTTTTCATGATTGGTAGCTCTGTTGGGATTTGGAGGTTGACTTTCGCAGAAAGGGGTGGTTTTTCAAAAATACATTACACACTATTTGAGAGTCACAAAAAGGTGTAAATTATACTGCTTCAAAAAATTCGGTTTCAGATGTATCGAATTCTTGAGAAAACTTTATCTATTTAGAGTATATCATGAAAAATATAATTATCAATTTCAGCACACCTTTTGATGGTGTGGCTTTCGTGAAAATGAAGTAGTTTTTGAAAGATACACTATGCCTCATATGAGAGAAAAGTTTCAAATCTTAGATGACTTCAGAGGCTCCAAATCTTCTCTAGCGACAAATGAAATAACTTCTCAGGCCAAGGAGGAGTAGTGGCTATTATCACCTTAGGAAGATCGTAAACGAAATCGGGAAATCGGCAAATTCCAACAAATCCTGGCTATCGACCGTGACACGTAACAGGTAACGTGCCCCAAACTGTAATTACCCTAACATCCTTAAGGACATTTGCATTTTTCGCTGAATAAGGTGTATGCAGGGAGGATACAGCAGGTTAAGACGTCAACTACAGTAGCTATCATTTCTCGAAAACAAGCAGAGATACAAAATCGATTTTGGAGGTATAAATTGGCTATGAATCATTCCATTGTTTTAGTGGCAGGGATATGAAATAGCCACTGCAGCTTAATAGCGAAGCTGATGATACAGGTTTTAATTTTTTAATAAGTTCATAAAAATTACACCAAGTAACAATTCTTTAATCAGTAGTGAAATGACAATTTGGAATAAACTTGTTAGGAGATTAAAACCTGTCTTTAGTATTATAGATGACGAGTTGCAAAAATTGAAAATGCGAAAATGCTCTCTATTAGACACGAAGAAGGGGTTAAATAATAACGTAATATGTAGTGTAGGCTATATAGCTATTTCGTGTACGATTGATAGTGTTTAGTTACAAATTACCGAATTTAATGGTGATAAATTTGATGCATAAGGCACGTGGCCATTAATTACAAAACGCGTTCTAGCCAGAAAACCTTTTGTTGCCACGATACAAAGCAAAACCTCCATTTCTAAACAACTATTTTACTTAACTAACTGGGAAAATACTACACAACTTTCAAGCCTGGATAAATAAAACAAACTGTCCGTAAATATTTCGGTGTGTGTTTTCTGAAAGTGAGTCAGCCGCCTAATAAAACAAACCAGCATAAACGCTTGCCAGGTGTTACGACACCTTTGATAGAGCCCGAGAAAAAATATATGAGACATCACAAAAGCGTTACTCATACCGGGAGGTGAATATTTATTTAAGAAATTTTGGACTTGACCCAATCGGCCGCTGCTGAAATTGCACAGCGGGGAATCGGGAGGGCTCACAAAATTCCGCGTGTTTGAGTGGAACGGATCGCAGCAGACCGAAACAATACGGTAAGTATATTCAAGCGAAGACCCCAACTGGACCCCAGCCGAGCGATTGGGGTCCAGTTCGGGACCGAAAGGACTGAAACCTACGGAAATTCAGAAAATGCTGACTTATCTCCGAAACCCGATCACCGGCTACGAGTACTCCTTCTGGCCGGACGCGAAGTTCTTCTACCACTACAAGATCTACAGGCCGCTCAGTTTTCACGTGGACTGGCCGATCACCGGCAGGGAGTGGTACCCAGAATACTGGCCAAGCTGCAGGTCCTACTGGCACTACCTGCAGGACACCCCCAGCGAGGAGTCGTTCAGGCAACTGAGAGTAAGGGGAAATTCCTAAAAGATCGCCAGTGGGTAATGATGTGCGTTTCTCTCTAGGTTAAGAATAATCTCTACTGGTCCGACAGCATCGTGAGAGCCTGAGTTCGACAAGACGACCCTTGCGATGTGATAATTGAATCAAGTGATTTAACTCGAGATATAGTGTTTATTTTTTTTATAAATGTACCTATTGTCTTTACTGCAATAAACGATTTTAAATTTTTTCGACATTTTCTTAAATACTTCTTTTGTTACTACAAAATATAAATATGTAACAATTTTCAGTTTAATAAGTATTTACTTTGCCTCAAGGTATGAGCAACGTGTGGGATAATTTGTAAAATATTTAGCGTAAATTTTGTATTTACTCGACTAGTTAATAATGTGATCTCTGGAAATTTACACGATTAGCGCTATGAAGCGCACATTTAATTTTAAAATCAATATTGATTAGAGAAATCAAGAGGAAGTGTTACACTGTCTCGACATTAGATTTGCGAGCATGATGTAAATATTTCGAAACGTTAGAATAACGTTTATTTTCATTTACTATGTTTTATGAGTCTTATTTCTCCATTTCCATTTATTAAAAGAACAGAATTTGTATATTATAAGTTGGGAATGTTACGACGAAATCCATGAAACTGGGGATTTATACATCAGTAGATGTAAGTCACTATATAAACACAAGTAATATTCAAGCTCTATTCTTTTAATAAACTAAAAGAACGGGAAAAATTTATGAAATACTGTTACACCCCCCTACTCCCAGGAAATTAATGTTTAATTCAGTAATACTTTAATTCGTAATTGACTTATCGGTTGAGAATCTGCATTGTGTATCGGCAAAAAAAAACGGTTTATTTGCCAAATAAAACACTGATCAATTAAACTGGGCGTATGAGTATTGAAATTCCCCAGGCGCTACTGAAAGGACTAGTCGGACGGACCAGTTAATTACCTATTAATTCCACTATTTGTTATATACTTTAACAAAATGCAGAACAAGAAATCCAATTAACGACAACGGAACGTGATTGCACAAAAGCTAATTTAGTTGCCGCTCCATTTGCATCAGTATCAACTATGTATTTATGTTACTGCAAACATATACCAGAATACGCGAAAGCTGCCAGATAAATATTCTTATACACGTGGCGAATCGTGCCTACGTTTGCCGTGCATACTAAAATATATTGTGAATGACACAAATGAATTAGGGCTTCAAATAATTCATTATAATTTTTGGCAAATAATATTGTTGAACCTGGCAAACGGTCACAATACCTATAAAAACAATTCGTTTTGTGAAGATAAGTGAGTAAGTTCGGGTGCAAACAAGTGGACACTCCGCGGAAGAACGAAACAGGGAAACGTAAGTATTACTTTTGAAATATGAATCTTGTATACAACGAACGGGGAAGATGTGTAACTTTAAGTTCCTACTTTCCTAGATGTTGAAGCTAGCTTACCATCCGATTTATGGAAGCCAAGTGAAGTATTACCCCGAGTCTCGATACTTCTACGATAACTATTATGGAGTATTTTGGCCATTGAGGTCACGCCCTTGGTTGCCCCATTATTGGCCCTTACATTTGTTGGATTTGTGGCCGACAGAGCACCACATGAGGAAAATTAGGGTAAATACTTTAAGCTGTTACTAGGGTGACTTTTTGTAAAAACGTTTATTTTCCGAGAAATCCTAAATAATTCTTATCTTTTGTATATCTTTATATTGCTATAAAGAAATGAGTAATCGTGTAGATTATTGTAAATGTAAATTGCGAATATCAATTTTTATTTCAGGTACGAAACAACCTGTACGACTTATAAAATCAGTAAATAGATCCTGAAGGAAAGAAGGTGTAGGCATTTAGATTTCTGTAACAGCCTTAAACTACCCATGGATGTAACAATATTAGTCTGTTGGATAAAATAGATTCGTTTAAAAATATAAATGTGTTTTATTTAATTCATTAGGTAAGGTATTCGATCTATCCGGTAAAGTTCTTAGTCAAAATCGTTTCGTGACTCGCGTTACATTTCACTCGCTAAATTTACGTTTTAAACGCCTTGTATACTTTATGCAATGATGCAAAAAACCTCCTGGCTATAAAAAATATTTTTTTGGCACACGTATCGACTAAATATAGCACCCGCGTTACCAATTTGTCGCAGATGATTCGAAACAGTCAAAATACAAGTTCTAGGCCAACAATTCCCATAAGTATGCGTCAGGTGTATGTATATAATTTGCGCACCTGTACATATAACGAATGAAAAATAGATACAGAGGGAATTCAGCATAAGTGAAATTAACTAAGCACAATTTGTGTGTGGTGGGATAATTAATTAGGTCCTGAAAATTTCATTCTGCGGCTTGTATATCTTCTGAATTTCATTATGGGGGCTTAGGTAATCTGCTCGGAGTCGTAAAGTCTTGGCTGTCGTCCAGAAGGTGTAAACTTAAAATCCACAAACGTGGAGGAAATTTAATAAGTTTTCTGTGACTAGTGAGAGAAAGAGGTATTTTAGCTACCGAACCGTAAGTTTTCATTTGTGCGCGTTTTAGAGCCTAACTTGTGTCTCAGCCATAATCCACCAATAACTCTGACAACAGACAGACACTCGAAGGTTTAAAAATTGTTTACTTCAGAATGTTAACATTTTCACCACAGATTCTCACCACATTTGTAATAAGTTGTTTGAAATGTTTTGGCAAATATGAGCAGTAGAGTTAGCTTTCATTTGAATTCAGTTATGAAAAAGTATTACACTTGTTGCCCGCATGAGAAAGACAGTTTCATTCCTGTGGACAATTTTGAAAAGCACTGAAATATTTCATCGGGCATAACGTCAGTTTTGAAAGTATTTTGGAGTTTTTTAAATTATTTTGAAACCTCTCGTGGATCGTGGCCTGGACACCCGTGGGCCTTTACTAGTCTCCCTAAAATCGCATCTTCTTCCAGAAAAATGTTAAAACTCCGCTACGACCCGGCGTATGGCAGCCGATATCAATATTTGCCGGTGCCCGCTTCGAAATTCTACCTCGATTACAATACTTACGACCCCCTTAACATTTACGAACCTACCAGATACAGATATTGGTATCCGCATTACTGGCCGTCCCATTTGTTCGAGTATACACCGACGAAATACTCTCTGAGGCAACTCCGGGTAATTACTCTTATTGTTTGAGATTACCGAGCTATTTGCTTTCTTTTTTCACTTTTCAGTTAAGAAACCATCTCTATAGTCTGTGGTGAAGAGCAGATCCGCCTTCCTATCGGGTTTTGTACTGTTAAGGGAAATTTAATGGATTAAAGTTGATGCGTTTGAACTGCGGGTTTCATTTCCAAATGTAGTACCCCAACAATCTTATACAGAATTAAATCAATGACTGAATTTCACATTGCAAGTATTAAATTAAAAAGATACTTATGATGCTACTAGAAACATTAAATTATCGATTCCACAATAAAGCTTGTACCCGTTAATTTATTTATTTTGCGAATCAACCGAGTATTAGTACCAAAAAGTTATTAAGTGCCTACTAACCCAATGTTAAGCCTCTTCAGGTTTTATTTCGATATTTAGAAACACAAAGAGCAGGGATTTTAGAGCAGGTAAAGCTGATTTCAATTTCTTAACTAAGAACTAGTCCTGCACTTAATTATTTTCTGTCCTATAATTTTAAGGGCAATGCATCAATATATTACCCTTCTAAAATTTTTTTTGGTTATGTTAGAATGATTAAATTATCGATTTAACCGTTAGACTAGAGTAATTACTTGTACTTTTTGATTTTTTCTGCAACTCTGATTAACCGTGAATTAGTAGAAAAAAAAAATCATTTCAATAAATTCAATTAAACGTTAAGTAATTCGTTAATTCAAAATTAGATCTCAAATATGAATATTTTTTTCCAAATTTTTTAACCCAATTCCTCTACTGATTTTATTTGAAAGTATGCAGTCACTTAAAAAAAATAGGTAGAGTTGGTTCAGTTCCTTAACTAATTTTCATAATTTTAATTAGAAATACCCTGTTACCTGTTACTCTCTTAAAAAATATCATGATAACAGACAGACTGTTTAAATACTCGTTCCAATCATAGGAGCAAATTAATCAATAATTGTATTCCTGTGGATTTCCAATCCTATTGTGAATTGCATATATTTTTAGTGAAATTCTGAACTCGTTATTACTCGATAACCGGTTTTATGTTACACTATACAGATTAATGATATCAAGTCATGAGTCATCTACTATCTTCCATTCTGATCTATTTTAAGTGATACTTTTACAATGTATGCGTGTTTTAATATTTAACAAGTGTACAAAGGTGGCTATTACCCACACTAAACGTGAGGGCCTTAATCATCTGAGTGAGTAATAGTCATGTTACGCAAGTTGAATTGTATGAATAATGTGCAACACTTTACAATGAAATAATCACAACAAAATTAAATCGCCTTCATGTCAGTCTCACAAACAAATGACGTGCATGTAAGAATCTTACAGAATGTATTAACATGCAGTGACAATATGTGTGATATTGTCCGTTACTTGATAATTGAAAGTTATAATGATATTATTAACATAAAAATAGTATAGCTGCTTAATGAAACTATCATCATACGACAGCTGTAGATAAAAATATTTAAACATTTCAGACCACACGTCGACTAAGTTGACATTTTACGACTGATATTCTATCGGTTATAAGCTACACGTTTCACATCTTGATATCAATATTTTGCCAGGAATCTATCTCATTACGCCGTTCCGCGCGAAAATAGCCTATTGTGACGCAACGCGCTCTGGAACGGATGTAAATATTTTGAAAAAGAGATTTTTCGCACCACCACACAAATATGTTCACGAAAATGGAGGCCGTCTTCTTCGTTACAAAATCTAATTTCGTATCGCGCTCCGTGTGTTAGGAGTTGGCGTTTTGGCTAAAGCCCAGCGAAACTCGCCTCCGCCTATAAACAATTGGTCTTGTTCTGAAGCAGTGAGAGGTGAGTCCCGCGGATCGAACCGTTTTTCACATAGAGCGTAACTTTACGTAAGTATCGTATCATATTCGCTAGATTTAGAAAATGTGTTAAGGATTACTCAGCGAGAGGAATAGGATTCCGATGTTATATGTACCGACATAACCAAATTTTAAAATGCAAACAGCTTTTAATAAAATGAACTACTGAGGTGTGAATACAAACATCGAATTCTTGATTCCTCTTTCCTTAGTTCCTTTCATATATTACCAAGACCTATATTGATTTTCTAGAAAATGTTGCAAATCAAGTACTTCCCCGGTGAGGGCTACAATTATCAATTCATGCCCGATTACCGATTCTACTGCGACGCGAAAATACAAAAGCCCCTCAGTTCCCTCTACGATTGGCCCTACAGAACTAGGATATGGTACCCTTACAAGAATTTAAGGCTCTACTTCGACTACATGCCCTCCAGGGCGCCTTTCAGGGAGCAGAGAGTGAGTGCCTGCGAATTCACCAAAGTATACATTGTGTTAGCGATTTATTATTTTCAGATAAGACGGGTATTATACCACCAAAGGCTGAGAGACTGACGGAAAGTTTTATTTTGTTATTACCGACGTAAAATTGTAACTACGATTAAATAAACGAAATTACATTTTATTAAGCTTGTAATTATTTCGATTAGTTTAGATTGATTGAGTCTGGCATTTGTAATCCAGAATCAAGGTGTACCTAAAATTATCACGTTTTAAATAGAAGTCTGAAGGACAAAAAGAATGTTAATACGTCTCATACTGTTTTATATTACAATAATTTGAGCTGCGATAGACTGCTATTATACGTTATTTTTATTGAAGTAATACGTTAATAATTGCTGGGAAGTTTCCACGAAACTCCTTAAAATAACCTCTGCCGTAGTGAAATTTAAATGTTAGATATCCACTAGGGTCATTAGGGTCTTTCGACTTTAATGAAATATTTTCAAATTTTACTCAGACTCGTTGTAATTAACGTGACCGCCACTTACATATGTAGCGTTACTCATGGCAAATGGCGAGGAACAACTCCGTGAGATATGTGTTTTAATTACAATTAAACAGGTTATTAACAAGAATTTAAATACTGATTTAATCGTTTCGTTCACACATGAAAAATTACTTATTTAACAAGTTAGGTTTAACCAAGGTTCCTGGTTCTAAAACTATATTGAGCTTTTGCGAAGTAATTTACACGTAGATTGTGGAATGCTTGTCGCACTTGAAACTCACACTTATTCTTCGAAAACAGCAAAATTATTAATAATCCTGTTTTCAAGCGTGTCCCCTCCCAATTTTCCTTCGGGATTAAATGCGTGAATAAGAAGTGAAATCATCAAAAATACTTTCGTGGTGTTGCGCTCGCTATTTTTACGAGTATCACCAAAAACTCCGGATTGGCTCACTCCCAATAAATTGGACACGCCGCCACTTTTTCGGATTGTCCGCGAGATAAGTTCTCCTCAGTCGCTACTTCGACCACTTGACCGATTGACAAGGCATTTTGCGTCTCCCTCGACCACAGTAAGTGTTTTTGGGTACATTCATAAGTTGTTGGTACAATCGCGGTGTAACTGATATTTGCAGAAGATGCTTAAACTAAAATATGATCCCGTTCACGGATACGATTACGGTTACGACACGGAAACGCCTTACCTACCCGATTACCGAATCCACCGACCGTACGATTTTTATTTCGATTGGCCATGGAGATACCGCGTTTGGTTCCCTAACAGGCATTTCAGGCGGTTTTTGAATAAGGAGCATCGCGTAAGTAAAAACATGTCAGAATCGAAGACACGCGTCTTTCAGTCCTTACCAAGATTAGTGCACAATTCGATCGAAACGACCAGCCGAATCAATCGCATTTCCCACTGCGGCTTAATTGACTGATCATTTTAATCTGGGATTGTCTCAACCTAAAGAAATCTACGTGCTATTCTTCTAGTACAAAAATTCATGTTTTATTGAATAGTGCGCTACGGTTTGGAAGGCACGTCAGGGTATTGTCGAATTTTAAGTCATTTTCTTTTCTAGATCAGGGAACTAACCTACCTGTGGTGAACAGCCCAAAATGCTTTCGTGATAGATAACTGTTTTTTTGAAAAGTGCATTTTTTAACATAATATCTATATATTTTTTGAATGGATTTATTGCATTAGATATTTCTAAATAAATACAATTATGCTGCTGTGAATAAATACTGTTTTTATTTCGAAGCTCCTTATTACGAAATCCGACCTAAATTCTTGAGTACCTGCGTCACGCTGGGAATGTTTTAATTACGTATTTATTGTTTTAAGCGTTAGATTGATCTAAATTTACATTCTCCGCGACGAATTTAATTTTTTTGTTGAAAATATATCATATTTTCGCAACAGGTTACCTTTGGCCATTTTCCAGTGAGATTTGTGTATATCTACTTCGCTGGTAAATAATTTTGGCATACACGTTTTTATCCGTGAGAGATCTTACACTGCACTTGTCGCATAACAAACAGTAAGTGTTTTATTTAATTTGATAAGCTTGTAGAAGTAAGCTCTCGAGACTTGATTATTTACCTGATAAGATGTGAAATTATAATTTTTTGTTTATTTGTATTTTTGAAACTTTGAGATTCGTAACTCTAGGTCAAAGTTTATTTTGCCCACTTCAATATTATACCCGAACATATTTAATCCATATAACGTATTTGTAGCTTCCTCAACGGTTCTCATTGTAGAGGTTCGAAATTGCTCTACGAGCTGCTATGATTATACTGCAACTCTTGCATTATAAATTCATAAATCTATCCCTGCGGCAAACGTCGCAAAGTTCATCTATTATACACGAATAATAGTTATCATAATATGTTCGTTGACTGATACACACATATGTACATATTACGCCATAACGAAATCGGTGGATTTAGAAATTACGTGCCACGTGCCATCGACAATTCGAGAGACCGGCTCACTAACCGATTTGGTCATTTAAGCGTAAATTGTTAAGCCTGCATTTGAATTAATGTAAAAGACATAAAATACGCGAACGAGAAAATCAGGTACACTGATATATTTTCCCTCTGATAATATGCAACTGTATATAAGAAATGGAATTGATTATCGGTTCAGTTAATTACAGAAGTATGTCAGGAAATAAAGAAAAATTACATAATGGTCGAGAAAAATGGCTTAAACTGGAGTTGAAACTTCAACGTAGCTTATTAAATTATTAGGGCTATATCTTGAGAAACTTTCCCTTAGATAAAATCCAAATGTTACCTCGAAAAATTGCGAAATAAATAAGACACTAACAGGTTTTGTACGTCATGATCGATTTTTGTAAAAGTCTCGGTTCTATTCGACAGAGTTAAATGATTTAATAAACGCGAAAGAACAAAATTTTTCCGAGTTGTATAGGATAAAATCGTCCAAAGAAATGTTCTAAATTCGAGCAACAATCAAATTGAGTGGTTGCGAAAATAATAATGAGCGAAATTTATGGAAATTATTTCACCGGAAATTCGTTGCATTCATATGGGATCCAGTTACAACCCCGCAAAGCCGTGTGTTTTATGGCGAAGTCGCCAGGGAACTTCCAAAGCGCCAGTCTTTTCCATTATTATTTTACCGAATTTTTGCAAAACGCTTGTCATTATCATTTAAAAGCAATTATAATTTGGAACTCAAGATTATATAAGAAGTGAGTTGTATTTATAAAAACACTAAATTTTGCAGGGTTGTATCATGCAGTCAAAATTCGCCTTGCTTCAAATTGCGGGGATAAAATTTGTGTCTAAAAAATTACGAGGGAAGTTTTTGAAAAATCTTTTACCGGTGGAATTCGTTTCTTTTTCTCTTATAGATGATCCAATTGCGTTACGACCTGCAAACGCCGAGGATACCGTACCGAGGTATCATCGACTACGAGCACGTACCTTATACGAAATACGTATCGTTAGACATACCGGATTACCGGACTTACCGGCCGCTTGATCGGTACGACAAGTGGCCGAGCTGGTACAAAGCCTACCTGCCCTTGCCGGAATTTCGAAATTATTTAAACAATTTGCTGATGAGAGACCTCGGAGTAAGTTCGAAGACGCAAGTCCGAGGAGACGCGACTTTCTAAACATTCTCCTTTTTCTTTTTTAGTACACACGTCACAGATACGTGCATACCTATTGGTGAAGGGGTAAAAATTGACATGTAATTTGTTGCTACACACAAAATATAACATACCTTGGAAAAGAAAGATTTTTTTCTAATTACTCCGGACTAATCCGGTATGCGCGTGAAAAATGTCGCGGCCACTTAAGTTAATTACAAAGTTTATTAATTTGACGTTAATCGAAATTATTCAGACAGTACACGAAATACATACGTCACATTACACACCTATCGATGTTAGAGATAAGGAAAATTTAGTACGTATCTTTCCTTTTTCATCTCATCAATTTTTAAAGCAATTAATCGGTAACGATTATCCACATTTACCATTTAAAAAGTTAGTGCAATTCTTCACTAACCAACAACCTTTAGTCACCCTTTGAATGTAACATCTAATTACCGAACAACGTTTATATCCTCGAGGGTTGCGACATACCCGAAAACCACTTACTAGAAAAGGGAAATTGCGGCCGTATTCAAAATCCAAAACCGCAAGATTTCCACGATTAAATCCATCCTGACCTACTGATTAGACGAATCCGATCTAGTTAATTAAGTAACCGATCGCCTGGACTACGTTAAAGGAAAGTATGCGCCCGGCTTTGATCTTTGTTTTAAAACAATATTAATTATCCTGTGTAAATACTGCTCGTTCTAGAATAAACACGCAACGGAATAAAACGGGACTGCCCTCCAGGCATTTGGTAACTAGGAAACCGGGAGAACGTTCAAGAATATGAACTCGCAACGTACCTTTACGGGGGGGTGGCGACAAACTGCATAATTCAATTATAATTCAGCTTACCTGGAACAAAGAGATTACAAATTATTAAATAGTATTCACAGTGAAATAGGTGTAGAAATAAAAGGGCCATTTGCGATTTTCAATTTGGAAAATTAAATACATTAACATTTCATGGAAAATAAGGCAAACATCAAACTCCTCGATTGTTATTTGACGTAGGTATGAGAATAAAGTTTCATATAAACTGGAGTAGTATTAGTAAGCATACTGTGCAGTAATGGTATGAAAAAAGTAATTCAGAATTTCAATTCGAGTAGGAGAATTAGGGCCTGTAGAAATCTAAAATAGCTGTAATTTATTGTGTCTAGCTGAGAATTGAAATTAAGCAATTTAGGAATCCTTTTAAAATGGGGGATAATATTAAGCAGTTGGATTCGCCACAACGGCGGAAAATATTACTGTATCGATATATTATTTACGTTTTTCCGATACGGACGATTCACGAAGCACTTATGCTAAACTAACTACAGAACCCACTCTCATTCGTTTAACATTAGATGCAGTTCTGAATAAGTAAAGCCCCTCCTTGCATGTTTACCGACCGAAAGCGATACAATGCACATATCTATCGATTTCTCAACCTAATCTTCATTATCCGTACCTTGCCACGTAATCCGGGATATCCTAATTAAGTTAATAATAAAATTCTAATCCTGAGGCCAAACTCGGCTCGGTCAAGATATTTTTCCGGCCAGGTGTCCCCTGGCAGCCGTCCAGTTTTCCATTCTCCGCTCCGTTCCCGCTACACGTTACAATCAAACGGTAAACTTCAACGTTTGAACGTGTGCAACCGCGTGTCCTTTTCGATCGTGTACCTTCAAAAAGTAAGTAGAAAATTAATTCCCCACGAGTCGAAATCTAAGAATCCCGTTCCAGCGAGATGCTGGGGTTGCAGTACGAACCAAGGCATGGGATCATCGATTCCGATATGTGGCCCATCTCCCGATTTGTTCCGATAGATATCCCGGATTACAGGATCACCAAGCCACTGGATCACTACGGGGCTTGGCCTTCGTGGTACCCAGTTTATTTACCCATACCGGAATTTAGGCGTTACTTGAATAATTTGCTTTTGCGGGACATGAGGGTAACATAAAACGCTCACCATCGGATTGAATGTCAGTCCTATTAACGTTTCCTTTTGCAGTTAAGGCAATACAATTACGTCCACAAATATTGAGGCCAGTCATCGAGCTAAAAAATGTACTCCGCTAACTTCGCTTATGATTTGTCTTACAGA
The DNA here is from genome assembly GCA_963576515.1 of Cryptocephalus primarius. NCBI lineage: Eukaryota > Metazoa > Arthropoda > Insecta > Coleoptera > Chrysomelidae > Cryptocephalus > Cryptocephalus primarius. Next base: position 1,170,241 of record OY754936.1, on the reverse strand, counting down.
AATAAACGTCGATAATGACAGGGCTTTTTAAATGACGTTCCTTTGAATCACAATTTCTTTTACCGTTTGCTATTACAAAGTAGTCCCATCTCGTGGCGGTAATTGATTTTCTGAAACCCTAGCTTCCCACATGATCCGATTGCGGTGTTTATACAAGTGGCGATCAATTCCCGTGATAACACAATTGAATAATTAACGCCGTGCACATGTAAGCCTAGTTCTTACACTCTTACCCCATTCCGTGCTCCTTCGGAGTTGTTTATTACGTTACCGACGTCAACACGCGTTTATAAATACCGTAACCCAATTATCTTCTTGTAATATTTTCGAAATCGTTTATTTTTACCTCGAATCTCGTTGAATTAGTCACCATACGTTCCAAAAGTGAGTCAACACGAGTTCACCAAAAATACAGATAAGCTTCATCAGAGGCGTTAAGTAGGGACGCGACCCGCCCAACAACAAAACGCTGAGTAATTATTTGGCTTCCTGCCAATGCGAAGGAGTTTATTTTTGTGAAATTCTGTATAAATTCCTGCATTGAGTTTAAGGTTTCGGTGGTGGTCAGTGCGTGTCCAATTGTGCTGCTCACCTGAGAGAAGGTAGGTGCAACTGAGCGGACAGATAGTTTTAATAAGTATTTAATTAACAGAACGTCCAGAATTAACAGTTCGAATAACTCTTTTATTCGACTACGCTCCAGCAATTAAAAACTCCCGCTAGAGTAATCAACGTTCCGTGTGTAAGTTCGATTGAATTTCATTCGCAGATGTTGAGTTTGGAAACACGCTACGACCCTATCCTGGGCTACGATTACACTTACTGGCCCGACTCGAAATACTTCAGGAATTACAAATTCTCCCCGCCGATCTCCTGGTGGGACGACTGGTCCTACAAATCGAGGGTATGGTTCCCTTATTACTGGTCTACGCGTAGACTGTTTCAACATTATATCGATCATAGGCCGTCCGGGAGGTCCCTACGGGAACAACGGGTAAGAGAGATTCTTTGATTTTTGCGGGAAACCAGAAGAAAATCGGGAAAGTAACCAATGATTAAATTGCGCTTTCGTCTTTATGTACCTATTGTGCCAATACCACAGTAGTTAATTAAGCCGGGTACAATTATTCAATTCGTACTGTGAAGGTGTCTGGGTACTCTAACAATTTGAGTCTCATGTAACATCTTTTTCTTCTGGCCCAAAAATAAGATTATTTGTGAAATACTGTCTTAATTCTCATGTTTTAGCTGAGGAACAACCTTTACTTTTGAACGAGCGACAATGGAAAAAATGGAAATGAAACCGCCTTCGAAATACAAATAAACGCTTCAAGTATTTTTAAATATTGACGATATAATTCTGTACTGGTGCCTAATAATGTTAATAAAAAATGAAACGTGTCTCTGAATAACCGAGTTTTATTTTTACGAGCAAGCGTCATTAAATCACCCCCTTCCACTCGTTGTCGGTTGATGATAAATAACGAATATTTTTTATTACACAGATCCATCGCAAATGGTAACATCGGTGAATACTTGAGGTAAGAAAGTGTGTGTAACAAACACAAACGTCACACTTTCATTACATCTCACAAATCTCATCGATCTGACACACATAAACACCAAGCAATCTTTTCCAAAACGTTTCCCAAGAATTTTGCTTGGTTTCCCCTGACGTAAAAGGTGACTTCTCTAATGATAGAATTTTTGTAATTTAGGTAGCACTAGAAACGACAAGAAATTAAACATTAAAATGATCCACACAGTGGTAAGTCCTGTGGCGTTTACTGAAATCCCAGACAACACTTCATCAAGTAATCTCTGCTAAAAATTTGTATAAATTTTTCAGAAAACGATCTATTTGGATTACCCTTACCCGATTAAAGCTGTCGACTATGCGTACTACCCCAAGTCGTACAAAGCTTACAGGCCTCTGACGCTCTATTACGACTACTACTGGCCTATCAGTAGTCTGAATCGCTACCGTGAATACTGGCCGTATTACCCGTATTACAGGTACCTCTATTACAAATATACACTGCCATCCGACAGATACTACCACTTGAAAGGAGTAAGTATACCGTAACGAGCTAGAGGGGTATCATCCTATCACCAAGCTAACACTATGCGAGTATTTTGAGTTGACCTATGACGTGTGAAGTTAAGGTCACCTTCAAATACCGAATTAACTATTTTTTTTTAAATTTTCATATTAATGTCATCTTGAAATATACAAGTTTTGCAAACTTTTATTGTGATGAATTCAAATCTGGATTTCAAAGTGGGTATGGAAGAAATTTCTCTTAAGTATCGGCGAATAGAAAATATTCCAATTTTTAATCGATGTGTTCAAACTTTCTAACAACCAAGTTTCGTAAAAATTTCCACATTCGAATTACGTACAAAAATGACACGGTGTCATAATGTGAAACATAAGGTGAATAGTTTACCGAAAACATAATTAAGACGTAGAAGTTTTCAACTGCAATATACGAGCCTTCTTTTTACCTTATAATTTTTCATTAAGAACTGTATTGAATTTTAAAAATGTAATTTTGTTCATTTTTTATAACTAAATTTACAGCTAAACTTCTTTAACTAGCACTTCTGTGTGTTGAATATCCCTGTAAGTCAAATCTTGAAAGCAAAGGAGAGGATATCTACGAATAACGGTTTTCAAACAAATATTAACGTTGTTATATGAAGGTAAGATTTTTTGGCAATTTCCATGAAAGATAACATCACTTTCTAATAACCGAGGTATCTGAAGATATTTTTTTGCAATTCAAAAGCGTTTCAGGAAACCCGTGAACTTTAAATTGTTATATATAGCTTAGCAAATGGATATGTAAAAATATATGCCCAGATTCGAATTTATCACAAAAAGTTTTCCCCGGAAAATTCCAAAAATCTATCAGAATGGATCCATAATGTTCACATCGCACTCGTAATGCATATTGCATCTCGTCGGGAAATAAGTGAAACGTTGAAATTTTTTCTTTTGTTCTACAGGACATTTCATTGTTTTGAAGAAATATGTGAAAATGGGATATTGTTTGCCATTTTAAAGTGTACTCATACGGTTTCGGCTTAGCATTATGCCAGTCGCTTTCTTAGGAGAGAAGAAATGCGAATTGCGACATGACGCGTAATCTCGTAGCATGGCGGATCATATTCGATTCTGCTTAAAGTTCAACGAGATAATTCGACTCTGTTTTCTTTCCATCCGCGGATACGGCTCCCCTGGGATATACGCGCCTACATTTTCCTTGCATACTCGTGTGTTTATCCCATTTTAACGAAGGAACTTTTCGCGTATTGTTGACGTTGTAATTTCCGGAAAAAGTTCCCGAAGATTCTTCATTCTGCGAAGTTTCGCCTTTTCGGGCTCCGATAGAGCAGATATGAGTCGTGCTTGTGCCGGAGGAGTAGGTATTCATATTATGGCGGAATTATTAAAATAACTCGCTCATTGTTCGCTGCAGCGAGACAAAACCCGTCGGCGCCTTCGGCATTTATTATTTTGAATTGGAGTTTAAGCATCCCCTGCAAATACACTTTAACTGTGGCTAAGTTCAATCATTTTTCGCTTTGATTACGTTGTTTTTTCACATTGCAATCGTTAGGTTTATGTTTCATTTTAACGCATTTAATTTCGAAAAGTAATAACTAGTCAATTTCATAATATCGTCACTTCAATAGAATTTAATTTCTACTTGGATTATTCTTTGATCAACTCATCAATGTTTTTTTTGTCGTTAATACCGCTTCGTGAAATCTTCTTCGATATTAAAATTTCAGCTTATTATTAAAAATTAAATTTCCGACATTATTGCATCTTTTCATAAATATAACAAGTGAGATCGATATTATTATCTAACCTCCCCCAAGCGATTATTAATCGAATCGACATTATTTTTCGAAATTAAAGTGCACGATCTAAGTAAAAGTCTATTTGCAGAGGATGATTTACCTCAGGGAGCCGATAAGCCGTGTAAGCGAGTACAGGATATATCCGACGGTCCCCTACTTGAGGCGCAAGGTTTACAAACCCTTAAGTCTTTATTGCGATTATTACTATCCGATTAGATCTTTGTTCTGGAATTCCTCGTACTGGCCCTTGTATAGGTCCGTCGGCGATTTCGTCGACGACGTCAAAGGCGGTAGTGGTCTGCGATTACAGAAAGTGAGTAAATAAATCTTTCAATCAACTAAAATTCAAGTATTACCTCTGAGGATATTGGAGCTGAAGTTTAAATGAAAATTTCAAAAGTACTTCTTGTAGAGACTTCGAGTTCAATATTTTTGACGTAAATAATTACAATTCAAAATCAGATTAGGGGAATTGACATTTTATTTTATCGAAGTTTCAGGCCAAACTAAAAGTTAAATAACTCCAACTCCATTTAAAATATTAAACTATTACTATTTTCGAAGCGTTTAAATGAAAATTTCAAAAGTACTTCTTGTAGAGACTTCGAGTTCAATATTTTTGACGTAAATAACTACAATTCAAAATCAGATTAGGGGAATTGACATTTTACTTTATTGAAGTTTCAGGCCAAACTAAAAGTGAAATAACTCCAACCCCGTTAAAAACATTAAAGTATTTTCGAAGCGTTTTTGGTATACCTTAGTTTCATTCTCCCACGACACAAATTTACAAAACAACTAAAATTTAAATTAATACCTGACAATACGGCGATGAAGTGTTTGAAGTTAATTTCATTACTAACGCAGTCATAGCAATTTTCGCTCGAACCAAGGGTAAAACGACTTTAGACTTAAAACTTAAACCTTTAAAATTTCAACTATTTTTAAAAAATTTTCAATAAAACGTCAACAACGTTTCAATTTCATTTTTCTAATCTAAGCATTACAATACATGAGTTTAAAATGTTATACATATACCTATGTATTGAATTCGACGTGATTTAATTAGAATTAAAGTAAAGCCAGGAAAAGTACAAAAAGTACCAAAGATTTTTACATTTATATTACTCCAAAAATTCCAACACAAATGAATTCAGAACTCAAAGTCAAATCAAGAAAGTTATAAAGTGAACACCAAGTAGTTTTAAAGATAAAGGGAAAAGGTACATACTGCTCGCTTTCAATGACATCCCTTCAATATTCAATATTAATTTCTTTACAATGAATATATAAATAAGTTAGAGTTCGGTGAATCTGTTAGAGGATTTTGCCCACTAAAGCGCATAACAGACCGTACCAGACGAGGAATATTAATCGTCCAATTACGAACAGTGTGTTTAAATTCAACAAGTGGGTGGCCGGATACGTTGTTCAATTCGTATTGAATACGTCACATACCGAGCGATATCCCTTTATCAAACTCATGAAATTCAAATTCCATAGCGCGTTCGGGAGGATTCTTTAATAAAATTCCATCGGGCTCGACGAGCTAGCGCCACCTATGTTCGTCCCGATTTGCATCTGCGATAGCGATTCGAATTTATTTCAGATTTTTCTATAACTTCGTCAATAATCTCATTTGTCGCCTCACTTCAAAACCTACTCCGTAACGAAATATTAATTTTTCCGCAGTATGAATTATTTAAAATCGAAGAGACGGACTGGAATTTCAATGAGAATGTACCATAATTAGAACGTAGACAGGCCCTTATTTACGGAGAAGTGTCGCAATCCAGGAACTTCATTGTCCCTGGATCGGGACCCCGACCGTCTCTATATGTACATTTAGCAGAATTTAAAAGTTTGCAGAGTTATAGCTTCATCGATTTCCCTTGCAAGGTTACTAACCCTCATCCACAGTGTGTGGATGGCCCAGCTACTATGAGAGGATATAAAAAGAGGAACTTCTGAAGCAGTTCTCATTTTGTTCCTCACCCGCCATTAACTCCTGCGGAAACTTCTGCTTAACTTCATTTATCCCATTCAGGCTGTGCTTTGCAGTAGATTTCCGGATGCTTTTATCCCCTTTTAGTAAATGCAATTTATATTCTCTTCCAGATATTCGATGACGAGACAAGGCTTATTCGCGCGCAAACGGCGTCTCTTTTGAAACGTATCCACGATCCGGTTCCGCGAGTGCAGAGATACAGCTGGCCGATACCCGCGAAGTAAGTAAAAACAAAATAAAATTACAACACATTTCTAATTAAGCACGTTTCAACGAACGAAACAATACTTGTTTTAAGCTTCTACGATAAGCTCGTTATCAAATAAATAATTTATTTATATTTTCGCAAATATTTTCATCTAGCCAAAAACGTTCATGTTTTGGCAAATGTTATAAAGCTGAAGGATTGAATAGATTGACAATTTAATATGAGTTTAAGCTTTAATCCAATAATTATATTTAAAAAGCAAAGTTTGCCACGGAATTTGGGTATATTAAAGGTTTAGTCTGGTTTTCATTCAGCGCGTTTCAGCAATATATACAAAATTTTTGATAAATTTCATATAAAAACGGCTGTAAATAATAGGAGGGGGCGAAGTCTAGCTCAAGCTATTCACACTTAACCCCAAAATTTAGTCGTGTTGTAAATATCTCAAAAATTTCCATAGAAAACTCAATAATTGTAATCAAAATTCCTTTAAGTGAAAAATGCCGAAAATATTTTTAATTCAAGATTATTTTAAAATGTCACTGGCAAAATATACATATATCGCTATTACACATTTTTCTAAGGGTTGTAGAATAGAATGATGTACCAAATCTAAGTTATGCTGTAGCAATAGTTATAAAAACACTGATGGCAAATTTAATAATATTAGTTCATTTACTTCCCGATATATCAAAATCATTTGATCTATTTTCGGTCAAATTAAGAGTATTGTTGAACTTGGAAACTTCCTCGTATCGATTGTGAGTAATGGGATTTTCCGGGTAATACTGAGTGTCAGTGGGGAATTGAGATTTTAGGGCAGATTTCGAACCAATATGGTAGCAGAAACTCAATTACATGTTTATTTTTATCTCTAGTGTAGTATAGTGAAATTCTGGAACGAAATTCACAAAGTAACTTTTTTCGGTTATTTAAAGTTTCTTGATAATTTTTCATTTTTGAAATGGACAAAATATTCCTTTTTTGGAAATCATAACATCAAATCAGTTTAAAAGCTCAATAAAGAGTATTTTTGTAAGAAATGTTATGGGGTTTCCCATGAATATTTTTAAAAATCTTTGCAATGATCGGAACTAATGTTGATTCCTCAACCGAACAATTTATAATGATTATTCAAATGTGTTTTATTAATAATTTGGTCATTCAATTATGAATCCAATATATGAAATATTATGAGGTGAAAGTGTTACAATGGTAGTTTCTTTATTCAAACACTAGGAGGCTTTACAGCAAAAATAACAGGTTGAAAACTAGAAAACTTGGAAATAGTAACTGGATTATAGTATATTAGATATTATATTGGAAATTTTTCCACTAACACTACCAAATTGGAAAAAAAAATCCACTACCAAATTAGAAAATTTTCCCCCCAATTTTTCCACCGTAATTTTTAATATTCCACACGATCGATTTCTTGATAATATTCCATTTCAAAAATTTGCATCTTAAAATTATATCCCTATCCTTTCTTTTATATCCTCTCCTGTTATTTCCTCTCCTCTTTAATATCAACTTTTCTTCTTTATATACAGGAAGAGTCTAAAATAACCCTAATCTTTTTAGGGGGCAACCACATATCATCAATAGAAGCATAATATGAAAAATCAAAATTAAATTTGGGTTAAAAAAGATCAGCACCTTTCAAAATTTGAAAATATGGATCCGCTTGTATTACCAGAAACGTTCCCAATTACCTGGACACTTGAAACTTTGCATCCTCAATGATTCGATTTCGAATAGGTGTAGAAAACTCCAAAATGCTCGCATCTCCTCTTCCGAGAGGGTGAAAAATAGGGGTGAAATTTATTTGTGTAGGTTTTATTCTGGAATATTTTGCCTTAGGGCTCGGAGGGGCTTGAAAAATTTAAAATCTTCGAATTTATGTTAACCAGTATCTTTATTAATATCTGAATAGCTGCTTATTGGAGCTAATAGTAGTTAGTCAGTTATATCTAAAGTTTCTATTTGTATAAATTTCAGAGATGTATGCATGGGTTAGGTGAATATAGCAAGAATATGCATCAATTTTATATCTTTTTCCGTTCCCTTGGAACGTGAAATTGGAGAGATCAAAACGCGATACAAAGGAAGAGAAAAGGTCAAAACCTGAGACTGTGACTTCTACATGAAAGCGGACCAAAAACCGAAATTTATACTCTGAACAGCGTAGTGTTCAAAATTTTAGAAAAATAAATACACTAACTTCTAGAAATGCGCAAAATCCATCTATATTCAGAATATATAAAAAGAAATATGAGTACGAAGTACCGTATTATTACATGATATGCAAAGAGCAGTATGGTTATCTTCCAGCTGAAGCTGTACTCACAAAGTACTTAGGAAAGGGAACATATTTTTGTGATGACTGTCAAGAGCAATAATGTTCAACACAGGGTAGAGTAGGAAGATACGAATCAAACTATATATTTTATTCGTTATTCTCGTGTTATGGTTATGATTGCAATTACTGATATGATTACTTTTAAAGTCTATGAGTAGCCGATTTTCGAGAAAATAAATTCGATTTTGAATCTGCGTCAAGTAGTTTTTTCCATTATTCAAGTTGTGAGCCATTTGGTTGTCTCTTCCCCTAATTTTTATAAATTCTTGGTATGAATTAAACTGCAACAAATGTATCATTAGCTTCTTTGCTATTTGTTTAAATTATTTTATAAAATGTACGCCACTTGCAAATGCAAATCTTTCATTACTACTATTAAGCTCGTTAGTTGTTAAGTTATTATTAATTTAGAGTTAAGTGTGAGAATAGCCAAAGCCTAAACTCATGAAGTCGATTTATTATTAATACTCTTCGTCCACTATCATTATTTTTATCAAAAATGTGGCCAAAAATGAAACTTCAGAATCTTGGGATGAAATTGACTTGATTAAGGTGTCAATCTTCGAAGTATATTTTTTGAAATGTCTCCATTTGAAGAAAGAATGTGACATTGTTACACACTTTTCAACCACATTGTCTAAATACGCCGGAAACTGATTGTTAAAATGTTATTATCATGTAAAGAAACAAACAATTTCGGAACGTTTTATATGATTCTAATCGTTAATTTTCTTTCCAGATATTACAGTGACGTGCCGGCTCGTCTCACTAACGACAATTACATCCACAGGTTATTGGTGACATCACCAAGAAACCCTAAAGTGGAGTTCGTTACATATTACACCGAACCCGTCAGGAAGTACATCGGTGAGTGTTGGGATTGTCGGATATAGCACATACCGCAATGTCGCAATGCAAATTCATGATGATGGTGTCATAAAACTTGCATTATTCTGGTAAAACCCTCACGTAGATATAAACGGATCCCCTCGTCGCTTCAGATTCACGTTGAGAAGTTTAAAGCAAAATTAACTCCGTAAGGAGATACAAATCGTACGTTATGTCGCATCCTTTGAGAATGAGGTTTGCCGTGAAAGGACATTGATTCGGTTATGGCCCGGTCGGCGAACCGGCGCCTGGGACGAAATAAACGAATCGAACAGACAAAAGGGAAATGTTTAGGGAACTGAAAGTCTGCTTTAGCAGAATTCAAAGTTTTTCTAGCCAATGAGACATAGAGATTTAGTCATAGTAGTAGTCATTATTAGGAACTCTATCACCACTTTCGTTAGAACTAATTTTTGGTTCAAAATTATTACTTCATATGGGCTACTGATATTTAATCATGGGATAGAAAACAGAACTTTCTATTAGACTGGATGGAACATATCTAGTACAGTATATCTAATACTCATCCTCTTATCGAAACAACTGTGCTGTTATGATCAGATCGCGGCTATGAATGACATAAGATTCGCGTGGTGCAAATTGGTGCAATGTCGTGCGAGAAACGACATGCTATGACGTAGCTCCCTCGTCCTTATATCGATTACAGTAATTTGTGTAGTAAATAATATGCACTAATCGAGCCAGTTCATCGCAGTACTTGTGGGAATACGGACATTTCGATAACTGCAACGTTTTCCCTTCGGAGTTTGCTCTTTATCTGGTCAAAGCTTAGAGAGAAAAATGGTTCGTTTAGTTAGGAGAAAATGCTATACTTTCTGGTGCAATATCTATTTAACATTTATCAACAACATGTCGGTGTAGGTGAAGCTATTATTACGAAGGAAGCAATTATAATTAGTATAAATTTGTGTCCAATACTACTTAGGGATAATAGCAAGAATTGTTTATTTTATTCAGGATTCATAACCCTGTATGTTCAGCGATTTTCTAGCTATATCTGGGCTAAACTGTGCATGTGTTTTAAATCTACCGCACAGTCTTCAAATTTTGTTTTATTTCTCCTGAAACGATCAAAAGATTTTAAATTTTTCATTTACACGTTCTTCGTACAAATGCAATTTATCGGTCCTTTTATTAACCATGGTTCGACCCGAAAGGCATTACAATTAGTTCTAACATTTACTAAATACGATGGATCATTGGTATGCTGATTCAAGCATCAGAAATGCCCAATCCTCTGCCTAATGAGTTTCTTGAGAAGGCCTCTCAAGCACATATATATTAGTCTGTTTTCCGATCGTTACTACTTTCAAAGATATCACGATATAATCCAATAATAAATTCGGTTTAACATAAGCAGAGTACACTTTCCTCCTTCGATTTTTTCCTTTTCAGTCGGGTCAAAGTCAAGAGAGATGTTTCCATTTTTCCATTTTCATTGCCCCGAGACGCATGGAAAAAAATATTTATGTAGCTTTCACATCCCGACATTGAATTGTTTGATGAAGTGGAAATATTTCTGTTGGATTATTAAAGCACGGCCGTTCCTTCCGACGCGAAAAAATATCGTTGGAAATTTAAATCGAATCTGCATACCTCCACTCCTCTGAGAGATCGCTCACCATTTCCGACGGAATCGTACATTTTAGGTTACTTTCCGTTGGAATAAATCGGTATACTTACTGGTCATATATGACATCATCATGTGTATTTTAACTGCTGAAGCGCTAACGAGTAGAAACTGTGAATACGAAACTTCCCGACGATGTGAAAAGTAATGCGTCGTTGGGCAGGCAATGGTAGCAAATCCCAATTTACGTATTCACTGGAAAGCTTGACGATACCTATCCTACTTTGTCCTGATCGTCCCTTGCTTTGCTGGCGCTTTGCTTCTGCTTCCGTGGAAAAACATCCTTTCCACTTCCAAAATTGACTTGGAGTGTTGGACTATTTAGGCACAGGTCATCTATCGTGTCTCTCATATGCAGGAGATAGAGCGTACAGTCGTCGTCCTCACATTTATTTGTACGACGATCCGCTCAAGAGCGATATCCAGCTATTGAGCTACTACATCAATAAGTTCAAGCAGGAGAAGGCTATCGCAGGAACCGCAGAGACGACCAAACAAGGTATATAAACGATGCTGTCGAGGCGATAGGGACGCGATATTGGATTTTTGCCAGGAAACTCTTCAAGGGACTCTACTGCTCTACTAACCATTGCAATATTCAATTTTGAGAGAAATGTACTGAGGCAATTTACCGGTTTTAATACTATTCTAGAGCCTGCTCGATTATCCTCCTTAATATACAAAAAGACATCATCTTAGTCCAACACATTTTGCAAACATACTTTCATGACATATCAAGATACAAGTTATTTCCGGCTTCTACAGCAATTTTGTAAGTACAACGTTATCAAGCGATCCTTGGTTATTTTCATTATTGCCATAGTAACGGTGAAAGTATTTGTATGCTACAAGCAATTAGTACCTGCTTGTAATTATTAAACTGTATATAAAGGAAGATTATTGTTACGGGGGAATTTAATCATCAACGTTGTTTACCTCAAGAGATTAACGCTAAAAGGAATCAAAGAGAGTATCAGCTGATGGTTTGATAACGCTTGAATATAATTATTGCAACAAGTGCGCACTTGAAGTTTAAAAGATTGTAGCAAATATATTAATAATTCTTACTTCAGAAAGTACAAATTGTTTGCAATAATCCGTATAAAAATTTCTGAATCATCTTCGAGATAATTATAAATGAGGGATCGCAGATTGCATAATGAATTTTCATGGCAAATTACCTGTTTAATTTGAACTACAATGCAATTTTTTTAAAAGTTATTCATACTTGTAATTTTACTTTCGATTATTTTAACGACGAAATTTGTCGAGATAAATTAAATGATTGCTTTCGGAAGCTACCGGAGATACGAAATTAGAATCCGAAGAGAACGTTTCTGGAACATTCCAGGTTATCGCGTTCAGAAATTAATTGGATGTGGATTGTTCGAAACGAAACAATTAGGTGATTACAGCATTTAATTATTCAAATCCAAGTTTGAGCAGAATCGGGCCTGTGATTGTTTTTACAATATTTCCCGTCAAAATCTCATATCCCGTAGCTAAATAATAAGTCCTTTATAGAGTTTCTACGGCGACTTGACCAAGTTTATTGGCTTTATTGCGGCTTTTAGGATTTACTTTTATGTCCTGTAAAATTTAGCGCTTTAAACAAGCGAGAGAGTGAAATTTGGAGCACCTGTGAGAATAGCGACATTATTAAAAAATTTGGCTTAATGAATTTTATGATGTACGTATAAGTTCAGCTATAGAATGTTACATTTTTATTACTCCAATAAACCTACTGGCATATACGTAGATCGTATACTGGAGCTCGATTTCAGATTAACTCACTTTGCTAGAAGACTGTCAGTTATAATTAGTTAATCTAAAGCCTGTTCCGTGATTAGCTTTTAAATAAATCTTTCTCGTACCCTTACCGAGAAATTGTCGATGGAAAATCAGTTTCTCGGTGGGGAGTTACTTTTGTTATATTTTAAATGCTAACAAGTGTGTATTGATGTCGTTGATATTTTCCTTACAGCTGAGGATGTAGAAGAGAAGCCAACAATTACCGAAATAACTGAATAACCTTGTCAACTTTCCTATTTACCTGTATATACAACATTCTTCTATACACTTTTGAATTTTTTTCGAATATTTAATTTATTATGTGCACTGTATTTTTAAATATACACTTTTCAAATAAGCTACATGCAAACCTGTTGGAGTTTTGAGAAAAATTTTAAAAATACTAAAAAAAATTTGTAAACACCTTTTAAAAGTTTGCAAAAAAACCTGTTTTATTTCAAATATACTTAAGCAATAACTTGTTATGCATGGTATTAAACAGCACTGTGTTCAATAAAATTTTATTTTGGTAAATGGATTGTTTTATTTGCTTACGCTATGATGAAATATCATCAATTTCAAATTAACATGTTCCACTGTAAAAAGGGAAGAAGAACCGAAAATGGATTTCTTGCATAACAATAAAGGTAGAAATTTATTATTTGTTACGTGACTCGTGACAAACTTTATAGGAGAATTTCAATTTCTTCAGAAAGAAATAAACTTTCATTTTCGTTCTTTCCTTTTAAACAAACTAAGGTACTTAGTGGAGCAGCAAGGAATATTTGTACGTCCCATGTAGAAATTTTAAAAATGTTCACTGGCTAATTTATGTAAATTTATTTAGCATTAAGGAGCAACGAATATATTTTAACATGTCACATTATGATCTAATAAAAGTACTTACTTGTTCCAATCAATCAACAAATCACAAAGTAATAATTTGTAAGTGAGTCCATTAGAATCATGAATGACTACATCGGTATTAATTAAATCTGTGCTGACGTTACCACAACTTTTCCAGATAATTTACTGTTTATTTCTAAATCCATGAGGTACCATAACTTTCAAATTGCGTATTTTTGGATATTTCTTAACTGAGAAATTTATAAAGACTTGAATTTTTCAGAGAAATCATTCTATGGTTTTGTGAGCACTATGTCTACTTAGCACTGGGTGTATCAAAAGACAACGTTAGTTCACCTGGGGAGAATCTGAGATTTAACACTTTAAGACACAATGTTTAAAGCACGAAATGTACAGGTAGAGATTTAATGTTCATGAACGATTAATGCCAAAAAAGTTTTCCTATTATACATGATTTGCACCACTAGCTACTTTCAATATTTGTACCTTCACATTCAATGGCGTATCCATCGGTGTGCCATGTCAATAGTATTTGAAAATGAGAAAGCTTCTAGATTCTACTTGAGACCGTTAAGGAAATTCTAGATTTTTTCTAGTCCTCAGTCCTCAGACAATTAATTTCTAGTTTCCATTTTTGAATATTGAAAGTTTCAGAAGAATCTATATATTCTTATTTTTAGTTTCTTGAAGTTTCCTAATGTTTGGAATTAAAACTAAAACGTTTCAAATTTCCATTTCTAGATACAACCTAAAAATTAAATTTCATGTTCCTAAATTCTAAAGATACTTCTAGAGATTTTCATCAGCATGACTCACACGATTCCTTGTTTGAAATCCTACCTAAAAACCTTATACAACCTACCTGAAACATTTAGAGAACTCTCAATTTTTCTGTTCTCGTAGGGTGAAATGATTTGAAATTAGCCCAAACCTAGATTAGATTTATTTTAAGGCTTTCGGGTAATTTAACATTAGAAACAACTGTCTGGAAATTTTATTTCAGGTTCAAACTGAAAGGACATTATTTGGAACTTTCGTAGACCATCTGAATTCCCTTCGGAGGCAGTTCTGGATGTAGAAGGTTGAAGAACCTTTGGAATCTTTTTTTGAAGTTGGCCAAAGTTAAAAATTAAAGTGAAACATTTAGAATTTCCATAAATTTTCTATATTTCAATTTTAAACCAATTCTGGATTTCCAAAATTTTAATGGAACCTTTAGAATACTTTTTGCTCAGCATAATTCAAATTTTTTGTTGTTTAAAATTATAACCAGGTAGGCCTTAGAAGCTATCAGGAGACCATTTATCCAAATCTAGTTTTTTCGTGGTACTCGGAGAGTAAAACAATTTAAAACTTCCACAAACTTCCTACATTCGATTTTAAGACACATTCAGTAATTTACAATTCTAAAGAAACGTAGGGGATTTTTATTTTATATTTGTTCTAATAATTATCATTACAATTAAATTGCTTGGAACCTCTATAAATCTCTTAGATTCAATTTTAAAACCATTCGAATCTTCTAAAATTTTGAAAAACCTATAAAGTTTTATTCGGTGTGGTTTAGCCTATTTATTGTTTTAAATTCTAACGAAAATTCTTCTAGATAGTACTTGAGACTATTTAGGAAAATCTAATCTTTTCTGTGATCTTCGAGGATAAAACATTCGAAACGACCTTAAACCCAGTAGATTAGATGTTAAGACACTTTCTATGGTTTAACGTGCTAGAAAAACCAGGAATAATTTATTTTACATTCTTTGTAGCGTTTAAAATTAAAACAAATTTATATTATTCTAGATTCATTTTTAAAGCACTCTAGCCTTTCAAATTTCTAAAGAAAACTCTGAACGCCGAAAGGGGCCTCGTTATTTGAGTTGGGGCTCTTTTAAAAATAAAAATTTGATGATTACTATAGAGGACCAAAGGGCTTTCGAACTTTTCTGAACTAGTCATGCCATACCCCGTGCATGTTTATTTTTATTTAGAATTTTTCATTATAAAAGCACTTGATAACTAAAGCAAACTTATTATACACATTATATTTTCAGGATATGTAATCAATTGTTTCCATTTCTGTTCAAATTTCAACATTTTGAGAATACCAGAAGAGGATGGCCAGTCTCATGGGCTCCGTAAAAGCCAATATGGGTCCTATTTTGCTTTCCTCTATCAATTTCTTCGTCCGCCTTTGTCCTCAAATGAACTATTTAGCTCTAATATCCACACTTCATACGTGTCTCTGACAGGTCCTAATGAAAATTTGAACCTCCATAGAATCTTTCTTTTTCGGACGAATTTTGGTAGTCGTATTTTGAGTCCAATGTTGTCATCTATGTAATAATACTGAAATAGTAATTTGATTGATAGGAAATTACTCAAATATTAATTTTAATAGTTTACCATTAAATGGTGTATATACGTTAAAGAAGAATTTAAAAATACGCACACAATATTTTTGACAATTACACATTCCTTGTTGTGTCCTGGACTCTTGGTGAAAATCTTAAATGATCTAATTATGAGATAGATTCATTATATTGTTATTTCAAAACTAAACATTGCGTACAAATATTCTTTGTATAGCATTGAATCCCTCTTCGGTTCTTAATTGAGAAAGCTGTTCGATCGTTCCTCAATTCATCAGAAAGTTTGAACGGACGAGATTTTTATTTTTACCACATATCACAAGAGTTTTACAAAAAGTGCATTTTACATGGTCAGTGAAGAGGAGAGGTTAAAGTGATATTTACTCTACTTTTCCGACCTTGTGGAAAAGAACAACTCTTCGAGCAAATATAAAAATAAGGGCTAATGAAACGAGACAAAACTTTTTACAACAGACAGTTTACAATTTTAACTTTCTATATATGTACTTTTATAGATTTCATTTCGTTTACGAAAAATAAAACCGAAATAATCACTGCAATAATTTGCGGTAAGTAAACTCGCTTTATATTACCACAATGTAGACCGATCGCTGTAACACGAAATTTAATATATGTGTATTAATGAAATCGTATGTTCAAACAGGTATTACAGCTTGATTACATTTGCAGCTTGGTTCAGACGTAATGGTCTACACTCTATAAATCTAATTTGTTTCAAAAGGAATTAAAAAGGAGAACTTTGAAAATATCCTCTAAATTGAATATTTTGCTCTAACGACTAAGAAGTTAAATACATACTTTTTCCGAACTACTTAAAAAATAAGAAATGTGGAATGTTTTCATTTACTCTAGTCAGGAATGTTAAGTATACGATATTTTCAATGTAATTGAAGAAAATGTCCGTCTGTTTGAATATATTGCATACCTGCAAAAATTATTACAGTCAAGGAAAATTGTTATGAAGTAATATTATAAATTCAAAAGTAATAAGTAACACAATGAAGGTTTATTTTGGGTTATCACCGTCGTTTAATATTTTTAAATGAGTTGTGGGTTTAATTGCCGTTCTAATTGCAATAGTCATAAAACAACCCATCCTGTTGAAAGTGGTCACATTAACATAATTTATGGTAAGAAACGAAGAACAACTTCTTGAAAAGGGATAGACAGGGATTTTGAACCGCTCCGTTGTTTTGATAATATCTAAAAATTAGAATTGACGAATATTTTTAATACTTAGAATATTACAAAAGAATATCTAAAACATCATGCTAATAATAAGGGGTATATAATATGACTTTCACCTAATAAATATACATTTAATCCGATAGAGCATATTTAGCATTAGCTCAATACAAAAATCAGAACTACAAATATTTCGCCCACAATTATTAAAACTGCAATTAATCCTATACGAAAAGCTGCCAATGAAATACCACCTGGAAAAATTATATTGTGCACGTTATTAAAAATTCTAAATATCAATGACAGTAATAGTGATAGCGATATAGAGTTAAAATAAGTATAGGCATGTTATAATACAGAATATTTGTAAAAGCAGCATCTTTTATTAATAAAATTAAGAATGGATAAATTTTTAAAGTATATGGCCCAAAAGTAATTACCAGATAAATTGATTTCATTAAAGTCGTGCTACGTTTGTTAAAATTCAGCCTCTTTTTTCCATCACACTACAGTTTTCATGTATATTTTATTTTTAATGTGTTTAATGTTCTCTTTTTTCGTAGTTTTTATCTGATCGGTATATACCGTATATTCGCGTTATAAGTGGAAGGGTCCTTTTACGATCGTTACTGTTAAGAAGGCAAACGGTATAATTTGAAATAAACCAAAGAATGCAATATGAAAAGCCGTGTAGTTTCAAAATCCATCAAAAGCTGTCGACATGCAAAATTCTAATGTAATAAAATGCTTTAAAGGAAAACTTTCCTGGGTAGGTACAATACGAAAATATTTTTCATTTTAACTTTTATTAGAAAATAAATTCTCCCAAATTCGTATCACTAAAATATTTTATGATTTATTTTATGACCTCGTCCGTGCACATAAATTTCGTTACCATAAGTTAATTAAATCTATGAAACGACAGATATTTTGTGCTCAATCCGTATCTAACCACATTAATGTGATGCATCATGATTAGTGTCGAAATTACAATCAAACATACGACGAATAGAACATATCTGCACGTTCATTTATTCACTGACCAATCTCATTTGAATTTAATGAATAATAATTAATGATGGTCAAGTTTTAATTGTCACATAATAAGAACAATTTCAAGTAAATGACCAAACTCAATTATCACTAATTCACTTTAAATTAATTAATTAATTAATTTAATAAAGAACGTTGCTATGTTACAATTCAAGGAAATTTTATATTAATCAGACAAGAAGTGGATATATATGATTTTTGTGCAACATTTGTGTGTATGAAAATTGCAGTTTAAAGCCAAGGCTGTTTAATATTCGATGTTATACGATATGCAAATAGCCTGTATCTCCCTTCCTGGGTAATTGGGTTTATTTCGAATAAAACAGAAAAGGAACATGTTAATTTGACGTTGGCGTCGATTAAAATAATGTCATAAATTCAATGTCAAAATTGTTCATAAAATCCTGGAAATGTCAATTGTGAAAATATCGATAAAACTTCCATTAAAACAATTAACATTCTACCTCCCAAACTGAACGCTTTACACTCCAACACTACGAAAAGGACAGTAGTGCCCCTTCTCGGCATGAATTTTTGTGCCAAGTTATTTTTGTATTTTTGTTGCCTCCCCGTCCCAACTTCGTAACCATACCTGTAAACAATATAATTTAAATTTACGAAAAAAGAGATGGTATACGTGAGTATAAGGGTAAGTAGAAATTTAAAAAGTACACCTAAGTAAAACCAGATTACTAACGAGTTTAGATGTTCGTTCCAGACTATCAGAGATATTAAAATTTTAGATTTAGTACAAGTCCACTCAGCTTAGCATGAACTCCACTAATGCCCTGTTATGGAATAGTAATTCTAAATTAGAAGAACAGTAATTGTGAATTAAACGATTCGTAGTAAGAATAAAACAGGCAAACGTTACAAGAAAACAGACGATTCCCTACACAATTGTGTGACTAAACTTCTGCTTACCTATTGAAATGAATTGATTCAATGAAGACGTGTTTAGAAAAGTTGATACCCGTAAATAATTGTTATTCCGACAAATTCTATTAACAGAAGGTTATACCATGGGAATTTTGTATTTGTTTTGTCCACCAAAAAAACAACGAGACTGTTTTTTAAACAAGCAGGAACTAACACAGGAAGGTAAAAGAATCAGTTTGAATTTTAAAAGCATGACTCATTGTTTAAATAAGCGCAACTGAATCACTTTTGTACCTGGGGGTCTGGAATTGAGCTGAAACGTTCAGAATATTTTATATGGGCCAAAATTACATAAAAACATGCTAATTAGGTCCCAGGAATGGTCTATTTGGTCTGGGCGTGCAATTTAATTTTTTGACTACTCGAAAAGCTGGTTTTTCTTTGATTTATTTCTTCAGGGACAAGATTTATTGAAAGCTTTTTTTCTTGAACATATACAGGGATGAGCTAGGTGTCATTCGAGAGAAAAGAAAAATGAGCATTGAGGAGAAACAACGAATATGTATAGAAATGGTCTTTTGACTTGGAAAAAAGCACAGAAAACAAACGGAACCTAAATATATCTTAATGTAAATCAAATCGTTGGAATACCTCACCTTATTTCTACATAAAAAATGCAAAAAATCAAATTCCAAAATCAGATTTTAAAAATTTTTGCTGGACCAGCAGGAATGGAAGAATTGAAAAAATAGGTTTTTATCAGTTGTCGTCCTTGTCAGAAATCAGCAAAATTTTTATCGAAAAGCTCAGAAAAATTTACACAAATCTTTGTGTTCAAAAAAATTTTTTCGGTAAATGTTGTTCCTGACAAAAAATTGCAGAAAACCAGCTTTTTCGAGTTGGCAGAAATTTGCCTTGCGCTCCCAAACCGAGGGCTCATTTTCAAATCCTAATTAGCACGGATTTTGTGTTAATTCAGCCCATAAAAAATTTTTCAGCGCAATTCCAGATCCCCGGGCACAAAACTGTATGTTATTTAAAGAATGAGTGATATGCATGACCAACAGGTACATTATTTTTCAGGAAAGATTGAAAGGCGATTGTTTTTTCAAATTTTACAAAAGGTGCTCTTTATTACACGAAGTCTTTTTCTTTATTACCCCAAAGAGTAACATTAATTTGATTTATTTCCAATTGCATAACGGTATAAAATATATTAGATAATTCAATATTTCTATATAGTAAAATCTCTCGGCTCGGTAGATTTCAAGACTGAATAATCGTTTAGTTCACAATGGAGGCTTCCCTTTTGCACAAGAGCTGAAACTGTAGCACGATACCCATAAGAACAACGTTAAAAACGATTCCACGACCATAATTCCATTCCGAAAATCTGCACATCTGTAAGCACATAATCTCCTGGTGAAAATAGGCGACTCATCCCAGAAATATTTCGATTTGAAATCACAACCACATCCCCCATATTACGTTGCTCGAAAAGTGGTTATCCCCCACTTTCCCAGCCTCAAGTAATGAATTCGGTTACAGAGTTATAAAGGAAAGGTCGAAGGGTAAAAGTGTCTGTTAAATATTTACACGAACTTTTCGATATTACTGTTCGGGGGGGCAGATTCTTTAAACTTCACCTTTTCTCGGCTTTTGAATAAATACCTCTAGTTGTTTATTTTCACCGGGGAGAGCTTGTAACACGTACTGGACGTGCTAAAATGTGACTGTTTGGCTTTTCAGTGCCCCTGTCCCCGGCACGTCCCTCGAGGAAGTTTTCGGCCAAGAGGCCGCAGGAAGAAAACGAGGATGTCAAGAAGGAGATGGAGGAGCTTAGGAAGGCCAGGGCCGCCCGCCTCGCTTTCATCCAGGAGGAGACCAAGAGCGAGCGGACCTCCAAGGAGGTCGAGGACGCAGTCAAAGCCAAGAAGAAGAAGGAGGAAGAGAGGTTAGCTGAAGAAAAGTAAGAATAATTGGCAAAAACAAAATGACAGCAAAATTTCCCACTAATAACACTTAACGCCAATATTGAAATGTTATGTTTTTAGAGCGCTAGCTGAGGAACATGCCAGATTGGAGGCTCAAGCTAAAAAGGAGGAAGCAGCACGTAAGGCCGAGTTAGCCAGGCAGGAAGCCTTAGCGGCTCAAGCGGCCGCAGAGAGGGCAGCCGAGCTGGAAAGGCAAGCCGAGCTAGCACGCCAGGAAGAACTAGCCAAACAGGTAACCTGGAAAAACTCACAAGCCAATATAGCCCAGGAAATTACAAACCTTGGAATAGTTTTAAATGTGTTGAAAAATACAGGAGAAAACTAAAGGACATAAGAATTATCTGCGTAGTACCCTCAATCCATTCCAATTACACCTAATTCCTATAACAAATTTTAAACTTATACAAACTAAATAGAAAATATTCAAGGGGACCAGTCTGGCATCCAAAATAATCTCAGTATTCTTAAAAAATAAAAAAATCCAAACAAGAGGCTCTCCTTGAATTAGTCCTTGGAAACTAAGGCTCCCTGAATCTAATTCACAATACATAGCTAGTGTTTCATCAAATGAAAAATTAAAAATTTTTGGATTTTCCGTTTTTCAGGCTGCCATCGAAAAGGCCCGTCAGGACGAAGAAGAGCGCCTCCGCCGCGAGGAGGAGAAGCGCTTAGAGGAGGAGGCCAGGGCCGAGGAAGAGCGGAAACAACTCCTGCGCCTCGAAGAGCTCGCCAGACAGGCCGAGGAGGAGAAAGAAGCTGAGCTCGCCCGGCAAGCGGACGAGCTTGCCGAGTTAGCGAGACAGGAGGCCGAGCTAGCCGAGCAGGCGAAAAAAGAGGCTGAGCTGGAGGAGCAGGCGCGTCAGGAGGAGGAGCTCGCAGAGCTGGCGAGACAGGAGGCCGAGCTGGCCGAGCTAGAAAGGAAGGAGAAGGAGCTGGCAGAGCTGGCGAAACAGGAGGCCGAGCTGGCCGAGGAGGCCCGGCGCGAGGCTGAGCTGGCCGAGCTCGAGAGGCAACAAGCGGAGCTCGACGCGCTCGAGGCCGAAGCAAAGGCGCTCGAAGCCGAGGCCGAGGCCGGGGCCGGGGCCGAGGCCGAGGCCGAACCCGAAGAACTGCCTGAGGAAGAAGAGCCTGCGCCGGTAACTGAAGAACCGGCCGCCGTCGAAGAAGAGGAGGAAGACGAAGATACTAAGAGGCAAAGAGAGATGGACGATCTTATCCAACAGAAGTACGAGCTGGCTGAATTAGAACGGCAGCAAGCTGAACTGGACGCGTTGGACGCTGAGGCTAAGGCATTGGCCGAAGATGTCCCTTCTCCGGGCGGTAACGCTGATGACGACGAAGAGGAGAACGCCATCGCCGAAGACACGCCAGTCCAGTCGGACGCTGAGGAAGCTTAGATTAATTTCGACAATCATTTACTATTTTAGTTATTAGTGACGCTTTGCAACTAAAGCATTTATTTTTTGCATTTCATTGTTTGTTGTTGTTGTTTCTGTTGTGTTAATTAGCTATCCTGTGACATATTCTGTTCTGTTCTTGTTTTCAGCGAGAAAATAAATTTTGCAAGTTGTTAATTTAATATAGGATTTAATTATGTCTACGTACGTCAAACCTCAAATCCCTTTTAACGATGTGAAGTACAAACAATCAATTATATCGGTTTTGCTGTATTGACGATAAACGATTATTTATCTTGATTCGGGATATTTACCGTTCCATTTACGTAAAACCATTACAAACGAACAATTAAGACTGAACAATGTCGCAGATAAATCTTGTTACTAATCGTACATGATACCTACAAAGTTCGTCTAAATGCGTCACTAATGGCATAAGCCAGTGGTGGTGAGCGAGAAGGACAGGAAATTAATTGTGAAGTTGTACGTTTTCACAAGGAATTTTTAACTTAACACGAAGACAAATTCCCAGATGTAATCCAATATTCACGACAGTCAATTTAAAACTAAATATTAATTGACATTTTAGCACTTATTTAAGTTTTATCGTTTTAAATTTATGCCAAGTGTAATCTACGCCACTGCTCCTATCTTTTGCAATCAATAAGAACCAGAAAATCCATATCTTTGAGGTAATGAAAAATGATTTTAATAAATAAACAGTAAAATGTCATCGAAGTTAGTATTTGACGTGCGCCGTTTCAGAGATTTAATTCAGTTCGTTACTATATTTTCACTGAGGGTTTTCGCGCGACAGCCAACAAAATGAAATACGTTACTACTATCAGGTAAGAGACTTCGACAAATAGTTTTAGAATATTTCATTAGATTTACTTTTAAAATGTGGGGTTTTATTATACTTCCTACTTTATGCGGTTGAATTGCGGATTTCACAGCAGTTTTTTCAGCGGAGTCCATCTCGCATTTCAAGTCCATAAATAAAACATCCCCTCGTTTGAAATCGAGAATCTCTTGGAAAATTAGTCTCATAGGTAATATCAAATTTAACGAGCTTTTGATCGTACTCGTCGCTTGCAGAGATCACGAGAAATGAATAGAGCATGCGATCATTCCTCTCACACCTAAGGAATCTAAATAACTGTGTTTTGTCGCACGTGGAAATTTTTAAAAAACCGTTAATCAAAACGTCAAGTAGTGGCTGATATACATACATCTCGCTTGCGTCAATGGCAAATTAAGATGATAAATTTAATCGGGATCCGACACAATTGATCGCGATTTCCAGACGTTGTAAATTTTTCGTGGAAAGTCGGATATTTTACAATGGAAAAAAGGATCTTTTTTGCTATTTTTAGCCCGAGGATCAAGCGGAAATCTCCGTTAGTTAGCGCAATCGTTATAATCGGGCAGTTCCCATTGAAGTGGAATTAAAAAAATTAGCGTGCATGCGTCAGCAGGCCGTCCGTACTCGCGTATAATTGTACGTATGTGCATAACACGTACATATATATATGATATATTTATACGCTCCTGCGTCGACATTTGCGGTCAAGAATTTTATTCCGAGAACAAATCCACCATGAGACTGTTCAAATGACACTTAAACGTTTTTCTATGGAACGAATTTGTTACTTAACCATAACATAATTTATTAGCAGCGTTAACAATACCGGAATTGATTTTCGGTATTTTATTGAGAAACGTTTTCACCGAGAAAAACTCGCTTTTAAATCGAACATCCCGGACCTTCACATTTCACCAATAAACAAAAATAGGACACTCAATACTTTAACACTCGATTACTATGATAGCTGGGTCAATGTTAAAACTTTTTATATCGACCCAAATTTGATCTAACAAATTTAAAAATAAATTATACATCTTCCTGGACTGGTCTAACTTTGTCCATTAAGTTTTAACATTTACTGTCACCGAATTCACTTTGATTAAGAGATAAAATTTAAGATATAGGAAATCAATCTGTAGCAATAGTTTGTAAATCAACTCCCAGTACGAAGTTCGACAAGAATTCTGATTTCCAGCACGTCTGAAAGTTTTCAAATGAATAAGTTCCGACTTTTGTATCTCCCGGAAAAGGGCTTCCATCATTTGACAAATTTTCGAGTATTCGACATGGGGTATTGAAACTGGGGCGAAACTAATCTACAAATTTTGCATTTCAACTAAAAGAATTTCTGTTTGTATTCAGGTACGTATGTATAGTGATTACCTACAAAAGAATATGCTTCCAAATCGATTTGAATTTCCCATAAATTCCCTATCACTTCCGGGCAATAAAACGTATCTTTAGTACAACTAGCGACGAAGTGCGATAAAATCCCACAGAATTTTTACGCTATTGCTTTTATAGATATGAAGTTTAATAGCTGCAAAGTTCGGTTAAAGGTTTCATGGTCTGAAATGTGAGATTAGGGTTTTGTGCAAACTCGCATAAAGAAGCTTCTAAAGTTATCCTCTGATTTATGGATAAGGTAATCGGGAAGACGGAAGTGAGTTAGGAATACAAAATGCAGTTCCAAATCCTGCGAAGCGCGCAGTTCGAAATATTAGACTTAAAAATATTTAAAAAGCTTTTCTAAAAACGCGACAAATTTACTACTGCCTGGATATTTTATGCTTCAAGTGTTTTTGAATATCTGAGACAATGAAAGTGATATCGAAAAGAGATTCCTGACAACATTTTTGAAATATTAAGAAATAAATACAGTACTTTGTATAGCTGCTACCAGGGGACCACAAATGATCCAAATTTTTGAAACACCATTGAGCCTATGAAAGACTGTTTCGTTGTGTGCAACTATTGGAGGTACCATCCTCAATTTTTAACTATTTTGAACTTCCGTCCCAAAAATTCCCTCTCTCCTTTCGAGATTTTTCTGACAAAAATCGTGCTTTTTAAATATTTAAGAATGTATTTTTCTCGCTCGGGTCCAGAGAAATTTTCTCGATTACTCTAGAAAAGCAAATGTAAACATCAATTCAAAATGCATGTGCGTGCATGTGCCTCCCGTCCACCCCATGCTCGAGGGGTTCACCGAGCTAATGATCAGCTGACGCCAAGACACGTTAATCCAACCAAGTCTCGGCGGGGATACGTAAAAATAGCCTACGGAGGGACACGGTGGTGGGCGGGAGAAAGCCTCCATAGGGGGGTCAAACCGCGTACATACTATGCGGTTGCCAACGGTGATGGTGTTTTAAAGCAACGACCGGTATCGCGGACGCCGTTTCCTTCCATACGATTACTCCACCATACGTCCAACTGACTTGAGTAGTTTT
This sequence comes from Cryptocephalus primarius, assembly GCA_963576515.1. NCBI lineage: Eukaryota > Metazoa > Arthropoda > Insecta > Coleoptera > Chrysomelidae > Cryptocephalus > Cryptocephalus primarius. Next base: position 1,144,374 of record OY754936.1, on the reverse strand, counting down.
CGACAACGTTGTTGCTCTGCACTTGCTCACTTCGCTCTTGCTCATACTGCTCCTTCTGCTACTGCTCGTAGTGGTACCCATTCTTCCTACCCCTTCCTCTTACCAGTTTTTTGTCTCCGGTTCTTCTTCTTCCTTTCTCTTTCTTCCCCTCTCTCAAAGTATTGTAAATATTCCGACTTGTGCCACTTCCAACATGCATCGTCCTGGTAAGAAGAGTCCCTGCAGGACATCTCTTAGGTAAGCGACAAGTTCACTATCGCCTTAACACCACTTTACAAGATTTAAGAAGACAAGATTTATTTATAGTGTGGCTTTGATAAACCTATAAAATTATGTACTTTTATCATATATGTATCAACAAATCATTCGCGATTTTTGAAATAACTGTTCTCGAAAAAATTCAATAAGCTCGAGAACTGATGAAATTTTATAACAAAATGTCAACTATTCTCTTGTAATCCTATTCCTTTTGAAATTTTCACAAAAAGATTCTCTAGTTAGAAACAAGTTTTATTTTAAAATTCTTAAGTCTTGAAGTTTGGCTTTGTTATTTAACATTTCTTGATTTAACTTTATATAAACAAACAAAAATTCATCCGTTAGCAACATTTTCTGATTAAAAGCCCCAAACGAAATGCCCTTATGAGTTTTCATGGGTTCGAAAATTTGAAGTGATTAAAAAGTTTCACAGCGGACTTATTAAATTTAAATCTTCCAAATCCGAATAAACTTCCGGTCGTAAAGCTGTCAACTTTTTACACCGTCTTTACTTCTTACAGATCGTAACACGGCCTTTACCCCATTACAAATAAAAATCCCATATCTGGAAATCGTCCAAATCGCAAATCGGCACTGATCCCCATAGCAAACCTGGACGGTTGACAGGTTTGGTTTCCTTTTCTGTTGGATATCGATATTTATTGTATTTTCGAAAAAACGAAAAGGGAATTTTAACATAATGTAAAGTGCGAATGTACGTCAGATTTTGAAATTGACGAATGTGTGCAAATAATCCACGAGGTCGAGAAATGAATTGAGCTTTTTTAGATTTCAATCAAAGCCATGTAAATATTTATTCCAGAAATTATCGAAAGAGTAAAGGCTGATAGACATTTGAAAAACGAGTAGGAACATACTTAGAACACACATAATTTCCACAAACACGCAAAAACTATTAGGATTTTCATCAAATCTTCAGCTAATATCTCTTTCACGATTTACAGCCGTTATTAAATTCCATATTCGTCCTGCATCAGTTCCGATATATACAGTTTTAAGTGTCGCGTTTAGCATAATGTACTTTCGATCGACTTTTAGAGTTTAAGCTCTGAAAGTAATAACCGTAAAATTCTTTATTCCATCGGCACGTTTTTATCGTTAAATTTTTATAAACTCCGTGGGGCACTCGTGGGGATTAAACAATATGGTGCTTTCATATCAATTCTATTACACGAAAACTCTATTTAGGACATTACTTTCAGAATAAAGCTCAATAACGAACTGCATATTCTCCTAGCTGATGTATCAGAGTTGACGTTTTCATGAGAAATTGATGGCATTGATATTTCAAATTTTGGCGAATGCGCTCGGTTAACATTTTGTGTTTCCATGAGAAATTTAGGAGCAAATAAAACATTTAATGAACGGTTTATATTCTTTTTAGGAGATTCTGTGAAGATCCGATATGGTCCAGAATCAACTTAAAAATTGCGATACATCTTATTAATATAATAATGAGCTTTATTACTTAACTGAACCAATTTATAAACTATACCTTATAGACCTTATATTAATTTGAAAGAATAAAAAAATATATGGTGTAAGGTTAAAAAAATTACAAGAGGTAAGAATTACAAAAAAAAAAGATATAATTCGTAAGATGTGATTATTACGATTTTGAAGTGTTTGGATTCTGCTATCATTACTTGCTTAAAGAGGAGGTATACGGTACATCACAGTAATTGAAGTGTAATCACATAAGAGCTGTTTTAAATTTTTATCTAATACCTTGCAATGTAAATAAATCGATTTCACACTCACAAATGCTTTATTTATAGATTTATTGATATGACAAATCTTAATGACGTATCTAATTCAACACCTAAATTTTTTATCAGTTCAATAACAGACAACGGTTCGTTATAAATTCTTACTAAATATTACTATTGATTACTTTTTCCTTGACCTTTTTTTCTTCCTGCCAAACCTCACAACTGCACAACTGCAGATTTATTAGAATTGAGCATTAAGTGATGATTTTTTGAGGTATATGAAAGGCTTGTATCAACGAAGTACAGGACGGAAGAGATTAGTGGAGCTAAATAACATTGGAATATGAATGTGATTAACAATTTCCTATTGGTTTGTGAAGTGCAGATCTAGAATAAAAGGGCCTCAAAAGTGAACCTTGGGGCACACCACACGAGACATCTATAGGAACAGAAATTATATCTTTTACTATATTTTCATTATTTGTATCTTTCTATACAAGTAACTTTCTAGTAAACATATCGACTTCTTTGAAAACCCGATATGTTTAAGTATTGCTAGTAAAAATGTGTGTTTGATTGTATCAAACGCCTTGCTATAGCATAAATACTTAAGCTGTCATTTCAACATTATCCAAGGTCTGCAAAATATGGTCAGTAATTTTTAGAAGAGCAGTCGCCCAACTATGTGTATAGTGCATGCCTATCCTTCTTTCTAGACTGTGTTTGGTAATTATTTCATTAGTGATAGCTTCATTATCTTTACTTAAATCATTCTAGGATTAAACTCGCTTATTAGCTGTACCCGAACTAATTTGCTTTTTATTTTCAAGTTCGTTTTTATTTTATTTAGACACTCCTCATTGTCACACTTTGAAACAAAATTTCCATTAACAGTTTTCCTCACATAGTTGATATTTACCCTCAGGTCCGTCTGATTCAGCGCCTTCCGCATTTTCTTTTTCAAATTCATTGTATGTTTTCACTTTTTGATTCAATTGTCATAAAGGAATATTGATTATTTTTGCCCCCTGCAACATCTCAATATTATGGCTTTGTTTTGCTTAACACTATACTATTGTGGTAAAGTTGACGCTTTTTCAGTAAAATTCCCAATGGTTTGTATCTGCAACTGTACCATCCTGTGTTCTTGATCTTCTGCAATTTTTTCAAAAGGGACTTTTCCTCGCAAGACATTTATTGCATATTTTTATTATGTCGAAAGTAACATTGACCGGAATGCGCACCAGTTTTTGATTTGTTATATTTGCTTGCGCTTTTTCAGGACCACGTTAAACCTGTATTTCCTACACTCTTGTCATGTTAAAACCAACCAGTTTTCAAAAAATATACGAATATACGAAAATGAATGTATTACGCTAGTCAAGTTATAGGTGAAAGTTCAATCACTGCGCCCGGTATGGTAAAAATCAATATCTTAATGCAGTGATGCATTATGACTAATTCTTCACTTTCTAACTTTTGAATTGAAGCGTTTCATGCCAAAAATCCTTCAGTGTGTTTCCTGAAACAAGAGTTGATTGGATTTGGTCAGGTCATTTGGACGAAATCTGCTCAATGGTGGCAGAAAAACCCAAGAATTCGTGGCCTCCTTCTGTGATAGACATGAATGAAAAATCTAGCGACCTTATCCTTGGACAATAAATCATTCCGGACGTTATCCTTGACTTTCCGGATGCACCATGCAGGAGCCCCTAATAATTCATTGAGAAGCAATCGGTCTAATTTTACCTATTCGGCAGTGACGTAGAGGCGTCATGCACCCACCGAGTGATACGAATCGAAATTTTTTAAGTTGTTATGGAAACACTTAGGACGCCCATAAATATATAAAGACTATTTTCGGGTGGGCGAGACGCCGTGCGGTCCGTCGGTGTGTATGAGTGTGTGTGTGTGAGCGTATGTGCGTGTGTGTGCGTGTGTTTCTTCGACGATGGCGTCGTCGACGTCCGTTTCAAGGTGAAGCTTTTCAGGATATTAGCCACACGTCCCGTACCGTGGAATTTGCGCCAAGTGAATGCGAACCGAAAATACATCTACGCACGATTTTTTAACCCGAAATGTAAAAGCCTTATTGTTTGTTTACTTCCAATGCATTAGCTCTCATGTAAGTAAAAGGCGGTCATATTTTTTTCATCGGCGCCATCACCATGACAAAGATATATGCACATGACACGTTTCGGCGAACGCGCCCCATATAAATAAATAATTTATTGCGAAAATCGGTGCACTGAAAATGTATTTCCATCAGTTCGGCGGATACAAATAATCGCTCAAAAATCGAATGCCGCAATATGCGTTAATCCGTTATAACGCTCGTAAATTGCGATTCGTTCTCCTTTCCGCTCCCGCTTCCAGAAACTAATTTTAATTAACAAAAATGCAAACATAACTCCACTTTACATTTAGGCTCGGTAATGCTTTTGTCCTCCACCTCAGTCAACCATTTTCTGTTTATTCTCTAGAGTTCTCAAATATATTCCTTGGGGGCTTTTCTCCTTGTTCCTCTTTGCCAAAATTAATTACCTCCATTTATTTCCTGTTTTTATTTTTCCGTCTCGGCGGCAACAAATTAAACCTAAATTATCTAATTATAAATTCATTAAGGTTGTCGATGTTACTCGCTCATTTTATTTATGATATGAGTTGCTTATACGCACATTGACTTTTACTGCAAATATATTTTTATTCTCCTAACATCGAATCATATAACTTAACAATTCGCTGAATTGTGTATACAAGTGGAGTAAAGAAAGTCTTTTTCATGAAGAAATACAACAATTTTACAAATTAGCGATTAGTGACATGCATTAAATGTGTGACGCTGCCACATAGTCGGTCACAACTCCAAAACTCCTATAGTTTGAAAGATGCACCACTCTAAACTTCTAAAGTACGTTCCAGTGGCCCATTGTGAAGAGTTTCAATTAAATTGAAGTTGAGATATTTTTCTTATAAATTATTGAAAATGTATGATTGATGAAAATTGCTAAAAGTGTTGCAGTAAAATCAGCTACAACTATCAAACTCAGTGAGTTAAAGTGCTAAAACTTTCTGAACTCCTAAAATATCCTTTCCATGAAACATCGTGCAGAGTTTCAATAAAATTTGAATTGTAATCTCTTTTTAAAGAATTTTCGAATTCCGTGACTGGCTGAAATTGTAATAAATACGTCAGTTTGCGACATAATCAGTTATAATTCCGAAACTGCTTTAGCTAGAAAACTGAAACTTTCCCAACATCTAAAGTACGTTTCACTTCTAACTAAATTAAAGAGCTCTCACATTTCTTAAGCTTTTTGAACTCGTAAAGTACAGGACCATCAAATATCGTACAGAAGAATTCTCCTCCACTATATTTCCATCACAAATATAAGTACCATATTGTATCTTATATATACTGGTATTGCAGCCGTGAGTTAGTGGATATAAGTAAAATTCCTCTCGTCAATGTTATCGTGTTAAGGTTTAATGTGAAAATTGACGAAGTTAATTCGCAAGGGCATCCGGCCATCGTCTGAATTTACAATTCCCCTAGGAAGAGGCAACTGCCTCCAAAGTTCGAGATGTTTATCTTATTTGTCTCCGGGACGAAAAAAGTTAAAGGACTTCGTTCAGTTCACAACTCAATTCGAAAAGGGTGTCTAGTTCGGAATTGTTCGATCATAATTTAACGTTGCGTGATAGAGAGACGTTTCCTATTTAAAAGGTCTGTCACGAGGGAAAAAGTGTTGACGTTGCTGCCGGTAGTGAGTATTCAAATATGCCTATCTTTTAAAGATGTTCGATACTTTGTGTGTGCAGACGAAATGAGTTTTAATTTAGGCGTATAAATCGAAAATTTAAATTATGAAGTTTTTCGAGGAATCACATAAATATGTCGGTACTAACGTCACATCGCCTCGTTTCAATTTCACGATTAAAACCGCTCTACTAGATTCCATTCGAATTGACCCGATTACTACAGAATCTGTGTTAGCTGGGGCTATTCGTGCATAAATCGTTACATTTCCAGTTCATGGCGATATCTGCTTTTCCATAGCCACCAACTTGGATTATGTTTGTCGTTTTTAATAAGCTTTACACAAATAGCCGAACCGCCTCGAAGTTTCGAAACATTACTTCATTGCTCATTTTCTCTTACTTCGTAATAAAGCTATCTAAATCGTAATCACAGCTCACTTTGTTTAATACCACCTACATTTACGAAAACGTCTTGGGTGGCATAGTGATGATTCAACTTTTTCTCATTACCGCGATGTAATGTGCTTCATTTAAAACCAAATTATAATTGAAACGTTGAAGCCATTCTTAAACGATGTAACGGTAATTCTAAAACCCATTAAATTTTAATTTTGCAAAAGTTATGTGGAAATTTCAAAATTAGAAACATCTGAACTTCAGCCAATTCCCATAAAGTAATACTTTTTTTTTGAGTTTTAAAGTCGTAAGAGCTTTAACTACTTCAAAGAAAATATTAACTCTGCCAAAAATCTTCAAAAGATTCGGGTTTTTAAATTTTCACCAAAGCCTCACATGTTTTAAAATCGTACCTACCTAAAGGAAACGGTTTTTTCCCTTTTCACTCAATTTCCAAATATAAACGATTTTTCCATACCTACAGAGTTTAAGAATACCTGACATACAAAGCTAAACAAGTGTGTCTGGGTGTCTGTGTGGCGCAAACTTATAAAATTCATAAACTCTAAGAGAGAACTGACAAAAGGACACTGTCTTTTATTCATTAATTTTCTACACATCATTTCTTCTTTGATCGTGTTACTCATATTTCTAATATTTGTAACTAATGCAAATAATTCTTTACAATAAATTAAGATATTTTCATCAAATCGAGTGTAGTTCCTTCGAGGCCCGAATAGGCCCTAACACCACCCTCTGAGAGACTCTGGGTACATCCAGAGGTAAAATACATGAAACCTGTTAAACTATTATCAGATCGTCATCAAATTAATGTGCTTACGCATTTCGAGAGGCGGAATATCCATGTATTTCTGGAATCGATATCTAAAACAGCAGTCATCGATTATACTTCAGTATTTCTAATTACTGAGAATTAACTTTTATTAAATTTTAAGTGCGGTCTTGAATCAGTCGGAAAGTTAAATATTTATACCGGACACGTAAGTCAGGAAAAGACTGCACATCGCTAATACCGACTTCTCACTTAAATATTAACGGACAGTTAGAAAATCAAGCGAAAAATGAAAACACTCCTCTGCGAAAAGGTAAAAACGAGTGATATGATTTAAGTGTTATTATAATTATGAAAATCAGTGATGAGTGTATAAATGTCACATGCTAGCACTTACATACATGTTAAGATTATTTTTTCATTACAATAAGCACAAACCAATAAATTTTCGATGAGTTTTCCAGAAAATCTTGAAATTTCCGATAAGGGTGCCTAAACTGGCAGTAGTTACTACACACTTGATTTCATAAGGATCATCAAAGGATTCGTCTTTGACCGGTTCTTTGCAACATTAAAACTACTTCATAAATCAGTTTTATTTCTTGCCTCCTTTCGCTATTTTTTTGTAACGTCCAATACTTGTCCTGGACAAATCCCTGGAGTGTGATTGATTTACTGGAGATAATTTGATTTGCGGGTTAGTCTTTGGACGTTGGTGTATTAGAACGAGAAACAGGATTCAGTAATAAAAGAACTCCAAAGAAGTTTTCTGTCAGTGTGTTTTATTTTTTTAATATTCAGAAAGTTGCAAATTAAAATATATCCCAACTTTTAGATTGAAAAGATGAAATGCAGATAATATTAACAGTATAAACATGCCTCCTCGACACCTATTCTCTATTATTTCATTTATGCTGTTACTCCTTTAATTGTTGTTTTACAATACACTGTTCAGAGTATTTCCTTTTACAAATGATATATAGAATCTAGGACGAATCCTTTCGTTCATCATCACCTGGAGAGAAGCAGTAAACACGATTTAAATGCGTTGCGAATACCCGCACTGGAATCTTCGGAATTCTAAAATATTACACGCAGTCAGGTATTTGTGGTTTAAAATAAACTGAAGATAAACAACAAAAGAATGTAAACGGAACGTAACCGGAGGCGAGCCTGATAAAATGATGTTCCTTTTCATGCGGAGATCACCGATATATACAGAGCGGAGGAAAAAGGAGCGGTCGAGGCAGTTGCTCCACGACTCCCCTTATTCAATCCTGCTTCCAGATTTTATCTGCGACCTCTACACCATCGAAATAATCTGCAAATTTCAATCCTGCTCATTTTAATAATCAAATTTCCATGTTCCAGCATTTACGTAGAGGATGTAGACTCCAAGAAGGAGCTTTGTCAGAACAACAGGATGACCGGGAACGTCCTGGAGGAGAACCATAACGAAAGGACCAACATCCAGTACAGCACCAGTCAACAGAACGAAGTGAACGAGCAATGGGGGAAGTACTACACCAGAGAAGCGGTACAGGAGGCCATCGAGCAAATACTGGTAAATTTGGAATACGATCAATTTCAAAGATTCACGGAACAACTTTAGTCTTTATAACACCCAACTACTTGAACTACTGAACAGCCCCTGATAGTGAACGAGTAGAATAAGCCTATTCCAGCAAGCAGAAAACATTACAAATATATTATATCAGTTTAGTCACTCAAAACATTTCTCCCTTCATTTTTATCTATTTACTGAAATAAACCTCAATAAATAAGCTCACAATAAATGTGTTACTTCGTTGTTTAATCGGTAAAAACTCCAAAATTTCTTTAGTAATAGAGTCGAAACTCTCTAAATTCCTAAAATACATTTGTAACACATTTTGTAGAGCTTTAAGTAAAGTAAAAGTATTTGAAATACTTTTTTCATGAATTGTTTGAAATTTACGATAGGTTACATACAATGTTGAAATTGTATATACGAGAACCGTTAAATATTTGATTAGGTAGACTAGTATTGTACACACGTGTTAAATATACGGCATATAACAAAATCTGCTTTTGATGAATAAGTTCTAAATGCTTTCTAAATCGAATGTGCATGGTTTTCGGACAAAACAGTAAATTGAAATAAATTTGAACGTTTCTGTATGCACCCGCAATAAATTATTCACGGTAAGTACAAAGTAATGCGCATTTATATTATTTATTCAATATAATATCCTAACAGCCACACACATTTTTCAATTTGCCGATGCGCCCGGCAGAGTAATCGCTTGGTACATCTTTAATATTAACAATTTATGTTGCCCGCCACTGTTACTAAATTCAACATATACGCAACCAGTAATAGTCATCATAAATTTAACACTTACTCAGAATTTCATTAAATTTTAAATTACCTTCTCTTGTGAACTTTTTAATGCGAAAATCCTCGTTAATAAAATTCAAAACTAATGTTTTTTCAATATTCCTATCATTTTTCTAACTTATGTTCAAATTATGAAAACCGCGAATTTTAAAATTATTTCCCTCTTGCAGAGTGATATATTTTGCTCCTACCTCATAAATATTCCTCATTAAACTTTTATTTCGGATGCACATTAACTATCTTTACAGATAATAACTTTAATTCTGAATAATGATTCGTAGGTAGGCAATATAATCCGAAAACACTATAAACTTCATATTAAAATCATACATATCTAGTTTTCACATGACGACCTGCTTTAATTAAGTACTGCACGTTTTCAGTGCTTCCGTAATAAAGAAACTTTCGCAATATTGACACAAATGCAATAACAGGAACTATACAGGGGAACTTGATAGGGAATTACGCCTCGAAGAATAATGGCGTTGCTTCACAGTTTCTATGCTAATCATGTTTACGTGAAATTTGGTTAACAGCTTTTCAGATACACATAAGGGAACCTAAATGGAAAAAATTTAACTTGATAGGTTCAAACCTACTGCTTCTGATGAAATGTAACAAAGTTTCCACCGATTTCCCCACAATCCCCACTGAAAATTTATCGTCTCCCTCCTAGATTACATCAATTAAATGCGTCGGGACGCGCCACTAATCGTTACGATTTGTTCACAGGAGGAGATGCAAAGACGGAAACACGAGTTCTGCAAATTGATAGACGAGCACGACGCCGTCATCGAACACCTCAAGAGGATCGAGAGGGAGGGAGCCGGATGTAACATCGCCCAACACTCCCCCATAATGACGTAAACAACCCCTTAACTGTCACCCTTAAGTGAGATACAAATAAATAATATTAATATTTATAATTTTCGATCTGTCAACTGTGTGTTAACTGTACCCTATTACTGTATTACGTTCTATTTGTTACAACTAAGAGTTTACCTACCTACGTAGTTCCTGTATATGCCTAGTATTTAATGATAAAAGAGGAAAAATGTTTGTCATTTGCACATTACCCAGTTATTAAACAGTAATTATAAACGCATAGCAACCAGTATTGTAAATCCAAACTATATATCGTGTAGTATTAGTGGCGGGAAATGTAGAGCATAAAGCAGAACAAAATCGTTGTGACAAACACTTTCACCTAATACTACATATTGTTCAGACGAGAGGGAAAATCGTTCGTTTGGTCCTTTCTCGGTTGAATAATAAAATGCCTAATTCCAATCATATTAAAAAATAGTTCACAAATATTTAAACACTTTACTAACTGAACAACTTTTTGATGTAAAATCTACCAGAATAATTTCCTATTATATATGTTTGGAAAAAATCATTTTTATGTTCTTCGATTAACATCATTATTTATTCTGATAGAAATTTTTAGAAGCTAAAAGAGTTAAAATGTGCTCAACTTAAAGCATTTCCAAGACTGTTATTTGTAAGTGTGATAGTAAGCTTAGTAGAACTCGATATAATTGCTTATTCATAGTCGTATAATGTATGTGATAAAATATATACCTAATACATTAATATTTCGGAATCTGTACTGTGCAGTTTCATTCTCCCAAAAATATTAAATAATTAACCAATAATTAAAACCTTCATATCTTAAGTTGTATAAAAACTAAATTCAATTAATTGAATTTCGTTCAATTTGTTTTCGTCCTTGAATTTATTATTACTGATTATGAATTGATTGAACAACATACGAATGCCGAAGATGAAAGCAGTCATTATTGAGAAAACACAATGATGTGTATTCGATAGAGAATTCCAGAAAGACTTTCACGACGACTCATCACTGGCAAATTATTACAATTGAGTGCTAATTTTATTGACTTTTGCTGACGTCATCATCGAAAATAATAATAACTATTGCCCTAAAAATTTTAGACGACTGTAATAGACGATAGTTTTATACACACATTTACAAAAAGAGAAAAATAACAACAAGCGCCTTACTATACTCAAAGGTAACATAACATAGCGCGAGTAACATACAAAGGTAGGCACAACACATTCATTCAGCAATTTTTCAATGACAACTAGTAACGATGCATTGTTACATAGTAAAAGCACAATTTCCTACAAAAAGTGCCTTAGTCGCTTTAGGGCTCAGTAATACAAAAAGGATCTTTACCCCCAGCTTAACCCTTCTGATGTTTGTGATGTTGGTAATAAACACCCATCAATATTTTTTGAGGACGGTGTGAATTCTTCAGATAAATCATAAGAATCAAACTTAGTTGCATCAGTACATACAAATGACAAATAATCAGATGGACCCAAAATCTCATAAAGCCGATATTGCGATTGCATATCAAACGAGCCTACCCTATTAAATCTGTTGAAATCCACCCCACCGGGGAGCCTAAATATTTGAAATCCGAGAGATTTATGGAATATTGACAAAGCTGATGTAACTACACTAAATATATGTGTTCTTCTGGCGAGATTCGGGGAAATTTCTATTTGTTTGAAGCTTTTTGAATGTTGTCTGAAGAACGATAATTATTAAACAAGGAAAATTACCATGGAATATTTTTTTCATCTCCTAAAAAAGGTTCGTCCCCTGGAAAATGTAATGCTGAAACTCATTTTTCGTTTTTTCGTGAAAATTTCATTTTTAATGGTCAGTTCCTTCCGAAATTGAAAAATATTTATTTAAAGTAAAATGTGTTTTTAACAATGTTAAAACATATAAAGTAATTTGCACCAATAGAGATAAAAGTCAAATTTACATTTTAAGTTTTGAAGAAGCTGAATTCATGCATCGAACATCATGAACTGACAAAGTTCAAGACGCTTCTAGATGTTTATTTTAGTCAATTCTGAGAGCCTGAAGTGTTGAAAATCTCCATTAAGAATCCTTAAATATTGAATTATTTTAATTGTTATATTTTTTCCCTAGAGCTGAATGTAAAGAATTTTCTTGTGTTAAAAATGTGCGTTTATTATCGTTATCATTTATAACTTACTCAAAAGTTTGACGTTTATTATCCCAAGAACCATAAAAGCTGTTTAGCTCTGATAAAGTGCTCCTGGCATAAATTATGGCTTTAGCTGTGTTAACTACATTAAAAATAATTTCTCCAAAACTTTATTAAAGCAACGGAAACCTACTTCAAATTTATATAAAAATCATCGAAAATTCGCCATTAAATTCCGCAGTTTTCAACAAACTTCAGTTGTGTATGTATGTCTCGTTTAAAAGTAAAACACTATTTTCCGGGGAAATAACTTTTCATTCCTACGAGTCATCCTATTGTGTACGCCTTCCTTTGCAATTTGAATAATAGCTACGTCGTACATCATTTCATTTATTATATACAGTACAAGGAAATATTTGAAAGAGGCATTCCTGGCAAAAGCCGTTCTATTATTACTTATTTAATAAATTCTAGCGTTTAATGAGAAAATTCTATACACAGATAATTTCTCAAAAGTTTTTTTTGTTCATAAATTTTGGAAATCTGTAGTTTATGGCGAACGTATAGAGAAAGTCATGAGGGGTTTTTTGAAAATTCTCCGGGAATGTCCAAAAGTATCTGAATCACAAGAATCGTTTTTTAATTAGCTTTGAAGTTAATCGATTCATCAGTTATAATTGAGTCGCAACGAGCGGTTGTGCCTTAAAGTATTCCAAATTCGATACTACCCAATTTGCGACTGTAGTTTCTTCCGCCATGTTTTATAACAACTTTGATGGCAGAAAACAAACACCAAACTTTATTTTATCAACATTGCGTCATAAAATGATAACAGGAATTGTTTTCTTGGTGTTTGCAGCATGAACGCTAGGTGGTAAGTTTAGAAATGATATATTTTCCAGTGCTTTTAATTTGTGGTCAAAAGTATGACCCCGTATAATTTTTTAAATAACGCCGATTGCACCAACGACAATGGCGGTAAGTGATACCGAGCGTAATATAATATGGTATACATTGGACTTAATGGTGCGCAGTTGATACGACCGGCGGCGTCGGAAATATCAATGGTATCATATATTTTCGATTGTGAAATATGCTTAGAAATAGTTCGGTACGCGAGTTTAAGTTGACAACTTGCCTCTCGCCAGTACAAGTGACTTAAATCTTACGAGGTAAGATTTCGTTCGGGCGCCCATATCGTTGCGAATCATTTGCTTTATTCCTATTAATTTGTTTACCTGTAGATAGACATTATTTTTAGCAATTACGAGCTGATTAGAACGGTCGCGTTCGAATTTGTTGTCGTCGGCTTAAAACAAATATTACTTTTTTCAAAGGTAAAACTCCGCGAAAATGCTCTAATCAATTGAATCGCGACGATAACAGAAGAAACGAGTTTCGGGATAATTTGGTTTTAAAGTTTCCATGGTTTATTAGCTGCAACACATGTAAGTTAGATTTACAGTGGTTTTAATGTTAAATTCGGAAGAGATAAACGTCGAAGACGTTCAAACAATATTTATCGCATTTGAATTTGCTCTTTGCCTTTGCACTTACAATTAGAGGCGGCGCATTTTCGACCGAACTTTTTTGTTTGTCATCAAAACACTCTCTCGCGTAAAAAATCTAAACCTACTCTAATGAGTTTTTTAGGCGACCAGTAATGAATAGGAGGATTACGATAACTAGGACGTAATAAACCTTGATACGAGCAAATCTCATTCACCGTTTCTACAGCAATAGAAAAAATACCAGCAATTACATTAAAAAAAAAAGCATTTTAATATCCTCAGTTGGGAGGCGAACGTTTTCGTATTCGTATCGCGAATATTATTTTGTCCGCTCTCTCGGGAACAAAGTTTTGTATATCACATGCCCAAAAGTGCAAGTACGGGTTTTGGTGAATGAGCTGGGCTTGATTGAAATTTAAACATTTATCGGTTAAAGTGTAACAATATATCATCGCCCTGTATAGGCGTTCATACGGGTAAGTTACATTGTCGAGGTATTTAGTAAAATTGATGAAAAAAAGTTCGTAGAAAAAACACAAATGGCCTACTAAATAATAAACTCCATGCAATGTAAATGATATTAAATTGAGAAAATATGTAATTCGGAAAATATCACATTTTTCACAACAAAATGTCAAAGTTCTGTTTCCAATCGAGTTTATTACTTTTTATCAGTGAAAATCATATTATAAAATTTATCTATTACATCTTTTTTAAATAGTTACTATACAAAGTTCGAGAAATGTCAAGATGATCCTAAAAAGGTAGGCTTTATTTCAATTTGACTAAAAACGGTGAAATTATTCATACGCACTTTACTCAAGTCAGCGCCACAGGTTAATAACAGCTTAACTAATTAGTTTACTAGCGCTTTTCCGCAAATTTCGAGGACCAGTTTATAACCAAGTGTTAGTATACGCAATTATTAGAACATATTTATTTGCACCGCGTATCTGAGCCCCGCTTAAATTTTAGCAAAAACTTTACAACGGTTTTCTCAAGTTGATAACCATCCCCTTGACCAAGACTACTGATACTGGTCATTTTTAGGCGATATAAAAGTCTATAAAACCAGAGTCATATACCAGAAGAACTGATTTAAATAGCTGATTGATTTGGCAATGCAAACAGTATCATGAAATTTGAAAAAATGTATTTTACTTATTTGTAGATTTGATAATTTTGTTGTGAAAATAAATTCAGAAAATTGGCATAGTTACAAATACTAGTAGTAGATTCGCAATATTTATTAATATATTTATTTTTGAACAGCAATAAAAGTACATACATATATGTACATAACACCTATAAAAAACACTAAGTATACCTAATAAGAAAAGGCTTAGAAAAGTTGATTTTGGGGACGTGATGTATTCTTAAATTTGATTGAAAATAAGACGATTGGTGATGAAAGAATTTTCATACTACTACGGTGTTGTAACGGACGAAATAATTACAAAATAATAATTTAACGTCCTTTGAAGTATTTATTTGGTACAGACTTATAATGTATGATTGTAGACACAATAAACTATTATCCGCTGATCTTTCAATAAGTTCCTAATATCTCTTGCACTTACTATACTTTGGCATCTCAAAGTATTCTGAAGTGTTATAATTTTTATTTCAAACGGTACAACGCTATTCGAAGAAACTGCATCCTTGTTTATTGAAAAATTTTCTACCAAAAAACTAACCTAAAACGCTAAAACTAACCTAAAACTAAAATAGAATTTTTGTTTTTCATTCTTTTCAATTTACTTGAAACAAACTTGAAAAACCATGAGAAAATACCGTTCAGATGAAAAAGAAAACTGTGATTTTTTTTTTTATTTTTTCACATGATAATGCTAGAGAGAATCTAAAAAAGTCGAGATAGATTTCTTAGGTAAAATATAGTAGAAAAATGTTTTGCAATATAAAGAACAATGCGAGTCAGCTTTTTATGAGTAAATAATGAAATTTATTAGAATCTATATGGGAAAGATTGAAAATTGTATATACGAATAGTCTCCGAAATTAAAAAGAAACAAAAGGTAGCGATATTTTTATATCTGCCCATTTTTTTTTTCAGAAATTCGTCATGGATTAAAACATATCGATTGAAATTTTATGCCTTACCCTGATTAACACACATTTAATTATGGTTGAATACCTGTCAAGAAGTTTAAACTTATAAATTATTCATTCTGTTATGACATATAACACTAAATATTTTAGGTGCTCCTCCAAGATTTCTAGTATTCAAATGTTTTACTGTTTATTATTCTATGTTGTAATTGTTAACTACAAGGTATGTGCTCTTAGACACCTGATTTGTCGAGAATAATAACGTTACGTTCCGTTTCAAAACCAGTTTTTTTTACAATTACCAACGGGATTCAGTAATTAATATTAAATTTTCGTTTGGGAAACGTTAAATCAGTAAATCGGTAAGTACCCAAGATATTTATCTTGTAGTCCACCACAAAATTTATTACCTTGTTCAAATTTAATACAATTTAAATCAAGTGCACTAGAGTGAAACTGGGTATTTTTTAACGGTCGTCCTGTGGACTCAGTGAATACATCAGTGAGTTAATGGTACTATTTTAAAGACTCAATTTTTTTGCTAAACCAATAAACTACCTCCCAGGCCAATGACACCACTACACCTCATAAAACTTTAAATTTAATGCAGGCTTATATTTTTCGATAATGGCGCTGTGGTCTTGTTTATATTCAATTTTAAAAATTACATAATTTTAGTGGAGAGAAATTAAGACGTTTTAAAATAAATCTAGTGTATAAATAAAAAGAAATCGTGACACACCACCACGAATCTCATTTATATAAATTACCACCTGAGGATAGTGATAATCCGAGGAAAACCGCAATAGACATCATCAACGCAATAATTAAAAAATCAAGAAACAATTTTTAGTACTCTCGTGACAGTACTCAATTATCATAAAATCAACCGAACAAAATTATAGCGGAACACGGAGTCCGAAGTAAGTTAATATCGTTCAATCATAACGAGGAAGTACCTTCACATAATAATAAAGAGCGTCCACTGTACCTTTGCACGGCCGGTCGTACTCGTTCCACCTCTCAGTTCTGTTCTGGAAGGTCACGGAAACTTTCACTATAACTCTTATCTCTACGCGACAATCGATAGTAGCAAATTTCGCGAGAAAAAACAAAATCCCGACGCGGATCGCGAAGAAGACGTCTTGTGCGAAATCGCCTGAGACGTACGCAGCGGGAGACGATCACTATCACTACAAAGGTCCAGAAAAACCCGGAAAAAGTAAATAAAACAAAGGCATAATCACGCAAAGTGTCTCACCCGGATCGCACGAAAAGAAACTGATTCGGGCCGGACCAATAGGAACGTTAGTTTTTTTTCGAACAGGTAGTCCAACGTAAGAAAGAGTTGCTCGCAAGAGCATCAGAGTTCAGAACAGTGGCGGTACGATTGAAGTAAACTGTTAAAATTAATAACGTTTTAATAATAATTTTATACGTCTTTATAAATAAATCGTCCTTGAGTTCAATACAAAATTTACATGTAACATATTAAACAAAACAGAATTTCAGTGTTCATATTTTATTAAACATCATTACTATTACATTAATAAAAGATTTACCGATTAAAATTAATTGTAATTATGCGGGATGTGATATTGACTACAATTTACTTCTCAACAGACAATTAAGCTCTCTGTGTAGAGGCCACTTAAACACATTAACTGGCTTTGAATGTCGTCCCAAGTACATCTTCTAGTGTCTAGATTTAAAACACTGATATACTCAAATGCTTGTTTTTAATTTATCCTAATTATGTCACTATAACTGCAATTAAAATGGCCGAACAAATTTACTTCAAGATTACTTCATTTCATGAATAGTGTTTTTGTTAGTACGATTAACGTTTTGTTGGATGGATTAGTTTATTTATTCATTCCTTTTTTGAGAATATGGCACAAATTCAAAAGTTTTGTTGTTCGGATTTCCTAATGGGTAATAATACATATTGAAAACCAAATTTGGAAAAATGATAACGTACACATTTGATAATTTGCTAATAATAATTGCTGTAATAATCTCCAGCACATACGTTACTAACATAACTGAATGTACACCAATCAAATTTCGGTTCTTTACCCAGCTCCACTGAAATCATATATTGCCGAATTGCCAAAGTTACATCTTTTGTAAATATAATGATAATGATATATATAATATATGTAATAATAATTAGTAAAAAATTGACAATTAGTTTAGTGGATTTAAATCAAAAAATTATCAAGTATCGGTATGAAGAAACATTGAACAATACTAAAGGAAGAGGAAGAAACAATACGTCAGAGTATGATGAATGTGGAACTAAACGTATTTTCAATTAAATTGTGCCTAAATTGACTAGAATTGAAGTAAGAATTGGTAAGTAGTTATCAGTTGAAACAGTGCAAAAAGCACAACACGTTGAAGTTTGTGTCTAGAGTCAAACCTAGAAAAGGAGCAAAATTCGAATCTGGAAGATGAGAACCGCTCCATAATCAGATAACAAAAATAATAATAATAAATCGCCTTTATTTTGCATTGTAAATATTACAGTACAAATTTCACATTTGGGGAGGCGAAGTCTAGCAAAGCTATTCCTACTTAACCCCCCTACGTTAATATTTATTGTCGAAAGATACAAAAAAACAATATTACAGGCATTGGAGGGCAGTTAATGGGATCAACACTTAAACATTTAATTCAAATTAGACTGAATTTAATCTAACAAGTTTGGGATCGTACTGCAAATTTTTCTGCGCATTTTAATGAGACAGGGCTTGTACATTTTTTTTAAATAATGAACAGTACGCGTTTTAAATTCTAGCGGTCTTGAATTATATATTGTGACAGCATTGTATGTAAAATTTTTTTGAAACCAGACACGACGAAAGTAAGGCACTTCTAGAGTATTTGGATTTCTGATATTTATTGAATGGGCATCACCCCTAAAAATTTTTCTTTAAGGTAAGGTGGAATAGCGGTAGATAAGATACGAAAAATTGTTGCACTCATATGATATTTAAATAAGTCCTCATGTCTCAACCATCCTAATTAATTTATTTTCATTGCAGTTCTGTCATATTTACGTAAGCCATTTATAAATCTACAAGAGTAGTTTTGGTATTTTTTGAGTTTTTGATATTTAGTTGCTTATGCCTAATATATCCTTACCCTAAACTATCGCCTCTTAACTGGACACAAAATATGTAAACTACGGCGTATGCAGATTTCGGCGTTGTCCCCCAAAGGGTCCCGGCGGCCGTTAATTTAAATTTAAATCTAACCAAAGCGTTCAGGGTGACTCTTTCATGTCTCTGTTTTACTCCGTGTCCAGCTAATTGGTACCGAAACCTTTGACCTAGCTGTAAGCAGGACAGGAATCCCGAACATAAATCATTTAA
The DNA here is from genome assembly GCA_963576515.1 of Cryptocephalus primarius. NCBI lineage: Eukaryota > Metazoa > Arthropoda > Insecta > Coleoptera > Chrysomelidae > Cryptocephalus > Cryptocephalus primarius. Next base: position 1,125,095 of record OY754936.1, on the reverse strand, counting down.
AATTTATCGGCGCCTTTGTTGGGTGAATTAAATATGAAATTAATTCAATCGGAAAACACGTGTTGGATAATTTGGAAAGCAAACGAAGAGTTATTTTTGTATTAAAACATTTAATTACTTTAGAAAAAGTGAACTGCCAAGAGATAAGTAGTCGAATATTAATGTTTCCACTACACTTTTTGTGATCCCGATTTTGGACTTAGAGAATAATTAACAGGTGTATATCGCCTGGAGGATTATCCCAATATGTCGCTTTCGATTGCAACTGTTCAGCCGAAGGCTTTGAATGCATAATTACTCGTATTCGATTACAGAATTACATGGTAGTTGATGTCCCTTGCTTACTGAACCGTGACGGTAGCATTGTTGATGTGCGATTTGCAATAATTATCTTACTTTAACGCACAAACAGGTTACAGGTCACTTACCTTTAGGGAGATCACTGCTCGGATGCATCCGGGAGATTTCGAGGGGAAGTGTCCGGAGTTCGGGGAATTTGGGGAACTCGTGGAGGAATTATTTTTTTGGGGACAAGTACCAGAAAAGTAGAATCGGAGTTGTTGCTTGCGTTGAATGTGTGGAGTGCCTTGTTCTGGTGTAGTGAATATTTTTGTGACGTGTTGAGCTTCTCGATACTTTATGACAGTGTTTTAGTTTTCACAGTGTGTCTAGTTACCTACACTGAAAATCACTGAGCTTGTAATTAAGCATGTTCGCGATGCCCAAGGGAAGGCTCAATTTTATCCTCCGCCACTGGAATCAGTTTTCCCTTTCCCTTGGTCTCCGCGAGACTCCTTGATCGCACACTCGTTTGCGTGTTGCATGGTTGCATGAGTCTCACTACGAATGGATTTTCGGTATCATGTGGCAACATAGCAATAAAACACGGTATTCTGAATAGAAAATTCAGTGTGGTACCTAAAATAGCATATATTTCGTTTCAAGAAAATATTTTGATGTGGTATGAAACGTTCTTTGTACAATAGAAGACCACCATTAATACACTAAAAGGAACTTTTGCGTTGCTTACTTAACTAGACACACTGTAAAATCCATTGTATAAGTATTATCTTAGTGCTAAGATGAAATGTGATATAAAATTAATTTGGCTTAGTAGTACTTAAATTTTATTTTCATTTATTTTAATTAGTAGTACTTAAGAGCATGGGGATGTGGATATTGTACAACCGGTGTCAATTTTCTACCATCATAATCATCAGGTATGTTAATATTTCACAGAGGATTCATCACCTTCGGTGCTTCAATAACAAATCTTCCACTATTTCGAATTATATCTAATCATACGTTATGTAAATAAATTGCCTGGGTACTATTAGTAACCGTCAGGCGATTGCACGAATATGTAAGTCCTATCGAGTAATAAATACATTCTGAGGGACTGTTTCTATGTTTTCCAGTAATAATGGGGATCCTGTGGAGTATGTTCGGTTATAACACCGGAAGAACGAACGATCCAGATCCCGTCACCGGACTGACCTCCCACGAGAGGTACTTAATCAAACACTCCTGGGGAGCTGTGAGGAAGAATCCAACCGGGAATGGGGTCGCGCTGTTGAACTTGTAAGTACATATTTCAATTATGGAAGTCAAAATTGTTGTAAGGAAAGTTGTAATGAATTTTTTTTACAAATTCCACTCAATTTTTTGATCATTTAAGCTGAATTGGAAGACAAAAGTGAAAATGTTATATTTGGTATTTATATTTAACAGATTTAACGGCATAAGCTGATGTTTTGGGCGAAATCTGAAGCTAAGAAGAATATTCTGGTTTCCAGATTTATATACAACGTCTAATGTTACTAAACGGTGATTATTACTCTAAGAAACAGTTCTCTGTAAGTTATGGGATTAAAAAATAAAGGCAGAATGACAGAAATTATTCATATTTCACAACACGACGTTATCATTTGTCTTATTTGAGATTCTCGTACTGTAGAATCAAATTATTTTATAGTTTAAGAAATTCTTTTCGTTTTCAAGGTTGTTCCAGAGACACCCAGATTACCTCCAGCTATTCCCCTTCAAAGACATCCCCCTGAAGGACCTGGCCGGGAATAAACGCTACCAGGCCCATAGTAACGCGGTTATATACAGTTTCTCCTCCATAGTAGACTCTATAGACAACAGCGAACTCCTAGTGGAGATTCTCAGGAAGATTGCGACTTCTCACGTGCCTCGGCGCGTCGGTGAAGCAGAGTTCGCAGTAAGTATTAATTGTTATTTTACCTATGTACACTCTTTCCATAATTGTGCAGGAAGTCGTGTTACGAATTCAAGTCGGGATTTCAAGGATGTGATTCGCATCTTAACGTCGTTGGGAGTATAAGTGACATTAATAAAAAGGTTTCTGATATTACCAAAATGAAAACTAGTTTATTCGACGATAACCTTTCGCGACTAGTTAAAAATAACTAGCGCCGATAAAGTGTTGCAAATTCAATAGTTTACTTCTCGAAATGTACTTGATTCCATTCCACTGTTTGCTTATACGGAAATTTATCCCATCACGACGAGAAAATTCCTTAAAAATTTCCACACAAATAAATTTATTTACAATTGAAATTGGTAGCGTTGTTTAAAAAATTTAATTAAGACACGGAACATTTTTCAGAAACAGATAAAATTAATAGGTCCAATATTGTATTATTATTTTTTCTCCGTGTATTTCCAAAGCGAAATGCGATGTGACATTTACCACCTTTTGAAAGACATCCAATTAAGACAAAAATTATTTTCCACCAGGGCTTGAAAGATACGATCATCGAGCTGTTCTCGACGTTTATGAAGCCGAAGGAGATTGACACTTGGAAAAAGACTCTGGACGTGGCTTTCGGCGTCATCAACGAAGCGTTAAAGAAGGGTTCCCAGCAATAAGCGAGACGATGAATCCACTCGTAGTCAGCAGTAGTAATAACTGAAGTTGAAGCATTAGACGCTGATTAACTTGGCTGTATATCGATGTTCTGATTTAATAATCTCGTGAATTGTGTTTTATTAACGTTTTATTGAAATATTTGCAATTGAGCCGTTTCGATGTTCGATGTTGTGAATCAGCTAATTTTAATGTTTTGATAAGTTGTACGTAATTTCTTATTTTTGCATATAAAAGTCGTGTTATGAAACTGCGTTTCATTCCAATTTCGACGGCCGTCGAGGATTTCCGGCGAACTTCCACGAGAAGTGTTAAATACAAGGAGATCGATTGGAGCGCTACTTCCCGCTAATAGAATTAAACTACACTCGACAATGCCTTGCCGGAAGCGTACGATTTGCGTTGATATCACTATTGTAAGGAACGCTTTAAGGTATCTTAACTAACTAGTTCGTTTTATTCAGCATGGGGATCCTAAACAGCCTGCTTCGAGCCAGGGAGAGGAGCGATGATCCTGATCCCGCCACGGGGCTGACCTCCAGAGACAGGGCCCTTATTAAAAACTCGTGGGAAATCGTCATGAGAAATCCAACCGGGAACGGGATTAAATTATTCATGAGGTAAACGCCGACGCTTTTAATTAAGGAGACTCTGCGCCTCATCGTAGGTCTTACCGAAATATGTATTGCAGGTTATTTGAAATATGGCCGAGGTACCAGCTACTTTTCCCGTTTAGAGACGAGCCCCTCAGTGAATTGACGCAGAATAAAAAATTCCATGCCCATTGTACCACCGTGGTTTACTCCATCGGCTCTCTCGTAGGCGCTATCGACGATCCTGATATGCTACAGCACCTGGCGGAGAAAATTGGCCATAATCACGCGGGAAGAGGCATCAACGAGCAAGCTCTCCAGGTGAATCCAAATTCTACACCATTAATATCACTTAACCACATCTTCACATGATACAAATTACCCAGAAAATATATTAATATTCCAGATTAAATCTGTAAATTTCCAGCCTACAGTTCCCATATTCTAGAAATATAAAGATGTAGCTTCCAGATATTTTTTCGCTACAAACTTTAAACCTTAAACACATTCTAAATTCCTCATATTAGTTCACCTTGCAGATTTTCACTCAATCTTACTACATTACCAAACCGCTTAAAATTATTCTCGTTTCCAGGACGTAAAACGAGCCACTTTAGACATGATGAGCTTCCTCGACGCCGAACAATCTGAGGCCTGGAATAAACTGTTGAACTTCTTTGCAAAGTGCTTCGTTAAAAGCGGGAAAGGTAATATTTAAACTTGAAGACGAAATAGAACACATATGTTCATGCATATGGAAAATAATATAATTTAGATCTAAATATACACTGTCTAACATTTATATAACTCTATCTCCTTACCTAGCAATATCATAATTTGACTAGACTCTGTTACATAACAAATTCATCAACATGGTCCACTCGGTTACCCTTACTCTTTCAAGCCTAAGGCCGTTGTTATACCCTAAAAGATATTCCATCAATTTACCAATTACAATACCATTATAGTACTGAGTAACTTTTAATGAATGTGATTGGTTTTGTTAGGCCTGCAACACTTTTGCGCTCTTACATTAACGCACTTTGGTTTTAAAATTTGAATGAGACAGAACAAATTTCAAAATAAATAAAATTGTCGGTACCAAGATTTCATTGAAAAATAATTCACGATAAATAAATAGAATAAATCTCTACCTTTTCATTCCCAACCTAAGTTATTATGGTATTATAGTTTGACATCGGTTTAATATTGCTAATCCACTTACGACGTCTGATTCATTAAAAGTTATACAGTATTACAACGATTCAGATTCGTGATTTACTATTATTATGAATTTCGGATAAACGATTACTTGCACTGTAACGCTGAATCATAACTTATCTATAGAAGATCGTTTAGTATAATATCGGCCTAAGTATACTTAGATATATATTTATATCACCATATTTAAATTACATAGTAAAGATATAATTTATATAACACCTATACACATTTAATCTATAATGACGTGCCGTCATTACGCATTAAGCATACATTAAAGTCAAAGAACTGAAATAGGAAACGGAAAAGTCTCGATTACAAACTAATTATAAAAAGAGTCACAGTTTGCTTTAATTCGTCTAATTATCAAATTGATACGTTTTCAATTATTAATACTAGATACTTATATTTAATACCACCCTGTATCATATCATCAACGAGAAATTAAAATTTAATCTTTCATAGGCTCGACCGACTCATAACGAAAACGTACATATCACCCTGTGAACGGAAAATAAACGTAACATATTTCACATTCCTTATTCTAATCAAGTCATTAAAGTTTCTCACTTAATATTTTTGTATAAATAGCACCACCAATTAGAATCCCCGTACGTCGGCTTTCTTGGCACTTTTCTCCCGATACAATGTAAGCTCCCCAAAGTCCCCTGGGATGACATCGGATCTGAGAATTTCGCGAAGTGGCCCTGACGATGGAAACTTTCAAAGGGAATGCAACGTCATGAGTTTTGTAAACAGGATCCTCTATTTCTCTCCATCTCTATCTCGCACACTCTCATTCTCACGCATACACTCCTATTTTCATTCAGAAAAATTGCACCGTAATTAATGCCCCGATACCACCACCACCCCCCCCCCCTCCCCCCAGCAGAATGTTTTCTCTTGAATTGCGGCACGTCTTGCATACGAAATGGTAAGTGAACCGAAATAAATTTACCAGACCCCGACCAGACTGCGTGACATAAATGCGAATAAAAAATGACGAACGAAATGTGAAACAATTCCATAAGTTCTGAAAACGCGTCAACATTGATGGCAATTTTCAAAATTTGGCGCATTGGAGCTCTCGGGTGCTCCTCCACCAGAACAATTCTCACCACTTCTGTTGGACAATACCCAAGATACATTAAATCACACTTCTCATTAAACAACTAAATACAATATCAGTTTCGTTAAGTTCAGTGAACTGAAATTGAAATTGAAATTCTGCCTATGATTATGCAGTAACTTCTGTGACCTATTGGAAGTAATCTCATAAAAATATTGATAGAAGAATAGAAACTCCTTAGAAGTAATCTACTAAGTTAATTTGATATGGAAGGTAAAGATAGATCTTAGAGATGCAGTTGTGTACATGGAACACGGGAACACCAAGAGTTAAACTTCACATGACATAAATATATTCGCTGTATATATTTTTTGCTTTAAAATCTTATGATTTCAAAAACAGTAAACATTTAAATGGATTGAATATGTTGTTCCACAGAAATACCTGATATACGAGTACATTATAATTGAAACATGTAACGAAAGATGAGGGAAGAAGAGCTCCTCCCGCGGGATCAGGTCGGTGGTATCGACCGAGTTCTGAAGGAAATTGGTGAAATGTATGGGAGGAATTTTGGGGTAGCACGAATTCCGAAAGGAAATATCTATACCTCGATACAGGTAAATCGATATACCTGTATATCGACTTAATCCTCACCTGAACTCCCGATGAACGTCTCTGCATTCCATGAAACACCCATTTCAATTTAAAAAAATCCAGAAATATCTGTCGATATACTTTGGAATTCATGAAGTATGAAATGGAGGATAAAGTAGAGTTATCGAAGAATGATACCGACATTAAGTGTTATTGATATTGTTAATTGATAATTAATTTCTCTTTATCTAATTTATTAAAAATTAAACTTTTGATTACAAATTGTCATCCCTTTTCTCAACATTCGCCTAAATGAAAATCACTATATAATTTTAATACTTCTGATGGACAGGTTTTAATGATTACCTTTTCTTTTCTGGAATGGCGGAGATTTATGTTATAGTACTTTGCTGCTTTACGACCCTAACTAGTAATTCGGGGGAGGATTAAGTATATGTATTGTTCGAATTAATAAAAATCGGTCATCCTTCCGGTGACCCGCAAATTTCTATGGCCGAAAGTATTTATTCTAAGCGAAAAATTCAATCCCATCAGGTTAGAACTCTCATCCTTCACTTTGCTTTGACGTCAATTCTAAGTAGGGAGATTCGATAGAACACACAGAAAAGGGATAAGTATTCCATTCGTTGAATTTACGTCTCTAAATCGTAAAACTCTGGGTTGAATAGTTAATTATATTTCTTTCTAACTTGTTCCTGGATATATTCGATAACGCGAACGTTTGTTGATTGCGTTCAATAAGTTGTTAATTGTCGAAAAGGTCAATTGGTGAGCAAAATGGCACGGTGAACGTATTGAGCGTGTGGCGGCCGGTAAAATATGTATCAGTCGGATCGAAATAAAATCGAGAAGGCAGATTTCATTAGAAGGGAACTCGTGGTCATAACTAAATTAAAAGCAATTAATCGGAGAGATAACTGAAAATAGAGTAGATATCGAAAATGTAGGTAATTTTTGGAAATTTCGTATGAAATTTTAATGAAACTGATATGGGGGATCTAATGAAAATCGTGAGATTTTGTGATTTAACATTGTGTGAAATATTGGCTTGGAATGTTGTATAACTTAAAAAAATATGTTAGAGATCAACGTTTTAGATGTAGATCTCCACGTTCGGCTGCCGCAGGTATTCATCGACGCTCGGTAGGGTTCCACGACTTTATAGACGTATGTTCATCGAACGGACTTTAAATATTGCATGCATATATGGGGAACGTTTAAATAATGCTTGCTCCGTGTTTCATTCCGCGGCCCCTCCCAGCCATCACCAAGACCTCCGACCCCTTGGCGATTGCGAATGTTTCCACCATGCTCTGGGAGCCCTTGAGCATCGGCCTGAGCGTCGGCGGCACGACCCTCGTTTCCGGCGTCGGCACGCGCCCCGATTCGCAGTCCGAGAGCACCCCCGAGCTCTCCGGCCTGGCGATCGGGACGAGCAGGAACTCCGCCTCGGGCTTGCAGCTGAAACCCTCGCGCTGGACGTGGTTGATGAAGGAGCCGATCTCGCCTGCCGTCGCGGCGCCGCTCGGCGGGATCGCGTCCGACGCCTGGGTGCTGCGGTAGGTGAAACCCAACGCGTTCAGTAGGTCGTCGATGACGCGCCTGACGGCGCAGCGCAGCTCAGAGTTGCGGTAGCCGTACACCCAGGGGTTGAGCGCTGAGCTCGCGAGGATCGGGAGCGCGAGATACACAGATATCCAGGCGGAGAGGATATTCGTCCCGATGAAGACGTCCAATAGCATGCAAACCTGGAAACCAACATACGTACACGTACAGCATTATTCAAGCTTTTTGACGCATATTTTTTCACCTAATTTCCTTTAGAACGTGGGTCTCCAAACTTTTTAGCCGAAGGGCCAAACTGACTCCTCCGCTAAGCAGCGAGAGGACAAGACCTACCTATCTCACCATACCAACGTACTGCCCTTTTGAATGACGCGTAACTTTTCGCTTTGGGGCGTTGAAATCAATTTCAACACTATAGAGCCATGGGTTTAAAGTTCAGTAAAATAAGTCTTATCTTAAAAGTCAACGAAACTTTCCTCGACCGGTGGCAAGGCGAAGCCTAAGTAAAGCATAAGTACAGTCTCCAGATTAAACTTAAGATACCGTAAGAAATTTTACGAGCACATAAATCTTCAACAACTTATAAGGGATATGTGATAGCAAGCTAGAATAAACAACAAAGTTTTGCAAGACACTATAGTTTTAGAACAAAATTTCCCAAATTTTTGTGTTAGTTAACAATTTGCTTTGTTAAAAATAATTCCAAACTTCGCCAATACAATTTTCTTACCCAAAATGTGGATCATATCTCCCTACTTTCTCCTACACAACTAATTGATCAGTTTCAGCCCAGAGTTGGACAATTTCAAATTTTGAGTGACAAGTAGGTTTGAAGTGTCTTGTCTCTTTTGTGAATTGATTCAAATATGGAAAATAAATTAAAAATAAATAGTGCGGAACATTTAAGAAGCAACGGTGATATATAAAAAAATTTAACATCAACGAAGGCACCCTTGCCCCAAAACTTTGGAACCTACAGTTCTGATTTATCAAACTTGAGGTGTGAAATTCCAATTGAATACACTTTAATTTCATACTTAACGCGAATACAAATACAAATTGTTGAGTTAAAAAGCTTGCATAGCAAATCATGCTATGCAAAATTATTTTCCCATTACCTGGAATGGTAACCACAGCCCCAAGAACATGCCAGCAGTGATGGCCAACGCCAATCCATATCTAGGGGGCGAATTGAAATTGGCCGTGGTGATGGCATGGTGATGGTTCATGATGGATTGTCTGGCTTCAGACCTGATGGCTCGTGCATGTCCTCTTGCCACCACGTAGATGTACGAATAGCAAACGAGCAGCACCAGAGCGCTCGGTCCGTAGACTGCACAAAACATGAAAAGTTGGATAGGTTTAGCCACCAAGCTGCCAAAAGCACAGTCCTCAGTTCTGAAAACAATGAAGCATCTAATAATGATATTAGTAAACATATTTACTGATGGATATTAATTAAAAACGAAGCAAGAAGGGTACGATTGGTACAAATTTTATTATATCGTAGTGCTCATAAATAGGTTTAATTTGATATCATATCATTCATCGTAAGTTTGTTTGGAGATTTTAATTTTTTTCCGAAATTGCAACACTTTCATTCTGAAAGTAGGAATCGTGACAAAGCAATTTATTATAATTTTTAAGCTATAAATATGATTTCTTAGTATTTTATCTGTTCCTGGACATAAAGCATGTATTAAAATTGATCAGTTTTGCTTTGAGAACATAATGTATAAAATAATTTTAACTTTACAGCATTAATAATATTGTCATCTGTTAGAATGTGCACACGATAACATCGACGTATAAGTGAGCTTATTAAAACTTTATTACATCTGTTTATCAAGGAGAAAAATGATTTTCAAGTCGTCGATGTTCTGGAAATGGAGCCATACTTCAGTATCAGGCGATACCCACAGAAAGTGTATGAGGCCATGATAATAAAACATCCGAAAGCGGTTTTATTACCACCCGGACCAGATAGGTCACCGTAAAATATGGCATCGCTAAGTAAATTAGGTCGTGGTGTGCTAAATTTAAAAGTAGAGCGCTTTTTGCCATCGGCAGTCCAACCAATCGAAAAGAAAACACTCATATTTGCCTAAAGTTTTTTCACTTTGAAAGGAATCTTTGAGAAAGTTAATTTCAAATATTTATTTTCCCACAAGTCAAACTCTACTCGTTATTTCAAGAGAACCGTTAGCGAAAGTAAATTAGACGAAGCCTCTCATCGGCCGCTTTCAAAGAGATCAATTGTTTACTTTTTTATGTTGCGGATTTTTCTCTAAGACCTAACCCATCGTGAATATAAGAAAATTTATTGTGGAAACATTAATTAAAGTAATTTACTGCATCCAAAGGGAAATGTGAAACACTGTAAAGGGAGATACCTACGACAATTTAAAGGGAGAAAGTTTCCAAGTACAGTCATTTGCAAATTAACGAAGGAGATAAATGCTATCACGTCCACAGGCAAAGCGAATTCAGAAACTCGTAACTAAATGAGTAAAGGTAAATAGAAAATACATACTTTAAAACAATCACGACACGAGAAACATAACATTGTTAATACCGTTTTATTAGCAAATTTGTAGATATTAATGATAGATTGGCAAGAACGTGGAGGTTTCATAAATATGCATAAGAGCATATTTCTCGGCAAGCAGAAGATACACATTTCCATAGTAATCTTGTTATGCCGACGTGAATATTCAACGGGTTATACTCTTTTCCACTCTGAGAAGTGATGAAGGATGCCAGAACCCCGAAACACCGGCTGCTAGAATTTTATTAATGAAAGAGCATGCAGAAGTTGAAAGTCGCGTCAATGTCACAAGTTTACTAATATGCGTGTGTGTTAGAGAGAAAAAGAGAGAGGTTGCGTTGAATTTTGAGAGACTGAAAACACGTATCTTTTCAGAATGTGCAATTTAAATCTCGTAAGGTAGGGAGGTTCAAGTTTCCATGGAAACAAGTTTGGATCAAAGAGTTTCTCCGCAAGTATGCAGACGGCCCCAGCTCTTGAACCGCGACGTTATTAATACGCATCGATTAGATTTAATTACATATGTACTCCTCTTAACTCGAAATAATTAAATTCTAACTCGTTCAATTACCTCACACCGCGGTTGAACCGAGCAAAACAAAACAGATTTCCGAAACCATATAAATTTAAACAACTCTAATTGCTCTTTGAAATATTCATGGCTGGATTCTTTCCATTTCCCTCATCATGTCGCTCTTTATAGATACAATTAAAACTTTACCCTCGGAAAATTACTTGGCGTTTAGTGAGTCAAATGCGAATCAAAAGGAAATCCTTCCTGTTGTTTACTGAGCTTTCAGGATAATATTATGACTTTAAAAGAGCAAATTGAGCGCTTATGTAAAATTACTTGAACACACTTGACGTTCATGAATTTAAAGTACTGTAAAAATTATAAATCCTATTACTGCGTCACGAAAATTAAAGACACAAATGATCACAATTTCACTACCAAAATTTAGAACTAACAAAAATACTGTATCAAAGTGTTTTACTTACGGGTGATCTTCCTGGTAGAGGAAAGAGTAGGCCAACGGCGTGAACCCAACCAAGGATGAATAAGCCCAGAACATCGCGATGTATCTTTCGATGGCTGAATGTGTGATCAGGTTGTTATACCTCAAGGGCCTTGCCAGCGAGGTGAACCTATCCACGGCGATGGCAACCATCACCAACACAGAAACACAACACAGAGAAATCGCTATACCATAGCTAAAGAGACAAATTCTAGCACTATTAAATTTATGAGCACCACCCAGCTCGAGGTACATTCCAATCGGCATGAACATCCCAATTCCCAAGTCACTAGTAGCGAGTGACATGACCAGGTAGTTGCTGGGAGTCCTAAGCCGCTTGAATCTGCACATTGCTACTAAAAACAAAGAATTCCCGATGAGGATCATCGGAGAGAAAAGAAATACTAAAAGGACTGCTACTGTGACGGCCAGTGGAGAGGCTAGCCTGGAGATGGTGCTGGGGATATTGATATCGGATAGGCTTTCGGTGGTGAAATCCACATGATTGGTACCGAAATAGGCCAGATTGCTCTGGTTGAGGAGCGTAGTGTCCATAGAATCATTGAAGGTGAAATTGAGCAAACCGATGCCAGCAAATGATACGTTCTGAAGCCTTTGGAGAAAGAGTGGGCGTGAAATGGTGATTCTGAAAAAGAAAAATAACTAATTAGATAATGAAGCGTCTGACATGGCTTTATGCAATGTAATGAATCCAAAAGAGGTAATTTATTTGAATATATGTTGTAGGAATCAACTTTGCGGTTATGAGAAACACGTGCACGTGCCGAAGTGAACTTATAATAGTTGAAATATCAACGGAGCTAGCAAATCCCGTTCACTTAAAATGTTCCACGGTAGCGTTATCGCACGTGTAAGTTACGAGAGCCCGTCGCCCGTAAAACTTTTGTTATTAGTTATTAGCGGGAAATCTGCGGGGAAAACGGGTAAACATCGCAATCAGTGTCGTGAATCGCTGTCACGAGACGACGACAGATTAAATTCTTTTAAACCCCCTGAGATTTCAATCTTTTCAATTTCACGGAGGAAAAAACAACTCTTAACCGATAAGTACAATTACAACGAAATTGGGTTTTCGCCCTGTTTTCCCACAGATGTCTCAGTTCGCCCAGTTCCGTTCGAAATGGCGTCAAATAAATTACACGTGCTCCAAAACAGCAATAAATGAGATTTATCCAAAAATAAAGTAAATGTATGGTAGGAAAAGCATTTTTGTTTGAATGGAAAACTTGACTTATCTTCAAGGAAATTAGGAAATATTAATCGTACACCTTTTTAATTCCTATTCTTCAATCCCGTTGAGTAAGGATAATACAGGCAAAAAAAATTCTCTATAGAGCAATAGTTGGTTGGGGTGGTGGTGCCATTTAAAGAAGTCGCTGGGTACTACTTTAGGTAAATTTTGCGAAAAATGGATTCAAACTTGGTTTATTACCTTGCTGAGTTCGCAAAAGCATGAGAACCCCTTAGTATTCTGGTGGCTTTTCTACGCATCGTCCCTTGGGAGATCCCCCCAAAGGTTTTCTACTGGCAGAAGCGACATATTGGGCTGTTTTCCAGACCCTTTTTGTACTTCAAGTAGCATAGACTTAACGTGACCAGTAAGAATTCCTAAGATGGTACACGTAGTTGATTGAAAAATTCTCATTTACTAGTAAGTTTTCAATTTTGTTTCGCATCGACGAACAAAAAAATATCTCAACCATTAACGTTTTTTCTGGCAACGTATGTGTGTGTGTGTGTGTTTTATCCTTGCGCTTCATTCGTCCCGCCTTTTGATTACAACCGGCTATAAACGAGGTGGGATATTGATCATTTATGTAACCCTCAGAGCAGCTTTATTGTGTCACGGACAAACACTTAACAATATTTCGAATGGAACGGGAGGAGAAGGGAAGAACGCCGCTTCCCGCCGGGCTAATCGCCGACCACAAGGATAAGAGCAAAAGGAAGTTTCCGAGGGGCGCTTTCACGCTTCTCTCTGGACTTACGGTTTTTGAAAATAAAGAGGACGGCAGTTGGCGCGTGGAATAGCTATGATGTTTACCACTTGCAGACGGAATTTTCGCCATTGATTACATGAGCTCTTTGGTGCTGAGGAAGTCATAATAAATCACAAGGAGGCTGTTATCTTTCAGGATTTTCTCGACCATAGTAGTGCCTCTTTAAATATTTGGTATAAACACTTTTATTCCGATATCGTAGGCTGTCCTAACGAGTTTCAGGTATAGGTAACAGCCGATCATTTTTAATTTTGCTCGCATTTCCTTTTGTTTTTCGAAAGGGACTTCCCTCGAGGCCTTGTCCTTAGTAAACTTTTTAACAATCTAGAAACGCAACAAGAGTTTAGTTATCCTCGCCGTTCAAATCTCCCCCGTCCCAAACCTGGCGCTTAATTAACTTCCGAGATCTCCAGAACTTCTTCCGGAATTAGTCTCGCCACCCGCGGGCATAATCCCAAAGCTATACGTCTCCCTCTACATCTCATTGTGGAAGGACTCTTTCACCTAATGCAGTAAACAAAAGCCGAGTCGGAAAAACAATCGTCGGTGAGGAAATTAGCTCTCGAGCTATGATTACAGGAAATGCAAAGGATCCGGTATGACTCCACGAGCGATTAGAATAGAACGGTTTGACTTGTATTAAATAAATCAACACTCTTTGGAAAAAACAAGTATTATGTGATAATCTTGATCTACTCTCGAATAAACATACAAACACAGAAAAGAGCCTCCGCGAGCTAACAGTGCCTAAGGTAGACGCTGAAAAATATTGTACCAGAACCCAGATGTTTCGTGACGTATATTATCCAGCGTCGATTTGTGGTTCTCCCCCCATTTTTATTTAGCCATTTAATATGCATTGAATTGGAAAGTTATTAAATTCACAATATTTCCCTTCTTTTGTGACGTCAACTGGAGAGAAGTGTCGGAAAATCCAGAGAAGCGTTTTTTCATGAATAAATTTATTGTAATAAAAAACTACACTGCTTTGATTGTGAATAGGGAGAATAGAAGTAAGAAAGCCTTGAGTACCTTGGTACAGTAATCACTGGAAATGTTATTCGTGAACATAAAATTTAGTCAGAAACAATCTTTACTACCGTCACAAAAATATTTTTCAACCGAGTACCGAAGTTACTAGGTCAACAAAAAATAAATTTAGCCGTTAAAAGCCGAACAAAAAGATTCATTTTACAAGTTTTTAATTTCTTTAATTATTATTTATTACAGCAAATTGTACATCTTGTCATTTTTACTGTTGCCGTCTGTCTCAGACGTCGACTTATCGTTTTCTTCTTTGGCGCGATTATCCCATTTCTTTACGAAATTCCGACGAACGTACCGATTCCTTTGATTTCGTCACCCATTCATCAAGAGCCATTCAGTTTAAACGCTAAATTCGTTCTCTATTGGATCATTTAATCACTCTCGTAGGAAATAACAGCATATGCGTCACATCGATTTGTGTGGCACAAGTAACACCACTTTCATTTCTATTTTTCTAGTTAATCTTCCTGACATCATTACCTTACCGCATTTCTCGTATTACGCTGCTCTAATTTTAGCTATCATGTATAAAAAATTTTTGTGGGAAGACGGAAAATGAAGAAGGGAAAGAGGAAGAAATATGGCAGTGTCTTTGCCCTCGGAGAGGCTGACGACAACTCCATCGACAATGGGTGCAATAATAGGACAAATTAAAAATTCGAAATGCGTCCTGATCCGATCGGGATGTTCGTGACAAGAATATGAAGACCATAATGGAATGTCAACAACACTAGCGGTTTTAACGATAATCGGCCCCCGCCGACAAGTACACCCCGGCGGATAGACAAAACGGGTTAAGTAAGGACGAACACGTATAATCACTAAAATAAGTATATGTATATCTAAACAATCTACAGAGTACAGAGAGTTTGGAAAGCAAGGTATCTTAGTCACCTTTAGAGTAGATCAAGACATGTGCTTACAACTTAGTGCCTATATCTACTAATAATCAGTAAAATCAGCAACAAGAAATTTGTGTTTTTAAATAATATTTGTTCGTCTTAGTTGCAATTTTAAAGCGCTTTCAATTTTTTTTACGTTGATCTAACTATATTTCCTTCCATGCCTTACAAACAGCCTTCACTTCTCCTTTAGTGGTTAACAATAAAGGCTAGATTTAAACGCATTTGCTTAAAGTGCCTATTTAGTAATGAATTCATGTTATTAGACATTTCCTAAATTAGCAAATTCCTAAAAAAAATATAATTTGAATTCGATAAAGAGGTAATTTTTTCAATCAGTTATTATATTTAAGAATAAAGACTTATTATTATATGATATTGACACTCCTCAACTCATTCATTCAGGTAATTTCCAAATTATTCCGAAAAAATTGCCAGTTTATAAAAATCTCTCTCAACATCACGTGACATTGTCACATCGCTTTCAAAATGTTAAAATATGATGTCAAATAGGAAAAAAATTTCTCTTCAGGAAATTTCAAACAATGTCTTATTGTTTTTAAAACCGGCCTCTACTCAACAATAAAAGCATCAAATCAATCAAGTGAATCTCATCGTTAACGAATTTTTACACATTATTTATTGTACCGACATATCAAACCTCTCGGGATGTTTTCAGAAGTTGAGATGTTATTCCATCGAGTTCGAGGGTTGTATGCGACGTGCAACGAGATCTGGGTTATCGATTGTGCACAGGGTTCCCTTACATGTCCCCACGTCGAAGAGGGATAAGGAATGAATGACCGAGCACATATCCGTTCGTGTAAGTATTTTGCGCGCTCCCAAGATTTCGCCTTTCGCCTCCTCCCTTTTGTTCCCGACGTTTCCGTTTAATTCGAAGTGATTGTTGAGGGCGTATAAATACACATATTGAGTCAGAACGCGCCACGCACGATAACACTCCCTGTATGGGAAATTAGAATTGTATTGGACTGGTACGTCACTGGGGGATTTCTAAATTAATTGCTGATAATATTCAAATGCTGGGTGTCGCTTTTGTAACTGAAACGCCGACCGAGATATAAACACAAAGGTGGTAGAGACGAGCCAATGGAACGGCGATACTGAAGTGCCTATGTTACGTTAATGGAACTTTAGATTTCATACACCTGGTAATCGTGAGATATAAGAGAAACCGTGTACACACAAAAATTATTCACTATCAAACCCGATTATTACTAACCCTAGCAGTAATGGTTACTGATAACCATGAAACCTGAGCACAAGTCCTGGATGAGCTTTTTCTCATATCGGTAATATTTCTGAGCAGTTTTCGAGTCACGATTAGTTTAAACTTTCACAGTTGATGGAATTCCTTTATCCATTTTTTGTTCTCAAGTTAATCTTAATTTCTAAACCAATTTACTTAAGAAAATATATTATGTTTAGACGTCATATTTATAATCAGGACATCCGGTACACCCCCACCATCACGATTCTGCTTGACATGATAGAAAATGTAGCATGAACCATCACAGAGTGGTTGTTTTCCAGGTCCTAAAATTAATTGATCAGATATTCTTTTAGTTTGGAAAACAACCTCATTACTCTTTCGTAACGCCCCAAGAAACAGAAAGAAGCATAGCTTGTACAAATCCTCCAGGGGAACACCAAGCTTACCCTTTCACTTTCAATCCCTAGTGTGAATTATTAATTACATGTAATTAATCTCACGAACAGGTTAGAAAGTTAAGTCCTCATCCGACCTTTGCCCTCAAAAGAGGGTAATTACTCCGGAGAATCAGAGTGGACCAAATGCCTGGAATTACCGGTCGGTGGCTCTATTTTTGCAGCGAGGTTTACATTTCGCCACGAACTGGCCCTATCGACGGACATGTTTCCAAGGGTTCGCGGTCAACGGGACGTGTCTAATTTGTTTGTACATCTTTTCCATAAATGTACGTATATCGAACCAGACCGGATTCCCGCTGCTGAACAACTGCCACAGAATCGATTTCGGTGAACATTCGATGGCAACTTGTTCAAATCTAATTAAACAAGGAGATCGTGTCCGCTACGAATTCAGGACAGGGGAAAACCTGTCGCTTTCGGAGTGAGCACATGTAAAGACTTCCGTTCAGTTGAACGGATTTAATGTTTCCTAAGCCTCTTGCGTTCAGACTTAATCATCCCTTTCTTTCATTGCCGTAGCTTTCCTGTCTCATCGCAAACACCAACAAAATTTTGATTTATCCATTAAAGCTCGTACACAATAAAAATGGGGACAAAGCGCCCGTACGTAACAACAGCCGATAAATAGACTCATCCTTCAATTTTTGCGAGCAACGTGCCTTTTACTTTTGTTACCGCCCGAAAGGAAAGTAAACGCCGTCCCGTAGAAAACAGTAAATGTTTACAGTAGCTGAGAGGTAAAAGAGAAAAGCACATCCATCTTCTACGGTGCTCGAAGAGCCCTACAGGTCCTTGAGTAACGCGAGACGAGCATAAACGTGTCATTTCCACAACGCGAGCGATGCATCTGACAACGGGAAATAAAACTGATGGAGATTATAGTGCGTCAGGTTAGGAATGTAAAATCGGCTTGAACCATCGCAAAGTAGTAGATAGGTGCTGGAAAAGTTTAGAATTGCTCACGGTCTGCATTGGTGAAAATTCTCAGCTGGAGCTGAAAGCGAGTGTATAGTAAATTTGCGAGTACACAGTAGAAACGTCCAAATACCAAACGTCAATATATTAAATTAAAAAACAAAATACAACTCATATTATATACCAAATAATCAATCAATGAAGTTAAATAATTTTTGAAAATTATTTGAAAATCAGAAAAAAAATTTATTCAGATTAAGAGTCCTGTATCATTTTACGCTCGATATGAGACTACGACATTCCGTATTGCAATCCGACATGGAAATGCTAGTGTGTCATAATAGGCGTGGAAATACCTCCCTCGAACTTCTCCGCGTTAAAGTGTCTCTTTGTCGCTCTAACTAGCAAACATATATAAATCCACTTTAAGTTGCAGCAATCTTCGTAGATGTACAAGTTCATTAGTTGCTCGCAGAGGCTTCGGGACCGGATTAATATAAACACTGTTTCAGGCTTCAGTGAATATGCAGCCCGGGGATACGTCAAACACCGTAAAATTCAAATGCATCATAGAAGAAGAGGAAGGGAAGGCTGCTCATATTTACCAGTCGAACTGCGTTTGTATTAACCCGATATTTTTGGAGAAGCCGGACAATTGGAAACATTCCGTGATTACGTATTTCAATCAAAACGGCTCGAATGGAATAAAGTTTACGTTACATAAAGTCGTTATTGGAATTTGCCGTTTGGCTCTGAGGATGTAATGAATACACCGATAACGAGATGTTACGTAAAGGAAATTAGGGAACGACGTCATTTTGGGTGTGTTATATCGAATCCCGGCGTTAGTAATAGGAAATGGAAACGTTCACGTTACGTAACATTACCCGATGAGCTTTTTTCCGCATAAGAACATTCTTTGAAAGAGTCGTCTTTTGTGATTCAGGAGTCTCAGTTTCAATATATATTTATACCCCATGAGAAATGTATTATGCGCTGAAACTTCTGTAAGGACCTTGGACCATAAATTAAAATTACATCGAAACTTATTTGAAATAACAGATCAGGTTTCGCTACTACAATTTTTAATGAAACTCTGTATAGACTTAGTCAGAGCACTTGTATAAAACTTTGACAGAATCGTCCTTGGATACTGTATCGGATAATGTAAATAGTGTCAAATAATTTGCTCATTTGGTCTGTCAGGAAAGTTGTTTAGAGTACAATACAAAGGCGTTACAATAAACTATAGAAAATTCCTAACACTGGTCGTAAATGAGATGAAATATAATTCCTTTATTTACAATAGAAATTAAATTCTTTAATTACTCTGTTTTTTGTCCCATTTCCTTTCCCATTTACTCTACTTATATAACTTCCTACCTAAAAATGGTACCTTTTGCACTCACAAATATCCTTCTAAGCATTTTCTACACCTGAGGTGTTCCCACAGTATTTCTCTTCGCTTGAACTTGTCGCATCTTCGGAAATCAATTGGAACCAGTAAGAGATTCCTCATTATTTCCTGGCATCGTCATCGCATGCAGCCCTGAGAGCCATATTTCACGCTCGATTTGACCACCTTTGTGTATTTCCGGCCTCGTTGTATTATCACTTAGAAGAGTTCGGGCACTTGGATGAACACTTTCGACTTTTACGATTTTTAAATAAAGAGAAACTGGCAGAGCAATCTGCAACATAATTTGACGAGAGACGTGAAAAGAAAAACGAAAATTTCCTCTTGGAAGCTACAGGTATTTTATCCGCCAGGCAAATTGGATAAACTGTTCTTTATTGGGACCGTTAGCCGTTCTATATGTGGATTATAGAATAGTTTGGGAGCTTAATTGGTTGTGATATCCGAGAGGGGAGAAAAGTGGAGCGAAAGGTAATATTACGTAAAAGGTTTTGGTAAAAAGTTTAAATCGGCTGATTGATCAAAACTCATCATCTATCGAGAGGAATATCCGATGAGATAATGGAAATCATCAAATTTGATTTATTAATTCATCAAGATGAATATAAAATATTTACAATCGGTGGGAATCAGTCTTGTAATGCATGAATACAAATCAAGCTAAAAATAATTCCAGTTAATATCGACCGGGTTAGTTGCATGCAACAACACTTGTTCCATTGCCACGCTTCATCATTTATCTAGAAAAATGTTTTACAGAGAAATCAGTCCATATGACCAAGTAATGATATCACGAAATGACTTCTTTACTGCTAAAACGCCGGGGAAGCCTCGCTCCATGCTTACTATCGCGGAGCTTCCCCTGTCGGAAACTCTCTCTCCGCGACAAATTGAACGTGATTTATTGATGAGAGGAGCCCAACTACATCGCCCGGCAACATATCGTCGGCATGAAATTCTTAACAGGCCCTTAGATGAAGAATATCCATACAACCGGAGCGGTATCGACGACGTTCAGTTTTCTTACTTCTTTATTTTTCGAAAGGGGCACGTGTGAAAATACAATTCCGAAACCTCAAAGACGCTGTCATCAAATTCGTTTGAGATTTTCCCGACAAGCACTCGAAGGCAGTTATTCCTTCGATAAACCCGGGATAGGGGAACGTGAGACCCCACAACTCTGTGTTACTGATACGAAACTTGATTATCGTTGTTACACGTGATTCGAGCGCGGCTGTTCAGTACATTTTTGACAACAAATTGCTTTGATAAAAGAACGTGTTAGATAGTACTCGAAGTATCGAACGAATAAATTTATTAGCTAGCTCGGAGGTCGAGTGGTTCCTCGCTGATTTTGTTATTTGGTGCATATTTTTGTTGGTCGCTTTTTTAATTTTCTAAACCCATTCGAAACCGAAGTTATAAGGGTGTAAAACTTTGAAGTTTTCAGGTAATCGGAAACTGCCGGAATAAACATTCATTCGTGACATCATTTACTAAATTCGATTAATATTGATTCGAGGGAGAAATGGTCAGAAGTATCAAATTATCAAATCAAAATGTACTGCATATTATTCGATAACAGATCGACAATCATAAATGAAGATAATAAATAATTGCCATATAATCGATATTAACGTAGTAATTGCTCATCATTCATTAAATCACACTTCTTCATTACTTCTACTTCCTGATACTATCTGATATTTAATTTTAACTCTATCGTTCTGTCACATTACGATCGCCGTAAACGCAGTGTACATCCTTTTAATGCACTTTTATATTTAAGACTTCTATAGTTACGACTTTTATTACGTCACGTGAACCGTAAAAAACTTTATGAACTCCTCAAATGAATCTATATATCTTGCCTTTACTACCGGTAGACAACGTTATAAATGTGAGACAAACCCCCGAGAGAGATAAACAAAATGAAAAATCATTTAGGAAGCCTGAAGTAAACCGCCTGGGGCCAACGGATCCGGCGACATTCACCACGTAAGCGGTTTAGGTGAAAAATTAATAGGAGGCGTTAATTGCATGTGCGTAATTACACCTGTATGGTAAGGTTATAGGGTAGCATGGTAACGAAAAATGTAGTCTAATTTAGATGATCAGTTAGGCAATAAATGCATTTTATTGATGAGACAAAAGGTAATAGGTTTATAAAATAATGTATTAAAAAAATAAATAGTAGTAGTGAGTGTGCAGGTATAACAATAGTAAATTGTAAAATTCCACTGAAAATCCAACAACAGCGTTTAATTCTAAGAACAGTTCATAAAATACTAGAAATCTCCGGTGGAATTTTAAAATGTTGAAAAATATCCCCAAAATCCAACTCCATACTCACCGGTGGCTCTCCCTTCGATGTGCACTCAACAACTTCCGCCGCTACGAATGCAACCCCGACGCCGGCGACGGGAGTTTTGAATGAGCTTACCACACCCGACGCCTCCGCCAAAACTGTTCAGGACGCGTGTCGCATGCGAACTGTAAAACAATTGGGGGCCGTCGCGACGCCGGTTCACAGTCAGCTAGGTACGTCTTTGACGACGCGCGCTCCGGCCATCTACACCGGGAAAACGGAAGTTCCCCGCCGGACGTTCCGGGGCAGCTCCGGGAGTACCACCAGCAGACAAGGCTCGACGAGAAGAAAATTAGAAGAGTCTCGCCTCGTCTCAGAAAATTCTCGAAAAAATCTTGTATTGATCCAAAGAAATTAATCCAAAGAAGGAACCAATGTTTTTCCTTACTTCAATTTTTGTGCATGTAGTTAGTCGTTGCTTTTCAGCAGGCCTATCAGTAGAAAGTCAAACAAAGAATGTGGTCCAATCACATCTGCCACGTAACTCCGCCACCTTAAGCTGAGGTGGAAACAGCGATGCAGCTCCACAGCAGTAGCAGTAGCCCTGGATTACTGGGGTAGAACTAAAATGTGTATATTACTGACAAGCCTACACTGTTTTCTTCCAAAGATGTACGTTCCCTTAGAACTTTCTGGATGATATAGGACAAACAACGCGTTACAAATGATCGATAAAAGGAAAAATGTAACGGGCAAAGAAAAGAACTTCAATCCAGAAAACACAGCTAGTATTTATTTTCTAATGAAGCATGCTGTTGTATTTCACTATTTTGGTGGCACTGAAATTTTTTAAAATAAACGTCCAAAACAAGCAGGTTTTATTTAGATCCACTATTACATGAACAGTATTAAATATTTCAGTTAATACCCAGATTTTTACTTATAATTGGAAAAGCTTTTGACAGTTAATTTTTAATCATTGTGTACAGTTAAGCGAAATTTGTTAAATATTTCGAATATTATGTAACAATAACCCGATCAATAATAGGTTCGATGATTCAGTACATCAGCGATATAGGTACTTAATTGCATCACCTATATATTCAACAATCATCGAAGGACAATATGTAGATAAAATTGTGTAAATAGCGATAGTGTTTGTTTTTTTTTTTAACAAAGGACAATTAGGAATATTGTTCTTGACTGTCACTCCCTACTACTTTCCAAGCCTTGACAGATGAGGCTGCGTCTCGATATTGCAAGAAGATATGCCGGTTTCTTCCAGTGAGGACTACCCATCACTGCCATGGGCGCCCTGCGTTTAGTAGCAGCTAAAACAAGTAAAATTCTAAAGGAAAATGAGGAGAGAGAAAGAGAGAAAATTAGCGAAAGGTGCATGAAGAGACGTAAAAGTGAAAACTTATATACTGGAATAAGGGTGTAAGTGTGAGAAAACTTCTGCTGGAAATTATTACCCATGAAGCTACGAAGCTCTGAAATGGCACCACTAACACCCTCATCAGTGACGTATAACCTGTGTCGTAAAAACCTGGAACTTTTTCAACATGAAGCGTGTTAACCCTCTCTATAGAATTCTTGATTCCTCCTAACCTTTAGACGCCCGTCTATAGATCATCGCCCTCAGAGCTACCCAATTCCTCTTAGCCTCACAAAGCGTTGAGACTGACGTTTTCGGATATGATATGAAAGTAGGTTTGTACAATTTCCTATTATTTTTCTCCTGATAGGTAGAAAGCGGTATTTTACTTTTGAACATAAGGACAAGGCAATGCCCGATGAAGACTTCGTCGAATTGTGTCTACCTCTAGCCAGCGTCGAAACTATGGTATGAAAAATCTCCTTTTTTTCTTAGTGTACGGGTCCTTTCGATTGTGGCGTGTCACCGGTTTCTGTCGGGACTGGAATTATAAGGGCAATCGAATAAATTGGCACAAAGGCCAAAGGAGGTAATGGAGCTCAAAGGATATGCGAATCATCCAGTCGCCAGATGCACTCTGGGATATGGGAGGTCGATGTTGCGGAGGGAGACGAAGGACGTTGTTATCGCAGTCGGTAAAAGTGAAGCTTCTTTTTAGATAGGAACTCGAGACCTGAACACCCCAGAAAACTTGAAATTATATGCTATGCCCCACAAATGTGTGCTGCATTTCAAGAAATGTCTTCATCGCATGACGATCTCGCACTGGTCGTTATTAAAACAATTAACATTCATTAATGTGAACGGTTACTTTAATGGGACATTTAGTGATTTAAACATTTTAATTCGAATTGGCTAGGAGCAGTAGGCTGGGTAAATTGTATTAATATATATACTTATACATTTTGAACAAGACTGTTCACTCCAACGAGAAAAATCACTTCTTATTACTAATTAACGAATTTTTAATTGAATTTACATTAGCAATTTATTAGAAATTGAGTATGACACTTCAGAATATTTACGCTTTGTTGATTATTATATTATTCCTATCTCTACCGCATGAAAAATTGGTTGCTCCTTTTCTGCCGCTATTTTCTCGGTAAGAGGTCATTTCACTCTAATTTTAGTCAATAAATATGAATTGCATTTATTAATCACTCGTTGTGACCAATTTTTCAAAACACATCTACCGTACTCCTAGTGTTATTTTGGAGGACTCTGTCAATAAAACTTAACACTCTTTTGGAATTGTAGATATAGATAAAACAGAAGATAACACAAAAATAAAATAAATGAAAGATGGAGCCGCTCCGCTAAAAATAACTAGAGGGAAAAACAATTAGTCCAAAACATAATAAGAATTAACAATGATGAAACACTACACCATGAGAAATATTGGAAATATTGGAAATATTGGAAAGGATAGGAAAGGAATAGTTCACTCGAAAAAGTGAAAAAGTAAGAAAACGATTGGTATGTTTCTGAACAAAAAAAATAATAATACAAATACATATTTAGGGGTGTTATATTTCAATTAAACATAATTCGCATGGGCAAATTAAATCTTCGCCTAGTCATTTGGTTAATGTAATTCAAATGTTCAAACGGCCGCACGTATTTCCGTGAATCTCCTAAATTCAACGATCAGCTGCTGCCCCCTCTTGTTCCATTTCGGATCGACGGACAGAGCACAGAACACTACATTATCGTAGTTTATGGTTATTACAACCAATAATATCGCCTACCAGATGTAATTTTATTTGTGTTCAAACAGTAGCCTTTTTTGAATTTCGTAACTTCTTCCTAGTGTTTAATACGTAAATGTTGATGATGTATGAGTGACGTAGTTTGTTTTTAACCATGTGTCTTAGTTAGTAGTTTATTTCGTCTAAAAAGATAGGGTAGAGTACAATGGCCCCATTACCTCTAGAGGGGCTGCAAACCCCTGTTTCGAACGTGGTGGCCCAGGGAGGGCTCAGCGGGCCCCAGGAAGGAAACAGGGGAGGAATGATGTCTCTAGCTATGCTCATAGATTTTATCATCCAACGCACATATCATGAGCTCACTGTTCTTGCAGAACTGTATGTATTTTAATTACAAATATTTTGGGGTAAATCTAAAATTTTTTATTCTTACAGTTTACCTAGAAAAACAGACATGGAGCGTAAGATTGAAATATACAATTTTGCAACGAGAACTCGGCAACTTTTTGTCAGACTGTTAGCGTTAGTGAAATGGGCTAACAGTGCTTCGAAAGTAGAGAAGTCGGCTGTGAGTAAACAAACCTTTCATTCAAAACAAAGATATCTAATATTTAAGACCTCATCAGCTGTACTGAATCACCTATCAAATTTCACAAACAAACATGGCAGCTCCTCTTATCTCATATATTCAAAATAAACAATTACTTCTTATTTCAGCGCATTATGAACTTTCTGGATAAGCAATCTCGCCTTTTTGTTGAGACCGCTGATCTTCTAGCGAGAATGGCGAGGGAGACTCTTGTACAAGCACGCCTTCCGAATTTTCATATACCGGCAGCTGTCGAAGTACTCACTACGGGTACTTATGGACGCCTACCAGCTTGTATTAGAGAGAAAATTGTACCACCTGATCCAATTACACCTTCTGAAAAAAGGAATACTTTACTTAGGTTGAATCAAGTCATACAGCATAGATTAGTAACTGGAAATTTGCTTCCACAAATGAAGAATTTAAAGGTAAGCTAACGTAATTGTTTTAATTCTCATAGTAACAAGCTAAGCATTGAATTAACTAACCAATTAGTTATCGAAAGTGAAGTTTCAAACCAAAATATTTTGAAATTATTTAGACACATATATTTCTCATTATGAACAAATATTTTGTCGTAGATTGAAAATGGTCGAGTGATCTTTCGTGTGCAGCATGAATTCGAGGTATCCCTTACAGTGATGGGAGATGGACCTGGTATACCTTGGAGGCTACTAGAAATAGATATTTTGGTCGAGGATAAAGAAACGGGAGGTAATAATTAGATCAATTTTAACAAAATCTTTTATAAAGCTCATTTGTAGATTTCCGTAATTGTGTAAAACCTATTTCCGTAGATGGTAAGCCCCTGATCCACTACCTCCAAGTACAATACATTCACCACCTAGTGCAGAGCCGTCTTGTTGACAATATTCAACCTTTGACCGAAGTTTACAACTGTCTACACTTTTTCTGCCAGTCCTTGCAGTTGGAAGTGCTGTATACACAAACTTTAAGATTAATGAGGGACCGCTTGGATGATCACATTCATGTCGATGAGTACATTCCTGGAAAATGTTTGACGGTTTCCTATTGGAGGTAATAGAAGCCAAGTTCAGAAATAGTTTATTTTTCAGCATTACTCTTAGGGTTGAATCCATATCCGCCAGCTAAATCCTCAGTTCCTCAGCACATCTTGATTTCAAGGTATCTTAAGTCAAATTTTAGCAAAGCAAATAGAACCGTGTAATTTTAAGTCTACATATGATTTTGTAATTATTCCATAAGTTAAATATCATTTTAAGTTAAGAGATTAAAATATTTTGAATCTGTGATGTGCTGAAGGAATTTTAACAATAAATTTTGATATAGTTATTCAAAAATTTTTTTTGGGGTAAGCTGGTACAAAATTTAATTTCATTGTGTCGCACTGCACAACTTATAACTAAAACATTATTTTTAGAGAGTTAACCAACCGAGGAAAAGAATTAGCTAACAAGGATTTGAGGTCAGAACTTGGCTTCAGGTTGTCTGTCCAAGTTGACACTCATGATCCTGCAAGACCATTAGCAGTGATTCATGTACCATCATTAGGAAATAAGGTACCAGAACGAATGTTTCTGTATGATTTGGACTCAATTGTTTTTCCTCAGGAGAGTGAGGTAGCCGACCGAGCCATAAGGTCTGAAATCCTCTCCATGGAAAGGCTACTGGTGCATACAATTTACGTACGAACCCGTAGCAGACTATCTGACATCAAGTTGGAACTACAAACTATCTTGAAAAATGTAGAATGTAGTCTACAGGGATCTCCTGCAATATTATCTGTAGCAATATTGCAACCTTGTCTAAGAGCCGAGCAGTTACTAATAACTGTTGACACTCATACCGGAATGCTACAGTGTCACGTACCACAATATGATCCACCTCTTATACCAGATCTTAATAATGCTTTGAATGGAGAACATTCACGGTTACCTCACCTGATAGCTGAGCTGAGGTAAGTAGGATTTACTTGGGGCAAGAATTATTTTTGTAACATTTCAATTACAACCCAGGTTTTGGATAACTCAGCGGCGTTGTGAGAAAACCCTTCAACATCTACCAGCAACAGCCTTCGAAAGGTTGCCTCTGATGCACCAACCAGATCATCCGATTAGCAAAATTGACAAACACAGAATGTATGTTCAACTCCATCGACACCCTAACGTCGTCTTGGTATATAAATGCTATTATTTGCAATACAATTTTCAAACGTCTTTTTTCGTTTATAGATAATCGAGTTGAAAGAAAGAGAGAGCAATCCTTGTGAAATCGACTGCTGCTTCTATATGGCAGTAGTCAAACATTCCAGCATTGAAGACAATCCAAATGACGATACAATTGAAACTGAAATACCTAAAATGTACCTGAAAGTTCAAACTCTCATTGAATTTGACACATTTGTAGCTACACACGCACCATTCACCAACATCAATGGTATGTAAATTTAAATGTTAAAATGTTAAAGGGTTGACCATATAGATGATGAAACTTGTCGAGATTTTTGAAAATTTTGTTATCACATCCACTTCACAAATTAAATGGTCTATATGACATTTTTCTGCTGTTAAGTTTATTTGACATGTATAAGATACCTATAAAATGTCGCGATCTAGTGTATAACTTGTAAACATCTGTAGCAAAAAATTTGACCCAGTCTTACTCTTTTCCATAAAAATATATTTTGCTATAAATTGTGCTTGAAAGGTAATATATCCATAATTGATTGTGATTGCAATGGAGTATATCTCTCTGAAACCATCATAAACTACAAGACCAAGACAAAAATTTCTATAGCCGTAGTCATCTAAGGATATCTTACCTTTGAACATTGTTTATATGTCTCTTATAAATATTGTTCCTATTTTAACCTTTTATTGAGTTGGAAGCAGCACTACCATATGTATGATATGTGAGAGTTTTATACACTCAAGTAAACTTCCTCTGAATCGAAGACAGTTTTTACCATCTTGGTGGGCTGAAATGATTTATGTACCGAAATTTTTGCTACAGGTTCTTGTGACTCAGATCTTGTAGAAACAACTAATGGCTTGAAACGGAAAAATGGTCTCAAACCGGAAGCATCAACACGGAGATCGAAACAACCTGCATATTTTATATCAGAATTGGCACATGTTGTGGCAATGTGTGACGAAAGACTACCATACGTTGCTCTTGCTAATGAAGTAAGCAATCTATCAACGCAGTGCATTCAAAGTTGTGTCATATCCTGTCAAAAATTAGTGACCAAATCCTAATTTCCAGTAATCCTGCTTTATTATTCTCATTCCACTGATTTTCCTGTACCCCTTTGTTCTGTTGTAAACGTAAGTTGCATGTTACTTTGCTTTTATTGTACAAACATGTTTGCTCGTCAGATATTAGTAAATACTTAAAAATATATGTGTGTATATATATTGTGTATATACATTGCCATATATGTTATGGTTTGACACTTTTGGTATCTTCAGCTAACAAAAAGAAACGTCTTCCATCAAGGACTCCAAGTAGAGGCGAATGCTACAGGTCTTGTGTTAAAATTTATTCAACTTCCTTCGCCTACAAAAGAAATTGCTGCTTCTCCAGCCTGGAATGCTCTACTGAAACGACTGCTTTCTGCTTCTATTAGGGTTTTAAGTAAGGGTGTTTTGAAAAGTTGGATGGTCGAGTTTGTTTTTTATTCTTCACCATTGAGTAGTACACATCCAAAGGAACAAGGTGAGTGAGAAAATATGTATGTAAGTTTGACTTACTAGTATAAAAAAAAATTATTTTTTAGGTTCCAGGAGGCCCATTTATTTTCAATATGAAATGGCAACAATTGAAAACACATCCAAAACTGTTGACTCGTTGATTTCAGATTGGAATCAAATTGTGCATCTTTATACGTTGGTCCATGATCTAAGTGAATACTTAAAAACTGGTAAGTTGTACTGGAGCTATGTAATGTTTGTTAATATTTTGTACTTTCAGATAAATTCAGTTTCTTTGGAAATATGTTTTGTATCAAATCTTACAACTATAGTAAACTTATTTTATGCTATGGTCCTGACAAGGGTGCTATGGTTTCCATAACGTGGAATAATACGGAAAAGGCGTTTAAACTGGCATTTGGTGCATCAAATAATGCCCTTAATGCTCACTCATTAGTACAGGAACAGTTGGAGTCTCACTTAAACGAAAATAGGAATTTGGCGCAAATAATACAATTATTGCATGAAACTTATGAGCCACTTTTGTCCATTAGTAAATTACCTACAAATCCACAGCTGGGGATTCATAACACAGTAAGTTCGTTCATAGATAGCTTCAAAATACTGTTGTAATTAGTTTACAATTTTTATTTAAAAGTACTATTACTCTTTTAAGTACATTCTAAAAATTTTGTTGTTTTTTTTCCAGAGACCTCAAGTACCTGTCCAGACCTTTACGATCATGGCCCAATCTTGCACTCTTATTCGCATAGCTTACCAAGGAATGTACTGTTTGGAGTTAAGAATACGTGGTGCTGGACTAGTTTCTTTAAGGGACGGTGCTTACAGTAGATTCGATAGAAGCAATGTAGTAGACGTTTTTTCACCAACACAAGGATTGAAGACATTTTTATCAAAGTACGTTGATGAAACTGCAGTGTTCAGGAGGAGGTCTCAATCTGAAGATGATAATCCACCTTCTCCCATGGAAGTCGACGGTGGTGGATTTTTAGGTCAGTTAAATTTTGCTATGATGTCATGTATTCTATATATTGGTTATGTTAACAGTCATATCATGCATGCTTTACTCAGGTGTAGCCTGAGAAACTTGCCCTTTTGGCCAAGTGCTATCTGAAATTCTCTGGACTCAAAATTTCTATACTTCCATTAATAATTCCATAATTTGTCTTTCGGCAGGTCATCACCGTGGTCCTCAATCCCCGGCAGGGCAAAGAGAGCCGGGCCTACGTTTCCACCCGCCCTTGACACCTCCATCAGGCTCGAATCCTCACACTCCCGCAAGTCCTCACACTTCCATCAATCAGAACCATACAGGCTTTGGAGCCAGTCCAGCCACTTCTTTTAATTTAGCTTCACCGACCTCGCTTCCCTCGAACATCAATCCCAGCCCGATGCCACATCCCAGCCCCAGCGGTTTGGTGGCGAATTCTCCTTTGAATCCTCAGCTGGCCAGCCCAGGAGGACTGCTGAGCAACTCTTCTCCCGGGCCTCAGTCAACAAATCTGCCGGGGCATTCACCAGTCAGCAGTTTTATGCCAAGTGAGTTAACGGTTTTATGTTTGCCAACAATGTCTAGAAACGCTCATTTAAGCACTTTTTATAGTTGAAATATTGTCTATTCCTTTTTGTTTACTGTTGGCAAGTTTTATAATTGTGATGAAATGAACTCTAATTTTACCGTTATTTATAACTTCATGAATGGTAATATTTTAGATCATACGGATGGTAGTCCGTTCCCTTCGCAAGGTCTGGCCTCCCCGGCGGCTTCGAACTGGCCAGGTTCGCCTGGCATGCCGAGGCCGTCTCCCGCCCGACCTGGCCAGTCTCCGGGAGGCCACTCCATCATCCACAGTCCGCAGCAAGCTGACCTGAGGTCCGCGAGCAACCACCTCTCGAGAGTATTGCCGCAACGATCATGGGCCGGGGCAGTTCCGACGTTGCTCACCCACGAAGCGCTAGAGCTGCTCTGTTGCCCCTCGCCACATCCGCAAGGATTCCCAGGGCCTGAGCTGGCTCCCTTGGAGAGGTTCCTTGGTTGCGTTTATATGAGGCGGCAGTTGCACCGGTTCATCCACAACGAAAATTATGTAAGTACAGCTTCTACATTTAATTCATAATGATCGAGTGGGTTTTCTGAAATTGCATTTCGCAGGACTAACACTAAAGGTAGTCGAACACTTTCCTGCTTTCGTATGTTGCGGTTTTTTAGAAAACTTTTGTGCACAACAACTTTGTTATTTGTCCTTCTGTGCGAGATACATTTTTACTAGTCGTAATTTTATTGTAGCTTGTAACAAATCTGACCAAATTATTGTGATGAATGGTGTCTGTATACACTTTCCAATGTATGGAAAATTGTTGTAATTAATTTAATATAAACAATTAACTTTGTTACTTAAAAATTGTTTACCACATATATTGTATAAATTGTTGTGCTTATATGTTGTACCATTATGAAATTGGTTGTATTCTAAGACAATTATATTTTTGTGAGAGGATAAGGTCCTTTTTTCACCCTTTCCTCACAAGGAAAATACAACTTAAAGAATTTAAAATTTTAACTTGGTGTGGGCAAAATTTCTTATTTTATTTTGTGTAGCTCACCGCGATTCCTAACACAGAGCCAGGTGTAATCCATTTTAAAGTCACGGAGACTCTTCAGTGTCGCATAGGATTGAATACCCAACATTTGCAGAGTTTGCACCTGAAAATAACTCCTCTGGCTGATCATAAAGACGTTTGGACACAAGAAGAACTACAAGTAAGATTAGTATTAATTTTATATGGAAAATGAAATAATCTCGACTCGTCTTACTTGTAGGTTTTGGAGAATTTCTTTGACACGCGCGCAGCTGCGCCACCTTACAAACCAACTTCAATGTTTACTTTTTGCAATATGCTCAATGTCCCGGTAAACGTTCTCAAGGATTTTATTCAAATTATGAAGTTAGAATTAATGCCGGGTTTGGTACAACAGCAAGGGATGCGTTGGTCCATACAGTGGATGTTGAGAGTACCACCATCAGCTCCCAATATTGTTCCGACTGGCATGACTGGTGTTTTAGCAATAAGAGCGAAAGTATTATTCTTTGTAAGTAATTTTATTTGATACTTAACTTGGCAAATATTACTTGTTTTTAACGTTTTCAGTTACAAATTACTAGGAATGGCATCCAGTATCCACCAACTATAGAACCATTATCCATAGTTCTTCCTCTAATCTATGATATTGGGACAAACGTGACTCAACTGGCAGAAAAACGTGAAGCCCTCATCCCAGCAATGTCTGCCGCTAGTCAATTACTAAAACAATTCAGTCAGTTCCCTCCGAATATGAATGAATGCACTGTATTCCCAGCAATAAGAGAACTTCTTTTGAACTTGGCGTTTCCCTCAGAGCCTCAACAGCCAAGTCCAGCTACAGGCGGAGTCCAGCAAATCCAGTCCCCTGCTATACCAATGCAACCACAGTCGGGTCAACCTGGATATTCAGTCAATATGCCAATGGGAATCATGGGCCCGCAGTAATGTGGCCGACTACGGCATTTGTATTGTTTATCTAAAAACTGGAATTGTGCTGTACATAATTATCAAAGAAATGGCTATAGTAGTGGGGCCAAGTCATTCACGTTGACAATCTTATTCGCCTTGTACAAATGAAACCATCGCTTTGGTTCTATGTTATCATATTTTAGTACAAATACGACCCAGTGAATAATTTGGAAAATACGGTTAACGGTTGTATATCTTTTGTTCTTAATTTTGTTAAGGTGAATGTACAAATTTGGAAAAAAAACAGCGATTGTTGATTGTTTTTGTGCTCGTAGAATGTATAAATTTATTCACGCGCAAAAACAAAATTTTTGTGTATTGGAAATGAATGTATAAATTATGGAAAAACGAAAATTTATTTTTCTTTATTGCTTGTGATGTAAAAACATCTTAACGCGGCAAGTTGAAGTTGTTTTATAATCTTTTTTGTGTTTGTAACGATTTAAGTGTAAAAGTTGTTATAATCTTTATGAAATAGTGGAAATGAATATGTATAAATTTGGGAAATGAACATGTATTTTTTCTTTAATGCGTTTGAAATATGTAAATTTTTGAAGGCGAAAAGATTTCTAAAATAAATCGATAGTTACTTAAGACATATATTTATTTAAAGAAACCTTTGATTATATTAAAAAAATAATTCTAAAATAATCCACAGAAAAGAACTTTAAGAAAAAAGGTTTGGTAAAAGTGCTGCAAATCAAAGTAATTGTAATTTAGTTATTCTAGAGAACATCATACTTTACGTTTTACAAACGAGCGACATTAAAAAATTTAAAACGATGAACGTTGCTCAACAAATTACATATAAAACTTACAGCACCAAATAAGTAGATCATTCTTAAGAATAATGACAAAAATATATTAATATAATTCTTTTAATCAGTTACGAAGTACACAGAAGCTAAACTTTGAGAAAGAGAGATATACGAAATAAATAGGATTACAAATGTATATATGCACATCAGTCTTCCACAAAGAAAAAAGAAACAAATCAAACCATTGATTTGGTAACTCTACAGCTTAGAATTTTCAAAACTCAACGAGGCAGACAACTTAATCTGCTGAGGAGATTCCATGATAAGCGGCTGGGACGGCTTATCGAGGGTCTCGTTAGAGACCTCAATGATAGTCTTGTCATCCAAGCTCTTAGTAGCCGGTTTCCCATCGTTTATAGAATGGAAGAATTGGCTGCGCAGTATCGCAGCCTGCGAAGAATATTTCCTAGGCTTGTCCTCGATGTCGATGTAGATACTGTCGTTGCTAAGAGTGTCGCCAGTGAGGCGCGGTTCGTTCTTCGATAGGACCGGCTTGGCGACCGTCGTGCACCGGGCGCGGAAGCTGCAGCTGCTCCCGATGCTTGTCTTCTCCGCCTGTGATGATGTAATGAAGCTGACAGTGTCATCGAAACGTACGCGCTCTGATGTACAGTCTTCGGTAGTTACACAACTGCAAGAGTCACTACCAGGAGTCTGAAAGCAAAATAACAAAATTTGTGAAGCTGACAGACAGATAATACATTTTGTTTCGAAACTATAAAATCAAAAGTAGCGCTGTAATAGGTAGAGACCTACCTCCACAACTATTCTCTTTGTTCATTACGGACTTATAGGTACTGTAGGTATAGTGTGTATGTATACTGAAGATATTTGTATCATGAAGACTATCTCCAGTGCTCTGCAAATTGGTTTCTCGATTTCCTTTAACATATGCAACTGTAAACATTCTCTTTGTTACTCATAATTTAAATTACTCGATAAACAACTGTTTGTAACTGTATAGATATAGATATTTCGACGTTAAACTCCCATTTGTAAACTCTTCCCTAGTACATTTATTTCTCTCACCTTGTAATTGATCACAGATCCCGCTAAAGCCCTGTTGCTCACATCATCAGCAATACTGGCATTCACCGACTCGCTCAGACTACTCAGGCTGAATCGCTGAGCTGAGACCAGATCGGCCTGTACCTCTAACCTCTGCCCGGCCTGATGAAGACTTCCAGCGAGTGCCACGGTGCTAGCTGACTCTCTATCGATGTCTCTCAGCACCTGGCTTCCACTCGCCATAGAAAGACTTACTTCACCTAAAAATTACAATGCAATTCAAGATATTTCCTCCGCATTATAACTGTATAACAACTGTTCCAGTAAAACAAGTTTGTTTCAGTAAAAAATTTCTAATAGTTTTCAAACCATTTCCAATTGACAACTGTTTTTAACACACCGTTCCAGGTTTGTAGATTGAAAATTTGTAGATACTTCGGATATTAACGGAATACTTCCTAAACTAAAAGCCGCAGAGATCGAACTTACAATACAAAACATTCAATGTTAAAAAAACTCTGGATGATAACTCTGGAGAGGATAACATAAACATACTAATTTAGTAACAACGCGCAAGTTTCTGGCTAATAGTCCACAAAAAATTCTAATGGCGTTCAGACCAGACTGCTTCACTTCAACAGCAAACTGATTTGACACAGTTGCAAACTCCATTGCTCGAAAGCTTTTTTATTTGACTGATTGAAATTTTGATGCTTAAACATACATTACGTGAAATGTAAAATTCATTCTTCTGTCTCCATTAAACTTTACCTATAGAAGGATTAGGTCCTTTAGTGCTGACAGCATCGATAGAGGCGGTGTCAACCGTCCTAGTGGTAATTATGTTTGAGTCTTCGGAGGCGCTGGATCCACCGCAGCCCCCAGATCGACATAGGGAAACTGGCACCACGCCGTAGACGTAGAAGAGCAGAATGGGTACGCCGATCCCTACGGCCAAACCGGCCAATATCGGCGAAATCATCACCTAAAAATACAGTGGATTTGAAATGAAATGTTCTCTTAATGAAACCAATGATGATAAAAGCTGAGAGCTGCCCTAACGTTCAGAAAACAAAGGAGTTGTTATAGCTGTACAAAAAAAATTAAAACTTCAAACACACAAATAACGGTTCTTTTATAGAAAACGAAGAAATTAAAATCAAAAACAAAATCATGACAATAACGGAACTAAGCGTCCATGTATACACTGGAACAGTTTATAAGTTTCGAACAGGCGTTGCATTAGTATTCGAATTGTGCACGCATTTATTCATAATATAGTTATTTGTGGTCTTCAACAAGTAGAAAACTTCCGGGTGAATTAGATGACTCTGGAAGCTAAAATTTAAACTGCCTAACCCTCCCGTCCTCGCGGCAACACCGAAATCCATACATGGAAAATTTTCTAAAAATAATAAGTAAAAGGGCCATTCCACTCCATTAACGCTTTTCCCCATCTAGCGATCCGGGAAATACAAGTGCACACGCATCCCTCAACACCGTAATTACAGGCAACGTGCCCTCTTTACATTGCATATCGACACAACGCCTGCAGCGTCGCAATGACCTACCAAAAAAAAAATATAGGAAGAAAATATCCATGGAAAAAATGGAAAACCGCAGTCCAGCCGAAACGTCCGCTATCGAAACATGGAATCACGATCCGTCATATCTCGCGCGGCGGAGGGTGGCGAGGACGGGCGGGGTGGCGGGGGGGGGGGACATCGGGCGCGGCGTCGCGGCGCTCGGCATACTCCACCCCTGACCGACGTCTCGACGCCCCCGACGCAGCTCCTGCTGCCCGTCGCTTTCCATTTAGCTGGATTACATTGTTTCAGTATCGGTCGGAGAGAGAGAAAGAACGAGGACGTGTGTGCGTGTGTGCGCTTCGGTGTTGGTCGAAAATTGACGGGAGAGCTTTTTCACGCTGTGCCGGACGTTCGGGAGATCAGTGGAGAAATGTGAAATTGCAATTAAACAGACGGAGATAATGATAAAGGTACCGGCGATGGTGATGCTGGGATTCGTCTCATTTTAAATTTCGATAACGAGGGTTCTGTCGGGATTTGGACGTTTTGATAATCAGTGTCCGTCCTTATGAACCCCCCGGGTTATTTGTTGATGTTTTATCTGAATAATCGTTCACGTAAATGGCGACTTTGTAATTATTTATTACGTTTCGCAGACGACACACCCTATATTTGCGATTTTTTGGTTATCGAAAAAATTCAAACACTTTTTCACACCTACAATACTAACCGTACAAAATAAACACCGCTTCCTTTCCCTCCGAAGACATAAATAGAAGTAATTAAACGAAACATTCTCAGACCGTTCCGTAATTTATAAATTCCACGAACGATTACTCATGCTAACCGTAGAATTTCTGCAATTAAACAATGAGCGGGTAGTACGATTAGTAACTGCTATATTCACTAATTTACACTACGTTAACGTGCAAAGCTAAACAAATCGGTTTGTTAGCGGAATTCCGATAACTATAATTTTAATCATCACACACGGAGCAATTACCACGGAAACATCCCTCATCTAATTGTTGCAGCCTCCGATTCTCCCTCGCCACCTGTGAACACTACACAAGATGTCCGAAAGCGAAGACGACTCAACCAGCGGCGCCGACTGGCCGGTGACCGAGGAATGGCTTCAGGCGGTCCTGAAGGAGCACCACAAAGAGCTCTCCGACCCCGCCATGATAACCGTTCTGGACTTCAACGTCCGGCCTGGTTGCGAGACCGGCGAGAGCGTTCTGAGCGACATTCTCGCCGTGGCTGTCAAATACTGTTTCAGGTGAGAGAACATAGCTCGCCGTTTCTATTGCGTTCTATTTTCCTTTGGATCCCGTAGAGGCGAATCTGATGGGATATCTCATGGGCTGAGCTTCATAATAAAACTGCTGCCGCAGGACCCTTTCAGTAGATTCTTCGTGACCGAGGCTCAATTCGATCTGAGGGAGATAAAATTTTACACTCAGGTTAGTCGACGTTTCAGACGAGTCGACCTAACCCTAACGAATCGTTTTTTCCTATGCAGGTCGTTCCGGATTTGGAAGCTTTCAAGCAGAGCATCGACGATTCCGTCGAACTCAAACTACCTATTCCGAAATGCTACTACGCCAACTATACACCAGGTAAAACAACTTGTGGTAAGGGATGTAAAGTAGGCAACAGGTTGATTTGCCGATTTGCCCGTAGGTACCAGCGAACCAGAACCGACACCCCCGGAATCCGTCCTAGTGCTTGAGAACATCCGACCCCAAGGGTACAGAGGCGTCGACTTCGCGCGTGGCCTCTCCCTCCGGCAAACCACCGC
The DNA here is from genome assembly GCA_963576515.1 of Cryptocephalus primarius. Lineage (NCBI taxonomy): Eukaryota > Metazoa > Arthropoda > Insecta > Coleoptera > Chrysomelidae > Cryptocephalus > Cryptocephalus primarius. The sequence continues at coordinate 1,087,133 of OY754936.1, read as the reverse complement.
TGCCGTGGAGGCCATAGCCCGTGTCCACTCGCTTTCCCTCGCCTTCAAGGTGAAGGAAGGTAAGAACCTCTCCGAACGTTACTCCTTCCTCTTCCAGACGACGAAGGCCTCCGACTCATATCAGCAGCTCGTCGAACGCGGCTTCCCGCAACTTGCGGAGTTTCTCGACGGGAGACAGGGCGGCGGCGGGGGCCAGGACGATATCCTCAACGCGCTCAACGACCTCAGACCGCACACAAAGGAGATCATCGAGAACCTTCTCGCCCCTGAGGAGCCGATGGCCGTCATAACGCACACTGATTTCTGGGCGAACAACCTTATGTTTCTCGAGGAGCGGGACGTCTGCATCTGCACGATCCTCGACTGGCAGATGGTAACCTACAGCCGACCCACTAACGACCTAGCACTGTTGGTGATTAGCAGTGTTCCGGCGGAGTTGAGGAGGGTGCACACCGAGTCCCTACTAGACGGGTACTGGGAGCAGGTCACTGCGACCTGCAAGAAACTCAACTTGGACGTAGAGGGCGAACTGGGCTACGACAGAATGAAACTAGGAGAAGACTTCAAGAAATCACAACTGCTGGCGCTCCTGCTCTGCATAGGCTCCATAGATTTGGCTCTAGGGAATGCGCAGATGGAAGAACGACTGTTGGAGCTATTGCAAGATCTATACGCGGATGGTCTCCTCAACGTCGACGTCGCTAAGAACGCTTAAGAAGGCGAACAATTTGTGCACATTCATATTTACTATTAATTATCCCTTAAGCTCGATGTTTGATTTTTCTAGAAATTTTTTGAATGCTTGTGATGATGTTTTCCTGCTGGTGGTGTGTCCGAGAAGTGATAGTGCGATATTTAGTGATAATCAAAATTATAATGCACCTCCCAACTCTCAGATACACCACTGCTCTTTTTAATGCAGGCATAATGTTCCGTGCCAATATTTTTCATTAACTCAAAACGAAATTATACATATTAATTTAGGTAGACTTTAGAAACGAATGTAAATTGTACATTTTAAGCAATCCATATTTGTTATTTATATAAATGAGGATTTATCTATAAACTACTGTCATTTTCATTAAAATCTATACTTGATTATTTGTGACATTTTATCCGAACACCCTGTATCTCATACTTCTTCCCGGGGGAACATGAACACGTGAATTGCAAGGCGAAACGCAGTCAGTCGCAACTATCGATCCCTTTCCTCATTTTCCTTTCATCTCCTCCCCATCGTATTTCTCTCGCCCTCTCTTCTAGGACGAAAAGCTGATTGTACCGCTTAGCGGGGAGGAAACGGAGGCTCCGCACATACAATGAGATTTAGGAATTCGTTCGATTACACCATATCATCGCAGAAAACTGAATATATTGGGACAGGTGAATATAAATCGAGGGCCTACTTTGTTGGATGAGTTTTAGGATGCACAAATGGAATTTTAAACGTCCCGAATACTTCTTCATGATTATACTTTCAAAAATGTCAACAAAAACATTCTAAAACTACTCAATTCACGCCACACATTTTTCAGTTTTTCTAGTCATTTTAATTTTACCGTGTTAATGTCCCAGTTTTGTAAGAAAAAAACCTCTTCTTCGTCCTTTCATCTTTACCCCTTTTTTTCCTTTTTAAGTACCTTTCTGTCCTCAACTTTTATCGATCAAAAGAACACTTGTGCTTTTGTGTTAAGATGGAAATTCAGGTCAGCAAATAATCTAAATATGAAGGATTCATCTCCTACAAAATCGATATTTCGTACCTCAATTTAATAGAGAGGCATTTGATGTTTCTTCGCAATATTATGACAGGCCTTCTGCCAAAATATGAACCAAAAAATATGACCTTTAAAATTCTACTATCATCGTATGACCTGATTCAAACATTATTGAGTTCCTTTAAATAGAATATTAAACATGCAATGACTTGAGGTATTTTTTAAGGCAAAAGGTGATATATTGACGTCACACTGCCAAAAAACTTGATATTTTTTCAACTACAAAACATTGGCAAAAAGCCCACGGAACGAAACGCCTCGATCAAAATAAATGCATTATGAAACTGTTCCACACTTTCGAAGAACCACAATTTCACATAAACATATGCACAGAGAATTTGAACAAACACTTACCGACGCGAAAACTCCTCCAATAATAGCTGCATTGCGCTTGTGTTTGTTGTTAGTCTTATATCTGGTGTACAGCTTTCTTCCAACCCAAACTGGAATACCTGTCAGAAAAAACACAAAAAAACTTTAAAACAAGAAGTAAGCAGTAAGAAATGAACAAAAAAAAAACAATTTTCAATAAGTCTGAAAAGTTATTAACAAAATACATACCAATGATCATGGCAGGGACGGTAATGCCTGCAACTAAAGCAATACCAACAGGAGCTCCTACCAAGGTTCCTAACTGCCAAAGGATTTTCTTTTTCCTAGACCATGGTTTCTTTCCCCAAAAAGTACAGCCAGACGGACTAGAAACAAATAAATAAGTGATGTTTTTGTTATATTTAATTTATACTGCACCTCAAAAAATGAAGATCATTAATTTCCTTCATGCACAACCAACAAAACTCGGCACCACAAACAGCACACATCATATGATTGCAGGAACCATCATCCATCTTCACGATCAACACTTGGCAGCGAGGACAAGGTTTTATATCATCTCCTAGAAACGAAATACGTATAGGGCCTACCATATATTGAATTTTTTTCAGCTTACTGTGTTGTGAATCCTGGCTGTAAGTAATTGACGAGGATCTTATGTTTGGCGACCTCTGGGCCCTAGCAGCGTCACACGTTTGATTTGGATGCCACTCTGCTTTGCAGTGGTAGCAAAAATAAGAGTCGCAGCCTGGACGTTCGCATTTCAACTTAGGGCAACTGGCGCACTCATTGGCGATGACGGCGAAGTGACAGTCTGGGGCCGGGCACCACCTCGTGTCCGGGTCCACGGCCAGGACTCTCCTCACCATGAAGTCTTCGTATTTTTCGAACAAGGCCGGATTATCGAGTATCGTGCGAATCTCTAAGAGTCAAAATCGCAACAGATTAGTGTAGTAGATTTAGCATTGGACATTTATAAGTAATGATAAAGTATGCTTTGATCACAAAACCTGCGTCTTTAAGTACTTCAAGAACTAAAAGATCCTGAATAACAAACATACAAGAAATATTGTTTCCCCATCATATTTTTTATATAAATAAAGGCCTGCCACATTTATGAATTTTTCCTGTGTTTTCCTTTGTAAGGATGTTATTGCGATACTTTTACTGTTTTGTTGATTTTAGGATAAAACTATTATATTATCTCTGGCATGGGTTTAACCCGAATAAAAAAATACCTGCACATGAACGATAATTGCTTTAAATCAACAACAGCTAATTAGTTATGGCGACAAAAGGTTCTTGATAGTCATTTAATTCCATCGTGTAATCCGTTTTTCATTCCTGTGTTTAAAATCATAGAAAATCACATGACTTTAAAAGATATGATTAAGTATGGAGCATTAATACAAGTACTAAATGTAAATTTAATGAAAATAAGATACTAAATTGTTCAAGAGGGGATAAGATGCTCAACAACAGTTTTAATTTTATAAATCTTGTTGTAACATTAAACTGAACATGATAATTGCAATATGACTAACAAAAACTGATTCACACATGAAATATTGACGAATTACAGTAGATGTAGCATTAAGATGCATTTACACTGATGCATCATGAGGTTACATTTCTCTGGCAATACTGTGTCATTTACAATGATGCTTGAATCCCATTCCTAATGAATCGTTTAAAAGGTTACAAGAGGAAATATACTACCCATCGAGAATAGGACATGTCCAACTGACCCAGGTCAGTCTACAACTCTTACCATTAGGATGCATCGGCTCTGAGCAAACTGGGCAAGATATGCACACCCTGGACTCTGTGATCTCTACCCGTAAGTACTGTTGGAAGCAACAGATGCAGGATCTGTGGCCACATCCTTCCAGCTCGCAAAACTCTTCTGGGCCCAGCTCAGCGAAGCATAACGGGCACTCCAAAGAAGGCTGTGTGGCCTCCCCGCTCTGCGCATGCAAAAGAACCAACAATTTTATACCAATATTTAAAATATTTTTGAACAAGTTACTAGCTTAAAATAAATTCCTTCTAGCTTCAAACAAGTCTCGCTTCCCTACTGAGTGATATTGAGATATCATGTTACATGGCTTTGGAATATAGGGTTGACTGGAGAAGTTGGTTTGCATAATAATAATTTTAAAGTAGGTTTTACGAATCTCCAGTATCCTAATGGGATCTTCTTGGTATTGTTTCTTGTGATTTTATATGAATGTACAAATTTCATACTACAATTTAAATAATACTGACAAGAATCTACAAAGGAGTGATTTGGAGCACATGCATACACACTCAAGATATAAATAAAACTGCTAAACAATAACAATTTATTTTTAGAGGGCCGTTTGAGAAGTGTTAAAAGAATTATTTAGCCAGTGAGCTTTAACCGAAATAAACAATTTATTTTATTAATCGAGGGGATTAGTGATTAAATTAGCGGGAAGTAATAATTTATACCTTGGTGCTAGTCGTAAAGACGGATGTACGGCTGGTCGCCTGGTGGATCTCCACATGGTGACGTTCATCCTTTGCAGTACTATCCACCTTTCCGTCTTGGACGTCCTTACCTGTCAAAAGTGAAACATTCAATTGCTGAAACGCGAATTCCTGTTGTTAAAATAACAATCTAAATTTCTAATTTCTCCGAGACTGTTGAGATCGCCATTAGTCGACGTCAAATATGTTTACTTTAATTTTAATGTATTTAGGAAATACCCGCACTGATTAAAAATAGAATCCAGTAAATTAAATTTTGAATAGTTAGCAAATCAGTGCGTTCACCTACATTCTCAGGATCAATACGTACATAAGTCCAATTATTACGTACGTTTTTAAAGATCGCAGTTCTATTTTCTAACTCACCGTCTTTTTTCTGCGATTTGGAGGAGCCGGAGGAATTCTGGCTGCGTCTCCTGTTCAGTACCGGACTGGAGTAGATGAGCTGGCGGAGCGACCAACGACCTGGGAACCTCTTCTTGCGTTGTCCAGCAACGCATGGTGTCACGTCGTTGTCCAAAGAACTTCTCATTGTACTTTCGGTTACACGCGAAGCGTTTTCACTGAAAAGCGAGGAAAACCATGTAACTATCTGGTGTTGAGCATACGATGACTAAATAAAAAAATACTAATACGCTTCAATTTTAAATTTATCTGCGATCAAAAAATAAACATCGTTTTAATCGCCTCCCTTTATTTTAACTAAATTCTGATGGATTTGCTTGAAATCCATTGATCCCGCATTTTCGCATGTTTTCGTGTATTATCAATCTCGAAACCGTGACCCAGTTCTCGAAGCCATGTTTATCTTTGTCGGGACACACGTTCTCACTATTATAATCGCGAAAAGAACTCTAAAAACAAAACGTGCCGGTAAAATTGATGCCGGCAGTCAGGATTCGGTTTTCTTGTTTTACCTCTGCGAATATCTATACTCTTACTTTCAGGTGTATCAATCTTAGAAAGTTTTAGACGCGAAAGACAAACTAATGGCAAAACGAGGACAAGGCCCGTCATTAAACAGTCGAAGAGAATGATGAACGTGGAAAAGGATGCTGGGTGAGAAAACCGAACAGGTTCTCGCTCGTGTCGGTTATTCCAGATTTTCTAAATGAACGTTCCATAAGGACGCCCTGATGAGACCTGACGGGTTCCGTTGGACGATAAGCTCCATATTTGTGCAAGTGTCAGTGAATTTTTAGTGAGTTAATTGTGATTTTTCCAAACCGTCCGCTTTCCGAAAACAATCTTTCTTTTCTTCTTCGCCTCGGTCACTATATATGTTAAAATCGTTTCCGCTGACGTGACCAGCGTGGTAAATCACATCTATTCTTAACCTTGTGAAATAATTTCCAGAGACTTCCGCCTTCCGTGCTCTTTTCAACTACCTGTTCTTGAATCGGTCTTTTATTTCATTTTAATGTCATGATGCAAATCGAGAGTTCCTACGGTTTTATTAGTCATGAACGTTTGTTTGTGTTTTAAAAATAGTTTTAATTATATTGCTTAATGAAACTATCGGTACATGTTTACATTAGAAGGTATCTGCGGTAATAAAATTTCAAGTACTTCCGAGGTTATCCCGTTTACAATACCTACTAATTGAAATAACGCAACAGTTAATTATTGCGATATTTCCCGGCTTTATTTTTTACTGGTCTAAGATTTAGACCAATAAATCAAGATTATAGAAACATTTTTATCTGTAAGTACGTAAAAAAATTAATAAACAATACATTTAATCGCATGTTCCCGAATGCGTTGTAAACAATTCCAAGAATTGTATAATAATAGCCGTTTCACTAACCGTTAAGCGTTATCAATTTTTCTTTTGGGCCTAATAAAAATTGTTATGCACATAGAATTCATTAGTATATTCTGCAAAATATCACCTAAGCGGCAATATAAGCTCGCACAATAAGTCATCAACTTTTAAGATGGAATTGAAATTGTGTTTGTTCGCCAAATATGTATTTTTATCTGTTGTGTCATAAATTTAAAAAAAAAACACCTACGGCGATAAGGAATTTAGTTACTAAATCTGCATAAAATGTAAACGCAAATTTTTCCACTTTTGGTCCGTCATTAGGAACATTATAATATTACGTAAGTTGGTATGCGCGTTATTCGGCCATCATAGTCGCATTTATTCCACGTTTTATGAAAAACACCGAAGGTGAATCTAATGTAAAAGAGAAAGCGACGAATATTTCGAAGGCTGTCCGAAACTGAAAACAGAACTACGCAAACAAATAAAACTCCTTAAAAAAATTATAAAAATTTGCATTTCAATGTCTGTAGTCAACTTGTCGGTTGTCATCCAGTTTGTTTTTCGTAATTTAACGGTTGCCATTACATTTAACGTCAAGTTAAATGATTTCTTATTTTTGAGTCAATGTGCATATAACCATATTTTTGTTAATTACACTTTAAAAAGTCCAGTGTATTGATCCGTCTACCTTATTTGCTTAGTCGACGAGATAAAATGAAAAAGATAAAAATCGATGTGATTCACTAAACAAACGATACGAACACATTTCTTTTTAACGGTTTAACATTCAATAAATAGATTTTATGCCTTCCCCGGTTCTTCACGGTACTTGAAAAAAATCTATACTCCCAATAAGCTCAACATAAATTGAACCAAAAGGCCGTAGTAGGATACTCTGGCCAGGTACATCTTCTCTAGCGAAAAATGAAATGACTTCTCCCCTTAAAAATGTATAAGTGGCCATTGTCAGCGTAGAGGGTCGTAAAAGGCATCGACAAATCCCGGTTATCTACCATGGTCTGTAGTAAACCAATAAATTCTTTTATGGTACTTACTTACCCATACATCCTAAAGGTCATTTGCGTAAGTCATTTCGTTTTTTGCTAAATATGGTTATAGCTTTACGAACCCAGTTGACAAAAATAATGAAAACTACCGATTTTGTTTTTGAAAATGGGATTATCAATCCATAAAGACATTTTCATCAGTCATTTCATTTTTCGTTGGATAAGATATGCCTCTTTCGCGACATATAAGCAGTTCAAATATTTAATTACGACTGAAATTTGTTTTCATGGAAGTAATTCTTGCACGCATTATTTTTTCGTTAACCGTTAAATATTCACATCAGTTCCTTGTCTTTTATATAACCGATCCCGCTTGACAACGTGATTTTACCATAAAAACTCAACATTCTAATTTTACCTTCAGACTGATCGAGCAATTTCAATTTTATTATTTTTTACTGCAAACGCCATTTCCCACTGCGAAACATTTTTAGCATTTACGATAAGTTCATGGAAATTTTCGGTATGGTATAATACTGAATAAAAATACAAAACATAAATTATGCCAAAACAAATTGGAAGAATGTTCATAAATAAACTTGTTATTAGAATTTAATATTAGCCAAGCTTGGATGACAGTAATATTTTCGATGAATTTAAGTTGAAGACTTCCTTAAAAAAATGACGCAAATTAAGAGAGAAAAAAGCAAACGAAAAATAATTTACAACGGAAAACGTGATCACTTCGAATTAACTACATACGGCGAGGCTATAAACACACCGATTTATTACACATTTGTATGTTGAATTAAAATAATACATGTCGGGGCAAGAATGAAAATAAATTGACTTATATTTGGTAAATTCCGACGTCATTTAGAATCAATAAAATTGTTCGACGATCTTTGCCGTTTGTCACTTGCGAGTTTATGAGTAATGAAGTTTACAACACTTGCAAAATAGAAATACCTTGTCGAACTAAAATTACAACCCCTAATCTCTCAACCCTTGGCTCAAATTTCATTTCAAAGCCGACTTACATGGTCAATATTATGAAAGTTGAAATATTGAAGGCTCGACTTACACGCGTAAATAATATTGATCAATGTTCTGTCAGTTATGATCTTGTTTTCTACTAACGTAAAATAAATACACTTGTCCATTAAACAGCTCAATTTTTAGTATTTAAACATTTATGTCGAGAACGGACTCGTCATTGCGAAAGCCTATAAACATCAAACGCGTCATATTGCATTGTCATATCTGCGACGAAGACTGGTTGTACGTTATATGAAGAAACGAAGTTTTGTGATTATAGGTTATATGTTAGGAGACGCAGATGATCACAAAAACATCATATTTAATTACAGATAAATGGTTTGTCACAAAACTCGATCTGATTAGCTATTGTGACCCGACATCAGCTCCCATCGAAAGACAACACCCATTTTTCTAATTTTTAAATCCTTTTTAGTCTTTCCGGTACTCAAAAAAATTTAGTGGCCTCTCCGTTGAAGAAATAAACTTTTATGTGAACCGAGTCCATTAGTGTAGCCCTTTTACCACCAAATTATTTTTCCTTTAAAACTGCCAGAGTTAAAAATGCCCCAACATTGGTTGGAGACTAGAATATCGAGTGAACGAGTCAAATACTTTTGGGATCGACCATTTCGTTTATAAATTCTTGGATCAAGGTAGGTTTTAATTGAAGAAATATAGATTAAAGATTCTCTTTGACAGCTCGGCTCAACCATCGCACCTTTTACCTAATCATACGCATGGAAGTTGGAGAAGTTATTTTCGAAATTAAATTGACGAGGAAAAATTCCGCCGTGAAAATTCTCGGCAGGTACGGCGATTCGAAAGCGGCGCCGAAAGAAAGTTTTCATCCAGCTTTCCACTAATGAGACGAAGAGAGCGAAGTTATTTCAGCAAGTTGCTTAATCGACGTTCGTGCACATAATACAATTAACGTGACAGTAAACTATTTTAATTCGCTTCTAATTGTAAAATATACAGTAAAAAGAAAGATATTCTCGAGGCTTAATTAAAAGCGTAAGAGGTTTTTACGCCTGGTGATTTTTTTGAAACGCGCGACTACATCTGAACAGTTTTAGAATTAAAGAATTAAAAGCAAAATTGACTAAATTCACTAAAATTCGAGGAAACAAAATTTGTATCATTTTATGAGATCGTGTATAAAATGCATGACGAATGAGTTGTAGATTGCAAGAAATTTACATCTAATATACGAATTAAGAAATTGTAACGTTCTCCAAACAATATTTTTCTTATTACTCATGCTTGAACTCATAAAATTCAAGATTTACCTACCACAAGTTTAACCAATAAATAAATCTAGAAAGTTGATATGCTAAATGAAACGACCCAAATGCATCAGACGCAAGTTTTCGCAATTGACGTGCTAATGAAATGAGTAATATTATGATAAAGTACGAAGTCCTACTCGGGTTTTCCGATGGGCTATAATAAAAATAAATATTCATAAGTCAACTTTTAGGGTGCTTCCATGGGCAACGCTTCAATTACGGACGCTCAATATGTTGAGAATTTGACGTCGGAAGTTAAAATGACCCATTCGCCCGAGAAGTCCTCGTAAACTTTATAAAAAGAAGTCTAGAGGGGATTATCGCGTATTATACCGTGAGTGAAGCATGTGCAGTGCATGTTTTTTTTTCTATTTTAATACGGGGTCGGCGGACTAATGATAATTCCAAAAAGAACATTCTGAACATGATATTTTTAACGTGACGTCACATACTCAAAACATATTTCGAAATTCCTAGAAGACACTAAAAACTTCAGGACTAAGGCGATTAAGTCGAAACTAGTAAAAAAGCAAGAATAGCAACCAATATTTGCAAAATTACGAAACTACATATTGGAAAATTAAACTCGACGAACAGTATAATAAAACTGAAGACAACCGAAACTCCGTGCGGCACTTTATTTTTATGGCAGAGAACGGAACATCCTCCCTAAATCTCATTTCTTCAGTAAATCACGTTATATTATACAAAAATTGGTGTTATTGGACAAAAACTTAGTTAAAATCCACTAGGGCACTAGACTGATGCAATGAATATAACCTCGACAAAAAATTTTCAAAAGCAACATTTTAAAAGTTTTTATTCGGATTTGTTATGGTTACCATGAAAATTTGGTATATCTTTTTAATTTTATTAAACATATTAACGCGTCACAGTTGGTTTATTAATGACAATGTTAATACCAGTGTCAACTCACGAAATTCGGATTCGGCATACGACAGGCTGTTTCTTTATTTTATTACCTTAATTCCGAAAATAATCACTTGTGAACAATTTCGCACTTATCAACCCACTATTGGGCGTCAAATTTCCACTTACAGTGGGATTCCCATTACACCACACTCACACATAATAATATTAAGTGCATACACACACTCACAAACGGCAGAGTAAAACCGAAGTTACCATCCGTTTGTTTTCGACTAGATGCGGTACCGATATCCAGATGACTAAAATCCGCTGCGATAAAAACAGAAAAGTAACGTGCGCTCAGGTGACGGTGGGAATTTTATGAAATTGTTTTGTACAGTAGGCAGGTTTGAACATACACGAGATTTACGACGCCCACGTCGGCTCGACGATTAGTCCGAGGATTAGCCGTACACGTAATGCTGAAGTCGTAACTAAACACAACCTTCCAAGTACCACGCCTTGGTGATTATGAGGTAGAGCGAGAGAGAGAGGAAGAGAAAGAGAGAGGAAAAATAGAAGCGCTGAATCAGAAGTTCGCATTTATTGCAAAATGCAACTCGCCCGTTATTTAACCGTCGAAAAACGATTAGTCGACAATTTTCTGGGAGTTACCTAATTTTCCTGGTGATTGGGACACTCTGCAGATCAAACGAAGAACCCCACAAAGAGTTGAAGAAACTTGTTTTTGTTCAACTTTATACACTTTTGCCTACATCAAACAGATTAAATATTTAATGACTTGAACGAGTTAAAGTATTGCTTCACTTAAAAAAAAACTTACCAAAGTTCAATACATGCAACTTCTTTCCTCCGAGTTCCTTGACTGGAAAGAATACAACACTTTAGCCAGAACGGTTTAAAAATTGGTTTGATGAAGTGAAATCAAAAACTTGAATCAAAACTGTTTTTAACTTTCCACCAAGTTACATTAAGAAAAATTAAACAGCTGGTCAAGCATTACTTCATTCCATCAAATTCCTTACTAAACGATAATACATGCAATCCAATCTTCAGATTGGAAACAAAATCTCTGAGCAAAGCGAAATCGTAAAATTAACCAAAAACTGCTTGTTGCAGCTGCCGGAGCGGAAACATCCTTCCTGAAGCTTGTAATTTTTACTCAATTGGAAGACTCTTCAGTGTAGGCAACACCTTTGAAACAAAATGCTGATAGCATAGCTCTTCAGATCGAAAAAAGAACAAAAAAGGGAGATTATTAAAATGTTATCCATTTGTGCTATTTCTGTTGATAAATTTTGGCCGACTTCAGCAATCAGTGACGTCATTTACCGATCATGCTTTATCGGCAATGTCAATCGCTAGATTAGTAATATGTTTTTCCTTGTTAAGTTAGCTTGGCCTTTTTTCTAATTATACCTACCTATTTTTCAGGTTTTTTACCCAATTTTATTTCAAGCCTCAATAGGCGTAGGTATGTATAGAAACCGACAAGATATAAGAACATATATACCGTAAAAACACACTGGGATGGTGCATTACTGAGCCTTTTATTGGAATACGCTTATGAGGGTACCGACCTTCAATAATACATTTCTCGAATAAAATTTGTAATAAAATGGTTGAAATAATAAAACCGAAAGTGTTTATCGTTAAATGAATTATATGCGCCATAACTGCATTTTTATGCTCTTTATAACGACACATCACGCGATAAGTTTATAATTATTAAACATTATTTGGTTAATTAAATATAAAATAAGTCATTTCATCATTAAGACAATATCTTTCTATCAAACCTATCAAGAGAGGTGTCATTATAAAGAGAATAAAACTGCTATTCTGGTCCTATGATTTATTTGGTGATGACCATTTTTTGATTTTATTATAATATGAAATATATGCTTATGGTTGATCCCCTCGTTAACACACATCCTAAAAGTTCCTATGGGTCCCCAGCGATGAGATGTCTACAGATATATTCTCATATCTTATGTCTTCCCAAGTTCTGTTTTACCGAAAATAAAGATCCGAAGGAGGAGTGTTTGATGTAATAGGTACTACAACTTGTTAAACCTCCATATTTACTAAGACTTACCCCCTTCTCGCAAACCGGAACTCGGCCAAGTCGAAAAATAGGGTTTTCCGAGACATCTTTTTACTTACTGGCCTCTTCCCGGAGCCCCAACCCTTTATAAGCCTAAAAACAATCGATATCTTCATTTTTCTTGCAAAACTTTGCGGTGACGTTAAAAGTGGGAATTGTCAGTGGGTGCGTCAACAGTGTCATCGGCAGAATAATCATAAAATCTTAATTAACATGGTACATTTTCCACGAACAATTATGACGTCCGCGAAAGAAATTTAATCGGAAAAATTAAGGGAAAAAATTGCGTGTTTTAGACAGATTCGCAACTGAAAATCTGAACAGCTTTCCCGGAGAGCTTCTCTAATCCAGAAAAGGACAAAATAGAGCTCCCATATATTTCTCCTTCACGATAAAGCAATACAGAACAACTGGGCGATCGACAATGTCGATCTCCTTTCTATTTGATGTTTCTTCTAGGTCAACTGTAGTAGTTCCCCAGTGTCTTCCCAAAAGCTAAAGATGGGAAAGTGAGACAAAGGAGTAGGCCCCGATTTCTTCCTTTTTAGGAGTGTGAAAGAGAGTAAGTAGCTACTGTGGAGCAGAACCAATCACCAATCGGGATTAAAGAACAGTACCTGGCGTCAATAATAATACTACTGATTAATGAAAATTTTAATACACATTCTGTCGTGCTGGCACAAACCTTTCACTCACACAATCTCAAAAATGAATGAATGAGGGAGGCTAAGGCATTGGACTCGACCGATTCTAGGGAACAAACCATGGAAAAACTCAATTGCTAACAATTGCGATTATCGTAATAATTTAAAGACTCAATTGATTCTAGGCTAATAACTTTGAAATTGTCCGATCAAATTTTAATCACAATGAAATGGGTGCATTTAGAATGTATGCAATAAACTAATTTTAAACCAGACTATTTTTCATGTAAAATTTCTTATATTTAAAGTTAAAGCCGATCAAAACTCGGTTTCGATATAGATTTCGATTATTTGAGCAATGCTGCATCGAGATTAGGACTATTGCATTGTCGGTTCTAAAGCTAATAAGAATGATCAGTAAATAGAAGTCTCATTTTCCACCTTCACATCTAGACCTCCTCGATTAGTCCCAAATATATTAAACAAGTGGTACTGACTGACCTTATTTTTAGTTTTTCGCTTCAATCAATGGAATGCAGAAAAATACAATAACAGAAATATTTGCTATCAAGTAGCGTTGTTTATAAATATGTGTATGATAAATTTAGTAATAGACATTGAGAATGTTTTTAGAAAACATAGTTTTCGTCCTTCAGTGTGCATAATTAGTTATTTAACGTATAAGAAGCGAAACAAGTACCAATTAGTATCCACTTTACTCATTATTTAATAGCGCGTAATAATGTTATTCTTTCACAACTAAACACAAGTTAATTTCAACCACGACATCCGCAATTTGTTTCAATATAATCTGTGCATACATGTGTCAAGTTTTATAATTTTAGTACCTATTATATCTGATAAAGTAAATTTCATTCCCAAAAGCAAATATTTGAAATAAGCTTTACATAGTATAAAAATTAGAACATAAGCAAAAGATATAAATTAGGAATTAAACGCTCTCGTCCAGTCAAAAACTCGAGGTTCTCGCTTTCTATTCAGAGTCATCAAGAAAACAATTTTGCAATTTGTGCAGTTAAAACCAGAATTACAAATTTGAAAAGTAAAAGTACCATGAGCAATGAGAAAAGTAAGGCTTTCAGTCGGAGTGAAAAAACGAGTCAAGAATAAGTCTGGAATTTAATTAAATTTATTAGTATGTCAGTGCCATACTGTTAAATATGCGCTTGCTGATGGTATATTTATTTATGCAGAAAAAATAAAAATTATTTTCCTGTGGTATCAAACCGAAACATTGTAAATATTGCTTAACAACAAGGGTATATCCAGAATTTGTACTAGAGGGAGGCAACCTATATTAATTTTAAGGAACGGTTAGGGACACATGTTTTCTTAGAAAATCAATTTCAGAATGAGACAAAAAGGATGAAATGCTCATAATGCTACTAAAATCTTTTAGAACCTAGAGCGAATTAATATTTGTTCTTTTATAAAGGAAAGGGGAGGAGGCAGCTAGTCCACCGTGCCCCTCCCTTGGTACGCCCTTATCTAAAACATTTTTGTTTACTAATTTCAAGATGACTCAAATAGAATGTTTTGTAAAAATATAGAATACAGGAACAAAAATAGACGTTCTCAAGAATTCTGCTATACCCCAACATATTCATCTGGGTGGGGTCATTTGAACTGGGAAAATAAGGTATTCACTAATTAGTCTGTACTCTTTTTAATGGCATTCATGAATTGCACGCCAAGGTATTTGGTTTCTGAAGATTCTACAGAAAATATTATATAAATACATCGTAAGTACAGGAGAGGAAACACAGAAAAGTCGCCAAATGTTTTCAAGAAACGAACCGATAGATTATGAATAAGGTGTTCTGTAAGATCGCATAGTTCAAATAAAACAAATTTAAAAAACACATTTGGGAAAATCAAAAAAAAATCAGCTACAACCTAAACCCCCATTACTATTATTAATATAAAATAATCTACATAACTTCTAGATATTATTATGATTTATGCCACGTTATGGATCGATGGACCAATCACTAAACTTTTTCTAAGACTTCTCACAATCGAACAGTACCCGAAGTGACCCTAGTGACATTCAGAGAGCATTTAAAGGTAACAAATTTGATTTCAAAGCTTTCTAGGAGGTATTTAATTTCAATGCAAGATGTGCAATGTGCTGGAAAACAAATCCATTGGCAAGTTAGCTTCAAAGGGTATATTTGATCCGTGGACAAACTACGAGTAACAATATGTTGAGTATATCGCCCAATGATTTCACAGAAGCCCAGTTTGAAAAATCGTAGCGCCGACTTTACGAAAATGAAACGCAAACGACAAATCAGCGACAAAAACTCCACAATATCTGAGGTATAAAAACACTCACTTTCTGCAGGAATTTCGTTGTAATAACAGGAGGGCTGTTCCTTACGTAGTACGATGCACTTTTGTATGAAAGCAAACTACGTCTCGGTCGCTTCGACCGTCCGAAAAATTGCTCCACAAAACGACCAACGGACAACTCACACAATATTTTAAAAAAGGTATTGTACTCAAACTATTTATCTATTTTGACATTAGAAAGCCATTTTACTTTTATGTGTTGGGACTTTCGGCGACACCACTGTTTTCCGGTTTTAGGGAATTTTTCGCAAGCCGGTTACATGGCAACCGAAATTTTTTTGTAAGAACAAAACTATACGATGAGTACAAATCGTTTTTACGAACTAAAGAGTACAATAAGTGCGGTACATAGTTGTTCTATTCAAGAAGAAAGAATAAAAACAATATTGATAATTTATCATTCCGTGTTTACAATCACTCGTCCAATGTTTTGCCTGTGCCATGTGCCTGTGATTGTGCCTCTGTCTTGCACCGTCGTATGTGTCATTCTTTTTACCTCCGACGATTGCAGAAATTAGCACGTGGAGTGGTTATTTCTTTTATTTAAAGATACTTGGACTTTAGTAAGTTATTAATTCTCATCAATAATGTGTGTGTTGTACTAATATTGGCTGCTTGTTCAAATTGTAGTCGACATGGTTGCCCAGAAGAAGCAAAAGAAAGCCATCGAGAGCATCAACAGCCGTTTGGCTTTGGTGATGAAATCTGGGAAATATTGTTTGGGGTACAAACAAACCCTGAAGGTAATAAGTAATTCACCTCATATTTGATACATCTTGCAAACAGTCTAGCTTGTCTTTTGGAACATAACCTCAAAATTCATTATCCTGTTTTAATAGATTTTTGTAATTTCAGACCCTTCGACAGGGAAAGGCTAAATTAATCATTATATCTAACAACACTCCGCCTTTAAGAAAGTCTGAGATCGAGTATTACGCTATGTTGGCTAAAACAGGCGTTCACCATTACACAGGGAACAATGTGGAGTTAGGGACTGCCTGCGGCAAATACTTTCGGGTGTGCGCCATGTCCATCACAGATCCTGGTGACAGCGATATCATTCGATCCATGCCTTCTGGTGAGGGTGGACAATAGTGAATCTTCTATTGTATTTACAACTGCTTTATTACGTTTGTTTCTTTGTGAAGTAATACAAATAATGACACACTAGTTCTATATTTTCATTTATCAGTTATACTCTATCCATGTCTATACCACATAATTGTATTCAGTCCCAGCTTTGTCCAAGAGAACCATAACCTGTTAGAAATTGTTTTATTTGTTCATAATGAATCATTTACTGTTAATCATCATTGGGAAAAGGAAATTCCCCATTTTTACTGCGCAAATTTACATTCTGATATAAATCTATCTAACCATTATAGAGTTGTAAACATTTTATATTACTTACTCAATCACAAGTTCTTTAATACTTTAATCTTTTTGGGGTATTAGTACCTTTGTTGACAAGTTTATGAAACCCATTCAATTTAAACCAGATAATACTACCTTTGTGTTCCATTAACAATTATTGAACATTCTGCTTATGACTTTATAACAGGTGAAATATGTTCTCTGCAGTGATAATTTTTTTATTTCTTGCTATAACAGGCTATTTAACAGGATTATATCTATTGGTAAGTTATCAAATCAATATCACTCCCAACACAATAAGTGGGGTTTCATTTTATCGCAGAAATCTGATGATTTAATTATTCAACTACCAAAAGGGAGAATTAAGGGACACACTCTGAAAAGTGGAAATGGAAATGAGTTTTATGCTTTTCAACAGATTCCTTATGCTGCACCTCCCGTGGGAAAACATAGATTCAAAGTAAGTATAAGTTCCTTGATTTTAGCCAGGTTTCATTTAAATTAATTTTAGTTACCCCAAGAACCAGAAGTGTGGCAAGATATCTTGGATACCACCAAAAATACTGTAATATGCTACCAGGAAAATTCTAAGTATTCAGATTTGAGCCTTAGTGAAGACTGTTTATATTTAAACGTCTATACCCCATTGGTAAGGTTTTAAAAATGTTTTGAATGAATGAATAAATGAACTTTAAAAATCTAGAAACCGAACACCAGGAAGACTTTATTGCCTGTGTTGGTTTTTATCCATGGGGGTGGTTACATATCTCAATCTGGGGCCTATCAGTATTACGGTCCAAAGTATTTAATGGACTATGGTATTGTAGTTGTGACTTTGAACTACCGCTTAGGACCTTTTGGTAAGTTTCTTTTATTAAAATGAAATGTTATTTGTAATTGTGATTTTAGGTTTTTTGACCACAGAAGATGAAGTGATTCCTGCCAACCTAGGATTGAAAGACCAGCAGTTTGCTTTAGAATGGGTACAAAACAACATTGAGTAAGAATCGTGACTCTCTTTCCTTCCTTATTTGTTTCGAATTTGTATATGTAGATTGTTCAATGGAGATCCTACTCTTGTTACCATAGCTGGACAAAGTACTGGATCACAATCAGTTGGATTACATATTATTGGATCCTGGAATAATGAAACTAAAAGTAATATCCCTATAATGCATGCTCAATTGTCACTGTACTGCATACTGTATATGTTTTCAGAAAGTTTTCGTGCTGCAATAATGCAAAGTGGCTCTCCTTTGGCTGGATACAACAACCAAGCTAGCCAGTATGCTTTTGAAATGGGACAGAAATTAAATGGCACTTTTAATTCAAACAGTTCATTGGATTTACTGGAGATTTTGATGAACGCCAGTACTGACTCAATATTTTTTGTAAAATAAATTCTTAAATGTGACAGCAAAAAGTGTGACTACACTTGTATGTTTTAGGCAAATGTAACAGCAGTTTGGAGACCAATAATTGAAAAATCTGGTGACTTTTCCTATCCCTATCTGAAATCGCTCCAAGAACAGAACTTCAAAGAAGTACCACTCTTAATTGGTTTCACTTCAGAAGAAGACATTATTGTAGGTAATAAAAGGATAATTTACCTATTTGTAGCAACGCAATCATTAAACAGTTTGAATTGCATTTAAACTATTTAGGTTCATATACAAACGCTGAAGAATTAGCAGCGCCTTATGATGAAAATCATGATTTACTATTAAATCCCCAAATGGTCCTTGCTAACAGGAGTGTCGTCGCGCAGTCTGTAAAGGAACTGTATGTTAACAGCACGTTCGTCGATGATATTGGCGCTTATATTCAAGTAAGTGTCGTTAATAGTAAAAGTGTGTTATTAAAAGCTTGTTTTTAGTGGAGAAGTGATTATGGTATCACCACCCATGCACTTAAGCAAGCTCAACTTGAATCAAATTTTACAAACGTCTACTTTTATCAGTTTGCCTATAAGGGATATTTGGGACAGTACATGTATTTAGCAAAAGTACCAGGTACTGGTATTGACAAAACATCTTAAGCTTATTTTTTTTATTAATCATATCAATTGCAGGTGCTGAAAGTGTTTGTCATACTGAAGATTTGTATTATATATGGCAGTATGGCATTTATAACAGTGATTTAAGCATTTATCCCGAGAAAGATCAATTAGTGAGCAAGACAATGTTGACATTGTTTACTAACTTCGTAAAATACATGTAAGCAAGGTATTATATTTATAAATTGTTAATCATATTTAATATTTCTGTAGGGATCCCACTCCAATGCAAGATTCTTTACTGGAAAATATAACATGGCGCCCTATTGATCCAAATAAGCCCGGAACACTTGAATATTTAAATATTAACAATAGTTTGGAAATGCACTCAAATCCCAGGCGTTATCAAGCTCTCAAGCAAATTTTCGATGAGTACATTATTCCTCCGTATATTGTTTATTGAGTGTTCACTTGTATAATTACATTTAAATATAAAGCAATCTTGTGTTGATTAGATTAAGGTACTGTAATAAATACTGATTGCTGATTTTCGAGTTTATTTTCTACCACCATGGACACCAAACTTGGGTTTATATCAGCCTTGTTAATTTTAAGTGTTTCTGAACTATGCCAGAGTCAGGTAAATACTTTTATACTATAACTTGTTACCTATTGCTTATGCCAATAAATGTGTAGCATCTTATTACTATTGATTCATTTAAATACTGTAAATTACACCTATTTAGGTAAATCTTGCTTAATGATTTCATTCCAATTCTAATATTTGACTTTATCAGAACATAATTTGTACTTAAAATGAAATACTAATAGGTACACATTAAAAGGTTTCAGATTCCTATTGTAATTACATATAGGAACAAACTTCCAATTGCAGTTTTACCAAATTATCATTGACCATTTTGATAAGTGTTTTGCTATTGTAAATCGAACAATTGTGGTTAAATTAAGTAGAATTCGATAAAATGTTCTCATATATGTTATCGCTATAATTACGCTTTTAAAATTTGCATAATGTTGTATAGGAAGAATACATTCCCATAGTTCAACTCCCAAAAGGAAAAATAAGAGGACATGTTCTCCAAAGCGAAAATGGCAATGATTACTATGCCTTTCAAGAAATCCCTTACGCTGCTCCACCTGTGGGGGAGAACAGATTTAGTGTAAGCAACTTTCATATTAAATTTTAAAATGTTTGATAATTATATATTTTAGTTGCCGAAGGAGCCAGATACATGGCTAACCATGCTTAACACCACTAGAAATACCGTCGTTTGTTACCAGAATTTAACAAAGTTCTATTCAAATCTTCATGTTAGCGAAGATTGTCTTTATGCGAACGTTTACACTCCCGTGGTAAGTAGTTAAGTCAGATTAGACGTAAATTACACTTTTTCCTATAGAAACCTTCCAGTTCCGAGCGGCTACCCGTATTGGTCTGGATTCATGGTGGCGGTTACACTGCTGAGTCCAGTACTTACGAATACTATGGACCAAAGTATATCATGGATTCCGGCGTTGTTGTTGTAACTTTTAACTACAGATTAGGGCCATTTGGTAAGGCAAAATCTAGAATTGTTTTAAATTATTTTTCACCGCTTTTTTTGTTAGGTTTCTTAACAACTGAAGATGGTGTGATTCCCAGCAACTTAGGGCTGAAAGATCAACGTTTTGCCTTACAGTGGATTTCAGATAATATCGAATTATTTGGAGGTAACAGTTCTCATATAACAATAGTTGGAGAAAGTGCTGGTTCTGGTTCCGTTGGCTTTCATTTACTCGGACCTTGGTCCAATGAAAAAGGTAACATGAATATTCATTCAATGTTCGTATCATTTCAATTTAATTAAGGTACTAATTAAAGAATAATGATATTCTTCTCTGTTAGAACTGTTCCACGCTGCTGTAATGCAAAGCGGATCTCCAATCTGGCCAGGATTGGCCTCTAAAGGCAAAGACAATGCTTTGGCTGTTGCTAAAGCCATAAATTCTGACTTTTCTAGTGAAGACTCTACTGATATCTTAGCTCTTCTTATGGATGCCTCCGCTGATCAGCTCCTAGCTGTTAGTATTAAATTAAGCATATCCCCTCCAGTACTAATTTTGTTCTTATAGGCGGGTGGTTCTTATGGAGTTATACTTGAAGAAGAAGGTGACTTCTCCTATGCAATGTTGCAAGCACTCATGAATGGAAATTTTAAAAAAGTTCCACTTTTAATTGGCTTCAATTCCGAAGAATGGTTATATTACGGTAGTTAACAGTTGATCTGAAATTGTATTTACTTCAGATTTAGAATTTCAGCCCTAAATCCTAACATGGAGGAATTAGCAGAGGGTTACGACACCAATCCCGAAACTTTAGTCAATGAGAAGGTGAACGTTAGCAATAGAGTCGAAGTTGGAGCTCAAATTCATCAAATTTATACAAATACTAGCTTTAAAGAAGATCCAGGAGCTTACATCAGGGTGAGCATCAATAGTTATTGGACCTTCTTGAATTTCTAATATTTTTTTTTTTTAGTTTTCGAGTGACAACAGCATTTCAACACCTTCGCTTAAATTCTCCGAATTGTATTCTAACTATACCGACGTTTATTTTTACAAATTTGCTTATAAGGGAGAATTAGGGATGGAAATGTCTTTACCAGTGATTCAAGGTAAGATAATTTTAGCACATAAGGATGTGATAGCAGAAAACAATATGATTAAATATATAAATATATCTTACTTCTCTCAATGCCTCCTGTTTAGGTACCGAAAGAGTTGGTCACGCTGAAGACCTGAAATACATGTGGGATGATGAAACTAACACCGATTTGAGTCAGTTTCCTGAAGCTGATCAACTAACTTTGCACCGTTTCGTCAGATTATGGACTAATTTCGCTAAATTTTAGTGAGTCGATTTTAAAATAATTCAAAATCCTTTAAGGCAACTGTCCTTTTTTCCAGCAATCCCACCCCTGAAGCGGACCCTCTTCTCGAAAATATCTCATGGCGACCAATTGATCCAGAGAATTTAAATGAAATTCCTTATTTGAACTTTAATGACACTTTGGAAATGCGCATCAACCCGAGACAATACCAGGAAGTTAAGAAGGTTTTAGATGCGAACATTCTGCCTCCTTACATAATATACTAACAATGAGTATTAAATTATAACACATTAGTATATTTTACTCCAAAGTACATAGAATAAATTCTCGTTGTTGCTCAACACCAGGATGCGTCCAACGCGCATTTTCCTTGAAACCAGCGATAATGTAACTGATTCTCTGGAGAAAGATTTTCCATTTTCATATTCTGTTTCGTTCCACTAATCTAAAAATAAAAATCAAAGTATTGTCACCATTACACACTTACAAAAACTACAAATTATATTAACTTTCTATAGGAAGGCAATTGGTGAGTAATACAAATTAACTTACCATGGAAGGTGGGAATATTCTTTTACAATCACCTTTATGGAAATGTTCCCTTGCAGCTTCAATTAGGTCTTTTTTTGTTTCTGATGATAAACAAGGGCTGCACAAGTGACATTCCACTGAAACACAACTTGTTCTACACAAGTGACTGTTGCATTTTTCCGGAAAAACAGCGATGTGCTTGTCGGAAACTAGCATTTCTCTCTCAGATTTTGATCTAAAGCAAGCAATGGTCGAAAACTGCAAAATGTTAGCCTTGACACTGACCTGAAGCCCAATTTATTCTTGAATATCATCTCCCCAACTCCTACAAGTCCTAATATGTTGTACAGAACTTGTTGGTAGAGAAGTTTATTAGGTGGAAAATGTGCTGATGACAAATTTGGACTCATATTTGCCTCAAGTAAGTAAACTTTTAAATCTTCATCAATCACAAGATCGAATCGCATCATTTCAAAGAAGTTGCGTTTAGACTTAAATCTAAAACCAATCAGTGTAACAATTAATTACATTTCATTAGTCAATCACCTTCGTAAGACGTCCACTATAGAAGCTTCCTTGGCGAGAATTATCGTCATAATAGCGTCATTGACTTGCTCCCAAATAACAGATGGATCTTTCCCTTGATCTGTTAAATGTGCATTCAAGCTGTCTCTCATGTTAAAGCCCAATTCGTTGTAATAGTAATCCAAAGCTGGTACTTGCCAGGTGGGCAGATAATCGTCCCCTACGACGTATTTATCTAAATTTGTAGGGTCAAATGGGTAGTACTTCACCGGACAGAATCTAAACAAAATTAATCTTTATAGCTCAAATAATACAAAGATTTAAAATTCTTAAACCGAATAGTTAAAACTACATTTCTTATTTCTTGGTTATATTTACCTCAGAAGAGCTTCTCCGTTATAAATATACACCCTTAAAGGTTGCACTGAAGTGATCACAACATAAATACCAATATCAAACTTATATCCACTAACTAATAATGGTTTATCAACATATTCCTGTATAAATGTTCCTTCACTTTCAAGATTTATCTCATTTATCTTAATAATCTTTATATTCCGATGATCATTATTTTTCTGTACAAACGTCTTATTGGGATTACTGTCAGAATATTTAACCAACTTCTCCTTATCACCTGGTAGTTTGAATGCTGGAGGAATGTAACTTAAACCGCTAGTTGCTAAGTCCACCTTGTTGGTAATGTAACCACAACCTGGGAAATGGTTTACTCTCTGGTGAGGCTTCAGATCGTTCAATCTGCCATAGAGTTTTCTAAAAGGGTAATCATGAGCCCACAGTAAATCCCATTCGGTTGCATTAGATTTATTCTTGTAGCCCAGTCGGTCTAAGACGCTGAAGACTTCAACCAAATGGCCACCATGAATATTTCTGCCATAAGCCCAGAAGGTTTTTCTATTATTCAAAAAATCAGGAGTGGTTTTGTTGATATTTGTTACGATTAATGTTATTATTATTGAAATAGCTGCTACAGCAATTGTGATTGTATTGAATATTGGAACGGGATTAGGTTCACTACATTCATCCTAAAATGATTGAAAATATTTTAAATACGGCCTATTTGTTTTTTTTTAATAAATGAAATAAATAATTTTATAACGTTTTTTAATATAAATTTTAATACATAATCAAATTTTAAAATCATGCTCCATCAATAACAACCTTGCGAAAAGTATAATTAACTCTCCAAAGTAAAAAAATTGTGTATCGTTCAATATATGGTTAATTAGATATTCCAAAGTACTGATAATTTCTGTTTACATAAGATATGTGTGTTTACATAAAAAGCTAACAACGTTCCTTATACGGACCTTACTTTCGATGTCATCGTCATCGCCTTTATTTTTATCATTCCTCTTCATTTTATAGTAACTTATTTTAAATTTGTTTTCGAGAGGTTACGTTTCACTTATTTATTTCTCAACGCAACAAACTCGATATCATATTAACGGTACTTCGACCGGTGCTAACGAATGACAAGCCATCTTTATAGCTGCACTCTACTCTCAGAGAGACTTTGTGTTAAAGAAATATTGGAAAATTATCTAGCAATTAGCAAGTATTTAGCAAATGTTGATTGTCCGAGAATGACAATTTGTTCAAAAAGTCTATTTTTGAATACTTTAAATTATCTCATTAATAGTTGCCAAGTGCTCTATGTAAGATTTGGAAATAGGCAGCTTAAATTAGAATTTTGGAATATAATACAAGCTAATTGGTAAGTCTAGTTAATTACAGGAGGTGGTAAAGAATTGAATTTATGATACATAAATTTTCTGGAGGAATTATAGTTCTACATTTCTTAAATCTACGTTTTGTGTATCTCTGGGGAAAGTGGGGACTATGGTGGGGGCCATGGGGATATCTCGTCAAACTGGATTTTCATTACTCTGGGTATTATTATTTCTATCAAAAAATAAGTTTATGAGCGGATGACTACCGTCAAAGAATTCTCCAACCTCGATTACCATAAACAGCAAGCCCAGAACCTGGCTAAAAATGGAGACTGTCTAGGAATTTCCATACTTATTGACGTACGGGCCCCCGTGGAGCCAACAAAGAGATGATATAATGTGTTTATTTTTAAAACTTTTTGGCACCGGAGTGGAAAACCAGAAGATGTAAACAAGGACACTAACAATTTCCCTAAATAAGAAAATTGAATATGGTAGTAAATAGTAATTATCACATTGAAATAGACACCAGCTAAGTCCGCAAACACGATAGTGGTAATAATGAGCGTCATTAAAGCTGTAGCTGAAAAAGCCAACAGCTGTTGGCTAAATAGCTAAATATAAAAAAAATAAAAAACTGTTGCTAAAATATCTGCATGTAATTTAAGAAAGGCCATCCTTAGCACCCAAGTCTGTTTTTGATATCAGATGTTTTATTCCTGAAAAATTGAATACATTACAAAATTTTTTACAATGTAATTAAGACAGTTTATCAAAGTCAAACAAGCAGATGTACTTTTTCCGGTTCCAAGTAAACTCGTATATGTCAAATCTATAAGGGTAAAATGTGTAATTTTACTATCAAAACACATGTAAAAAATACAAATCAAAAAAATTATTCATTTATTGTATAATGCAAAAATTACAGTTTAAAAAATAGTTTTTCGTATTAAATGTACAATGTAAAATGTAAAGCTATTAATATATAATAAATTAAAAAATCAGTACTAAAACATACATCATCAATTAGAAGTTTGGACCTATGTAAAATTATAACTAAAAAAAATTGAGCAAAATTAGCTCTTACTTTGATTTATTGGTTTTCATTTTATACCTATAATCCCTGGATCTATCCCTATTTCTTTTTTCTTGAATCACAGTCTTGACCAGTTCATAACTTTGTGAAGTTCCTTGTGGAGGAATATCTTTGATAACTACCGGATGTACCCTCATATAATACATTAGTTGATCATCGACGATAAAGTGTTCCAATAACTCGTGAGTGATCCAAATGCAGCTATTCTCTTTTAGGAGACTATAATTATCTATTCTGATAGACTGACAATAGTCAGTGAGGAGTATCTTGCGTTTGGTGCGCCCCTGGCGGAAGATTTCGATCTCATAAAAGAAAGTTTCAGCATCTTCTTCTTTGCCAACATACTGCACAGCCCAAAAAATACGTTGATTGGCAATTTTACATTTGAACCAGAATAAACAATCGTAGGCATCGACTATATTGACATAGTAAGATTCAGTCTTCATTTTAGTGTGGCAAACATTACTAGCATGGTAAGGCTTGCTACTCACTCTTTTAGATGACCAATGCTGTTTCAGATCCTTCAGCTGTCCTATCCAGTCACACTTCTCCATTGCACAATGGAAACCTCTGAAATCGCAGTTTAACTCGTGATTATCCTTGTCTTTGAAGCTGAGAATAACAGTGCAGCCTGCCTGTTTGTTGACACAGGGGTATCTCATCTTCATGGTAAGACCTTCGAGGGTGATGTTACGGCTTTCCGTAAACTTCCCCTGACATAGTGGACATTTCGGTAGCTTTTTCCTGCAGGACTCGCATATGCTGTGACCCGTGGAGCACTGTCGTATAGGAGGAGACATGTAGTTGGTGCAGATGGGACATTCCAGCTCCACTAAGAGGTCGTTGTAAAAATGCTCCTCCATCTAAATTACAAATTGTATGTCTAAATAAACAATGTTATTACAATAAAATGTATCACTCACATTGATATAGTCCGCAAATTAAAAACTAAAATAAAAGAGTTTTTTATTGACATTTGCCATGTATGCAGAAACCTACGTAAAACTGATTGTCAAGAATTCTATGTTACTCATTTTCTGTGATCTATACGTGTGATCTGACGACATAACCTAAACATTTAAGGTTATGATGGTTGGGTAAACTGTGGCGAAGATTTTTTGCGTCAAAATTGTTAATAATTGCATCATTATGTCTCATAGTGCTCGTACTACACTGCTGATCATGTACTTAAAACAAATCTTGAGAACTAATGAGGTTTCTAATGATATCGTCAGGTAATTCCATTATAACATTAAATTGATTTTTTAAAAGCTGATGCCTTTTATATTTCTGATTTAGTTAGTGTCAGAGTGGGTCATTGTTTCTTCTATTTTTAATAAATACAGAAGAGAATACAATTTTTATGAATAATTTTCTCGATTATAGAATAAGTTGATATAAACTTTTAGTTACATCGACAGCATTCAAAATGAAGAGGATTTTGATGAGTTTATGGACAATATCGTAGACAAAAAAAACAGAATTCATCTAGATGCATATGAAGCTATGAAACACTTAGTAATACATAAGGAAACTGGTGAAGTACCAGCGTTGGTTTCCAGAGGCTCGCAAGATTACCAGGGTCGCCCTTCGGACCGATCTCAAACGAAGAAGAAAGGGAAGACTAAATTTCACGATATTAATACCTACCAAGTTAAAAAAAAAGAGAAAGAAGGTTAAGGGAAATGATTATGCTTAGTTACAAGTTCTTAATTTATTTTGTTACAGGTCGTTCTATTTGTGATTGTTTAGGTCAAGAACATGGGTTATTTAACACCTGCCGAAGTTGTGGAAGGATACATTGCCTAGAAGAAGGAGAAGGACCATGTTTTTTCTGTAGAACCCCTGTAAGTTATTCCACAAGCAGTTTGTGCATTCTAACAAAAGAGAAATTTGACTACAGTTTAGAGTAGTGTGGACAGTCTGAGGACTCTTATTAGAATACATGGATTGCCCTGTGCCATCCATCATTTTTATATTCTTTTCTTTTTTAGGTTCTTGATAAGAAAAGCATTGTTGGGAACCGTCAAGCATTGAAAGCAGCTATGAAGTGAAGAACATGCTTTGAGTTAGTCCCAAATACTTATTTTTCATTTTCAGGCCTAAGAAGAATAAAGTATTTGATGATGATAATGATTACTTCAAGTTCAAATCAAAGAAGAACTCCACAGAAGATAAAAAAAATATGGTAGTTGCATTAGATTTTGCATCGAGAAAAGTCATAGAAGGCGCCAAAGGAGATCTTGAAATTAGACAAAGACTGCTGCTGGATTCCATTGAACACATTGAGAAGGCAGAAAAAATCTATAGACAGATTCGAAAACAATCAGAAGCAACATATGACACGAAAATGAGACTAGTAAGTATGGTACATCATTATTTGACTGATTTGGTAATTGAGATCTTTACAGAATTCGAGTGAAAATTTGATAAACTTACTTATCAAGATGAGACACAATAAACCTGTTGGAGAAGAAGATCTAGGATCTGAAGACGACAATATGGCAGTTGTTGATTATGGCACAAATATAATTGATGAGGAACTTCTTCTCAGTTCAGACCATGGTGTTTGTTTGAGTCTGCATCAACCTTATGCTAGTTTGTTGGTAGCTGGTGTTAAGAAGTATGTGATATCTTATTCTTTTTTACATTTCTGTAAATTTCTTTTATAGGCATGAAGGTAGAACTTGGGCAACTAATCATAGAGGCAGGCTCTGGATTGCTGCAGCTGCTAAACCACCTGAAGAAGATGAAATTTTAAATCTCGAAGGTTTCTACAGAGATTATTATCAAGGTAGATAAAGATTCTGTAAAATATTGTTAAACATGAATTTCTTACAGACCCCACTATCCAGTTTCCAAGGGAATACCCTACAGGTTGTCTCCTGGGATTTGTTTTTGTTAGGGATTGTTTAGAACAAACAGAATATCGCAAGCAGTATCCTAATGGTGAAAGCAATAGCCCCTATGTGCTGATTTGTTCGAATCCAGTTATCTTGCCAATCTTTTATCCTGTTATTGGAAAACACAAGATTTGTAGAAACAACTCACACACACCATTGAAATTTTTACTAATTGTTATATTTGCAGATCCACTGGATAAGGAACTACACAAATGTGCAAAAATAGCCCTTCGACATGCAAAAATTGTATAGGTTGTCACAATAAATTAATTTATTATTAATTGTAATCGAGTTATTTGTATTCTATATTTGTACATAGGTTAGATGTAAGTTCTGAATGAAGAATTAATGTTGTTTCAATTCAAAACGCTAGGATTATAGGCTCAGTGTAAATAGAAACTTATATATCAATATTGTGTAAATGTGAATTATAAGGTATTAGTAGTCAAGTTGAGTCTTCTAAGTTTTCAATTTAATCTAATCTAAGAGTTATGTCCATTTCTTATTAGGTGAGGTAAATTAAACTATTAATTTCTGTTTAAAATTTATTTTAAAAGTGTGTTAGTGTACTTGGTACCTCCTCGCGTCTTTAACCTAAAAAACAAAAACATTAAATTTTTTAAATGGCGTTCATTTAAATAGTTTTTAACAATATTCAAAAATATCTTTAGTCGTCATGCACAGATTTGTTTAGGTTATGTCAACTAAAAAACGAAATTAAAAGTTGTCCAAGATATCTTTTATACATCTGATGAAAGCAAATCTTAGTTAAAATTAAAAATAATGAAAGAAATTAGGGGTATTAAGGGGCAGAGGGTTATAGATACAGTTTTAAAATCATACATTACCTCGATCTTTACCCAGGTATAAGGTGGGAGATTTTATACAAAAATTAGATAGATGTTTTAAATTTTATTTTAAATGTACATTAAACTGCAACAAACTCCACGAGACACAGGTTCGGTTTTTCAAGAGCTATTCTATGGATTGGAAGTATTTTTACGAGTTTATTATAGAATAACTCAGCTCACAAAGTTAAAAGTTAATCGTTTTATTTACGATTTATTTCTAATATTTAATATGTGTAAACTACAGGGTTCTATTTTAGTTTTTCTTTTAGTAGTAGAGTGGTAGAGTTTAGAGCGGATTTTAAATAGTTTATACTCATATCAGGCACTCTACTAAAAAAAATGCACATTCAGTTAATGGAAGTTATTAATGACAATATCAATAATCATCTACATATTTCTTTGGAAGAAATGCTTTTTTTTTGAATATGCTGAGATAATAAGTGGTTTGATTGATATCGACATTAATTTAATTGTTGTACACGATTGTTATTTATCTTATTTAGGGGGTCGAGAATAAGGTGATGTTCTGTAACGAGAACTTTCGGGATGGCGTAGACTCGAAGTGCCCGACGAGGATTTATAAGCTGATTTCCATGAACGAGACGTAGGCTCTGCATGTACATACGATTTAAATCAGAATTTTTAAAATTTTAACGTTAGGGTATGTTTATATAGTGAAATCTTATTAATAACCGGACGTTTCGTTTTAGTACAGATGATTTGCGTTTCAGAAACTTGACGATATACTGTGAATAAGTTTTATGGCGGTAATTAAAAACCGATTATAAATGTTATTAGTATTATAAGGTTTTTAACACTTCGTTAACTTTTTCGAGAAAAGTACCAGTTCGTTGACAAAAGTTAAATAGTGCAGACAAAGTATAGTTTCAAGAGATTTTAGGATCGCTCTTCACTCACATCTTGCCGATATCCCAATTATCTTTTTCCTAAGAAGAGTTTTCTTAGGAAGATTTAACTGGCTGATGAATTGTGTGCTAAGAAAGATCCGACTACTGTATCAAAAGAACGAGAGAAATCCGTATTTTCTGCTTGGTACCTAAAAGTGTGAAATTACCTGTAGGGTAGCTGCTGCCCCCGCTGCGCGGGTAGTAGTCGACTTCATAGTCTTCATAACGGTCGACATAGCCCCTAGAGTATTCATAGACTGGCGAAGGAGAGGCATATCGCTCTCTGTCCTCGTACCCACCATAGCTCTCTTCCATAGCGATTCTGGCGCGGTCCAGGATCGACAGGATCTTCGTCTTTGCCGGCATTACCCTCGGTGTCGATATTGGTGCCCTGGTCGCCGTTCGCATGAGGGCAGGTGGCGCTCGTGGGATCGATGCGGCTAAAAACGAAACGGCATTGAGAAAATTAAAAAGAACTGGACGCTGATCATCCTTTACATCTTATCACTGGAGCCAGGGCCTTCCTCGAGCTCCTCTCGCGCTCCTCGTGCCCCCCTTCGTTGATCATTATCTCCATCTCCCGCATCTGCTCCTGCCTTATGTTGTCGTTGCTGTCAGGGATCAAGTACTTTCTTACCTCAGCCAGGGCAAAGGCCACGCGGGCGTGGGCCTCTGCCGGGGGACCTAGTGCGGAGATCTCCACGTGTAGGTCGTCCATCAGATGACTGAAATTGGAAGAGCTAGTCATGATAGTTACAAATTAAAACTTCTACAGCACCCATCGATGTTGCAAGTAATGAAATATTTTCCAAATACTAGTTTTATAAATATTTCAAAACTGTATAAATTTCTATTGAAGATGAACAGTTCATTTGCTTTTCAATGTACCAATAATCACAAGGGAAGGAAACTATATACAGAAGTCTTGCAGTCATACAGTTGAGATGCTACAGATGCTATAGGTCAGTTTAATACTGATGAGAATACTCAGTCGGATACTGCCATTTGAAAAAAAGGCCACTTCGGTTTTGGACCATATTATGACCTGAGTTAGAGACTTTAAATGCTTCGAATACTATAATTTTTTTTTGCCATACCCATATTTCGGATCTAAGGAGGTCCTCAGTTCTTCTTCTTTCTGTCTGTCTCTCATCGATCCTCGGCCCAGGACTGCCATTTTGCACATTGTTTCTTCCTGAAGGCGCTTCATTGAGTTTCCTTTGGGGCCTAACAATTTCCCGACGAAATTAAACTAAAAAGAGGTAGAGTAATAGTTATCATAGAGATAATTCAATGAAACATTTTCATGTTTGATACCAGATAATAAAGGAACAAAACAATGTTGCGAATTAAAACAAGGTATATTAATGTAGAAGGAGACTAATTGATTGGAGAGAATATTTGTTCAACCAGAGGTATATTTAGGTACTTTAAATAACAAGGGAATATCTTGGAGATACACTATTTCCAGGAAATAAGCTGGGATTTAACTTAAACCTACATGTTCTACTGAGTCTTACGGTAAAGATTTTTCATGTAGATAAAATTTGAAATAAAGTAAAAAGGCACAGTAAAAGAAATATGTAAAAATTAAGATAATACAGCAAACAAGTCTTTATACTATCTGGTCCCTAGAATGTTTCAATTATTGTGGTACCTTGGGGTGTTCCCTGACTGGTACCAGCACTTTTACCGTAACTTTGATTGGTTTTTCCCTGTAGATATCGACGAATTTGTAATCCCTCGGCGGGACTCTGCCGCTCTCTTGGGTTTTCAGTACTTCTACAACGTCAACCTGCAGATTAGCCAAATACCCCTTTTTCCCGCACACTTACCCTGGTCGATGAGCCTCCCCGCATTTGGTAACTTATGGTGGTCGATTTGAGCCTTTTCTGCGAGTAGCTCTTTCACATAATCTTGCGCCTTCTGGTTCGCAGCGGCGTTCGTCTCCTCGCCCTCATCGGCCCGCTCCTTGGCCACGTCGGGGCCATCATCAGTTTTCGCCTCGCCGCTCTTCCTCTTGAAATTGTCGCCGTAATACTCGCCGTTCGCGTCGTATCTCTCGTTCATCGCTCCTGGTAGTCCTGGTTTTCCTGATCCTCCTTCTCCTCCGGGAAGCGAAGGGGCCAAGTTGAATTTTTAATCGATAACCGCCCATCGACGACGCGTGCGCACCTTAGGTCCCGACCAACGCCACCAACATTACAGGGAAAAGTGTCCGATATGTGATTTAATTAATGTCGTAAATAACCTAACCTAACCTTTTTCTATGGTTTATCAGCGTTCCTTAATTTGTCGGGAAATACCTCCACACCTCTCGCTACTCCTGTTATCCTGGTACCAAATTTCGGATTTAATACGTGAATTTGCACAAATTCAAATATCGAATCTGCCAAAATTGGCTTATAAAATCCGAATTTTCGTACCAGGATAACAGGAGTAGCGAGAGGTTAGCTTGTAGCAAGAGAGGTGTGGAAGTATTTCCCGCCAAATTAAAGAACGCCGATGACAGAATGACAGGTGAGTCCTGATTGGTCAGACGACTGACCTTGATACTAGGAGTGAATTTCTCTCTCTTGGCGGCAAATTCAAATTTGTGGGGGTAGAGTTCGTAAAGAATACAAAATATTGCTTTTATTTTTATTTAAAAGATATTTTTATATATAAGTAATATATAATACATATAAATAACAGTGATGTACTGAGTGACAACCGATACACAAATGTTCGACGTATATGTTTTGTGCGGCAAATGACAGAACATATGCCATAGACATATTAAAAGAATAGACTAGGCAAGGAAGGCCTGCCTGTATAATAAGGTGAAACGTCAACTTGCAGTCCGAGTGGTCTGGCCTTCTTTGTTTCTCACACGCAAGATAAGTAGATCATTGTTTGCTAACTCCACGTTTCAATATCCTGCCCCCTATGCATAGTCTATTCTCAATATGTCTATGGTTATACAGATGGTTACACACCCTGCCAGAAACAGAAACGTCAAATTGGTAATTAGGAAATCGGGAAACTCAAAGTTGTTTTAGAAATTGGAATGGTGAGGAAAATGGTAAGTTAATTTTGGTAATTAACGTACGTGTTCAAAGAGTGTATGTTTAAATCTTAACACAATGGTAAATGCACCAACATCTAAATTACATTTCACTTTAAAACCCACAAAGGTTATAACTCTCTTTCAACACTATTGAAGGTGAAAACTTCTTTTTTTGATTGATTATGGTCACATAGGATACCCCAGTACTTCAATAAGTTCGCCACGTTCAAAGATGATGAACTGGTATTACCTATTGTTGTAAGCCCCTACTGCTAACTGCAGTAGACCCTAACTACTATTCAACTTACCTACTACACCTCAGCTTCAATCTCAGCATAAAAGACCTGACCTGAAGCTTCTTCATCGAGTCTTTAATTGAATATTCTCAACTTTGTACCTCATGGACCATTATCCTCCTTTTATTTTTCTAGGAATTTTAGTTGTACCACTTACTTATCCAAATGATCGAATTAAACTGCATATTTCGAGTCTAATACAGTACATTTGTCTTTTTACAGTCTAATGAAGTAGAAGAAGTTATGAAACGCATCCAGACTCATAAGGGTGTGGTTGGAACCATCATCGTTAACTCCGAAGGTATTTATCTTCTAGGAAATGTGCTGTAACACACTCATCATAACCATACGATATAAAACTTTAACAGGTTTTGTATGACCTGTATGTAACAACTTTTCCGTGAGAGGTACAAATTTTAGTAGTTTAAATTTACGAAAGTGATCTGATTTTTAGGTATCCCCATAAAAAGTACTTTGGATAATACCACTACAGTCCAGTATGCGGGACTGATTAGCAGCCTGGCAGATAAAGCGCGAGGAGTTATCCGGGACCTGGACCCAACCAACGATCTTACGTTCTTAAGGATTAGATCGAAGAAACACGAAATCATGGTAGCTCCCGACAGGGAATTTATTTTGATTGTAGTGCAGCATCCATCTGATTAGTTTTATTGAAAATCCTTTTATGTTATTGGTAATTCATACTATGCTGGCAGATTTGTTAAAATTGAAGGTGTAAATTGTCCTTTTATTTATTTTTTAACTTATATTTTATAATTGTGTAATGAGCACTGTACCCGTATACAGTCTTTTCTTTAATATATAATTTAAATAATAAAGAGTTGTTTCACTATTGTTGCAATTAGTTATTTACTGAAAAAAATAATTAGCTAACAATTTGGATAAATGCAGCCTTAAATTAGAGGAATTCGTGTATTATAAACAAAAATAATTTATATTATTTTGCATAGAAGGCTGTGACAAGCAGTTCCCAAACAGTTGCCATTCACTGACTGATGGAAAGACAGTCGACTGTCAACCAAAATTTTAACTCATTTGTAGAATATCAAGTTGAAAACTATCAGTTTATTTTAGAGAGAAAAAGAGAGAAATTAATCAAAAAATGGTAAGTTTTACAAATATAATGTAATGGCGGTTAAATTCTATATTTAGAATGCCCTACAAAATCATGATAATATGTACAGCTAGGGAATTGTTACTGTTGTAAATCTAATTTTTTCTCTTTTTCATTCAACGAAGTCCATTTTATTTCAGGCTGAACAAGTAGAGGAATACATCGACCTCCTCTATTCCCACGAGGGCGTCTGTGGAGTGCTGATTTTAAACTCTGATGGTGCGTAATGTATAACTTTTAAATTGTTTTATAGAAGCTTATCGGAGTTATTAAATTTTTAGGCTTGCCTATAAAAAGCACCATGGATTTCACCACGTCCCTGGACTACGCTGGGCTGCTCGACAGCGTTGTGGCCAAGTCGAAGAGAGTCTTGAGATACATTGATCCACTTGACACGTTCAAAGGTTTCAGATTGAGGACGAAAAAAAGTGAGATCATGCTATTTGCTGATGGCGAATTCACAATAATACTAGAGCAATATCTGTTTAATTAATCCACAACAATTTCTCTTGAAAATTTTGTTTGTTGTGTCATTGATTTTATCTGCTACTTTTTTATATTTATACATGGAGCTTTTTGCAATTAAACCTTTTGAGGCCTTTTGGCTTTGATTTTTTGTTTAATTTAACATGAAACACATTTGATTATATAAATAATACTATAATTTGTATAAAAATATAGTCTGTACATCAACTTTAAACATACTTAAATAATTATATATTTATATATTTACATAACTGTTGGTAAAATATATTAACTTTTAACTATTTTACAATACATAAAAATTTTATAGGTATTTTTCTTAAAACTATGACTAGCTGATTGTACAGCATGAAATGTTGCATATGAGGTAGTTTAGTATTGGGTTCGAAACAGTCTCGAAATGAAGTAAGTCAAAATGGCAAACAAATCAAATTTAGAACAAACAATTTCTGGTGGATCTCGATCTATTTTTCAACATACTCCACTCCAGACCACTCGGAAAACCTTTCTTCTACTTTGTCATTAGTGACAGGAAGTCTATTTTTAAGAAATTTTGTACTTGCATTAAGTTTTATGTGGGTCAGTAGTTCCCTAAATAAGACGTTACCAAGTAGTTTCTTAAAACGGCGTCGTTCCGGACTTCCCTTTGCAAAACTATCAACCTTAAAATTAAATCACAAATATTCGTAATGCCGGGAAGTCTGAAGCGATATTTAAAAAAATTTAACATTTTTTTAGCACCAACATATTTGGATAATATATCTTAACATTTTAAAATCGCCTTAGGTATGCAATCTTTTTTATACTTTAAGTAAAAAAAATATGTTTATTCAGATCGGGATAATCTCAAATATTTCGCAATCAAAATTATATTTTTGAATGCTGGTAACCGATATCAACTCTTGATTAACATTTAAGTAGGTAACAGTTATTAAATTTTAAAGTTTCTTCAGCTTAAAAAAAAAAAGAAACAAAATAGAAATTTACGCAGAGTCTTAAACATAAAGTGAAAAATCACTCTTTAGTTTCTAATCTAAAAATACAGGGTACTGCTTGAAATGTCATGCGAAATCAGGAAATGAACAGGTACCATTACCAAATTAATTTAAATTTGATAATTAAAATCCAATTATAATTTTGATGTGAGTGGCACATTCGACAACTGATATCAAGTAACACTTTGTAGTCTCATTTATTAAAAGTTTAAAAAGCTAATCCTACCAACAGACCATTTGCTTTGCAGCAGTCCAAGCACACTTCAAAATAGGCAGCATGCAAGAATACAGAATTCACGACAAATCACCAAAGATTTCGATTAAATTAATGACGTTACGATAAAACGAACTACCGACTTCATTTCAGTTTACACTTAATGCCTTCACCTTTGTAGTATGCTTTGAATGACCTAATGACTGATGGTTTGTAAAACTTGATAATGTGGAAGCAAAAAACAGTCTTTTGTTGAATACAAGACTCCCATATTTTGCAAGTTAAAAAGGTGAAGAACATCCAAGTTGTAAGTTCAAATTTTGCATGATGCCAGAGTAGGATATATCCCCTGTTATGTCCTCTGAATTTCAGCCTTTCACATCAAAATAATTGAAAACATTTAAACACTCAATAGAATATGTCCCAAAAGTCAAATAAAAACTCATGAAATTTAGATTTCAACAAATATTCGCCAACAGTACCAATCCAAAAAAAACAAGAAACCTAAAATTATATTAAATACTGACTGTACGCTGGGATACCCTGTATGTGGCAGTATAACATTAAAACACGACATTTTTACCTCAGTCAGTGAAAATAATGAACAAAATTATAAAACAATTAACTACTGTTGTGAGGGCCCTGGCGGTGGCCCAGGTGGTGACTGGAAGGTCTGGCTGAAGCCGGGCAATGGTAGGTTTTTCTCTTCCGAGGGCTCCAACAACTTCTGGAGGAGTTCCGGATTGTTTAGAACTACATCGAGTGGTTCTTGACTAGCTTCTTCAAGGTTTTCGCTAATCGGGATAGCAGGTTGGGAAGCTTCAGAAAGTTCCTCTTCAAATATTTGGCTGCCCAGGTCCTTTAATTCAACTAGGAGTAGAAAACTAAAGATTAAGTCATCCCATCTTAAATGAAGCAGAATACTAATTGACAATTCTTGACTTGACTTGATCAACTTGAAATGACTTGAAATAGACAATTTTTGAAACGATTCTACCAAAAAATTTGAAAACAATAATGTTAATATCCCAGTACTAATTATTATGGTTTTTAGGTTTAGCAATATCAAAACAAAAATGTTTAGATAAATGACATCCTCAAAATTAATATTTGCATTTGTGAGCGCTGCAATGAATACAATTAATGCTTTAATATTACAGATTGAATACAAACAATGTACACGTTTAAAAAATATGTAATGGTTAAATAGTATACTTTACCTTGTTCTGACGTAGGTGGCAGTAATAAACTAGGATCGGCTTGTTCTAAAAATGTAGGAAACTCAAACGTGAATTCACCAAAATCGGGACTGTAGACAGTAGAAGACTCCAACCCACTGCCCTCTTGGTACTCACTGCTACTCTCTGGAAATTCTGTTTTAACTTCGATGTTACTTTCAACTTTAACCAGTTCCGGTCCCTCCGTCTTGACAGTGGCAGTGGTAACAGTCTCCTCGGGTGGTCGGTACTGAGCATGATGTGATTTTTTGATATGCCTGACAAGGTGATCCTTTCTTCCAAACCTTTGCGGACAAAACTGACAGAGAAAATCTCTCATGCCGGTATGTACCACGAGATGCCTCCTGACGTCCTTTTTCGTGAAAAATTTCCTATCGCAATAATCGCATGTGAACTTTTTCTCGCTAGGATTCTTCACCGTTCTGCTGCCCGCGTGGATTTTCAGATGGTACAAGATTTCGTCCTTGGTTTCAAATCTCTCTGTGCATATTTGGCACTCAAGGTTTCCCTCTTCGGCGGCGTGGACAGCCAAATGTTTCCTGTAACTCAATAGGGAGGTGTATTGTTTCCGACAGCTCTCCTTCTCGCAAGTATACACTTCTTTCTGTGGGCTATGGACTTTGATGTGATTCTTTAGATGATCTTTCCGATGGAACGTCTTGTCGCAAACTGTACAACAGAATGGTTTTCTATCCGAGTGTATCAGAGCATGCCTGACGAGCTTGAATTTCGAGGAGAACACCTTTTTGCAGTGTTCGCATTTGAAAGGTGATGTGCTCACGTGGCTCTGTTGGTGTTTGTTGAGCTTGTCGATGGTGGAGAATGTCTTCTCGCATAACTGGCATGTGTGAAACTTTTTCAGAGATGTTTCTTCAGGAGGTGGCCTTCGGGTTTTCTTCACTTTGAGCTGGACTGGCAAGGGTTTTGTCTTCGGTGTTTGGAGACCTGATGGGCCTGGTTGGTCTATACTGAAAATGAAAGTCAGTAGTAAAATGAAACACGCTTTAAACCGGACATGTTTCTACCTAAACTTCCATCGCCTACTTCTTTTGAAAATTCAAGTATCGAGTCTAAAATCTACTGTAATTTCAAATCACCTTCATCGGAGCATAGCTATAAATATATGTTAATAAATTTACACATTTCAAACGCCTTACACCAACATATTGATCAATCACTCAGTGAGGGAATATTGATCAAACATTTTTATGCATGTCTTCACTTGAAATAAGAACTGTTTGAATAAACCACATTAATAACAGGAACTTTAGTTGCAACAATAAACTTTTATTATTTGACCGTTGCTGCTCAAACCCCTAGTAAATAAAAAATACACATAAAGCACTTTTCCTGAAGCCAAATAAACCTTTTGTAGTACATGGAACAATACAGTGCAAAATACCAAATGAATCCAATTTTCCCCAATATGCTCTCATGTGGTGTAGACCTTTCAGATATCCCGTGGGCGCACAGGCCAATGGGACAAATGCCTAAGATACGGGGATACCGGAAAAGAATGAATGAATCAAAAAGGAAGCCAGTGATGGTAGCAGACAGGTATGTTACTCATAACTAAAACTTGAATGTTAATAGAAAATGTGTTTTGCACAAAACATTTCACAAATTCCACTGAATGTACATGTATTTCATGGCACTTTGTGTATTTGATGTTAACAAATGATATCGAGGATGACAGGATGATTTAATATATCTTGGTTATCTTCTAGTCTTTCAGATAAGTAACAATATTTGTATAGTAAGTATATGTTGCATGTGAACATACATTAATCATACCTCTCTAGCAATTACACCATACTATATGAGCAGCGAATCAAACATGTACTTTTTATCAGTTCAAATTAGAAAATTCA
This sequence comes from Cryptocephalus primarius, assembly GCA_963576515.1. Taxonomy (NCBI): domain Eukaryota; kingdom Metazoa; phylum Arthropoda; class Insecta; order Coleoptera; family Chrysomelidae; genus Cryptocephalus; species Cryptocephalus primarius. The sequence continues at coordinate 1,047,335 of OY754936.1, read as the reverse complement.
AATTTTCAATTACTTAAAGTTGTAATTCGAGATCACTTTGAATCTTCAAAACCAGTAAAAATTAAAATAACACCAGACAAGCCGCCTTGAGAATTTGGTCAATTAGTAATTAGACTTCTATTTCAGGTCTAAATTGTCCCATTCAGTCATAAGCTTTCCGCCTAAGAGCGCCACTGCACTTCCTAGCAGCTCAAGTAGCTCCAGTTTCATCATTCAAACAGCAGACAAGCCAATGAACGTCTCTGACACACAAAAGAGCGTTCAGGTGGAGACCCAATATAGAGATTCATCAGCACAAACTGACCCATGGGAACCTCCCGTGAAAATCGTCGGTAGGGGAGACCCAGAGATCCTAACCATGGAATTTAACTGGGCAAGAGGTCTCCCAATCACTGCCTGCGCCGTCGAAGCGATAGAAAGAGCCAGGATGAAGACGGCGTGGATGAAGATCATCAAACCGAACAAGAATGACGAAAGGTCCTTAAATAGATTCAAGGAACACTTACTCGCTTTGGAACTCGACGAGTGGAAGTACAGAGAGGAGCAAATCGACAAAATTCAAAATATGAGACTGGGATTGTTGGAAGGCATTATACAAAACTTCCATGAAACTTCCAACACTCGCACAGAGAAGAAAATGGCGAGGATAGTCGAGCGGATCGAGGAGGAACTAAAAGGCGAGCTCGACAAAGTCAAAAGGAAAACCGAGAGAAATCTGAGGAGACATGATGCTCGACGAACAGCTCTATACAAGGCAAATGAAGCACACATTTCAAAAAATCCCGAAATGTATGTGCCTTTAGTGAAAAACAGACAAGACCCTAAAAGTTGGCATGAAATAATTGATGAAAAGATCAACACATACCAGTTTATTGACGTGGAAAACATATCCACGGCTCCGAAATGGTTGAAGAAAGCGACGATACCTAAAAAACCGAAATACACCGATATACCCAATAAACGTGAGATAAACCTGTGTATACGAGAAACAAAATGGAAGCCTGACGTACTTCTCTCTCTGCAAACAGAGTTCAGAAATAAGCAAAAACGTCCTGCCAAAAGAGAAAATGTTTTTCTTACTAAAATTCACCCAAATATAAAATTAGCACCAATTCAAATATTTAATCGATCACTCAACAATGAGAAAATACAGTTCCCATGCGCGGTGTTGCTTCAGAAGGTCCTCACAGGTCATCCTTATCAACTAATCACAGACAAAAACCGGGATAATGGTAATGAATCCATCCACGAGCTAGAACACTCAGCCGCAGGATCAAAAGAAGAGCAAAGAGTAGAATTCATGGTACAAAAGGTGCGAGAGCCGTCAAGAAAGCTTCAAAGTATGGTCATGGGGTCTTTGTTTGATTTCTTGAGTAAAGAGGAAAGCATATTGAAGAACGAGAGAACGGCCTATGCGATCTGCCTAATCAATGAAACAGAAAGGTAACATTCAATTAAAACCTAATACAATTGCTAAAGAATATATACAAAACCAATCTATTTTTCTGTAGATTCACCATAGACCCAAAGGAGCTACAGCAAGAAATCCATGATCGAAATGAACATAACAAAATGTTCAAGAAACTCTTTAAATCTAACTATGAATGCAATAACGTTTACTCAGGGAACAATATCATTGAAGGTACAAAGCTTACTTCAGAAGTTGGAAACTACATTAAAAGGTTTTCCGAGAGGATTGACAGTGAAACTAAAATGACTCAAGGGGTTGAAATGATTACAGAGATCCTCCATTCTTTGCTGCTTGAAGATGATACACAAATAGTACAGAATAAGGAGAAGCTTCAAATCATAAAAGATGAAATGGGCCAACAAGTTGAGGAATTGGAAACATATTTGATAAATCAGCAATATAGTGAATCTGTGGACCTCATAAAGTCAGAAGAGTATGATGAGGACAACACATACAGTTTTGTTTCCAGATTATTAGATGAAATGTTGGAGATCACCTTTTTAGCCAGAGAAAATTCTGCACAGTCAGAATATTCTACACTGGAAAGCTTATTACCAAAATAAATTATCAACATGATTTAAAGTAATAACTTATTTGTTATTAAATGTGAAACTAATTTATTTTATTCAAAACGGTCAAACAATACTGTTTGATAAGGATTTATTTCCTTATAGAAAATCATCAATGTTAGGTTATTTGTTATGATTGTGTCTCCAATTTATAGTGCAATGTTTACACAAAAAATTACATTATTTTATTTGTGATAAGTAATTTAACAGAGATCTAAATTAATTTACCTGCTGGTGAGGAATGTTTTCGGTCTGGCAATGGTACTCTGAGGAAACGAAGATGGATATTTAGACTGCGCATAATAATCTTCAATGGTAGCTTGTTCCAACGTTTGCTGGAAAGCCACCGGTTTGGTTATGGTATGTGGAAGTGATGTACTCGTAAAAGTTTCAAACTGTGGCAATCTTTCGATGACTCCCATCTCCGTTAAGGTTCCTGTAAATGGATATGTCGAAATTTTCACATAGATAAAAAGCTTATTTTTCTGCATATTGACAAAACAGAAGGGTCTATTATTAAATGAGCATAGGTAGTATTGAAGATTTACCTGACGTGGGTTGATGGTAGGGTAAGGATGATGATGGTGCAGAAAAAGTAGATTCCTGTTGTTGCTGCTGCTCCGTTTGTTGCTGAAATTCTGTTTTAACTACCTTGGTGATTTCTTTCTGATCGCCTGGTGTTCCCATGGCGATACCAGTATGGGCAACATCATCTGAAGAAAAATGACAATCACTGCTATAGAGGGAAATTTTAAAAAAATCAGTACATACTGTCCCACCAGTTCAAAGGTGTGATAATTATGATTATCAGGAGATAAAATTAATTTACGATTTACTAGAAAAACATGAAAATATTCTCACTAAGCAATTAGCAGGACAGACACACATGTAAGATGATTACATTATATCAGGTTCGTTTAAAAATTCTACTTCCATTGTGTTATCTATTTAATTGATAAAAATTTCAGGTATTGTATTCCAAACTAATAATAACAGCATACACTGATGCAATTTTTTATCTCTCTATAGATAATAATTCCTATTGTCCTGAAGTGCATAGAGGTACGAATGAAACTAGTAACAATATCAAATTATCAATTTTATATATTACTGTATCAATTGTTTTGATCTTAGATTAAAAAAAACCATTGGATTGTGAAAGAACTTTTTTCCTGGATGAATCATAATATAACTACAATACTTACTGAATACAAATTCCAATATATAATATAACTACATTAATGAATATTAAATAATTACTTGGTTCCCCTATAAGAGTCATATCACATCACTCACTAATCTGCTACTGACTTGTAAACTCACAAATAGAAAAGTAAGTACAAGAACAAAGAATCCTGGATCACCCAGGCAGTTTCTAGCAAGTCTAAAATCTGAATGATGTCATAAACCACTGAGAAATCCGAAGAGCGCCTAAAAAAATGCAACCTCTTCATTTTTAAATGTTTATTTTACTTAGACCATCTCCAGTTTCATAATTAGCCAGAATACATAAACAACACATTAAAGAGACTTCATAAACTGACCTAAGCACTATATAGGTAAAATTAAATGAGCACCACTTGTTGAGTTAGAAAAAATAACCTGATTTGGACCATCTCATTCTCACCAATATTTATTTGGTTTATGCTTAGGTCTTATAATTAAATACCCACCTTTATTAGCATCTTATTTTTAATTTTGATACAATCTATCCCCTACTTGCCTATAGCTTTCCATCTCTGCGAAATTATGATAAATTTTGTCTGTTAAAAATAATAAAATCTTTACAGCAAAACTTTGAACAATTTCTCAGGTACCTGTTGAACAGAGTGAGGTTGTTGCATATTTCCTGACCAAATAATCAAGAAATTTTAAAACGAAACGTACATTTAAAAGTCCTACATGTATAAATAAAAGAAAGACATATATCACAAGTAATAAGCAAATAAATGGCAAATCCAAAGTGAAAGAAAGCAATATGGTAAAGTGAATGTGAAAATATGTTGGAAGGAATTTCAGTAATTCCTCTTCGACGGCCCAGAGATACCATCAAATGTATAATAACATTTTATTAAGCGTACTGATGGTATTTAGGTCGCAAAAACGGATCTTAAATAAAAACTCTACTTTCTATGCCTTCAAAATGTCATTTGGTCGATGTTAAGAATTAATTTTTTTTCTCAACATCAAAGGAGAGTTATTAATACTTACACTCCCGTTTTGTTAGTGGCAATCCTTCCTAAACACTTTCCCAGACATAGGATTAAATATTCCCGTGATTATTTGGTATTACAATAAAATACACAACTCAGTAACTTCCATCCGTAATACAAAAGGTTCTCCTCGGTACACTGGATACGGGATACGTGCCCTTAGGGATCGAGAGCAGCAATCGAACCCCACTGAATATTATGCAATTTACTTTGATCGAATTCGATCTGTTTTAAAGTGTTTTTACATAAATTAAAAGAATTTACACAATTATGTAAACACAAACGTCACTGTCAAGATACCATAATGGTTTTGAAAAAATGGGGCCCGTTCTTTTGTTGTTCTATGCTGTCACCGATACGACGATAAAAATAGCGCTACAGGCAGACCCGCATGCGAGACAGAGACGTCCGACTTCGCTTCAAGGTCGGCCATAAAAGCGGGAGGTACAAAAAGTTCTTTAGGGAAGTACGTTCACCCCCCACCAAGGTCACCAATGACAGCCGAATTTGTAAATCTAAGTACATACTACTTGAACATGGAACACGAAATACTGACACGGTACAGTTTATTAAACGGACGGGCCGCTGTTTTCTCTACAACCTGTAGCATCTTTCTCAAGCGCGCCAAATTTTCAAATTCATCTGAAATCACGTAGTTATTTTGAACACCTCAACGGTCGTATAACAATTATTAACTACATACGACTTTGACTTCTCGTGTATTTGGTTTAGCGGCAATCAGAATTTACTACCCTACTACCAGGAAAAAACTAGCATTGCAGCCTAAAAAAATTGCCTCACCTGAAGTCTATGGGCCATTTCTTCATGTATTTTACGCTCATACGTGATTAGAAGGTATTTCGTTTTTGTTGGAAATAATGAAGAAAGCACCCCTTTTGCTGGCAGTACAGATTCAATTTTAAATAAACAAATTGTTTTAATTATATCTGAATATTCTCATAAAAACCATTAAAAAGCTAATTCAAATGTCTAAAAATATAAAGACAGTTCAAGAATTAATTTTGAATATTCACAATGGCTGCAAAAGCCAACAATCAAAGCAAATCAAAGAATAGACTATATTATTTATATCACATTTTCTTTAAACTCTGCTTATATCTTCCACTACATGAAGACTATTGATAAAAAATTTAAGTATTATATTTCACATACAAACTATGACTAACACATTAAATTTCAGTATATCTTCAAGGAACTGAAAAGGAACTAGGAAGTATCAAAACTGTTTCGAATATCGAACATCAAATAGTCACATTTGTTTACAGTAAACATATATAATATGTTGAATTCATAAACAGAACATTTATTTACTCAAAAATTTTTTGGTCATTAAGTTAATCACTTCAGAATCGGTCAGTACTTCAAATATCTCCAAATATTTTCGATTGACATTAGGATTAATGTTATCAATCATTTGTTCCGAACCAAATCTCATAATTTGTTTTTGAAGGAAGGCCATAAATTCTTGGTCTGTTAATTTTGTTAACCCAGTAATATTTTCAAATGGTGCCCTGGCAATTGTAGTAGTCGTAGGTTGGCTAATATTTCTTGCATTAATCTTGTCTTGGTTAGCATAATAAACTTTTTTCATCTTGTGTGTCATTTCTACATGGGTATCGAGTTTTTCAAGAAAAAGCTAAAAATTGCTTTGTTAGAAATTGAAAAAACCAGACAAATTCAGTACCTGAACTGAACTGCGACTTACAATATGAAGAGCAGTTTGGACATCAGCTGAATCACATAAGCTTTTCAGTAATATTCGTACCATTGATTCTTTTATTCTCTCCTCATGATCCAAAGGCTGAAAATTTTAAGAAGTAGCAATAATAGATTACCTATTTCATTCAAATCTTACGGTAGCTATCCACGTATTGATGGAGATGCTAGTTTCAACGTTTTCAACATAATGCCACCAGTGTCGTGGTACATATAAAACATCCCCAGGCTGCAGTATTACTCCTTGGACATTCTTTATACCTGAAAATATTTTATTTCTCATTCTTTACACCATAATTTCAGACATTACCTTTGAAATCATCAAGTGTTGGACTAAAGAAGTTCAACTTTGAAAAGACGGTTGACTCTTCATAAGGAATTCGAGTGGCCCTTAAACCTTCACTTGGAGGAATGAGCACCCAAAGTTTTCTAATGTAAAAAAAGAATAAATGTACTTACATCAATACATAACAAATATGATTTTATTTTACCTGCCATATACCTGATGAATCAAATTATATCCATAGGTATCTAAGTGGCATGGAGTATGAGAATACTTAGACCCAATCCATATAGTGGATTGATCAGCAGAATGGAGTGGATACCCCAAAGCACTCCAATTTATATCCTTAAAGAATACTTTCTTTAGATCAATATTTTTAAAATTTACTGAATACAAACTTGTCTCAATTCATGAAGATTCAAAAGATTTTTCTTCAAATACTTGTAATCGAAGTACAGCCAGTCGTGTGAATCTGACTGTGTACGATGTAAAAAATTTTTGAAATCAATCTGGAGCTCTCCCGTCTGCTGGTAACTTTTGGTCGGCTTGAACTCACCGGTATGGAATTCCATAGGTTGGTCTGCCAATACAGAGTCCCACTTTTCCAAGTTCCACTTTAACATGTTCCATTTGAGGAAACCTTTTAGTACCAGTGGCTCTTCCGAATTCGATATTAAACTTCTTAATTGGCTTGGCTCCATTCTCAGCAGCTAATCAGTAGAAGTTTTATTACTCCGTGTAGCTACTTACAGACAATGAAATGTTTTTATTCATCTACCATAACATAATCAAGGATTAATGACCAACTCATCATCCCGATACTTAAAGTGTTACCATTGCCGGTGTTCCAAGATCCGGGACTGGTCCAGTGATGCTAATTAAAATTAGATATCAGGTTCACAGGTAGGTTCTTAATGGTTTTCAATGGCAATCTAATGCATTCCAATATAGATAATACAGACTCTAAGTTTGAAGGCCGATTTCATTTCAATTGGGTAAACAACACGTAAGAAAAGTGTAGATTGTATTAAAATTTGTACATTAAACAAGAGTTAAACTTACCTGATTTGTCTTACTCGATGAACAAAGCCCTATAAAAATAACAAGTGCTGGACGACCCCGCAAACAGTTTGAAAATCGAAATTGATGAAAACTTATAGGGTGATAAATTGAGGTTATAATCAAAGAAAAAGTTGCAATGTATTGTGGTACAATCCCCGTATTTGTTGGCAACACAAATAACAGGTATTTTAATCGCTCTGCTAGGAAAGGAGCTGCCCGTCTTTCAAATTTCATTGCCGTACAAATACGTTAAATTACATTAATTCAGTGAGTTTTTATTTTCATTAAGTAGGACACTATTCTTTAACCAATTAGTATCAAATATCAAATCAAATAGTTTTCTGGTGTTTAGAAACAATTTGAACTTAAATTAAATATAGTTTGTGTAAAAAGACGATTGATAATGTAGGAATATTATAATTTAAATCATACTATTATCGGTTGTTCACTGTTCCTGATCGAATTTAAGTTAGGTGGTAGGTGTCTCCGGACTAATAGTTCAGAACGCTATAAAACCTGGGCTGAACGATCTCAAAGGACGAAAGAAAACCAAGAATTATGAAGAGGCCAAAGGCCCTCCTCGGCTTTATCGATAAGAGCCTCTTAGACTGTATGGCCTAAATAAGAGCAGTGTCCAGCAAAACACATAATGGGCCCGCTTCTATCATCTTGGCAATATTGCTAATAAGGGCCAATTCTGAATTTTTCTGAATTTACAGCTTATGGAGAAATTTTCAGGGGGTCGAAGCCTAGATAACGATTGGAGATGTTGAGAATCGGGCCAAGCAACAGACTATGCATGAGCCTCACTGCGTCATTAAAACTGAACTAACGAAGTTAACAAACATAATTGTAAAAAGATTCAAAATAAAATTATAGCTTATATTTTTATTGAAAAGTATTATTTTGTTCAAAAAACGTGAAATGAATTACTTAAATACTTCAAAAATGTATAAAAAGCTTTGTACAAACTACTTATATATATCAACAAATAAAAAGAAAACTTAAATGATCACAGAGATTCTTAACAATTAAAAACCTTAAAAAATCTCAAATAATTAAAAGAATTACGTCGCTCAGATCGCCTGTTCACGCGTCGTGCTTCTCCAGATGCATGTTGATCAGCCTCTTCATGCTGTCAGTCATGTCGGGATCCTCCTGTGACGCAACGATATCTGACATCGAAAAGAGGTTGTCACCAGAGATCTCCTGCAGCTGCACATTCTCGACCAGCTTGTTGATCTCCTCAGAGTTTACCTGTTTGATCCCATTGTCCAGATCATACATGAGCGTGATTTCGTTAGTCGCTGAGGTCGGGATATTCCACTGCATATGAGTGTTCTGGCCTGATATGCTGCCCAGGTCGTTTAAGGTCGCATAAATCTGGAAGGCAGTCAAAAATCAAGTAAACATATAAAGAAGCACCCTACTTTTTCTATCTTCTCGTCACGATTATTGAAATTGAGAATTAATGACTTCTTCTCTTAAAGTACCTGAGGTTGGGGGCTCTTATCTAGATACTGAGGGCTGTTGCCGGCATAATGGGGACTGGTTATCCCAATGTTAGGCTGGTACTGACACATCATATCTGGGGAAGGGGTGGGCTGCATTGAGATGTATTGCGGGGACATATAATTTGGGCTGATGCCTCCATACGCGGCCAGTGGTGGTCGATATGGAGAAGTCGATTCTATATAACAATAAACAAAATTAAGTGACAGGTATTAGTATGTATTTAGTTTCGTTACCTCTTGGTTCGATTTTAATTTGATCCATCTCCATTGGAAAAGTAGAAGTAAGACGTCCTGTTGCTGTAAAATTCAATATACTCATTACAAATATTGAAGTTGATTTCAAAAACATTACTACTTATTTATTTTTTCAAATTAAGAGATTATAGCTGAATGTGTGAACTAAAATTGGAGGCTACATCCTCTTAACCTTTGGATTATCAAAAATAAACATGTTTAGCTTTACCAAAGCGAAATAAAAAAATAATCAGAGTTTCGATTGCAAAATAATATAAAAATGAGTTAAATGCGGCAACACGTAAATGGAGGTGTTAAACTGATCAAGCAAACACGAAACTTTCGAAAAGACGACGACACCACAAAAATAAAATATTTGTTGATCGTTTTGTGAGACTTTTCGTCGCCTTTTCGAAAGCATTCGAGCATCATGCGCCATGCCAAATGTATTTTGATCACGCACACCCACAAACTTTCCATACCTTTCCGCGTTTAATCCTTTAATTTCGAGAAAGCTGAAAACGTCTTACACTAAAACACAGTATGAATAGAAAAAAACTCGTGTATATTTCCGTCTTTCTGTCAAATATATAATTTTTATAAAAGCGGATACAAAAGCCTCACAAAACCTATTTAACGTCTCTAATAAAAACTCTCCAAATGTATCAACACACGATATAGATTTATCCAACAAAGTACAAAGATGAAAATTCAACTAGAACAGCTAAGTGTACCGAACTTAATAGAAATCTTAGAATACACACAACTTTACAAAAGAAAAATCAACAAAACATATTTCAACAATACAATAGCGACTAGTGTAATTTTAAATTATTTTGATAACATACAAAGAAATGCAAAAGTCTAATAATCTCGAACTGAAATCTTTACAATGTTCGAAAAGGTATCGTAAAACCAACCATACACTAGAAACAACTGTTTTTAACATATCCTAATTCTATAAGTTGTTGGATTCCCTGGAATCCGATAAATCATCATATTAATCTCATTAAAAATCAACTAAAGATTTCAAACTTCCATTAAATACTGTCAGAAGCTCGAACTGTTCTCAAACAAAGAAACAACATGTTACTTTTTAAAGTTCTGTTCAAAATGATTTGCTCAGAGCATTACTAAAATATTTTATCAATGGGATATGTTCACCTTTTTCAAAATAATTGTGGTCAGCGTAATATTTGTATGCCAGACCAGAACCACCCACCACCATTCAAAAAGCGCATGATAAGACATGAACGTGACATTAACGAGAATCCCACCACCATCAAAAATCTTTTTTAAAAAAAATATAAACTTACTGTCGTGCTCCTTCAAACGGCTTAAAATTTGGCCGGGATTTTCGATTTTTTGTCTTTTTCGTTTTAGTGCCCCCGGTTCTAAAAACATTCAAGAAATCAGTATAAAAATTCATCAAAGCTACAATAGGTAACAAAAACTTTAAATTTGTGATTACACCAAAATAAAAATTAGTATCGAAGAATAAATGAGAGACAAGATTATAATACAACTGCACAACACGATCAGGTCATAATGTACTGATCCAAAACAACTTTCAAAGATGTTAGCACTGATCTTTAGAGCAGCACAGCAAAAATAAAAACAAGGCCACCATATTGTACCAAAACTTTTAGCTCTCATGAAAATGAAGGAAAAATTAAAAGTAGATTTCCCAGCAATCATTTTCCCTTCTGTTCAAGTGGTCGAGGACAACCTGGCTAGAACTTCTGAATTCGTCAATAGGTTCCCCCCTTCCACAGGTGCATAATAACATGACATCTCATCGAACTCGCTTTGAGTAGCATGAGGGGCTATCGCCGTATACAAAGCATAATGTTCTGCTTCGGTTAAATCTAAGTTCATGTCTACATCCTGAGGACCGATGATATTGTCTATAGGGTTCAAGTCAGGGGCGGTTTCCGGAGGGGGGCTGTCTTTCAGGGGGATCCTGACACTATTTGCCGAATGGGTAGAGACATTACCAGCGCTCTTGGCCAGGTTGCTGTCGACTCGTAAACCGCTTAATGATGGAGAGACGCTAGTCTCCCTTGAGTTATTAGCAGTTTTGCTCTTTCTTCCGAACAATTTCGAGAAGAACCCCCGTTTCTTAGGGTTAGGCAAAGTTGAGCAGGGGGTGGGCGGGAGGTGTTTCATAGGAGGAGAGACTGGCCTTTGAAAATTGAAAGAGTGAGATCGGGTTACAGCTGTCGGTGTTGTTTTAGTGAGTGGAGTATTCACTGTATTCGTATTTTGTTGCTGCTGTAAACTAGTCATTGAGCCTCCGATGTAAGTTTCGATCTTTTTTGTTCTCTTTGGGGGGAGAGGGGGCAGTTTTTCAGGTTCGTTTTCTCTTTTGCTCCCTGTCGCCACACTAATTATTGGACTTGGTGGATTCACAATCACGTCTTCGTATTTGTTGAGATCTATTTCAATTGGGTTTTTGAACGCCAGTTGCAAGCTGGAGTAAGTTTTAGAGTCATCAAAGGATTCATTATGAGGGAGTTTCTCCAAGCTTGGTTTTTTGATATCTGTCAGGGATTCATCCATGAGCCGAGCTTGTGTATCAGCATAAATCTCGTCAAGCTCAGCCACCTGGTTTATCAGCTCATTGTAAGAGTTTGTTGTCGCAGTAGTTTCATCTTGCTTTTGTTTCTTCACTTCAGTGTAATCTAACTCTTTATTCTCGACACTGACCTGATTGTTGTTAGTTTCTTGGTCACTAGCGACCTTCTCAGTCTCCGGTACATTCCCCAACTGCCTCTTCGCTATCAATTTCGCGTCGTTCGCCAGGATTGTATTGAATAAATTATAATTTGCCTTTTTGGTGTAGTTTCGTCGCCAAAAAGGCGGCCTACCTGAGTCCAAGGGCCACAATTCGAAGGGTAGAGGCTCCGATATGGCGCCATCAGACGGTCTGCGTAACTGGATGAACACTTTAACCGGCTCAGTCACCTCGAGTGTTTTGTAGCGGGGCGGCCGGAACCAAATCGCGTGTTGCTTGTGGACTTGGGTCGGCTGGAAGTCGGCAAACGCTTCCCAGTCACCATTCTCCTCGAAGAAGCGCACCTGGATGTCCTCTTTTGCCACCTAGAACGAATCCAATCAGATTTACTCTGTTGCTTACTAATGGAGAACATCTTTGGTAATAAACCTGGCAATGGTCAGATGGAGATCATCTATACCCCAAGCAGCATAATGTAAGTATCATTTCAATACAACTCAATGATTATAGTTGAAAACATTACCCTTTATACTCTCTGTAGGGAGCATTATTCTAAAGTAGTCTGCGACCTGATAAACTCCACTCGATAGTGATAACTATATAATTTTTCAACCATGTCATTACATTATTACCTTCTATTTACAAGTATGGAACAAAATGTCAGTTATCAAAGATTGGCTGTTAGGGTGGTTTGTAATTTAGATGACCTAATAACAATAATGCTTGTGCAAAATTTAACTTTTAAGTAAGGCTAACCTTACCAGGGATCTATACCCATATTGTTAAAGGAATGTAGTGCTTTAATTACCTTCTCACAGAGCAAAATTATATCCTCCCTTCCTCCATCGACGGAACTGACGCAGTGTGACAATTTAATAATGCTGAGATCAGACATGGCCTTTTTGTCATAGATCGGCTCGCTTACTACGGGTTCAAGTGGTAAAGAAAACTTGCCGGGGGTATTGCCCTCAAGGAAAACTTGGAAACATAAACGGACTGCATTTAAGTCTATTGAAGTAGGTTGACTGCGGTGACTGAAACCCTCTAGGAGAGAAAATTATTGAACATCAGATCTAGTCAGTGGTACATTTATTACAAAGGCAGAATCGGTGCTTTCTAAATTCTTTATAAGTTTTACGATATGAAGTTACAAAAGGTACTCAACATGTGGAAAAGGCAGTATAATTTTCAAAGTATGTACATTTGCAATACAAGCAAAAGAGAGCACATATGTTCTGGTAATACTGAAAGGTACAATGGCCTGAAAATTTTACAGCGATACATAAAACTTGCGATCGTGGCAGATAAGAGATGCAAATTACAACGTAGTAGAGTTCCTGGCGACAAGCCAAGAGTTATTTAAGTCACTAATCTTAGTTTTAGCTCCCAACAGCTGTGAAACTGTGCAGCCATAATACCTTATGATGAAATGTGAAATCAAATTGACTTACGCCTGAAGGGATCAACCCTGATCTCTTCTCGGACCCTGAGGGCCTGTTCTATGTCTTTCTTCTTGACACACTGTATGCCGAGATTTGAAAAATGTACGGTCATGGTGTCCGTAGGGATCTCAAGGGTGCAGACTCCTTTCTTACAGCCTTCCCTACCGACCAAGTTGTGTGGATGAGCCCTGAGAGGAGAAAACAGTTTATAGCAACTTATTATCGTCAACAGAAAACCTTTATTTCCAAAATATTGTTCACCTTAGCGATGCCAGTTTTAAAGCGGTGACAATAAATAACAATGTCGCTCTCAAGGTCGGAAGTAAAATTGTTGTTTGCGGAAGATGAATCATTTCCTATTGAAACCGAAAATTGGAAAGAAAGTATGCAAGTGGGTAAATGATCGAAAGTATTACTAATCCATTCAGTTACTAAGTGTTTAAAAATACTAAAACTTTATTAAACATTGTTTTCATAAGCAATCATAAAAGTAAATAAAAGTTTATAAGTCAATCTTTTCAAGGTGATTAATTAAATATTTAACATTTGAATCACCATAAAAAATATATAAATAAAACGCATATGGATTTTCTTCAGGTATAACTAAGTAAACATTAAAAAAATTTATTGCGAGTATGATATATCTGCCTCCATTCACATAAAACTAATAATACTTCTAGATGGGGCTGCACAATAATACTCACTTAATGGAAAATTGCAACAAAATGCTTTTAAAATCACCTTGTATGCCTAATTTTATTTCAAATTGTATGAATCATTTCTAGAAAATTTGCATTTTATCAAATTATACCTAAAAAGTAAATATTTACAGACCCACATATCAGTAGCTTTACCCAATAGTGAATCATTGACATGTAACACATAAAAATAAAGTTAATTTGTCCTTTAGAAGATACTTGGATCCAATATTGAATTAATTTAAAAGGGTATTTTTGTTTTCACCTGTAAGGAGGATCCTTTGTTACACAGGAAACGACCACAACAGCTCTTCCTTTGTATCCAACCACCTGTATCGTTGGGAAAGTCTTGTTCTCTGGGGTGCTCGTGGCACCCGGAATAGACCCAGCCGATCTACCCTCGCACTCATATCTGAACCTGAGAGCCTTCGAAGCTGGCTGTTCGATTATCCTTATTCTGGCGTTCCTGGAAAGGATATACATTGGAAAACTGGTTCAAGTATGTTTTGAAGCTTGAAAGGTTTTTGAGGCTAGATCGAGGCATAGTCTGTAAAGTTATCACTGATAAAATAAATATACATAATTTTAAATTTGTTGATGAGAACTAATTTCGCAGTTTATAAGACTTTTTTTGTCTGATCACTTGTTATTATTATTATTTTCATATTATTAGATTTGCTTATAGAACCTTTTAGACTGCGCCGGCTGGAGCTGAGGCTGCTGGGGTTGGGGCGCTACGCCACCTCCATTGAACATCTTTTTCGCCGCGTTGGACTCTCTGAAGTCCATGTCAGTCTCAATAACTTCAACTGGAAACCATGTTAAGCATCAGGGTAACGCACTAAACATCTATATAATTTTTATTTAGCTTTCATTCAGACAGTCTAGCACTCTGATTCATAGGGAAGTTTCTCGAAAAATCTTGGCATATAGTTTCTGTTCTTATTAATAGTGATCACTAACAGACCACGTGACACCAAATAATATTTTTTTTTAAGAGCCCCTGCTGGATATGTAAAAATAAATGATTATACTCACTAACATCACTTAACTTGATGGCATCATTGGAGACTTTCTGTTCGCCTATTTTTGTACTATCTGGAAAACAACGAATATAAGTTTGAGGAAGCTCGCTAACATCCAAACAAAATCCAAGCTGTACATGTGGTTCTGTAAAATTAGATAAACGCTTACATTTGTGTTACTGGCAAAGTAGTGGGTACACAAAAGAATACCATAAATACTTTAACGAGCTACTACAATTACATGCAGGAAAATAATAAGTAATTAATTTTATTCCGCCATAAAACTGCTGTATCTATCTACTTTATGGTTATTTTTTATTTTCAATCACTCGCTTCTTTAAAAAAATGCAATTATGTAAGTACCATAAATATAAAAATTGCAAACCTGTAAATTTGAAACAAAGGGCAAGTAATGGTATTGGATTCTTATCTACAAATTACCCAACCTTCACCAATAAATGAGCGATAATGGATCTGGTGGAACGACTGAAAGTAGCGTAGGGTTCCTGTCGGAACAGACCATATTATTTTCGATGCCTAAGTAAGTTTGGATTTCGGAAAACGCGCGGCGTGAAAAACACGCAGAGAATTTCTTATATTTTTTCTCATTTTTCGTTCCATTGAGGAATCCGCTCGGTAACGTCTATTTTTATGTCCATATTTTTCTGGAAATTCTCCAAAAGGTGGACGCGTTTCGATCGAACGTCCGCACGCCGAAAAACGAAACGGGATACATCGCCGATACTGTTATCTGCAGCTCTGGAAATTTTTGTATGCAGTGGTTACATCGGGGCGGGAAATCCCAGATATCGTATACTACCTTGCGATACTGTTAATGGAGGTCAAGGAATTTAACCATTTAGAGCGAGAGAGAAAACGGTTAAAAATAGATTTTGTGAAATACCGTAGTTTGGTTTAACATCCCGAATAAACACCACATGTAGATGCAAAATTCTGGAAGGTAGAATGCTTCAGCAGAAGTTCTGGGCCGATTCCAAACCAAAGTTTAGGAAAAACGCTTTTATTAGACGGGAAGGGTTGCCGCAATAAACAGTACCTACAGAAGTAAAGGATGAAAAGGTAAACTTGCACACTCTCTTTTGTGACATGTTGTCTTCCACTAATCACCTATAGTACGTTCCATTTTAATATACGTCTATAGGATATTGACATGGTAAATTTTCAAAAGGGCTTCCATGGCAAATCAGTCGTGATTAGATCCAAAAAAAAGTGAGCGGCGCGCTTATTTAGTTTTTCCGACTTGAGGTGCGTGGACGATGTCTGAAAAGTTTTAAATATGGGTTTTGTTTACGGATCCGGCGCTTCGATTTAGTAGAAAGCCTGGCAGAAAGTCTACATAATATGTATATTCCATGCCAAAATGGATTTTAGTTCATTCACCGTTATAAATAGACCACTCGAAAGTTAGCAGCGGCTAGTTAAACAAAATAAAAATAAAAAAGGATAAGTGCCGAGAGGAAAAAAATAAACCAGCAGAACGGGAGAGAGAGAGAGAGAGAGCAGCGGCATGCTTTTATCTTACAACAGAATGTATAAAAACTTAACACGTAATTAGATGGTTACACACCTAAATTGTTGTTATCCATGACTATTTATATATTTCTAGCTGGTCTGGATTCGCAATCGCTATCGCTGTTCCTTGGTGGAAAAAAATACAGAAGAAGATAAAATGAAAGATCTCAGATCGGGCGATGTGATGTGATGAAAATACTAAAGCAGAGAAGGCGATTAAACGTGTTTTCATACCTTTGAATTGTGCATTATCTACTCCGAAACAGAATTCCGAGAACGGCCAAGGTCATCACAAGTATCACAACTCACTACGCAATCAAACTGAACCGATATGGAAAGAAACTCAGCCGTCGAACAAAACTTCGATGAGTCGAGTCGAGTCGAGGAACTTTCACTTCAATGAGTGAGAGAGGAGAGGAGAGGAGATGAGAGGAGAAAAGTTTTCCCGTCTTTTTCGAAAATTCGCCCGGAGCCCGGACTTACCTCACTCGCGATCTAACTAAAACTGAACGCAGAGAACGGACGCGGACCGAAAAGTTCGGAAGGGAGATGGTTCGGTCTGCGTGATTATTTTAAGAACCGCGGCCGATTCCGAGAAATCGCGGATCGAAATCTGTTGATCGTACGTTTAATATAACTATATATAATGTGTACGCGATATGTGCGTGTCACGTGCGAGGAAAGACTGCGCGCGAGATTCAAGCCCGTGCGCGAGTTTTCCCGCGGGGAGGCTACGCTCGTTCTCTTCGGGAAAGGACGATGATATGCTAATTAACCTACGGCAATTACGCGCCGTCCGTGGAGGTTCCCATGGGCGGCCCGTGGGGATTCCTCGGCCGCCCGATCAATTTCCCACGGCCGACGACGACGCCGGGGGCGCTGGCTCCCCGCGACCGACCCCCACGTACACTTTTTCCCTCCGGAAATGGGAAACATCAAACTTCTCGATACCTGCGAATTCCAACAGGCGGTACCGAAGTGCGTCCGGCGGTTGAGGAATTCCTCCAGTGCGTTCAGGGTCTAAGTACCTGCCCAATTGCGTTCCAAGCGCGTGATTCAATCAAATCGGACGAACTACCAAATTCTATTTATTTTATTCCCATTTTTATTACAGGAATAGTGACACACGACATCCTGCCTTAAAATGTGTCATCCGTACGAGATACAATTTTCCCCTCACATTTTTTGATAATGTGTTTGTGAATATTGTTAGTAATACTACTTGTATTACAGAAATAATGACTTTTGACTTTGAAATGAATTTTTTTTTCAAAGAAGAAACGTACATAATTTTTTTTCTAAAAAACCCATCACCAAAATTTCCAAAAAAAAAACAATGCGAAAAATGCAGTAAATTGTTAATGTGTATCACGCAAAAACGAGGCACAGAAAACTAGGGGAGATTGGATTAAAATCCTTAGGTTACATCTAGGGTTTGGTGATTCACATTAACTTGGGACGTACTTCGGTACTAATCTACTCCAGACGCATTTCAGTTAGTACCTACACAAATTTCCTCCATGAAAAGCATTTCAGCCGCACCGTATCCTAACTCTTAAGTTCTATTAATTCCAAATCTATCACTAGCTTCACTATTTATAGACAAGTTAAGATCTAGTTTTATATTCCTACTTACCGTGAGAACTGGTTGATCTCCCACGTCTGGGACCTTCCTTATTTTGGCAGGTACTTCAAGTCTATCGCATCAGATTGCCAGCAAACTCCTGGAACTCTGCATGTCAGAACTAACCTCCGCTCTTCTTTCAACTTGAGATTTATCAAAAGTTAGAATTCACATTTCATTGAAGATCATTCCTCTCCTTCAGGAATTCTAGGTTTACTAACCCTAGCAGAAATGTGAAATGGAATGATCATTTAGTTTGTAGTAGATAAATTAAGATATGTAGTTGTTATATATATGAGTGGCAAAACACTATTATTAGACATTTATGACATTTGTCATATTCATAGCATAAACATTATTTTGCATCAATTGTAGATTGATACTAAAGACGGCGATTTTAAAGGGTCAGTGGTAGGATTTTAACAAACCAAAACCACACAGCATCGCTCTAAATACGTGTTACTTAGTTTGTTTTATACATCACTAATACTCTATAAAATTATCCTAAAGACATTACATTGTGCTCTAGCATTTAAACCTTAGCAACGCAGACTTATTGCGGTCTCAGATTACGTTTCTGGAGAAGTATGGGTTGATTTAGGTATCGAATTCGTAGATAAGATTTTATTTTCAAGTTTTATTTTATTGTTAATTCCCTGATAGCACGTTCATGGCGTTATCGAAAGTTCGTCGCTTGTCTTGTTATTACGAACTTTCTACGAATGCGGGATTTTACGTTGCGACGTGACGTCACTCGCCTTTTGCAAAACGTAGCGAGCCGACTACTAGCAACAATTCGGTGGCCATTACATTACGCCATCACGTCCGAGGGTCGCCATTTTTTGAGTTCTATCGAAGATATGGGAGTTGTACTCCGTATCTGTTAAGGCGACTTAACTTGAGTAAGGCATCATCGGGAGAACCGAATCGGAATCCAACCGACCGCCGCCGGTCGGATTCCCTTACTACGGGTTTTCCCCGGGGATCCACGCGCCTCCGGCGGCGTACCGGAAACCGGAAGATCTGATATTGTGATGTATTGACGAGGCGTCTCAGGAATTTACGGTGCCGGTTGGGAAAATTCGGCAACTGTCAAAAAGATTCGGGCGATTTGCATCTTTTTAATTTACGGAAATTTCCGATTCCGTGGGTTTGTTCTTTTGACGTCGTCTCAGGGAAATCGCCCGACGATTTCATATATTATTCATCTGTGAACAGCTAAAAGCCACCCCCGTCATCTCCTATGCAAATATCCAACGTATGACGTCTTTTGGTTCTTACACTACTTCATTAATTCATTTTATTTATATTTATTACGGCTACGAGACCAGTAGGGCCTCAGTAGGGCCTCAGTGGGCAATGGGCCTTATTAGCGAATGAAAATAATGCCTAAGAACATATTTACTAGTAGTGAAAGCACTGTGGAGGCGTATATGTTTAACTTATGAATTCCCTTAGGCCGTATTTTGGTTGTGCGGTAATAATACCTGCACAACGTCTAATGACCTGAGCAACACCTGTGACGGATTCAAATTATTTTATGATCGACCGTATAACTATAAATACTGGGCCCTTTAGCATTTGTATGGGTTTTCGCTAATAACTTTAAAGTTTCCAGAAGGTCCCTTTACCTGAGTTTATTTCAATAGGAATTGTAAATATTTCTGGGAATAAGATTATAAGAATGTTTTTTGTACAAATCGCAATAAGCTTGAATTTTCTTCCCTCATCTTTCATCGTATGGTTAATTATCAAAAACTGTCGGATAGACCGATAATGCCACAAGTAATGGCGCTATTACCAAATCCGTAATAAGTAATAGTTTTAATAAAATCATTTAACAAAATTTTAGACAAAATTAAAGTGGGAATTTTACGATTTTACTGATTTAATTTTTGGTAGGAATCATTAGAGGCACAAAATTGTAGATAAACATGTTTCAAGCTGCAAGGGTCTTCTATTTTCTGTAATAAGCAGTAGAGATTGATTCGAGAATATAAAAATAAACACCTTTTCTCGTTATAAAATAATATTTAATATGTAGCAGCAATACGATGTTTGGAAGCTGTATCGGAGTAACAGTTTTTGGGAATTCTTCACCTAAAATGTCCACATTTTCCAACGGCGTGTCGGTTACTCTTATTTGGTGATACCCCAAGCACAAAAAGGGTCATGCTATGTGCCATGCCAGGTATTCCGATATGTAAATTTATTCCACGATAAAATTAGTGCAAGCGTAGGTTCATTCACCATTTGCTACCTTTACCAAATCATGCTTTCGCGTGAAATATTGTTTTGTTCAAATATAATATTTAAAGAAATTAGTTAAGAGTTTGCTTCAAGCCGATCATCAGCTTCTAACGTTAACACCAAAGATCCGTCGGATTTGAAGATACAAACACGTCGAAATCGATCGATGAAATCGAAATAAGTTGAATGCATCATCGGGGCGGAAAACTTTTGTCGTAGCGGAAAATTTACAAAGCAGAGCAGGTACGTTCAACTCGGTCCGTTTTTAATTTTAATTTTATTGTTTTTTTTTTCTTCCAGTGATTTTAATGTGTTTGCCTTTAAATCGTCGGTTGTTGTAACTGTTTGTTTGGCAAATTTTTTGTACAAACATCTTGAACTAACCGACGGAGTCGCTGACGATGGGTTATAGCGAGCCGAGACATTTATGAGCGGTATAGGATGACGCCAATGTTATTGGTTTTCAAACAAGTATTTTGACGAATAAAATATGACGGTGTGGTTTCCTTTAATTTGTAATAGTAATGTACCCATATGTAAACGGATTATAACTAACTTCGTGTAGGTATTGTGGCTGATTTTGGCTTTGAAAAGCAATTTAAAACAATAATTTTGTACAAAAAGTCTTGACAGTTAAAATATATCATTCACCTTCGCAGAGATACAATTTTACTTTTTTTTCCTGATACCTACGAAACATTTTCTATTATACTGCATTTTACGAAAGCAATATTTGCTATAGCTAACATAAAAACTGGTTAGTACATTTCCAGTCCCAATTACAATTAATTAGCAATTGCTAGTACTAACGAACTTTTAACGACTATTAGAAATCCTGTTAAACCACAACGCGATCAACATTATCGCTATTATTATTTTTTAACCCTCTGTTTATCTCGCTTTCAATGTTTGGTTTCTGGGGTACGCGAAATGAGATTTGTATTTTTTTATTACCCGGAAATTAGTAATCTATCACTAAGTATAAGCAGTATGGGTAAACAAGTCGTTCGTTTATTTATGTGTGTAAGCATATCGATGATCCGAAGTCTAAATTGCGAAATTCTCTGCACCGAATTTAAATTTAATTATGCATATAGTTTTTATGAAATACCTCATTTCTGGAAAACACGTGCAAGTGAAGTACTGATAATGTAATGAGGTAAAACATGGAGATTTTGATTTATGTAGGTATATAAATTGTAACAAGTAGAAACGTATACACCACCTCTCGTAATCAATAGCAAAGTCAATTAGTGAACATTAATGACGAACAACTTGAAATACGTAGTAAATTTCTCTACAAATGGAAGACCTGTGTCGTTTGTAACAATTTTGGTCTCATTTTGGGGTACCACCGGGGGTCTAACGACATCACCCACGTTTTATTACATATTAATGATCTTTGTTGATGCGTTTAACGTAAACAATCTTGTTTTGCGAATAATTCTAACCAAAATACCAACGACTGCAATAATCTTTAACGGATATTTTGAGGCAGTTTTAGGCTTTAGAGCAACAAAACGCTTAAGAAGAAAAACAAGTTTGTTTTTGATATATATGTAAGAAAAACAATACTTTAAATGTTAGTGAAATGTTATGAACTTTAAGTACCTACTGTATTGCGTTATTTATTAACGCCCATCAGTTTTGCACCCTTTGATGGACTGCGTTATCCTTTCGTTTAAGCGGCTTGAATCATCCAAGCCGAATACGAATCCAATAAAAGACGCCTCACTGGGATTATTTATTTTTCGAAAATATTTATATATTACATCTCAGCACGACGATGAGTACATCAAACGGCTATCATAATATTTATATCTTCGACTGCTGCCATTGACTCACACCGACACGCGAACCGACGCCCGACGACGCCTTGTAATACGATAGCGACTAGACTAGTAGTTTTTTTAAACAAAACGCTTTTGATTCATTTTGAAAAATTACACTCCTCGAAACGAAAATAGAACATGAGATGATGGCGATGACGGTAGTGACATCACGGCCGCCAGGGCTAATAATCCACATCGGCGTCGGCTCAGAAGGCAAAATAGAGGAGACTTTAGGCAGCAAAAGAAGAAATTATATAATTCATGGACTTCACGTGAGAAACCGAAGGAAAATTATTTACTCATGAATACGATGGTGAATCGATAAGCTCGTGCATGCAAACGTCGTTTGTAATTGTGGGGCGAACGGCGCGGCGCCGTCTTCTGTGTGAAACGGCGCTAGGGTCCGCGTCGCGGCGTCGTGGCGTCGCCCCGCTACCGAAAAAAGAAGAAATTGGAGTATCATTACAAGTCTCAAGTCAAAGAACTTATGAACGGCCGAAGGAAATTATAATTTTTTAATTTTACGCCCAAAAATGTCATCAGAGCCTCTGTTCTGATTCATTATTTAAATATTGGTCAGTTCAAACGAGAATCGTAGACTAACGGTCGGTCAACTAAATTTAACCTCGAGTAAACTTTGAAAATTCTTAAGAATTCGAATACTACTTCAGGTTGAATTTATAAATATTTGTTGCCAGAACAGGTAAGCCGTAAGACAGGCCCAGCTTTGGTATGACAGAATTCGTCTTCGGGTTCAATCTCTTGGGGATTAGGAAATCAGGGAATGGGTACACGTACGTTGGTACTCAAGTTAATGAGAGCAAAATTAACACGCTAATTAGTCCCCACTATTTTCGATTTACCTGATGTTTAAATATTAATCGATTTCCAACATTTTTCACTTACCTGATATTTGAAAAATTCGTTCGACAGCAACAGCTTTCTCAAAATCAGCAACGAGTATTGAAATTCGTTACATAATATTATAATCTTCACTAGCCACAAGCCACGTCGAATATTGTAATACTTGATCGTAGGGTTTCTTGAAGGATACTGCGAATAATTTTGGCAGGTCCTTTACTTGCAGGCAGAACTAACAATTTGACGGTTTAATTTCTTTATATTTGCTTGGTGATAATGTTCTTGTATCTGGTTTGTAACTATTATACTATTATCTTCACCCAAAGTAAGGACGAATTATTTACAATTTATATTTGTGCTACTTCACCACTTCTCATCCTTTTTTAACGATTTTTGGAAACTGTACTTGTAGTTATTAAGAAATAATAACTGTCTTTTACGTTCCCTCAAAATTATATTGGGCTTAATCATAGAAATATTATTCAAACATAATGTAAAACAAGTGGCAGAGTAAAAATAGAAAGTAACTTTCAACTAAGAATTTCATACAATATGTGACACCCTCTCCATTCGCACTAGCCTTCTTAATCTTCTCTCGATATGTGATTAAACAATCTTTTGACCCCTGAACCACGTGCTGGAACCAATTTACAAACACCCAAGGAACATTTTTGGTGTTTGTTTTCTTGTTTTATTTATTTATTAGGAACATCACAAAATGAAGTTCTTTGAGAAGTTTGGAATTTCATGCTACCGTTCACACATTGCTTGGCCGTATATTTATAAAAAAAACATAAAGTCGTAGATACATAAACAAATAACAACGACAAAATTGACCTACACCGTCAATTGTCACCTTTTATAAAGTAATTGTACAAATAACTGTCTAAAATTTTCATTATCATTGCATATATCACTTCGTTATTTCCTTAATGCATCTCATCATGAATTTCCTTAGTATGAGCATTTATTCTGTGAATAAATTGTTTTAACTGTAAACGTTCGTTTAACGATCTCATAATCAGTAATTCGTATTTTTTTTTAAATAATTACGTATGAAAAATTCATTCATCATACAAACATTCGACGGTATTAAATAACTTCTAATCAATTACCATTTAATATCAACTCCACAAGGTGATCTTCCTATTTTTCTACTTCCTGGCACTTTACCTACGAATGTGATCATACCTTTCCAACCGCTTCTTGTGTAAATTTTTGTTCATCATCCTGTACCCCTATTCGAATCTGCGGCGGAAGTTTATGTTCACGGTACTCGATCTGTATTATATAAAGTTCAATCCTCACTCCGATAATCTCTCGAGATAATTTTTGTTCGCCACTCGTAAGTCGAGTTCACCTGGGAATTCCCCGACAAATAAAAATCGTTTAAGTAATGAATAACCGAATAAAAGCAGTGCAGGGAAATACCTGAATTATTACATACATAGTTGTCAGTCTTAATGACACGAACGTAATACCGCATACATATGTACATAACGGTGCAGGTAAACCTCCCGAATATATTTCCTCTGGTCATATATGAGTAATTTTGATAGTGTTTCGCTCGCTCGGGGCTATTCTTGAATTGCACCTTTTTATATGTGAGTCATAGTAAAAGTTCATTTGGTTTTCAATAATTAAGACTACGAGTCCGTTCATCTAGACTTCGCGGCGCGTTTCGAATTTTACGTGAGGCGCCTGTTAAGTGGCGTGACTCACTTGTTTTCGTTTCCGCTTTCCAGGAAAGTTGCCACCCCTTACACACACACACACACACCCCTCACCCCTGTAAAAGAGTGAACCTTGCAACTCCCCAGTTGCATTAGATATTAAAAACATTTTGCATAATTTGACACCGAATTTAAATATAAACAAGTCATGGGATTACCGTCGCAAGATATCGTTAGTCACTTTCCAGTTTTCGACAGATAATTTTCTGTCATCGATTTGTATTATTCATCATCCCCATAAAGATTCCCGGAACGGGACCCTCAGATGTGGTGACGCAACTCCAAAGATTTAGTTTTTTCCGGGGAGGGTGAACGTCGGGTCCGGGATGAATCATCCGTCGTGTGCGTTAATTCGAGGTTTCGGAAAAGCGGCGCCCTTATCGATTTCACGCCCACCTCCTGCATGGTTAAAATTTCGAAAAGACGAGCTTGGACTCGTCCTACGAGAGTCATCCTCTCGCCGAAACGATTTTTCCATCTGCGGAATATCAATAAACGATGTTGTGATACAGTAAGAGAAATGGAGTTTGAATATAACCTTCATAACTAAAGGTTTCGGGACTGCGGCCAAAAATTAAACAAACTAATGGTGTACTTCAAATGTGATTCAAAATTGACTTTTCTTGAACATATTTCTTTTGTCTTGTGTGAGATAAGCTAATAATTGCATTTTTAAGCATTTGCATAAAATTGTTCATATTATTGATTAAAATAATAATACTTTATAATAGAGCGAGTGTAAAAAATCGCAGTCTTATATTAGGGGTAATTATTCTAATGAATTCACAAACAACTTGATTTTGTTTGCTCACTTTTTAAATCGACGTTTCAATTAATTCAATAAAGATACAATCATCAGTGAATTTTAATAAACGTAACACCACCGTCGTTTTTAAATAACGTTAAATTCTTGCTTGTCTTAATAAATACTGAAACGCGATTGGAAGAAGAAATAAACTACTTGTAGTTTTGCGATTAACTTGTAGACATAACCAGTGAATTAGAACTATTAAAAACACATTTCCGTTGTCATTTTAAACCGTTTAATACTCATACTAACAATACAAGTTCGAAGTATGTGCCATCTAACTACTATCCTAATTCTCTGTACCATTGTTCGACTCTGTTTTTCGAACAACAATAGAGTACAGTTTACACTCCAAATATCATTCTACAACAAATCCTACCACCTTCCTCAATGTCTGCCTGCAATCCCAGAAGCATCGGAAGGCGCGCTTGAACCGTCCTTCTGTTGTATATTCTAATCTTCATGATCGATGACCTCAAGAAACTTGTTTTTAAACCTTGGGCTTATTTTATTCAGAAGTTAAGTGCGAGGTCAAAAAGACATCGAAGGTCACTCTTGGTGGTACGTATTTTCGAAAAACATTTCCAAGTCCGTGAGGTACCTCTAATGGTACTACAATAAGCGAGGGAGAGGGTGCGAAATGAAAGCGAGATGCGTTAAAAATACTAAAGAATTAGCTTTATTGTCTTTATCTGCTTTGCATAAGGTCGCTCGGGTTGTGTTGCCGGTGTATTCGATAGCATGCTATTTATAATGTTAGTAGTTAATTGTAATATGTACAATATGAAAAAAAAGTTTAACATTGTAGTGTATATTTTGCTTTCTCACCATTGGATGTGGGATAAAATTCGGGAACTCACTTGAAATTATCTTAAAAGGCCTATATTTTCCTATAGAACTAGTTCCCACGAACACTAACTAGTGCGGAAATGAGTTTTCAATCATTTGAATTCCAGAACTTTTACCCTAATCATAAGGATCGTCTAGTAAATACTTTTAAATGTATGTATTCCTACAGAAATACCTGGACGGTTACTAATAGAATTAATTTAAAAAGATTGCTCTTTTCAACTTCTATTGAAAAATTTTGATATAAATGTTGCGTTTTTTAAAATGTACAATGTTTGTACTTTCTTCTACTTTAACTAAAATTATGGCACCATGACTGTTTTTCATCCATTAATGAAAATTATACTTTTCAATCCGAGGAAATAAGTGTTAAAATTAACATCAATAACATAAAATTTGAAGTATAAAAATGGCACCTTAACATCAGGTCGTGGAATGTTTACATCACGTAATAATTTCAAACAATAGAATTCTTTTCTATAGAAGAATAGAAGTCTTTCGACTTGCTTTCCCGCCTGGTTATAATTGGAAGCCTTTTAATAAGTGTCATTTTCACCCTCTTGAATTGCTTACATTATATATAAGAAACAAATAAATATGTTAACAGAAATAATCCTTACGTTAAATGCAAATCAGAGTTAAGTACTTAATAATACTGTGTAATAACAAAAATGATCAGTCTAAACCATGCCAAAGCCCTCGGTGCCCTCGCTGATAGCCAGCAGAAGCGATTTTTCGAAGTGCTCGTAGCATTCATAATCCGGGAGGCAAAGCTGATTAAAACTGCAAAAGAAACACGGAAGTAAAAGACAGGTCTAAGGTTTCACTCCATCTTAACTCACCAGGTGTGTGCTGTGGGTAGATTTCCGAAAGTTGGCGCAGCCGTGATCTGGAATCTAGGCGTGAGCTCCTTGAAGCCGCCCGGGGGTAGTTGCGAACAGCCAGTGGTGAACTGGAGCAACCTCGCCATTTCCTCTTGGGTGAAGTTGCCGACAGCAGCCCAGAACCAACCGACGATCCTTCGGAACTCTGGGGAGTTGCCATTCACCATGTGGTGCGCCTTGAAGTCGGCGATGCTGTATTGACCAGTGCCGCAGAGTAACAACTGAAAGTCCCATAAGGACAAATATTATTAATTTTGGAAAAAACGTGTTAGATTCCTACTGGAAACCTGGAATAATTTACTTGAACTGCATGACTATTTTCGACTTACTTCCAGTTCGTTTTCATCGAAGATGCTGAGTAAATTATCAGGAATTAACTCATTGAGGCCCTTGAGGAAGGCCTCCATCTCGTCTTTGATGCAAGTGGCCAGCTTGTACTGCGCCAGGGCGTCCAAATATTGCAACTTGATGGAATTCGTTACTTTAATCTTAGAACCGTTTGGTATCAACTCTACAGTTCTGGTAAGTTGACCTGAAGTGTCGTACTGTTCTTCAACGAAGTACAATTCCGTTTCTATTTCATCGATGTTGTTCTCCAGTAAATATTTGATTTTCGACAGGTACAGATCGGGGTCGTCCTGCTCGAAATACTGAAATTTAAGAGATATTCAGTTTGGCAAACCGATCAGCTTTAAAAATTCTAGAATATTCTACCTTATAGTGAACGCGCAGGCCGATCACTTGCGCAAGGAACGATCTAGTGAATCTTGCCCGGACGAGCTGCCTATAGGAGCCGCCGAGGGCGCTCTCGTACAGGCACTTTCCGACGACTTTTCCGGCGAATTCGTAATGGCGCAGCTTCAGGTGGGGAGGCCTGTTCGGATTCGGGTGCACCAGTGACTGCTGTCCCTCGTGGAAGCTGGTGAAGAGGCCGTGCTTAGCATCGAAGAGCTGAGCGCAGATCAGTTCGAACCACTCGCGGCGAAGCCCGCCCCAGTCGATACCTGTAGATAAATTAGGAGCGTACAGACACAAAGATAAACTTAAAAAGTGCGTTTGCAATTACCTTGTTCTCCTTGAAAATTTACCTCGAAGTTTCTGCACCAGTCAGAGACGGAGAAGTTCTTGGTAGATTTCATGCTGGACTCTAGTAGTTTTTCTCTGCTCACCTTCATCGACAGTTTCTCGTGGTAATGCTTTTGGTGGAACTTCCGCACCTCGTGGTAGAAAAAATCTTGTTTGTCTTTGAACGTTTCCGAACCACCCATGTTCTTGAGCAAGAATTGCGCGAACGTAGCTGCGATTACGTTCCGTTCTTTCGATACTAATTCGATCCTCGGCTGGCAACCATCGTCGACTGTGAATGAGTTTGAGTGCTGTTCGCTGAACTTGAGAGACTCTGGTTGGAAATTAAACTGGAAAACATGATTTTAGAAAATAATGTTGATAATTGCGTTAATAAGTACTTTGGTTGATGGACACAGCCTAAACGTGTACAATCTCTTTGGTATAAATTTCAGGATGAGCTCCTTAATGATTAGTTGCTTGGGAGAAACGTAACAAAGAACCTTTTTGGGTTTTGTAACCCTTTCCCCATTAATACCGACCAACTTGGCGTCGTAGCAAACGTTGTGGTTCTTTGAAGCTACGTTCTTATGAACTAATGTTGAGTCGATACCTGGGAAAGTTTAAGTCATAAAGATGATGGAAATAACGTGTGTACTTAACACTTACTATTTAAAACTATAATATCAAAATCGCCGTTGTGCAATTCAGTGCCGTTGTAATAAATGGTGGCGTGAAAACAGCCCTCTTGAACAAACTTAAGGTGGACGCTCACCCTCTGGCTCTCCCAATCGTAATCCAGGCTGGTGGAGTAGTTCTCCGCGTCCGAGTCCAGGTTCGCTTCCTGGGATTGAGAGCCCAGCTGGACGATGTTGATGGTGTAACCCTAAAACACACGTATAAGTCTTACTCGCTCCGGGTCAGTTCTCCTCTTACTTCGGTTGGATCGTCCGTGGGGGAGTAGCGGCACACGTTGCTGTACTCGTCCCTGGGCTCTATGTACAGGAGATGGGCTATGTTAGCTGTACAGACGACGGTGCTGCAGTGTCTGACGACTACGGAACGTTGCGCAAAGGCCGGCCCGGCAACGAAGGTGGTGGTGAAGGGGCTGCCTGCGACGTGCTGGCCCCCGACCGTCACCGAAAGGCGGTACTGTCCCGCGTGACGGACGGTAAATTTTACTTTGGCCACGTTAGCGCAGTTCGGGTCCGTCGACGAACCCAACTCGGTTATGACAGCTAACTGGAAAAATTTTCGCGATTTCTGTCAGTCTCGTAGTAAAAAAAAAAAGTTAAAGAGGGGCTCTGTTGAGGTATCCAAGCTTTATCAAAATATACATACTATTATAAAGCTCGTTATCGTTCTTTATACTATTCATGTTGATGATTAATAAACATGTACATATTCGATATGTTGTGTATATATATATATATATATATATATATATATATATATATTTATTTATTTGAAAATTGTGTGTATATCTAGTAAATAGAAGTAGTTATCTACGTTATTGCCGAATGTTGATTTTAAACTAATTTTATCAATTCAATTAAAATTTTGTATTTATTTATCTTCTATAAGTGTGCAGATTAGGGGTAATGAAAACTTCCGAGAGACTTCTCACTAATTTAAAGGACTGATGACATTTTTAAAGCAAGTGTAATTGTTTTAAGAAAAACGCGGAGTTTGAAATGTAACTTGTGATATCCTTGAAGCAGTTTGATACTTGTCTAACAATGATATTTATTTTGAAAAGAATTATATAAAGAACGATTCGTTTTAACATATCTAAAAAAAGAATATATTTGTGATAAGTATGATGAAAATATGGATCACTTACTATACGCTTCAATTCATTAATAATGAGGTAAAGAAAGTCCATATAGGTGAAAAAATACAACAGAACATATAGAAAAAGTGGCGGATACATTAATTAATTAACTTTACGTCTCACCAGTAAGTACCAGTCACTTTTTACAAACGTAATGGAGCTGCGTGGATTAGGCCTTTCTTGAATTAGGATATAAAAAGCGATGATAGCTCATCCAAACAGAAACCCTCTACCATTATTCACAATTACATCAAAACATAAATCTAATGCAAAATAAAATGAGCATATTTACCTTTCTTCCACCTCCGCAAACATCAACAGTAAAATTATCAGTATCACAGATTGGATAAGGCTGCCCGTTACGTTGGTAAAATTGCACGGTGAAGCAAACTGTTTGGCCTACGGGATGGGGACAGGACCATTGGAAATTTACCTTACAGTTTGACGGCAGAAGGTACTTTCCTGTGACATACTGAAGAAGGGAGTGCTTGGCTTCGGGTGCGAGGGAAGGTTGGGTCATGGCCGCCAATGTGACCAGTCCAGCGACAGAGACTGACACCACTAACATTCCCCCTAGTGGAAACAGAAGAAAGTGATTTAAGTTTTGCTTGCGAGTACGAATTCGGAACGAATCGGATAAGTAGAGCACAATAGGTGATAAAATATCCACTAACAAACACCTAAACAAAGAATATGATATTTTTAATGGTCGGTTTGGTGAATTATGCTGATATCAGAATGCTGATACCGTGTGACAAACAGAGGATTAATTGGTCATGCTGACTAAAGGTTTGGAGCGATTGGGACCCTGTCTGCGTTTATTTTCCAAATACTGAACGACTTGATTATACGTGCATAAATCTATTAAAACATTTAGTGCACAACAAAGTGTACAGCCGAAGAAGGGTTCGTAAATATTTGTTTATAACTAGAACGTACGAAGTTCGGATTAACCCTTGTAATATTTCATTACGTTCCCGAGGATGCGGGCTCGACCCCCTAATCCGGGGATTACTGTAAAAATGACCCGAATTTATTGGCGGCCCTATCATGAAAACGGCCCTGGACGCGAAAAACGAATTATTCCACATCGACGGTATTCCATAATTCGCACATTAAACGATCCTTCGCATTTCAAAAATATAGTGAAACCCAACCAGCTCGAATTCATCCCCTGAAATGTCTGTTAAGCTAGCATAGGCACATCAGATGTCTAGAACTGGACCTATAGGGTAATTCGTTTCTACCCACGTAACTTTTTCCTATTCAAGGTACAAGGAGAGTGAATATCTTCGCTCTCGAAAATTAAATTGCTGCCATCAATACTCTCAGTATTTAAATTTCCACCTCTATCGTTTACTCCCGAATCATGAAATGAATTGGATTTCCGTTAATTAGGGCGGCAATTACAATTGAAAATTATGAAACATGTAATAGTCTTCAGGTCATCAAAAATAAACGAATCAAATGTTTTTTCTCTGAGTATAGTATGGTATGAGGGTTAATATCGAATAGAGCCGTGGGAACAAATGAAATCAGTGAATCCATAACGGTAGTAAATAGACTCTTCCATGTCAATAGGAAGGAAGAAAGAGTAAAAGGCAGACCTAAGTGGAAGTGACTACAAAAAGTGACTAACGAATTGATAGATACGAACAATATGCAAAAAAATAGAATGAACTGAAAATAAGGACCTATCCATCTCGATTAAATGGATCTAGAAAGTTTTAAACACGTATGGTATAATAATAACGTAGTTCAGCAACAAATATCTGTACTATCTATACAGATAGTCTGCACTTGAATAGAAGAAGTTTACGAAAAGTGATATGCTTCACGAGTCTGAACTAAAAAATGTACAATTTATCCTTAGGTCTAGTCGGGAATTTCGGATCTGGCTACGCCAGCTGAATAGACGCCGTCCCTCAGATTTTAATCCATTACCCAACAGGAACTTCCCGGGTCCGAAACGTAGCGTCGTTATTACTGCGACGTCGGGTCACGTCCCTGCCACCGATATTTCATCTCGAGCGCGCCGGAATGAATCACGCTCTCGCGGAATCCGGCCCCGGGTCGTAGAGCTGTCACCGGGAGAAAAGTCGACCGTTAATCGCGAATTATTCCCGAACGACAAAAGAAGGAGGACGCGCAATAAACCTAATTTATAGCGCGAGGGCATCTCCGCTTACCCCATGTCCAAGCGTCCTGGTGCTGGCTGTTCTTCACCACTTCGGACCAAAGATCTGCTTTCAGTACCTCTAACCTTTGCTTGGAGATAGGGAGGGACTGTCTGGCGGCGGACCAGCGGGAGAAATCCTTATTGAATACCTTGGACAAACGTAATATATAGATAACAGATTGTTTATTACTAAACCAAAGGTCTGTTATGACTAGTCACATCTTCTGATAGCACACAGGTGGCGGGTGTAAATTCGCAGATATGGATAACCCTCATGGAATGCTCCAAAAATATTCCTAGTCTTAACATAGACCAAGCCAAATTAGTTATAATGACATTTTTTACCTGCTTGGCTTTGCTATCCTCCAACCAATAAACGTCCTCCAGGCTGGTGACCTCGAGAGCCAGGAGTTTGTTGTAGAAACTTTGAAGATTGTGCTTGGAGAGCCAACGGCGCAACACGAGTCTCTGCTGCAGGAGGAGGCTCGCCTTCTGGAGGCGCTGCTCGTCCGACGGTGGCAGCTCCGGCAGTTCCGCTGGCTGGGCGCACTGCGCGAGTTGGGAGATACCTGCAGGAATAGAAAACGCTGTAACTCCAAAAATAAAGAGTCGTTTGGATCAGAAGATTGACTGTAATGATCTCGGGATGTTTAATAACATATGAACCGCCGTCACAGCATTGAATATTTTATTTTATTCGCAGTTCATATTGCTTTAGGGAATCGCAATCGTCATTTGTGGTCTTCACCCAACTTGGTATTATGTTTCGCTAATAAGGAAAAATTCTTTCTGAATCATAGCATTTGTCTATTGTAGCGTAGTGGTCGCTTTTGTTTCTTGGCCACACCATCTGCGGTATATTTTTAGCTAATTATTTCTCGTAAAAGAACACAGTGAAAGGTTAACAAAAGGCACGCAAAAACAATTAAACAAAGTTATAATAGGATACCGACTAAAAGTAAAGTAGGTAATTAACCGCCGGCGTTGCTTCGAGCAAGGATCATAAAATCCCAGAATACACTCAATGGCGGCGTTTCAAATCCACATTCGTCCCGATGGTAATTTTTTAACCTACTATGGGGGCGTGAAGCATACGTTCCAGACCACCAAACAGCTTGGCAAGTGCGTGAAACGTGCCTGAAAGAGATCATAACCGATTACCCGCTAATAACTAAAGGTCATAACGTGCCCACACAACTTGGATTTCAACATAGATTTAAGATTTTAGATCGAACAGAAAAAATCGGGAGATTCAAATACCGGAGGAGTGAAATAGGTCGCATAAGGGGGCTCCGTCTTCAAATTTCGTTATTGTTCTTCCTTCTTGGCAACGAAGATTCCGTATCTCTCATGCTATCAAGAATACATTAAACCGAAAAGTTTTCGAGGCGCGAGTTTTCTCGGTGAAAACTAATAAATTTTTTCGGCAAGGAAGAAGTTTGCTGCGAGGAACGCTAACAGCTTTCCCGACTTGGAATCGTTCCAGAGATTTCTTCACGGTCCCCATCCGCGGGAGGAGTTTATTCTAATAACCGAATAGGGAAATCGCGGCGGCCGAAGTCCGGAAAATGTTATATTGTTGCAGGTCGAGGGCAAATTTGACTCGCTTGATCTCAAAGTAATTTAGGCGAAATTGGAAGCTACAGATTGAAAAGCAACGAAGGGATCTTCGCTGGGTTAATTTTTCGTGAGCCTTACGCACGATGTAATTTGGGATCGAGGCCATTTCGCCTTTATTTGTCCCCTGAAGAGCACGGATAATGGAAAATCGATGACGGTTTGTTGGACAGGATATTTTCGTTTGTATCGATCGAAACGTAGTTTTCGAGTGCGAGAAATTCAGTCAATTAAAAATGTTTAAATGCAAACCAAGGAACTTTCTAATCGATGTCAATAGTTTACGCTCTCAACTAAACGAACTATATGGTGCAATTTTTTTATTGCCTTACATGTCATAATACAGCTAGTAAGTAAATACCTAGCAGGTAACTATACTCATAAAACGGTAACTATGCAAATATTCTTGTAACTTATGCAAATATTAATCTCGACCTGCATAATCCCGCGAGCGTACCGGATAATCACCAAAATGGATTTTAGAAGTCATTAATTTTAATTAACGCACACATCAACACTTTGACACGTTAATATCTTAACAGATTTATGCACATGAAATTTAAATACACTCGAACCCCTCCGCATAATGGAATACCAGATCACGAGATATTATCACTAAACTTTAATTCTACATAACATATTATCTGCCATCGACACTTCTGTCAATTCATCTCAAGTTTCTCGTGTAAACAGCAATGTCGTTAATCGAAGGATTACCTGATTTGCCAAATATGGGCTGCAGTTTTTGAAGGTTAGAAAGTGTAATTGGATATGTCATCATGTGCATTATATGGTTACATTCAAATCTATCAAAGTCGATCGACTTTTAATCCACCTCCCATATTTGCAATTTAGCAAATACTTTCATAGCGACGAGTGTAATTCATATTTTTACAAAAACAGTTCAATTTATTACCATTGTTATATGTAGTAGGTGCAGTTCAGCTTCCCACTTTTAGAGGTTTTGTATCAGTACTTCGATTCGATTTATTCTGATCATTTCAGCCAAGTAAACTCATCAGGAAAGTAAGAATACTTTATGCACGCCCTAGTATAAAAGTAAGTGCGCGGGTTAAATAGCTATCTCTTTTCTATTTTATTCTCGCACCCTCTCTGTCTCTGGCTAATAAGTTAATTAAACGTACGCATGTTAAAAATGTTTCTAACAAGGGTGCACGGGGGAGAAAGTTGGTATAAAACTGGACACGTACGAGTTGTTCTTGGTTAAAACGATATGTCCAAGTTTATATCAGAGTTTTTCAAATTAAATGAAAACACGCTTAAATGTCACTTTTTATATAAATTACGATAAAAGGACGAGTTGTACAAACTTTGGAATTGTACCAAGACCGTTCTTCCCCATGCTCTAAATCTCAAAAAATTTCCGCCTCATAAATAAACCAAAAAATAACGTGTGGGACTAAAAAGTACGTGCCTCGCATCCGAGCTTTCAACATTTGTATTCATCGACTGCTACATATTTAATAGCATCAACCTGAGAATTTTTTATTTACCCACACATACGCGCGCCTACCACCTCGCCCCTATTTCCACCCTTTCGTTTACATCGTCGGGGGCGACAAATCGCCCATTAACCCGAAGTGAAGGGGAGTCGATAATGCAGATATTCAATGAAGCATTAAGGGGTCGAAACGGTTCGAGGCGAGGTGATTAATTGAATTTCTTGACGGTACTGAGGAGGGATCTAATGGCCCTGGATGGAAACTCCGCATGACGGTCCAAAAATATTTGAAATAATCGGGAAGTCCGGGAACCCCTCGGAGAGGGACTGTCCTAGAAATTAAGTGCCACGCTAGGAAACGTCCTGTTAGGAGAATCGATGGTAATGAATTGATAATGCAGGTCGGAATCGACGTTCTTTGCTTAATAAAAGACCAGTTTGTGGAGTTTTTCAGCTGAAATTAAATTTTGCGATGGTATTAAGGGGGGTGCTAGTGGATTTACAGTAAAATTGTTTTCTTACGTGGGCTCAAATACCTCATCTAACTAGGTTTTCACAGTATTTTCGTTAACATGCCCCAAGAAGCGTCTGATTGGAATATTATACATTGCAGATTTCACAGAAGCAAAAAGCAATGCAAAAGTCAAGATGAAGTAGCCACACGTGAGGGACAAGAGGAAAAATGTGAAAATTAACCTAGTACTTGGTTTATTGGTTTTCAATGCTGTTGATTTATTCGGAGGCAGAGAACTTGCTAATGCAAATTGTAAGAGGAAGACATCGTATCGTCTCAAATCAATCGATCAGCACGCAAGGCTCTATCAAAGGAGAAGATCTCCGGATCGAAAGCTCTTACCTGACTCAAGTGTCGGATACGGTACCTCTTATCGCATTAGCCCGCACGAAATTAGATGAAAACCAAGTACATGATAAAAGTCGACGTGATGGGGGAGCAGATAAACGCCAACTGATCTGCATATGACAGCGATACGCTCGGCGGTTGCGATACATTATGCTGTCAGATGCAGGAACACGTTGCTTGTCTTTGTCCTTGTACGGGCTTTTTGCAGGGTAATCACTCCGGTAAACTGCACTGTTGACGGATCAGAGAGATCGACGTATACCGGGATGCGGCAATAATTCTTCTCGAGAAAGAAACCTTCCTTGCCAAGTCTATTGAGCTGACACAGGTACATCAACCGTTTGTCGCTGCAGCCGTTTCAACGATCAAATCTTCAGCCCACAAGTGACTTATTTTCAGTTAAGACATGAGTCAGAAGGGTTTAGCACAAATTTAAACGATAGAACAAACTGAAATGTAACTATAATTTTCTCTTGTCAAACAGATACATCCTAAATCGTATTTTCATTCGGATATTGACGATACAAATGTACTTCATCGTAGTGTGGTTAGATTAGCTACAGTTTACCAACAAATGCCAATATTGTCCCAAAACAATAAATAGCAACAAAATCTAATTCAACGCCTTAAATAGGAAAAATTCTCTGGGTCAGCCACGTTAGCTTAAGATAGCGTGCATAGCAGCAAAATCCTGATCCCGACGTGGATTTTCAATGTAACCGTGCCAGCTTAACTAACTCGGTCGTTAGGTCCACGGGTAGGATTGAAGTTAAAGTTTTCAAAAGCTCAGCATAATTGAAAGGGTTCGCGCTTCGAGAGGCGCCGAGGCGATAACAAATCGCCGGAGGGGTGCTTCATCACGAAATTACGCTTTTAAAAATTGAACTTCATTCCTAAGAGTTTACTTCGAAGGGTCTCATTAGAAATTGGAGCGGGCGTGCGGAAAGGAAAATGGTTACCTGGAATGCCTGTAAACATATACCGCCATATTATAAACCCTTTGTGTAAGGAACTTTTGGATACAATAGTTATCTGAATGGTGGGACCAATATTTACATTTGTTCTTCAGAATTCATACGACGAAGTTGCAATAAACGAGAAATTTGAAGCGAGTCAATTTTTAAAATTTCGTTCAAGGAACGTTTGGATATTTAGAAGTCAAAATACAAAAGAGGATGGGCAACAAAACTATTTGTATTGGAAGTTGTAGAAAAGACAAAAATTACAGTGCACTGAAAACTGGAGGAAATAACGAGAAAATAAAGTGGAGCACTTAGTAAAAAGTATGAATAAAAATCAACTAAAACGGTTTGGGCACTATACCAGAATTAAAAAAAAACAGTAGTAGGTCAAAAGAACACGCCAGGCGAAATTAAAACAGCTACAGGGTAGACTAAGGATAAACTGCGATGACGTAGTCGCCGAAAAAAGGCAAAAGCGTTAGCAGTAAATGGGAAGAATGAGCTAAGGTTCAGATTACATGTAGTATACGTATGTAGCTTCAGAATATCTCTTTATTGGAAATTCCGATTTTTCTATGGTCATTCTCCAACGAGACCCCTCTTTGTATGGCAACATTTTACTTTCCTGTCAGTGTCAGTAATAAGGGGTTCTCACTACAGTACAAGAAAAATTTAAGTTGGTTTAATCATGCCGCCAATTACCTAGTAGAAGTTTTGTTTGCGGCGAATTACAAACAATGATGCAATTTACAAACAGTGCAAACGTACTAAGGGGCTTTCTTACCGGAGGAAACGCTGGCAGAAGGTTGCATGGCCATGCCGATCGAGCAAATCTCGCTCTCCTCGCCCCACATGTCGCCTTTTTCGCCCGTTTTTTTTCAGAAGGGGACGGCGACGGCGGCGTCGTCGTCGTCGGATGGCAGCATTTCGGTGCTCCGAGGGGGGGCCGTCCGACGTCGAAACACCGACTGCTGCATGCAGTCGGGAAAAGCTTGACGGGTTGCCCGGACGACTCTCGATCGCCACATGCGCCCCGATTAGGGTTACGTCCCGACGGGCCTCCGGGCGCCGTTCCGGGCGTACCTGTGACCACCCTGCCAGGTGGCCAGGATGAGGCGAGTCGCGGCCCGACGGGGAGCGCCCCGGGCTCTGCGGGGCGCCTCCCACGACGGCAATGCCATCACGTCTGTCCCGGATCTTTTCTCTAATACAGGGGCATTCAGATTCCAATCCCTGATTCGTTCTTTCTTCACATGCGAGCACGTCAGAATGATAAAAAACTCGGTAATAATTATGGTAGTCTTCACGGATGTATGGAGCGATGAAATGGCGAATTCGCTCTATTAATTCGCCAAAAGTTCGAAATTTTCACGAGGGGCGCCGAGAGTTGGCGTGGCGGAGGTCTAATTGTTTTTAATTTGCAATTTTATCGAGAAATTTCACATGTCAGACCTCTACCACTGTATTGATACTCGCATGATGCGTGATTTATCGTCTAAATCATTTTTGTTAATTTTATTAGTGCTTTCATCTTTATCAGACTGAATTTGATGAAAAAGGTGATGTAAAGTGGTTGTGGCTGACGCACAAAATACATTATCTTGAAAATGTATTTGTTTAAAAGTGAGTTGAAAGGAGTGGCAAAATATAATAGTATAGCATTCTTCAGTTTTTATCGCAATGTTGATGAAGGATCCTTTTTTTGTATTGTTCAATTCCGTTGTGTATAAGTACGTTTCATGGAAATAATTTTCAAATTGTGATAAACTTTTCAGCTTTCAAATGTCCAGTTTCGATCGGAGTTCACATTTAAGGCGCGTTTATGTTACCGAAAAATATATGTTAACAAATATTGTAGAAAGTTCAACAAATCTGCTAACCGTGTTAAAAGCTAAACTGCATCTTTTAATTTTGAACTGTAATTGATTACTCGCATATAGATATATTTCACGTAGGTTCATCATGTAGCTCTTATTAATCGTTCATTTAATCATTAAATATTTGCAAAAAATTATGAGAACGAGAGCATATAATTTCGTGAAACAAAGTATAGTGAACATTTCCCCCAAAATCCTCAGTAATATTGCTCAGAAGACTATATTAGATTTAATACGACGATTGCATTATACGAATATGTACTGTGATTAAAGCGACACTTATTTTTTAACCTCGCATTGTAACAACGTCTTTCCTTCATCGTGATACTGAATGTCCCAAAATTATATCTCAGTACAGTCTAAATTTTGATACTGCAATAAAATTGTCTCTAACGTCAACTTGTGTCCAGTAAAGAAGACCAAAATCAGGAACCGTGGGAGTTTCGCGAATCGAAACAATTCGAAAAAGTCTGGTAGCTTTTCGATCTATCTCGTACTATGGCGGATTATTGAAGGTTAGAGAGCAGAACGCTTTACACGTGAATATGGGATGACAGGACATGGAAACACGGACACACACATGCACAAATTAGATAAATTAAGTGTACTGCTAGAGTTTTAGTGAACTAACTAAAATGGTACAATTTGGTTGTACAAAAAGTGGCAGACTTAAAGCAGGAAAAAGAGCTCGACGCTACGGGTAGGAAAATGGTCCTGCGAAAACGTCTGGAAGATTATACGATCAGCAATGGAGATTATCCCGAAACGTTCGAATTTGAGGAAAGGAGTGAATGTCTCTTAAACAAAATAAATCTCTGGGGCGGCCTAGAAACCGAAATGAACCATTTCTGCGACGGTCTGGAAAATGAAACGGAAGATATTCACGTCGACATGCAAAACCACTCTCCACGGCACCCTGACAGTAAAATTTCTGCTCAAAAACAGTTTTAACTCTTTTTAACTAGAAAATTGTAGAAAAACAGCTTTTTCCCTAACTTCATCAACATTAATCATTTTTTTTCACAATCAATAAATACGACAATACATAATATAGTTTCATTGATGACAAAATTCTCTTGAAAAACAAGAAAACAAAATCGAATTTTCAACGAAAGGTAATAAATAAACAAATAAATGTTCAGCAGCAAATTTCCTCGGTACATAGACTACATAGATAATTTTCAGTAAACTATCCGCTAGTTATTATGTACGGAATGTTAGCATACTTTAGGGACTCTTTATTCACGATGGTCAACCATATATATCTTTCTATCTTCTACGTCCTTCCTCATTTTGCCGTCCTACATCCGAGTCATGTGTTTTCACTCTTTTCGTAAGATTGGTTTTCTGTATAGTTTATAGACTCAACCGAGAAAAATGAGACATCGTAAAATATTAATCATTTGCAAATGGGTGCGAAAAAATGCAAATATGAGTATGTGAGAATTTCATGGCAATAAATCTCTCCTTGCGAATGACGAGTTACTGACCCTTACCAGACGTATTTATAAATAATTTTTACCTTTACTTTCTTTATTAAAGTTACTAATGCCCTAAGGTTGCGTCCCATTTAGTTATGGAAAATATAATTAATAGCAGGCTAAATAAAGGAGTGATTTGTTTCCATTTTATTACGACACATAGATTTACGACCTCTGAGTTGTGAAAAAATTTGGTTTCACCGTCTGACTATGGTTAGGGCTATATTTGTATATTTTAAATTCTTTAATATGAACTAACATTTCATTTAATGGGTTCGAGAAATACAACTGACTTCAGCAAACCTGTGATAATACGCCCCATCCTATATTTTTCTCCTGGAATGAAATCAGGTGAGGGTTTCCTGCAATTTTTCCCATACAGATAAATCCTCTTGCTGAACTCTGCCCTGTCTTTTGATATGCAAAGAGCAATAAATAAGCAACTAGATCACATATAATGCCAGAGTATACCGAATGTCGCGTGTAAAATTTAAAATTTCGATTTAAATTTTACTTCCAAGTACAACATCCAATGAATTATTACTTGTTATTTTCATGAATAATACTTATGAAATAGAAATAATGCTAGTTTCTAATTAACAATAATTAAGTTTTTGTTAAATTGTAACGTTAATTCAATAAATTCATAATAGAATAATATTAACCATAAAGATTGTTCCTTCTAATTGAGAAAATTCTTACTCACACGTGCCACTTTATGACATCTACTACTTCAAGTAAATAATAATTGTTAACGAACTGATTAATCAAATGGTTTATGTAAGAGGTCATTAGGAATACGAACAATTGTCATTAAAACAAATTAACTCTGAAATTTGCAGTCACATTCATTAGATTACCATATCACTGAACTTACAAACAGCTAAATATCAGAATTAATTACCTACATTTGACAAAGGTTAACAAAGAGCCTTACTTCAGTAAGTGGTTATGTTAATGACTATAAATTAAATTAGACCTGTTTATTTACAAAATGTGTTTGTTTTTTTTTTGTTAACGTCTCTCTTTGCTGTCAGGGCTAATTGGACCTACAGTTTAATGTGGGCTGCGTGCCTTACTGACTCGGGGTGTGTGTATCCTACCTGACTTGGTTACCGGCGTGAATGGGAACGGGATTTTCGATACCGTTTTGATACACAACACCCGTGGTATTCCATGGTACATTGCAAAGATGTATAC
The DNA here is from genome assembly GCA_963576515.1 of Cryptocephalus primarius. NCBI lineage: Eukaryota > Metazoa > Arthropoda > Insecta > Coleoptera > Chrysomelidae > Cryptocephalus > Cryptocephalus primarius. The sequence goes on along the minus strand of OY754936.1, from coordinate 1,005,437 downwards.
CCATTTTAAGCGTCAGCTGATAGTGTAGCCAAATATAATATACCGAATGGGATACTCCCAACTTATATTCCGTCTCAGAAAACGCACTAATCTTCCGTTAGGGGTGCAGCTTTTTGTAACGCGGTTAGTCGCACTGTATCTCCCAGATAATGTATATATTTGAGGGGTTATTAAATGAAAATTTTAACAAATTCTACCCAAGTGAGTTGATATACCATTCTACAAGTCATGTTCCCTTACCTGACCGTCATTAAGTACCAACAGCTACAGTCTATTTTCACAAAACTGCAAAATAGTGCAAAGTAGTGTGATGACACACTATTAGTTGATGAAAGCGAAGAGTACACTGATAATAACAGGTTAAAAAGCATACTTTTGAACAAAAATCATAGAAGATTCACTTATAAAATTTATTATCATTATATAACATTATCTGGAAAATATTTATTCCCAAACCGTCGGTGGCCAAGAAATCGCCAAGTCGTTGATAAACTCCTGGAAATACGCCAGAAACATTAATCCCAAAAATAATTTAATTTTTGCTTTGTTTGTAGGTCGATAATTTATCTCCATGCGAAACATTTATTGTATATTTTTTATATGTTGATTAGTACATCGTACTAATAAATATACAACAAACATTAAAACAAATTCAGAAAATGCCAAATTCCAACATTCTGTTCAGATTTGGCATTCCTTGCATCCTGCTCTACTACACCAGGCGGTTCTTTTACCCATTGTGTCCAGCCTTTGCCTAAAATTTCTTCCATGTAAACAACAGATATAAAAAAGACTGGTGTGTTTACCTCCTTACCAGAAAAATAACGAACATCACTTCTGGTTCTTCACTTTCCTCTTCGTTATTACTAATTTCATGATCGGTGTTTATATCAACGGACATGGTTTCAATTAGATCAATTAGATAAAATCCTCATATGGGACACTGACACCAGGTTCGTCTTCCTCAAAAATTAGATGGTGTAATTCTCTAATGTCTTTTAGTTTGGACAAATTTGGAACTCATTATACCACACCAGTACATACATGTACTGGTCTGTACAGGTCTAAAGAACTATTCTTTTGATTAACATAATATTCATCACATTTGCTTGTGTTGCAACTAGATTTCATTCATCATAAGAAAGTACATAATTAACTTATATTTATCCAACTCCGCGATTAAATTTGCACAATTTCTTACTGTACTGAATTTATAGTATAAATCCATACCAAAACGGTTGCTTTTGTTCGCTGTGGAAATTATTCAAATGCTCCTCGTAGAGTAGGAACCACTATGAGCAAAACAAGAGGCAAGTCGGAAAGTTAATTTGTCCCGCCGTGTTCGCAGGAGTGATGTAATAGAATTTAACACGACAGCAGAGTAGGGAATGTGGGAGTTGTCATTTGAATATTACTTTAGTTACCCATGGACCATTTTGTCACAATTCACCCACTCTATATAAAAAATGCTATAAACCGTCCAGTTCCAGCTTACAGGAACAAGTGCCAATAATTAACTTAGTTTAGAGCTAGTTTAGAAAACTAAAGGATTGTTTCAGGTAAAGAATCAAACTTGGCCGATTATGTCAATGAAATGCTTCTTGAAATTAATAATCAGTGAACTGTAAATTCGCATTTCCTCTACTCTAATACCAAGTACACAGAATGATCAGTGACTGCTTAATATTCTACCAAGGGAAATTCTGGCTTTTATATACGCCTCGCTTCTACAAAATAATTTAAATAACACATATTTTGTTAAAAGAATTCTATATATTTTTTCATTTCCCGTACATTATCACATATATCTGGATTCTCCCGACTGCATATTTTAGGACGCAGAAGCTTGTCGGTAGAGAAATTAGTAATAAAAAAAAGGAGGTTTCCAGTGGCGCAAGCTTTTCTAAACACAAAAGATTTCATCTGTCATTAACAGTTTTGATAGGTTGCTGAGTGAAAGGGTCAGTGAAACAAATTCCTTGAGACCTAAAAAGGTCTCCAACGTCGCACGGAAAGTGTAGTCCATACACCAGCCGCGAAGGTTGATTGTTCCATAAATTCGAATTCTACCAGGGAGGTTTCCCAGATCAGAAATTAAAAAAGGAACAATTGATCGGTAAGTATCTTAATCAAACGTGGAATCAAATAAAACAGCGATAAGATTGAGGGGCAACAATCTGCGTTTGGTCGAGATTATCTCTTGGAGCGACGGAGCAGTGTTTACGTCGTCGGCTCCAAATCCGAAACCGAGAAGTGAAGTGGCGTGTAGCGGCGAGGAGAGGAGTTGGCAATTGGCATGTTAGTACAGTTCGAGGTCGGGGTATCTGTGGGTACGAAAGGGAGTTTTACCACGTCTCCTGAAGAGCTCCTCGTACTGTTCCAGTTGATTCTGCCTGAGCCAGAGGTCGACCTCGTCAGGCGCCGGGTACGCGCCCCTCCTCCAAGGGCCGAGCGTGAATCGGATAAGAACCGAAACGGAAAATGTAACGAAAACAACTACCGTGAACGTTTTGGCACAACGCGTCATAATAAGGAGCGGGGACCCTTTCCTCCTTATTTCACGTCACGTTTAACGAGCATGGGCCCCACGGTCGGGCCTCGGGCCGCCCGCCATTCTCTATCGTACCGCGGCCGGCGTCAGGAAGCCCTCTCGTACGTGCGAGACATATAAAACGTAACGCGAAAGATCCGCGATCTGCTCGTGCCCTTGCTTCTCCTCCAATACGCACGCTCCGATCTATCACCATCATATGTATACACGTTATGTATAAAGAAGTTGTTCTAGGTTATGTTTACTACTGTACTGTATTACTTATGGACTTCGCGGATGTTTTGATCTGATCATCGCAAGAAGTATTTTAGTTTCTCTGACAGCCCCGCTGTACGCGATGATATGTAAGAACATTTCATTATTATTTCATTTACATTGAGTTCTTGAACAACTGTGAACATTTGTTATAAATAATCATTGTTTGGGTAAGTCGATAGGAGAGGCTTTTGATATCGATACTACCAGCGATATCTCTCGTATGATATCGATACTTAGCAGTGACCTAGTCACGCTATCGCCATCTAACGAGGCTTGTTATTTCTGCCTAATAGAGAACTTTCAGACCTCGTCTAGAGTTTCCCGCGTAAAAAATGACAGTAATAACATTTGTCATCTTTCCAAAACTGCTCGGTCGGCATAAAAACTTTAATGGGTAACTCTAACTGTTCAAATAATAGTAACAATAACGAACCCAATTTTCATTATTAACCATAAAAATGTTCAGTCCAGTAGTTTTTTTTTGTCAATTGGTTATTGTTATTATTATTATTATCATATGATTTATTTCCTGATCTGTCGAACAAGGCAGTAGCCAATTTATAGCGTAAGAAAGATGTGTTCTTGACCAGAATTTGCAACATCTACCAGTGTTTCAAGATAATCTCAAAACGCATCATTAACTGAATGCATATTTAAAAGTCACATATATTTCTATCTGTTGCCCAATTATTTAAACTCTTTACATCCAGCAATCGCAAATCCTTGTTTGAGACCAGACTTGCTTGTCTCAAATAATCCTGCTGGATCAGTGTAGTTATACCACTTCACAATTGTATTCAAGTCATTACTTGTAATCTAAGACACTTTTCACCTATGTATACTGTTTCAAAATACTTGGTAGGATGTAATTTGTGGCACTGCTCTTGGTAAAAGGTCAGTTATAACAACAAAAACATTCATATTAATATATTGTAATTAATGCAGCGTTTCATTAGAGACGATACACTTTTATGTATTCGTTAACACTATTAGTATTGTTTCATTGAACGTATTGTAACATAACCTATGTTAAAGAGGAAAAGTTAATTCTGTTTTATTTTACATTTCAGAGGGTGCTACTGAGAAGGAAATTGCTGAATTATCTCGTGGTACCTGGTTTCGTAAAGCAGTTGTAAAACAATTTCCTACCCTCAGGATCAAACTTAGAGCTCAATACGACTTCATGGATTCCAATGTACGGAAAGAATTTATTTAGCATTTCTCATATATCTATTATATCTCATATATCGCATTATACTATCACATGCTCAAGTGTATACTATATAAAACCTGCTAATGGGTCAGGTTGTGTCTTGCATCTTCTTTATTTATTTTTATGAACTTGACTAATATAAAAAAATCATGCCTCCATGTACGACATGAATATCATAAGTAATTCTGACATTATTGTTTTATTAGAATCCGGATTGGAAAAGAGACGAGCAGATTCCTCCAAATGCCGTTTCTCTGGCGAAGAATTTATCATTCGTCAATACCCAAAGATTACCAGAAAATGAAACCGTCAAGTTTAACGTGGATATTTTACTGGGCGGAAATAAGAACCTCACGCTGCGTGACATCGCCTGGAAGTGGAAGAAAGACTGCAGAATGTGGCGTTGGAAGAATGGTCCTAAATTGAAGGAGAACCGATCGGTCTCTGAGAACATGCAGGGAACTGGTAACTTAGTAGATTAGTTAAAGCTATTATAACATTTGATCACTCTTAATTGATCCAGAATATAATTATTTTATTTGTTTACTTAAATAAGAGGATTTAATTAAATTTATTTTCTTTATGTAACAGTTGTGTCTTATTCGTTCTTTTTGAAAAAAGTTAATATGAAAAAGTTGTGTATGAATAAACTCTCGGGTGAATATAAAATAAATATAATGTAAATAAAATAATATAGTGTATAACAGTATATAAAGTAAAAATATCAGTGCTTCTCACATATAGAAATATTAAAAAACTGATATAGATTGCCCATATTCATCTTCAATTCGTTTCTCCTCTTGTAATTTTGTCTGAAGTATAATACATTCCAATACCCCAATTCTCACATCCATATCTACAATTTCACTCTTCACTTTTGCAATGGTTTTTTTGATATTAACTAAAGGAGCTGAAAATAATATTTATAGTAATGTTAAATTCTAAGTGCTTAACATCTAAACAAATTTGATAACTTCAGAAAGAGCATAAAATGTATAATGTTTCTTGGGGTTTCTTAAATTTGAAGCGAAGTAAGTTAAATAGAGTTCTATCAACTCCAACAAATCTTAGATAACTACCACTACCTCAAAAATAATTTTTAGAAAGTATATTCAAATCTTCTGGCATAACATCTCTTACTAAATCTACACTTTTTACTGCTATTTCTGAAGTTTGCTGGATTTTAAATGTAAAACTTACTTCCATCAGTCATGGAACTTCCTCTTTCCTCCATTTGTTGCTTGATACTTTCTAATTTATCAGATAATTTGTGCAATTCCTTATTCCTTGCAGCAACACCAGTGCTAACATTCTTATAATTATCCTTGAGCGTCGACAACTGATCCTTCAGCTGCCGATAATCTTCTAGTACATCTTCCAATTCCCTATTTAAGTATTTTTCCCTACTGTTGATTTTTTCCAAAGCAGAAATGATTTCTTTGTGCAACTTCTCCAGTTGCGTCTTCGTGCTGGTCAGACACTCATCGATACCATTCTTGTAGTTCTTCATTTGATCCAAATGGGAACGCCAATCCCTGTTGTCGTTTCTTATGGTCACTTTCAGCTGAGGCAGTACCCTTTCTACTTCGAGTTTCCAAGATTCCTCATTTATATTGACACTCAATTCCATCATTTGAATTTCTTTCTTTTCCATCTTTAGATCGTCGAGTCTGAAAATGTTTTCTTCATCTGAATCGTCCGAATAAGCAGCGACCATCTCCTCTTCTACTCTGTCCAAGTTAATTTCTGACTCGTCTTCTAGTAACTCAACTTCTTCTTCTGTTTCTTCTGGTTTGATGGGTCTGCAATAAAGTGAGGATTCATTCACCCATTTGTTAGAATGAGAACAGTAATAGGAAATGGTGTATGTTTCTTAACAGTGAAGAGGTGTTCATGGAAACTATAGTGTCTTGAAGTCTGCAATTCAACAGGAGGAATGATTATTTACAAACAACAATGAATTACAAATTTGTTATCATTGCTTTAGTGCTTGTAATCATTTTGTTACATTATGCTCAGTTCAGATTTTTAGTAATTATGCAAGTAATTGATGATGTTTCAAGATTATTTAGTAAATATCTTAGGAAATCTAATGTCATTTATGTGATCAGTTGGATTGTGATTTTCTTTTTGAACTTTTTTGTATTTTCACTAATAGTGTGCATTAACTGCATGAAAGAAGTGCTAGAAAATAAACTGTCAAATTTTTGACTTTAAGATGATATTGTTTCCATATCATGATAAATTTGGAAGTAACTAAATACTTTTTTAATGTCAAGTTGTTTTTTCTCAAAGCAGCGTCTGCTAGGGTGTTCAGTACAGCGATGACCTGCTGTCCAATACCTTGCTTTAATTTGTTTGGTGAAAAATTTATGTTCATGCCCTGAAATAGAAATGTACATTATTTAAAGTAGTAATCGATGTGAGAATTTTAGGTCTGTTCAAAATTGTTCTCAAACTAAAAGTATCTAGATGATAACACTTATTATATTACGCTGGAAACTATTGATTTGTAAAATACATAAAACTTAACTTTCTTTAAGTGACATTCCACAGTTTATCTATAGAAAATAGCAATTCTAGACCCAAACTATATATTGAGTTGAATTTTTAAATGTTTACTTGATTTGATGAACAAATCAGTTTAAAATAGCAAATCAGATTTAAATCTTTTTACTGTATACCGATGATAAAAATGTACAGGAAAATCACATAAATCCCAAGTTTTTACATTCCTTGATGATTGAAAGGGTCATGCAGATGAAGCACTCTCTTTTTGTAATTATTTGATATTAACTGTGAGTTATATTTACTTTTTCTTTAGCTTCGTCTATTATCCTGGCTATTGTATCATTGGGATCATCGAATTCTTGTGGGGTTTCAAATTTTCTTCCTCCTTTTCTTACTAGCCAAGCCGCTAACAATGAGAATAGGTAGAACTGCTCTCCTGGGTTTCTTGTAACTACAAAGTAATACCTGAAATACAACCATGTGGTAAATTTAGCACACAGTTAAATAATTGACTATTACTTATGGATCGGTTTCATTTTAAGGCTACTCAAGAATTCAGTCTCGTAGTTCAACAGCTTTAATTTGTCCAGCAGATCATCCATGTCTGTGAAGGCGACGAAGGAGGAGTCTTGGTCGTTCTCCAGAGATATTTTGTTTTCATTTCTTATCATTTTGGGCAGAAGCACTGGAGGAGAACTGTGCACTGTAAAAGAGGGCTTTGTTGTGATTGTCTTTTTAAAACGAAAGCGTCATTTTGTTACCAGAGCAACGGCCTGAGGGGGACTAGCTAGAAAGGCAACACTCAATACACGTCGAGGCACATTGCGCTTTACTGAGATGTACCTTTTGAGACAAGGTAAAACGGTTTATCATCATTTTGAATAATTCTCTTCCTAGTTTTTAATCGTTGAAATGGTGTGACTGAGCCCGCGCCCGTAGGTCTGCTGTAATAAACCACTGAATTTCTCTGTTGGGCTAGGATGTTTAACAGAGTTTGTTATAGACGAGAATCTGTCTAAATTCTTTAGGGGGACTTAATGAGATACACAGTAGGTTTATGAATAGTCATAACTTGAGCTTCTTACTACCAAATTTGTGTTAATAAGTATAAATAATCTACTACTCAACTGTCCACAGTGAGTTAGTTGCCTGCATATCAATAGCATTTCAAATTTGATATTAATCAATCTAATGGATTGATAGAGCCTAAATTCAGATTTCAAATGACATATAGATACATCTATATATAAATACATAAACATAAACATTTTACATAAATGTATGTTTAAGATTGAGATTAAAAACAATATTTTTGGATATTTGGCGAACCTAACCTAAGAATGTCACTTGTTATCATTGTTGCGATCTGAATACATCGGGTTTGTACTTTTGCATCTAATAATTTTCATATTTGTGTGGTTGGTGCGAAAATTGAAATATGACTGACAATCTATGATAGTATTAGCCTATGATATCGGCTGTGTCACCTTAGGTAATAGCAAATGCAATCCATTTGTTAAGTAATTAGTATATTATCATATGAGAAGAGCCAAATAAAATTTGATACATCACCAGACCATAGCACCAGACAATTCTGTGATTTCTGTGTTTCATTTTAAAATTAAAGAGGTCTCGGATATATGCGCATGCGTTCCGACACGTTGACCCATCATCCGTCAGTTCGATTTCGATTCGTCAATTTTGTGGAAGCAGAAGTGTCTGTGAATCTAAGCAAAATGTCTGCTTTTGGTGATTTCTATAACCAGCCTCCACAAGAGACCGATGAAGATCCCGCAGCGGAATTTCTGGCTCGCGAACAGGATGAACTTGCCGGGCTCGAGGACGAGGTGAAGCCCGCTGCTGTGGTTGTCCCGGTCTACAACAACGGGGGTAAGTCCACAGTAAAGGGGCGGTGCGTTAAACATGGTCATAAGGAAAACACAGGAGTAACAGGCCTTCGTATCATCTTGAACGCTTTGAAGCCGTCTCTACGTTTTCCTTACGATTGCTCTCACTTATACAGAACTCACACTCACACATGTTCGTTTTATTATTTGTGTACCTTTTGGCATGTCCAATGATCTGAATTCATTAGCTTTACATGTTTATTTTTTTCGCATTTATCTGTAGATGAACCTGCAAATACAAACTCCGCAAGCAGTTTTGAAATGATCGAAAACAATGACCAGGACGAGTTTAAAGAGTCGAAACCCAACACTGGTACGTGTTCTTTTATTTTTGAATTTTCCCATTAGCAAAATCGCTTTTGATATGTACATGACGTGCTTCCATTGCACAAACACCCATATAATTGTGTGATTGGATGTTTAAGCATTTTAATTTGGTTTCAAATTATTAATTTAGAAAATTTTTTATTTAGATGATTTTCTTTTTGGCTCCGGTCCATACGAGCATGGTAAGATGTGTGTCAATGTGTTCGTATTACTATCATTACTTTGAACATGTGGTAAGGGTCTCCTAGTACGGATCAATAGAGCTGTTTTGACATTCATGGCAAAACTTATGCTCTTAAGATGATACTCTATTCTCATTTACTCCAAACTGAGCATGTAGTATTGAATATAAAATATTAAAGTTCAAGTATGATTTGAATGAAATTTCGTCTTTCAAATATGCCATTAAAATTGAAAGAAGGGCCCCTTACAATCATTTCATGTTAAAACCTCACAGCTCAAATTTTCAATTATCCTAAGTTCAAAATATAACCCTAAATTTACTTTTTCTAACTGTATGGTTTAGTTTTATGCATGTTTCATTTTTCTCAACAGATTCAATTCAACAGGATTTTGATTCAACTTATAGAGATGGTAAGAAAACAGTTTCTGAACAGTACACTTAACAATACCTTAAGTGATAGATATTGAATGGTGTTTATAAATGTTATGAACATTATAATTATTGTAGTGTCTCCAACTCCATCTGTTCAAAAACATGAGGAGCGCATTGAACCAGAAAAGATCAGAAAATGGAGAGAAGAGCAGATACAGCGATTAGAGATTAAAGGTTTGTAATAGTTACTACTCATTGAAATATCATTATAATATCTTGCTATTGAATATGTTGTATGGTTGTCTTCCATGACTACTTTTCAAATAATTGCCTTTCCATTTTAATTTTAGAATATGTTTTGACTTCAATGCTTTAATGCTATATGTTATACTGAAATTAAACTATATATTATTTCTTTGGGAATGAATTTTAAAAATTCTGTAAAGCATTCACATCCTTTCTTCATAATGCAACAAATGCATTTAGTTGACTCAGTACTAAGTACAATTAATTCTGATTGAGTTACAGACAGTGAAGAAGAAAAGAAAAAACAAGAATTAAGGGAGATCGCTAAGAAGGAGCTGGAGGATTGGTATAAGAACCATGAGGAAATCATTGCTAAAACTAGAGCTGCTAATAGGTGAGTTTAACTTTATTTCTTAACAAACTTATTAATATTGGTCATACTTCTCTTTTGCTGTCTTAAAGAGATGCTGCAAAGTAAGTATAGAATGTTTTAAATTGCCATTTGTAATGGAAAATATTTCTGTTTATCTAGAACTGCTGAAAAGCAATTTGTCGCTGAAGATAATGAGCTGGAACCAGGTACAGAATGGGAACGTATTGCTAAGTTGTGCGATTTCAATCCGAAGGCTAAGCAGGGGAGCAAAGATGTTTCTAGAATGCGTTCGATTGTATTGCAGATGAAGCAGAATCCTGTGCCAATCAAGAACAAAAGCTAAAGGACATAAATAAAATCAAGTAACATTTAACTAGAAATGTTTTTGTTATTTTTTATATGTATAATGTATTAAGCGCGAGAATTATAGTGTTGAAATGTACAGATGATCTAAATTAAATTTGTTCTGCACCCATAAATGCCTCATAGAGTAACTTAGTAATTCCAAAATGACTATTTGTAATCAACTCTCATTAGCCAATGTAATGGGAACAGGGTCGAAATATAAACTTGTTATTAATAAATAAAAATGACAATATTGATTTAATAAATTATCACCAGTCGATACTGCTTGATCCTGTACCTGTTCATTCAGCATATGTGTCCACTTCCACTGCACATTTAATGTTAGTCTAGGATAACTTTAAGGGTGTCGAATTCCTATCATAATGGTACATTGTTCTTTTCGCATAGGAAATCATTTAGCTAAATCTTTTCACAAACAAACTCTTTAGTTAAGTACTTTATTTCTGATTTAAATTGAGATTACTATTATACTAATTGTATTTAATTGACTGCACCGTTCCACTTCTAGATGCAGACACAAAGGTGAAGGTGTAAAATAAATTTGTTGTCTTGGTGAGAACACTGAGTAGCCTAAGTAGGTTATGTGTTAGTGAGTATAATTTTATATATTGCACCAGGGGCTTAGTAATTTTTATGTGTACTTGAGTAAGCCACTACTTTCTCAAGTAATGTTAGGCTTCTGAGTCAACTTACCAAGTATTTATATTTATATTCCACCTTACCAGTCTTGCTATATGCATCATCTGTATGTTTGTTTCTTTGTAATTTACAGTCGGTCGCATTAAAAAAAAATTAGATTTTTGGGTGATGCTTGACCATTCAGATTTTGACAAATGTCAATATTGTATTAGCTTATATGAAATTATTTAAAAGTAGAACAAATAGTTAGCTTTGTATATTGAATTATTTATATCACTATCAAGAAATTATAACAGTAACAAAGCAGGTGTTATTTTTTTACTATACTGTATTGGTATACTGCTGTTCTGTAAATTTGTTTGGAGAAAATGTTGTATGAGGAGTTACGTAAAAACAACTGGTTTAAAGTAAATTTAATAAAAGTACTTGTTAGCTATAAAAGTTACTAGTAACTATACATTTCAATGATTTTTGTGACTAGCTACAAAAAATAACTAATTTTTACTACCTGTTTAAAATACATAATTTTTCCAACAAATATATTTAAACATATTGTTAAAGACTATCAGTTGTCAAAATATAAAAGGCTTTACAATAAAAATGAAAATAAACTTTATTTATTTACACATCTTGAACTCATTTTCAAACTTACCTTTAGTGTTAATATCCACAATCTACTGTCATCAGTAAAGTAAAAAATAAACTAAATATAAGCTTCCTTAAAAAATGTAAAAAATCTAAGAACAAGAAGAGAATTATTAATAGTTACAACTTAATGGACCACATCAACAGTTTCAAATTTTTGAAATTTGCCTCGAAACCTGCAACATCTGAAAAAGTTGAGTCAATTGAAAATAAAATTAAGATTACACCTGACAAACCTCTTTGGAATCCAGAGCCGTACAGACTTAAAATTTCGAGATTGGGGCAGCAATTGGAAATGGCATCTAATGCAACCTGTGTAATGTTCAGACAGTCATGCATTCCAAGTTCTTTAATCCTATGACCACCCTCTTTTACTAGCACCTTTATTCCATCATCGGACACCTGGACAATAGTGCAATGTATTGCATTTTAATGCTTGCAGTTATTTTGATATGAAAGCATCTACCTGAGTCTTCGACAGCTTTATACAGCAGAGGTTTTTCAGTTTCACAAGCTCCATCACTCCAGTGTTGGTGACATTTTCACAGCCACCTACATCTAAGGTAACCAACCGGGGACAATTTTTGGCTATGCATTCAATAACACTATCGTTAACCGCATTACAATCCTTTATAACTAAATCAGTCAACATGTGGAGTTGGGATAAAATAGTTGTCAGTCCTGAAAAGTTTACAATATTAATGCGCATGAACTGGAGGGTATTACCTCAGACTTTCATGAAGCTATAATAATATGAGAATGTGTAACACACTCTGAAACCTTACCTTCGGCGGAAACAACACTCTCGTCACTGCCTGATAAATGTAAAACAGTAAGATTAAGGCATTTTCCCAGTGCCTTTAGAATCTGATCATTTAATACAACACATGTGAGGTTGATATGATCAGTTTCCTTGTTCAAAATGGCACTTAGAACTGCAGCAAAGTCAAGTTCTTTCCACAGGGATTGTCTGCTCATGAATCTTTTAAGGATGGTGTTCTTGAGATTTAATGGTAAATAGTTAAGGTCTTCATAATTACGACCAGAATATAAATGTAAGTGTTCCACGACTTTATGAACTGACCTATAAAAGTGATGCTATTAAAATTTTAAAAACGGAAATATTTTAAGATTTACATCAACAGCAACGAGGTTGGACCTGGAGGCATGATTGAGTATGTTTTGTACTGCTTGCTGGGATAAAAACTGAAGTTTTTTAATTTTAAAAACGTGTTTCTTAGCAACCTATATTTTAATTTTTGGCCGACTGCCTTGATTTATCTAGGGCACACTCATTATCTTTAATTATCTAACCTAGGTTTGTGCTTTTTGCACTCAGGCACCTGTGGACTTCAAAAATTAATAAAACTTGAAATTAAGTATTTAGTGAAAGCACTGCACTAATTATTCATGGAAAAGTTAAATAGCCAATTAATAAACGGAAATATCAATTACCAGTAAACAAATCTATGTAGATTTACGCAGAATTTATGAACAAACTAAGTGTTTTAGCACAAGATTACTATGTTTACGAACTTCTTCGGTTTATGTGACCTCTAGGGTTATGTATCATATCCATAGCAACAGCTGACACTGACAGCTGACTTCACCATAGGACTTCACTTCATTTTTCATCTTCGAATCTTCAAACTTAACCTCATTTTTCCAGACTAACATATTAGGTTATCTAATTCTTAGATAATTTAACTATAAAAATGACTGATTCATTCGATTCATTTTCATCCAGCGCTGGACCGAAGTTGAAGGGGGGTGATAAGGAATTGCAGGAGTTCCTGCTGATTGAAAAGCAGAAAGCCCAGTTTAATGCACAGGTATTATTTTAGGTTATGTTTCATGTACTATTGTAATTTCTTTGAAATTTGTTTTCTTTTCTTTTCTTGAGTCTCAGTGAATAACATTTCGGTAAGCCAACATTTCATCATTCACTAATAGAATATTTTGTTGTAGCATTCCATTTAATTTATTAATTAAAGATTTCGTACAATGTTTCGTTACTTTTCATACCAGGGGTAGTCAGTGTATCCTTCATTAACCAATTTTATTTCAGATCCACGAATTTAATGAAATCTGCTGGGATAAATGCGTGGACAAACCTTCGAATAAGCTCGACAGCAAGACAGATATGTGCCTCAGGAACTGTGTCGATAGATTCATAGATGTCTCCCTGCTTATAACAAATAGATTTGCTCAACTGTTACAGAAGAGCAATGATGGTGTGTAACGCCATAACTGGTTTAGGTTTAGTAATTTTTTTTATGTAGTTCAAATTCTCTGTGCATTACCCGAAAGTCGCAGATTTTTAATGCGTCTTGTGTAAATAAAGATTGGTACAGTTAATTTCTGTTTATTATTAATATTCAACATATAGGGTTTTGCCTTAATTGAGTCAGTGCGTTATACTTGCGTGTTGTATCTTTAATTATAAACTACATTTTTCAAAACAACATAAAAGCGAAAAAATATTTCATAGACTGACGATAGTTGAACAATTTGATTTTGTAGCAAAGAACTGATTGTGATTTAACTTGTTTATCATGTGGGTAGAAAGATTTTAAAGATATTTACTTCTTTAACATATAGTGATTATTAAGGTGATATGTGCATTATCACTTTAGTGAATGATCTTTAAGCATTGTCAAGTGTTCCTTACAACATGTAACTTATCTGGGGATTGCCTTCACAATCAAAAGAGTTCAGTCTATATGCTTTACTAACTGCAGGCACATTTCATTAGTATTGTGATCCTCGAAACGTTTCATTGGGAACACAGTTAACTTTAATCTTGGTTCCCTGTTGCATGGTACTGTTGGAATTCAGATCCACATTGAAATATCGTAAGTCCAACGTCCTTGTGTAGGTAATACTTTGTTATACAGGAATTATTAATTTGAATGCAATGAACAATTGCACTGAAATATTCAGAATTTGAAAATTTTCAAGTTGTAGTTGTAGGCGCGTTTCTTTGGGTACGGTGAAGGTTGCCCAATAGTTTTTAGTTTATTTGCTGCAAATTCTAACAATATTGCCAAACTGAACACAAGAGAAAAGTATGTGTTAAAATGCAGCAATAAGCACTATCTAGAACTACAAGCTAAACTTAGAGAAAATAAAAGAAGTACTAGATTTAACAATTTAATTTTACCTAAAGTAAATAAAGGAGTTGACCAGGAGGAAACCACATCGCTACATAGCATGACATATTTCTTCAAGAATTTACAACATACATATAAACAATTACAAAATAAAAAATTGGAATAAAACATGTTTACGTAGTTTTAAGTTGTGTTCAGTAATAGTAATATAAGATTAGAGTAATTCATATTTGGATTGTAGTGATGTGTACTACAATCCTGTATTGTATAAAGTCTTTAAGTAAGTAACTAAACTAATTTTGTGGTGGAAAGAGGAGCACTGAGGTGTTTAGATGGCTCATCATCACTTGTCAGATCACCATTGTGTGTTCAATTGGCGTTTAGTTGGCACATTTATATTGAGATGTCGTGTCGAGGCGTTTTAATAAACTTTACTTAATCTTAAGCTCTTATGCTCATTTCGTAATAACTTGTAGTAGGTACGCCATTCCTCGTTTCGATGTCATTGTTTACAGTACTACTGGTTAACTTTGTTATCCCCAAAGAAATCATCATCACAATAACGTCTAGCCGCCAGTTTAATTTTTTCGACCTAGAAACAATTTCTTAACTGTCGATTAATCTGGATTTTTGGTGGATCAACTGCTCAATGACTAGTCTCCTTCCTTACTTCAGATTTTATATGAGGTCAATATCTTTTTTTTGAGGCAATATCTATATTAGGGAGAAATTCAAGTAAGCGAGTATTTGAACAGACACGCTGACACACAATTAGGACGTTAATGTAATTCGAACAGTTCCAACCTACACGTTCCCACGGAAAATATGTTGACTGCTTATTAATTTCCGATTTATATTCGTCGAACGAGTCAGGTGTAAGAGATGATCTGAATGAAGGTGGCAGGTTTAAAGTTAAGAGCTTTATTTTTGTCTTAAGGGTATATAAACAGGGCAGTATGGGCAGAGTATAAAGCAGATCATCGTTGGATTCGAAGTAGAGTTATGAAAAAGTTATTAGAGGTAAGTTAGCTTCAAAATACATCCACTATGTTTAAGTCTCACGTAAACCTCTCTTCGTTTATTTATTTCCAAGTTATTTTGAGTGAATAATTCATTTCCACTAATAAAAATTCTAGGTTCTTCGTAAACGTTCTTTTTTTTTGTTTAATAGTGAATTAGATATTGTTCTTTACAGTTTAGCAAAATAATTTACCTGAAGAATTTATACATGTAGGTACATATAGAAGAGTTTGTATTTTAAGTTTTTATTCATCCTCAACTTTGTCCTTTACAACTTTACAGTAGATACGTCATCAAAACCGCAAACTAGCAAATTGCTACAAATAATTTGATACACAGTTGAGCTCTACAGTTCTAGACAGTTCCTTGAATGTAATAAGTTCACTCAAACTTTAAAAGGGAAGGACATTTCCTGGAAAAATCGATGGAAAAATGTGAGTGCACCGACCTCGTTGATTAATAGGTGATGTTGCGTTCTAATTGTCGGTCGGCATATAAGTATGTCTGTGTTTGGAAGCATTTATGGAGATAGGATGTGATAACGTTTCCACGCGATATTTCAGACCTGCGATAGACTTACTTAGGTGAAATAGTGTACCTGTTATTTTAAATTTCTAATCAGTAGTGACCAGGCTTGTACATTTGGCCCTATCGGTGTTTTAAATAACCAAAAAATTTATCATAGCGATGGTTCCCAGGCCTCTATTGTTCATCTGTTACAATATCACATGTACGAAACAAATCAAACGAAACGTACGTCATTGATTCATCGCTTCTTTTTTGGAGCTTTTTCTTTCCCTGGTCTTCAACCAATCTATTTTCCCAATGCAATTGCATTGAATTCACTTTTGTTGAGTTTCTCACATACAGCTCGTGATAGAATTTCTGCTTCTTAGATTCTCAGGAACAATTCTCATCATCCCTCTGCTCTGCTATTTATCGTGAAATTCGAGACTTCCGCTCGGAAAAAGGCAAGCGGTAATAAAAATCAAATGCCAGATCAGTTAAATTATCGTAAAAAATAAATAACCCTTAATTATAATTCCACGCGATAAATGTTATCAGTTACGGTTGAACAACCCCCTTTAGCGGGTCAGCGGTGGTGAGATCGCCGCGCTGATAGCAGGGGGTTATTTTATTGTTGAAGTTCTACCGATGAATATTCAAATTAAGGTAATTCCTTTATGAGCAAGAAATTGAGAGAAGCACGCGAGAGATGAAGGAATAGGAAGTATAAACTATAAGGCTGAACGTAACAAATATTGTGGATTTTATCTGTTGTAGACAAGGATGAAGAATTAATACCGATAACAAGACACTTCATACACATAATATTATTTCATACACTTTTGTATTACAAGACAATTGTATATTTATTTTTATCTGAATAGAAATGATACTGGTCAGTTGTACTTTTCCTACAAATTACGCAACACAAAATATTAAAATTACTACGGCAACCAAAAACTTTTCCACACTTCCGATTTTTGCACCAATACATACCTTTCTTCCTCTAACAATTCAAAAATTCAAGGTAGTATAAATTTTGCGACTCTTAGTTTGATGGATTCAACTCCAGAGCCTTATAGAATAGGGGTGTGTATGGTATGTACTTGCCAAAATTATTATTCCCAATCAAATCGGGAGTCCAATGACGAGACGTCGCGACACATGCATTCACTCTCACTTACACTTACTGCACTTTTAAAACACTTTCGAACACTTCGTCGCCGCATAATAGACTGACCACAGATCGCTTGTAATTAGTGCTTCGAGAAACAGATAAAACTCGTTATGTAATTGTTTTGCGGGTAAACGTTGGTAATTTAATTGCAATAGACACGATTCCCTTGTTTCCATTGATTGTCCTCGAGATCGCTGAAACTTTTGAATATGCAAAATAATTTCACACCCTTTTACAAGAAATACAAATTTTATGCACCTCTCATTTTGTTTCGTTCAAAAAATGAACCCAGCTCAGAAATTGTAGAATATTCTGAAATGTATGAAGTTCTCGAGATTATGCTTTCTTTAAGACGTGATTCTTCTGTTGCAGATGGTTCCGTTGATACTCATCGTCATGTTATCCAACACATACCTAGTTAGCTCGAATCCCTATGACATAAGCCCCATCATGATGAAACGTGACCGGTACTGTGGCAATGACTTGACCAGGGCACTACGCCTCGTCTGCCAGGGAAATTACCATAAGGCCTACGACAAAAGATTGGGTAAGTCCCCAAGGGGCATATATCATTTCCATAGTTCTCAATTTTTATTTCCAGATGCCGATTTCTACAATATCGACGACTATGACGAGGAGAATAAAATCCCGAGCGACGACCTCAATTATCCTTTCCTCCAAGAGAACAGTGTGAAGGCGCTGATTCCGTTGAAGTCCAGAAGAGATCCCGGTGGTATAGTGTACGAGTGCTGTTACAAACCCTGTACTAGGGAACATATGCGACTTTACTGTGGAAACTGATTTAAATTTACATTAGTCCTGATTAATAGTTAGGTACTTTATTAAACAAGCACATTAGTTACATACTGTTATTTTTTGAACTCCCGTCCCGAGGGTATACATTCGAAATGTCTAATTCTGGATAAATTGGGTCAGTCATGTTTTCATAACGAGAACGAACAAGGATTTAGCATCGTTGGGAGCTAATTTGTCCTTGAATATTCCCGCCCTTAATTTAGTGACCTCTGTAACGAAGCGAAGGCCTGCGGGGTGATGATAAATGTTATTCTAGCTATAATTCACGTGAAGTTAATATCCTTTGATGCTTTCCATTAGAGTTAAGGACGGCGACGGATTAGAATCGAATTGATAATAATACACATCTCGAAAATATATTTTTATTAAAATATACGACATCAGGGGTACATTCGTAGCACTTCTAGGAGTAGAACTGTTAAAATCAGTCGAAAAAAGGGAAGGTTTCTTGACGGACACCAAACACCAACAAACAACAGATTTGCTTTTACACTCAACAAGCAACAAGAATTATTAACTCTAACAGCAAATATCATCGTTTACACATAACGATTAGATTTCTTTTGAAACAGTCATCGGATTCAAGCGAGGCGAAGTTGGAGTCAGCCTCATCTTTATATCCTTAAATGGATATATTTTAAAGTTGTCGTTTATAGATCAATTTTACCAGTCTTAAGTATTTTGCTGATTTCACGGCTTAAATCAAGAATGCAGCTAACAAGACTACGGGGGGTAATCGTCAGCATTGTATTACTTGAAACACACAACATAATTATCTTACTACTAACTTGTGATATTTTGTTCGGAACAAATATGGTATTATGTCACATCAAATCCACACAGTGTTACATTTGATTACAATGCATTAGTTAAAACAATTAAATATGATCAAAAAATCGCCAACTTTCCCCACGATTGGTACTAGAAGTATCAATCGAGCAAGCATTACGATAAGTGTTAAGTGTTAGAAAAAGCAAAATGCGATCAATCGCAACATTCCGGTTTTTGTTCGGTATATATTTAACATTTTATCACACGGATTTCCAAATAAGTATCAATCCAGTGAAGACACCGAGGGATTTACTAACCATAAGTTTTAATCATCGTGATAGAAAGACGGTCGAGGAGTCATCAAATTGCTGATAATCACACCCTTCGACTCTCTTTTGCTGTGTTTGAAGCGGCATCGATCGTGATCATAAATCAGTCGGACCAATCGAAATCTACCAATCACATTACTAAGCTCAGTCTTTTCCGTTGCCAATCACAGATGCGATGTGAACAGGACTCAGGCGTACAAGTCGGAGGAGTTGGTGCTTGTCGCGGCTGTCGGGGACTTCACCCAGGTGATCCTGTACCGGAACGATTCATCCTCGGGGTCCGCTTCAATGACTTGGGCTATCCTTGACGTACTAGTAGACGACGAAACTCCGAAGTAATCCGAGACGATGCTAAACACGATCTTCGGCTTCCAGGACGACTACTGGAAAAATAAGCAATTTTGAAGTAATCAAGTGTTACAGAACAAGGGGGGCATTTGGGTACAACATGATGGACTTGGTTACGAAACAATCTAATGCTTGACTATTTCACTTGGGTACTGAGAAAGTTTATTAACAGTTTACCCACAGTATAAATGATAAGGGAAAGTGGCGGATGTGACTTGTAAAATCGAGTGGTGATGGTGAAAGAGTCAATGTAGTCAATGAGATTGGATTAAATCTGACTGATTGAAATACACAAGAAGTCAGGAAGTCGCCTGAAGAAACAATTCAATCTAAAATGGAAAAATTGCTCAAGTAAATACATGGGGAAATTTATTGGGCTGCATCTTACGTGTCGACTTTCGGATCCCATATAAATTACTGTATATCCATTACGATGGATGGATTACAACAATCTGGGAAAATGGAAAGAAAATTGTTCAGTCGTGTATAATTTAGGTATAAATAATAGAATTTGTTGCCATAAAATTAATACACTAGCAATTTTTCTTCCTCCTAATTCCTCCGCATCTTTCGGAAATTCACTGAATCACTGGCGAATTACATGTATCAACCCCCTCGCTTTGATGAGATTAATGGAATTACCTTCACGGTTTAAGAAACCTCAGGTCGCTCATCTCAGGGAAGTCCTATTGAAAATTTTCCATTTATTTTTGATCTGCCTTGCTGAATAAAATCCTTTCTTTCGGGACGCTTATAAAGATGTTCGATTCCGGTAAAAAATGATTTATACAGTAGAGAGCTGGAGAGAGGGAGAAATAAAACGAGAGCCTATACAAAATTACTGCCGCACCACATCAAAATTGGAAAAATAACTCCACAATCCTTTCATCTTTCACATCCGACAATTCATACATCAATCATAGAGTCTTCCGACCTTGGTAGACTTCCTCGTATTATTCCATCATTTCCTTTAATTATGTTGGAAACCTGCATCTGCCCCGAAAGTTTAACGATAAAAAATGGCGAAGTCGCCAGTATTTGTACAACTCTCACTTACCGGATCTGGCAGGAGTACTCGCCCTCCCGACGTATACGGTGGAATCGTTCCCGGAGGCATCAGAGGCGTTGTGGACAGTTCTGACCACCAGAGCAGTCTGGGATTTTTCCTTGGAACTGTGGGACTCCTGCGGCGAGAAACAAGAGCAGGAACTGTAATAGGAAAGCCAGAGCGGTTAGAGTGAGCAAAGAGAGAAATTAAACGTGGAAATAACTTTTTGAAAGGGAGTTTGAAATAGTCTTTTTGTGTGAATAATCAGTAGGAAGGGTCGAGCCCGGATTGGGGTAATTTGTATTCGGATTTGCGACGGCGATCATTAAATCAAAACGTAATGAGAGGGTCGAACGATATTAGGGCCGAACGTTTTGCATTTTGTCCTTTTGTACAAGAGTGAGGTCAAAAATTTAAAAGAAAATACTAGCATTCCGTGTAGAATTTTTAACCATTAGAGTTTTTGGAAGTGAAATATAATTTCAGTTGCTAATACAAGACACTTCCTATTAGGAATTTAATCGTGAATTGTTTGGTACTTAAACACATTTTTACATTTTCTACTTTAATCATGCGTTATGTGAAAATTTTCAAGATTTCATTTACTATGAAATATGTTTAAATTTACAAAAACGTGAAAGACTTGGCTGAATAAAAATCTCAATCTCGAACCGGATAGAATTATTTTCATTCTGCTGAAACTCGATAAGCAAAAGTTTTGCGATTGCATTTTTTGTACGTAAAACTCATATAGGATAAACAAGAACACCACTTTTATAAAAAAAATGTTAAGAAGCTAAATATATATCAAAAAATATATCGGAGGTAGTGAATTCTGTAACAACACAAATTCTGGAAAGTTCTAAACATGTCCATTGTTTGGAAAAATATGTTGCCTCATTTAAAGTTTTCATATTTTTTTCTCATATTTAACATGCTTTTGTGAACACTCTTAGAACTAAAAAGACATTAATTAAAAAAACAAATGTATTACTAAAATTTGTATGAATTATTTGAAATATATTATTAGTGAATGTTGTAATAGATGTTCCATGTTGTTGTATAATCAGTCGCAACGCTCAAACTCCTTTAGTTAGAGAACTGAAAGTTAATACGCTGCTAAAATATGATTCCATTAAATATCGTCCGAAGTTTCAACAATATCATAGTAATAATTGCATTTTAATGAATTTCCGAAACATCAAATTGTTGGAAATTGCAATAAATGAGTCATGTTGCCATAAAATCAGTCAGAACTGGGAAACTCCTTCAGAAAGAAGACTGAAACTGTTTATATTTCTAAAGTACGTCCTAGCGATCCATTGCGCGGAGTTTCAGATAAATTAAAGTTGAGATAAGTATTCTACGAAATGTTGGACATGGATGGTTGGAGAAAATTAGTAATAGTGTGCCAGGTTGCCGTATAATCAGCCATTACTATCAAACTCCGTTAGTTGAAAAGCTGAAACTTTCTGAACTCCTAAATGGGAACTGAACCCACTTTTAAAATATTTTTTGAAATCTGCGGTTGTTGGAAATTGCAATAAATGCCTTAAATTGTCTTATAATCAGTTACAACTTCGAAACTCCTCGAGTTAGAGGAACCATTATGAGTAGTTTTAATCGAATTAAAGTTTAAATATTTGTTTTATAGGTGATTAGAGATGTGTGATTGTTGAAAATTCTTAGAAGAGCGTCATGCTGCAATATAATCAGCCACAACTTTCGAATTTCGTGAGTAAAAGAGCCAAAGCTCTTTGAACTCGTAAAGTACATTTTCATTAAACATCCTGGGGAAATGCTATTATCTTAAAAATACACACTACTACTGCTGTCTTAGAGAAACTTTAGAGAATTACAGAACCCTGTGTACTAAAACACAGTATACTCGTGTATAGCGTTAAATTACTCTTAATTTTAATTAGGGATTATAGTTGTGTTCAACTTTCACCAATCGTAGTTTCCAGAAATGACTTATAATTCTAGTATTATTAAATTCTAACGGGGAGCTTCTCTGAAGCCATATTGCAAGCAATTATACATACATAACTATTCTTCAATTGAATTGGTCGTTGTTGGTTGTTGGTTGGGACCGATTTCATTCCAACAATACTTAAGGAAGCTTTATTTTACTGGAGCCATTATGTTATGAAAAAGGAATGCTAAATTTAGAATTTAATATCAATAGCGCAAAATTTATTCCCCTTCAGGTATAACACATTTCGTTATTTTGCAGAATTACAACCGTATTTGTATAATTAACAACCATTTACGCCATTCTCTCCGTTAGAACAGGGTTTAAATCTGTGTTTTCTTTAGGTATCGCAATTTATCATTGTAACTTTTTCGCTTAGAATGTAAATATTCTCAACCCGGTAGACTGCAAGATATATCATATAAAATGCAACGCCTTTCGGCGTTTTGGCCTTCTCCATATTCATCAAGTCGACCATCCGATATTTTAATGTGGGCAAATGCGCGATTCTACGCTGAGAATTTTGACGAATGTAGGGATGTAATGAGATAAAAAATATCCCTCGCTTTACCCCGGAAAGCGAAGGAAAATCGTTGAGGTTTATCGTGAAATAGTCGGAATGTTGGAAAGGCATTAGAATTTTTATTTACGATACATGCATCGTGAAAACTTTGGAATTTCTCGCTTACCTGCAGTTGAATACGGTGAGGAACGCCTGCCTAAATTTCCTGTTCATAAAGCAATAAGTGATCGGATTGCAGCAGGAACTGACGTAAGCCAGAAGTTGTATTAAGGAGATGCCCGTCGATCCGACATATTTGTAAACCTCCTCAGGGTAGAAGAGATACCAGGTGTTCAGGATGTGCAGGGGAGCCCAGCAGATGAAAAACTCAGCGACGATGACGAACAGCATGCGAATCACCTAATCGATATAATATCCTAAGAATCGGGCAAACTTTTAAAATTCGAAACAAACTGTATTTCACTGATCGTGGGGGTGAATGTCCCGGCGGCTCCTTCGCCAAACAAGAGGTTCCCTCCCGTGTTTACCCGCCAAATATTTACCGCTAACTTTGGCGTAATTTCTTAAAAAGTGCCTCCCTTTTCGACCAGATAGAATGAAGAATGCCGGAGTTCCGAGCCATTAGAAAATTACGAAATAAATCACGAAGCGATCCAAAAGGGACGCGAAACTAAAGAACATCCAACGTTACGTACGTACCTAGGTAGTCCACGATCTGTAGGTTGAACTTTGCAATTAAAGTTGAAAGGCCGGGGATGATTAAAATTTGAATCGATCATTAGCGATTATTTTTGCGATAAATTAGACGCGACGTTTATCATCAGACGACGAGATTTTTTCAAGATCAAAGGAATTTTCGCTGGCAGAAGGGATCTTGAACTTGCTCTCGACCTTTAGGTCAATGATTTCAAAGTCCTACTCGTAATATTATCAGCTTCATAAGGGGCTGTTGGCCGACAGTTGATGTAAAAATAAAGGTGCGTGGAAATACATTAATTGGCTACAATATAAACGGTCTAGATTAATAATTTAATATGCTTCAGTATAACATAGTAGTTTCGAAATTACATTCAGGGATAGCATTAACTGTTATATTCAAATTAGGTTAGAAAAATTTAACAGAAGTCTTCAGCTAACATCCTGAGTCACATTTTTAAATCGGAATGTCACTAGTGATATCAAATGGGTAATAAGCTACGAAAAAATTGTTCCTTTTGAGTAAAAAGAGTAGAATTTCTGAATTAATATGACAATAAGATCGTCCCCAGTCGATTTTCAACAGCAATGCAGAACTCATTTCAGCCAACAAATGAAAAATTTAGTCACGTAGCCAATCCAACTACTAAAAAGCAGATATCCTACTGGCTGGAGCAAGTTCTAAATTGATTCGGAACATCATAAGAAACAGACATTTATTATAACACGTATTAAATTTGGCTGGCATCTGTTCACCGTGTCATTTTTAATTCAACTTTGGTTTGATTACTTCTCTCGCTTTTAAATTTTCCAATCGAATTCACGACCCCCAATTTTGGACTTCGACGAATGATGACAATGTGATATGCATGAAATAATTCCGATTTCCGTTTAAAATTTGAAACGAAAAATAGGGGTAATAATTGGCACAGGAGCTGAAATCGATGAAGCAGGTATGGATACACAAAAACGGAATTTTTAATTGGAACTTGGAAATAAAGCGGAAAAATTCTGAAAATTCAACCGGGCCCGTCAGCGAAATACGTAGAATGACTGCTATTTGAAACGGTAGAAACTTAATTTAAATTTCTCAGCGTGGTGTATTGGGAAACAAATTTTACATAACCATTTATTGTCCCACCGAGGTAGCCTGGTCTACTGCGTTATTCTGACGGATAATTAAATATTTTTGGTAATTCCACATTTTTTTTTTAAATTAATCAGAAATAACATGGGCATAGAGAAACAGACAAAAGAGGATGGACGTAGAGCGTTTGAACTAAAAATGCTCAAAAATGTGCCATCTATCATTCCATGCGTTGTACAACACGACCTACGGGACCTTATATGTGGGCAGCGCAAGGAGTATTTTCACAATTTCCTATCAATACATCTTTTTAGTTATGTCGTTGTTGCAACGACATAACATCAATACCTACGAAACGACATATATGTCATGTGACGACAAGATAGTACTTTTGAGTGTGGTTATTATACATAGACCATACTTTCAGTGTATTTTTCACACATTTTACAAAAGCTCTAAAGTAAGTTACTTCTTTATTACGCCTTAATTTTTCTTTGTTTATCGTCTCTTCAAGACAGTCTTATTACAATACTGAACGCAGAAAAGAATTTCAATACTTTATACTTTTCTAACAGTGGATATGTTTCAGAAATTTTTTGAAATTAACGAGAAAATAAAAACCGTGTTTAGCGTAAGGAAGCAAGAAAAAAATTATGCTACTAGGGTACGTAGGAATAGAACTTTTCTATTTTTTAAGCTGTGTTACCATCCCAAGTTGTCAACGTTGTTTCGAGCAGTCTACAAAAGAGTCTAATTACATGGGATGAACTGCGAAGGAGACAAATACGGTTTATTTCGCTTACGAGTGTATTTATATTACGAAGACATTCGGATCCTTCGGTTATTAAACTCGGATGGACTTTTTGGCAGCAGAAATCGCGATAAATCACCGGATTACTAGCGAACTTTTGGAACAACGCTCGCGTCCGTCGCTGGGCGGCATTTCTCCAGCGCCGAGTTATATATCAATTTTTCCCCGGGCCACATCCGACGCGGGACCCCGTACATTTTTCCCAGGGTCAATTAAATCCCTTTATCAAATCGCGCCTCAAATCAACCCCGAGTGATATTTATGCGGTTTCGATTCACCCTTCATTCCCTCCCCGGTCACGTACACTTTTAAGGGTCGCCCACGCCCACACACACATAGAGACAGACCCACACACATACGTAGAGACCCACACACAGCATTACTTACCTTCCTTTTCGCCTCTATGCTCTTGTCCATGTGGTTGGAGCGGATGACGTGCCTGGAGAACGTGTAAGTCGTCTGTTCCACGTTCTCGCTGCCGTCGAAGTTGTTGTTTTTCGAGGGTAGGACCTTCGAGGGTTTCAGCTTCGAGATAATGGCCTGCAAACCGTATTAGCCGGTCAGGTTGTGAAAAGAAGACGTACGGAATTTAAAACTTTTCCCTTACGACCGAAACTAAATCTGGTACGCTCGTACGTTGCAGTGTGCAAGACGTAGAAAAATTAAATTTTATATAATCAGGTTAGGTATGTACCTATCTGGAATAAACTACATTAGACATTATTACAATTGATCTATGTATTCTGGCAGTGAAGATCCTTAATTATTGAAAATATACCGAGAAAGCAAAATAAAATTGCTCAACTTCAGTGTGCAAAATATAGAATCAACAAAATTTATTATTTCTCGCGGAACCCTTTGAAGTGATCAATTATGCGACGTTTTCAGTCGTTTATTAAGAGTTTATTAAGAGTTGTTTATTGAGATTTTATTAGGTTTTCATACTTACCTTTTTCTCACAGTGATTGTATTCGAAAGATGGGGTCGGATGGGACAATTTCACCTGCAACACGAAAAAATTACAAAACTCGCTTTATCGTAGCGTTAGGAACATTACCAAGAAAATAAGGTATTCTCGATATGTTGTAAAATAATTGTTGTTAAATACGAGTGGCATATAAAGAGTAAATGGTTCAAATATCAATTGCGAACAAGAGTGATGTAGCGTAGGTCATGAAAATATAAAGACTTTCCATTCCAGATTGGAAATATTCATGAAAAGCGTAGCGGCTTTGTTCGCTATCCTTTGAGCGAAATTAATATCATTAATAATTCTGTCTGAGCGGTCCATTTGTATTAATTTCAGTAAAAGGCTTACGTCCGATAACAAAAGACTCTGAAAAATTACGTACCTGTTTGAATCCTTTCATGAGCCACATCTTAACCGTCCTCCTCTTGGTCGAGCTCCTATTCTGCGTGAACGTCGTCTTCATGATCTTGGCGTTGCAAGCCGTAGAAGAGACGTTGGTCCTGAGCGGCGATCTCTCAGGATTGCTCGTCCCGTAGTACTGGCCGTCTTCGTCGACGGTGTCGCAGAATTGCTGGGAGCCTTGCAGTACTGAAACGGGGACGCAAGTTAAGAACTGAAATAATGTAAGGTGAATCCATCCCCGAAGGGGACTTAGGGGATGTCGTCCTGTCCCGCGCACGGGAATTTTCCCGTACAGTGGGATAGCGGTGATTAATTTTTCAATCGTTCCCGGCTTACGAAATTGAGTTATAAAACGGAAGAACAGCGAAAACAGGCAATAAAAATTCCCGAAGCATCCCAATTGTCGTTTCGTTCACATTTACTGTGGCCGTAAATTCAGATTGTTTTCGTCAATTCGTGCAATTAGGTTGAAAAGGTCTAATCTACTACTTTTCGTTGATCTCCATAGTACACTTTAAATTTAGATGGAATTTTTGGGGGTGATTCCCTCTCGTTCTTTATAGCACTGGGATCCGTTTACGAAAATCGTCGCGTTTTCCATGGAAGTACACAAAAATGTCAAATATTAAGCGTCCTGGATAAACTCTCGTGAGAGTAATTAGCGTAATGATATTAATTGACTTTGTCATTTACCATACATATATATACACATACCACTCTTATAATCGACAGTAATTGACCTTTTATTTGTGAATGCAAATCACCATCTTGATTTTAATTAATTGATGCCTATATAACAGAAGGCTCGATTGTTTTCTATAAGTTTAAATCTTTTTAAGTTTCGATTATGTGAAACGAACTTTATTTCCAATGAAAACATGTATAATAACCTAAAGAGGTATTATTTAAATCCATTCATAAACGATAATTTACTAACATTATGTTGCCGTGTTATCATAATCTTACACAAAATTTTTAGGAAAAGCTGAAAAAGGTAGGCAAAACTTATTTCCTCGAAAATTCCCCCTTATTTGACTAAAACAATAATGAGCAGTTATAATTTTTAATAAAATGTAACGTTTTTCAATAATGTATTTAATTTTCTGGGGTAAAATTTGTTTTTTGTACATTTGCCAAGTTTTCTGGCGTCTAATCGTTCGCTTATTACGTTATTGCTCGACAAACGCTTCTGGGCGCTGATTTTTTATTTAATAACCCTCATTTTTCACCGTGAAATAAAATCAATGATTCCATCAATCAACCAATCAAAGCACTTCAATCGTTAATTCGAGAATCCCATAGCGTCATTGATTGCACCGCAACTTTACACAAAGAACCTAATGTAATTGTTAAATTTAAAAGCAAAATCGATGTAAACAGTAACATTGAAACTTCGGCGATTACACTAAAGTTTGGGTCATTAAAGAATATGGCGTTTATAGTTGAAGTTGTTAATGAATTTAAAGCCACGTCCCATTAAGAACTCTTTGAAATTTATCCGAAAACAATTTGGTTTAAAGCCGACTTGAGAGTTTGGCAGTAAAACTAATAATTTGGAAATCGTTTTAACGCTTTACTAATTAAATGTGTTGGTTGAGAGACGTTAGGATATTTTTCTGGATAATAAATTCTCCAGGTGAATCCCGTAGAGTGTAACAATTAATAAAATATTCCTTGATGAGTAATTTTTGTCAAGCACCTGCAGTATAAGGGTAATTTCCAGATGACCTATTAGACTATCACTAGTTTACACGAACAACAGGAACGAGACTAGTTTAGAAACTAAAATATCTCTTTAAGTGAAAAGCTGCCATTTTCCTTGAATTGAACTGTTTACTGAAAAGCTATAAGAGCAAAGGAAAAGTGTTTAAGAACCTAAATGACGTTTCTTGAATGTGTTTTCTTGATTAAATTCAGTGAGGGCGAAAGGAGAGATTCGAAAAAAGGCGAACTTTGTCTTACTTTGCTGTTGGCACCTCGTGTTGTGTTGAATTTCCCTTTGGAGCCCCTTCCACAACTTGTTCATGATCAACATGTACGCCAGGCTCATTATAAGCATCGGAACCATCAGCAACATCACGTCTAGGAAGAGATTGAAAATCTGCTCGCTGCGTCTGCTCGGCCACACTTCCCTGCATTTGTGTCCTGAAATTTCACAAAAGTCAACTCAAGAAGGTTTAAAAAATTCGACTCTTAAATGCGATTCCAAAGAATTCAAAGACTATGCGACCTGCACTCTTCGAAATGTCCACGGCTGACTAAACACGTCTCGAGTGCTCTGAAATTATTTTTATAACTAAATCGATAAATTATTTCATTGAGACTGAGTACGAAATCAGGGTACAGTCGATTATTGGTGTTTAAAATTCATTTAAACGTCTTGAGGTGACTTTGAATAAGTGAATTATTTGCAGCATGTGGTAGATTTTCAACTCAAAGAAGTAGGTTATATCCTGCAGAATGTTTCAGAAATTTACCCCAGAAGGCGTACTTGCGAATTCGCCAAAATTTCGAAATGTGTCACAGCCGAAGTTCTCCACAGCGTTGTTGAATCTTTGCAAGTTATAAAAATAAAACTTATCCAAATGCTCTTAGTGTAAGTTAGTCGAACAACATTAATCCTTCAGACATTCCTTATTGATCAGTAGTTTGAACTTTAAGCTGATATTTACTTCATGGCTCAAAAATTACGTATTGCTTGTTGTGATTTGTCGAACTACGAGTTCATTATGTGTTTATTGTTAATTAACGTATTTCATCGTATGAGTTGTGAATAAATAGTACTTAAGTACATTAATAAAGAAACGTTAATTATGTATCTAAACCAACCAAACGTTAATGGCATTGGCATGACGATGCTTGAATATCCAACAAAGGATGTGAAAATCAGTGGAACCCAAATGATCACGTTAATTAAATCTAATAACCTGGTATCTTAAATTTTAAAGTACATATTAATTAACATGCTCGTTATTTCCCATGCAACCGAAATGTGATTTAAATATTTTGAAGTTGGTTATTTACGTTTGAGGCACATTATCAAAGTGTCACTTAGTCGCTTCTACATATGGTTGTAGTTCGTGATCGATCATGTCCTCTAATTCAAATTACATGTATCCGATTCTCTGATGAACTTTCAAAGTTGGCGTCTAATTGAATTCCACCGAGGACGTGCATCGGTTCCCTTTTTTCGACTTTTCACTTGTTGCTAAATTTTGTTATCGATCTTCCCTTTGTCTTCGATAACCGGGTTAAAGACGAAGTTATCTTTCATAAGTTTCGATTACGGGGGACATTAATCAAAACGTCCCGGCTTTTTCCCCTCCCTCGGGTCGCTCCCGGATAATGAATCGGTGTTCGGAAGGCGGCAGAAAAGGTACACAACAAAATTTTATTATAATGCAATTTTTTCAAGGTTGTAACATTTTCCCAGCTTTCAATCTCTCAGTTCAGTTTCGCTCGAATCGAATTGGATTGAATGAAATAAACAGTTTTGTGAATTCGAGAGTGCGTGGATGGCGCATTCGCCATTTCCGACGTGCGTATGGAAATATTTCTAGGGGCGAGCTGAAGGGGACTAGGTGCGTTAGTATGCTACTAGATCAAGTGGTTAGCTGCGATATGAGCGATTATTTGACGAATAAGCAGTCGCTACTCAGGAAAACGCTACAATTCCATTGACTTCGGTGTGACATAATGAGTTGTAAGCTACCAAATAAGTGTTACACGCATGTGCTCCGAATTGAATTGAGTACTTAGGACACATGATGCGTGGGTCCAAGTACACGCTTTTAAAAACCATCAAGATGGGTAAAATCGTGAGAAAAAGTATGTTTTGAAAAAGTATAGGTATAGGTAAAGTATAAGAATTTGTTATAAGTGCATAGCATTAAGGACTGGTCAGGTCTAGCTGTTGCAGACCGTTTCCGCATGGCTTCCGATAGAGAACGTTGTGGTCGCTTAATCTAGGACAAATAATATCATATTTTCTATAGAGTGTACTTTGAAGCTGTTTCTATGAAAATAATCTAATTTTATATCACTTCGGTACCGTCAATATGTATTTCCTCTGTCGATTTATTATAGATTTAAACATTACATTCGCCCTGAATCCACGCCCTGCTAGACTCTGATATAATGATAGCGTAACGTGCAGCTAATGCCTTTATAACTCAACATTCAAAACATGCAATTTTTCTTTCCTGGTTGATATAAAATTTGCCTCTAAATATAAAGTATTTCTTAGGGTCATCGGCCTGCCATTAACTTTTGAACGCTTCTCTCTGTATTTGAATCATCACATAACTGACATCACAGCCATTTGGAAGTACTATGATGAAGAAATTTTCTATGGACCAAACACAGTTCGTTAGTGTTTCGTTCAACTAAATTTAAAAAGTTCAATAACCGTATTCACTTAACAGACGAGCTTCGCTTTAGAATACTATATTTTTGCATTTCAAGATGACCTTCCCCTTGTTGCCGTTTCATCTTGCTCGTTGCCTTAATTTCCAGTTCTTTGACTCATGTCAGGGTCGAGCGAGGGGGATGGAAATGAGAAAAAAAGTGAAAGGTCCTTCGATAAACGTGATTGCCGCCGTATCAGAACCATCTGATCTTTAATACAAGCAAAAGGTATCGATAGTTTATGGAATTCATAAGGTGATCTGATCTGGGATTGAGGCGAGGAGGTAATAGGACGAGAACGAGGGATTTTTTTCGGGTAATTTCGTTAGGGCCAGATCTGGGGACGTTCGCTGTGGACTTGGAAAAATATTTTAATGAATATTAAAGCGCAAATAATTTTTAAAGGCTTCTGTGTTCGGCGGAATTGATGGTTCTTTCTCCGGTTTTTCGGGTGACGTGAAAAGGGCAAGTTTTAATCAGAGAATGTTTGCCTATCCGCTTCAACCGTTGTATGTGTTATGAATTCCAAATTCTTCGGGGATTTTGCATTTGGAAATTCACTGTTAATAAATTTTGTGATTCGTACGACGATTTGATTGCGGTAAAGACGACTTTGCTGAATTTTGTAACGATTAAATATCAACACGGTGAGTTGCTCCAATCATTCGTAGTGTTAAATCAGTTTTTGATTCAGAAGCAAAGAAAGCCAATGCGAATCAGCCTTCCTATCTCAGTCGAAATATTTCAGATTCCAAATCCAGATTTGTGCCAGTAGCATGTAGGTTCAAAGGCTATCCCGAGGGATTAGGCGGGTGGGTGGCTGTTTTTTTTATCGGGCCGTATGTCGAAATTCTCGTTATTAATCGCGCCCCGATGACGGTATTTTTCCTGACATATCAATATTGGGATCGATCAGAAAACAATTCCATCGCCCTCCCACTAGGGCAACTTCTCCCATTTGTTACTCTTTCATTTTTTCCACGACGGGGGCCGTTTGTTCGTAGATTTTAAGAATGTATGAATTAATGATACAAAGGATTCGTTTGGCGACAGATTTGCTATAAATCAAGACCCGATGCGATTATGTAGCTCAGGAGCTGAATAATTTATTACCGTCACACCCAGACAAGAATTAAATATTCGTTATGAGCTCTACAGCGACGTGGACTACGTTCCCTCCGGGAATACTTTCCGCCGATTTCTATAAACATCACGACCGCAATTCAGTTTATTGCCATCAAATTCAACGTATATGAGGTATGTACGGTCCTGTCAAGACTGATCATTTCATTTTTGCAATACCAGATGAGGTCGTAAGGCTTTTGGTTTTTCCAACTCTTGGATTTTTCTCGTCGTTGTTCTTGTTTCAATACAGGCAACTTACTGATCGTGATGCGCTTCTAAATGGTTGTAATTCTATCTGTTACATGAACATTCCGGTGATCAACGTCATATTAAAACTGGCTAAAAAGTTAACTTGCTTCGATGACAGTTTCAACCAATTAACTATTTTTATTGTTATGAATCATGATTGGTGAACCGCTGTCAAGAAGACATTTTTTGAGATTTTAATGAATAACACACTTTTCGATTTTTAGGATGTTTTATTACATGTTACTACAACCGCCATTATCATCGGATATTCATGGATATCGAAACAACACCGGTTTTCTCTTTTGTATGTTTCGCTTTGTTTATCTCTTATTTCACTTGATAGAATTTTACTTTTAGAAGCACGTGTAAAGATCTCAGATTGCTTAACTGAAATTATTTCTAGGTACAATCATATAGCTTCCGTATTAAATTCAACTGGCGAAAAATAAGTAGGAATTCCTCCCCAGAGAATTCTCGCTTATTACTGCTCCTTCCGGTCGGAATTACATTTTTTTTGCTGGAAAAGTCATGGGAAACTTCCGAGACACATTCGGCGAAACGTAAAAGGCAGGGGGTCGTCCATCATTTTCATTTACATTGTCTCCTATTCGTCGCATGCTAGGCGCGGCAATTCCAGAAGACCGTTAAGAGTCCCACCAGGCGCTGCAGGGTAAGTGAGGGTAACTAACTGAAAAATTACCTTTAATTCGGACCGAGTGTTACTTTTTTATTTGTGCGTCGATGGCGCGTGGGCCGATGCGGATTCCATCTTTCGCTCTTCTCGATGGCTCGTCGAGAGATGGAATAAATTTTTTTATGACGCCCGCGGCGCGTGTGTTTTATTACGTGAAGTTGTCTTTGTTTTGTGACTAGCTTCAGGCGGACGATGAAAATTCTCCCACTACGCTTTTGTGCATAGGCTAAGTTCGACGTTCAGAAAACCCTTATTAAAACTGGGATCCTCGGTAAGGCAAATTTAACTTTCACGATTCTCAATTAATCGTATTCGGGAAATTTTATTTTAACGCTTCCGACGGTTGAATTTTCAGTTTGTTTTTCGCCGATCCTTTTTTTGATTTAAATGCAGGACTTAACTAAAATCGCAGCGCGAACATTTGAAAACTAAATAAAAAAGCCTGAACGAAGATACGAACTTAACATCAATATTTATTAATTTCTTAACACTTAATACTGTAATCCTGTGAACTTCCTAATTACCTTCCATCCATTTTTATTATTCCCTTACCTGTTTTTGTGTTTTATATTCCCTGCATTACTTCCTGTTCCGAACACGTCACTTTTATCTCATTTTATCCTCTTATTTTCACATCCCCTTTTTTGAAGTATCTTAAATACCTTTTCTAAGTCTTTAGTTAGTTTTTCCTATCTGATTTCAAATTTTCTTCTAACTTTCTAACCTGACCGTTAAAGTCTTAAGTACCTAAATCAAATTTTTTCTGTTGGTACTAAATTTTCGCCCATTTTGTTTCTCAAAATTGTTTTCCAAATTGGAACCATTGTGTAAATGAATAATTTCAAAACACCCTGATTTCGACTACGGTTTGAAAACCTAACGAATTATTCTGACGCTCCGCCATTTATCTCCGAACTTCTAAGTTTTGGCGAACGAACGTAATTATTTTGTGAGGCTGTCTTTGTCGTCTCATCCATCCGCAAAGAGACTTCTGCTTCAGTGTTTAAAATTTTCCAAAAACGTAACCCATCTTCTAAGGCATTTAACTGATATATTGTCTTAAAGTCAGTACCTACTAAGTAATAATTAACTAAAAGATTATTGGATCAATTTCTATTAGATTTTAAATCCTGAGAGGTTGAAATTTTGGAAACAAAAGATCAGTTCGAATGTTTAATAAAGTACACATCACACCTGCTACTTATAATGGATAGTAGGAGACACCCGCAAGATGCATCCTTAACATTTTTCTATGATGTGATTTTTTAACATATGGATAGACGGACGGATGACGTGATTTTAGTGTTGAGGCAAACTTGAATTCCAACAAAATCACATTTCCTCCTATCAAAAACAGAAGTGCGAAGTTATTACAAGAATTATGAATGATGTCCCTATAAACGAAATATTTTTATCACTCGACATAAAATAAAAATAGCTCGAGCTACCCGTATAACTTTTGATTACCTTGTAGGTCGAAGTTAAAGGTGACTTCGCTCCGTTTTATAGAAACCTTCTATATTTAATTACGTCGAGAATCGTACCCTTGGTAAGATTAAAATTTTTAGACGTAACGACTCATCTGCAGTATCCTCGCGAGGGCAACGCCGGATGAGTGAATGACTAACCCTTATTTACAACGAGTAAAATTATGACCTCAACTAGAAACATAAAGTACATACGCTGCTGCTCATTTAAGTAAATTTAATAACAACATGGGAGTATACTCAGTGGAACAAGGAGAACCGTTTTCCTTAAGGCGGTGTAATGAAAATTTCATGGGAGATAATATTTGGTGTTCATGAATATAGCAGAAAAAGTACCAGGTTTCGCTATTAAACTTTTTCCATTATTTTATATGAAAGTTGAAGTTAATAAAAGCAGTAAACAAATATTTGGCAATCATTCAACTCACAATTTTTATCCAAGGATCACCCGCACTCTACTTCCTGGTTGATTTTGCATACCTTTCGGATTTGACCTCTGACCCGTAGATAGAAAAATTAGATTCGCACCGTTAAAGGAGAGTTTTCGTTTTATCGAGATTAAAAAGGGAAAGACGCAGATAAAAAGCAGAGAGAGTTACTCCGGTTTAATTTTAACTGATGAATAATTTCCAAAAGAGAAATTTTCCAAACAAACAAATTTTCCTTCTACACTTGGGCAAATTATTTTCTTTCAGGTTAATTAATTAATACATTCGCGTACTTTTTTCTAATTTACGTCAACGAAATATTTCTGGATTGAATATTAATCGACGCAACGCTATTAAATTTAAATTTCATCATAAAACTTCTTTTAAATTGAACAGAAAATTATTTATTGAAAACATAATTGCTTTGTCTGTTATTGCCCGAGATTTTGCACGTATAAAATCGGTAATATATAACTATGACACGTCTTGTAAATCTGACCACATTAAAGTCTTTTATGTTTGCTGAATAATATTCGCACCACTGCGTAATCGCAGTAAAATTGTACTTCGTATAGAGTGTAATAACCATAAAAGGGGACTTTATTTCATTAGACGACATTTTCCTTTTTCCTAGGTGTCGTATAGCACAATATCAATTCACAAATACATCGTATCTCACAAGAAGCAGCAGGTTTTTATTTACACGACGCTGCTTTACGATACTTTTACGCAAGCACTTAATGTCGACCTCAAAAATCTGGTAGCCCCGTTATCACTTATTATCTGTAACTCTGGGGAATAACCTCCACTTCATATAATAAGGGCCGAAGAAACGAAAAACGGTTTCAAAGAGTGGAAAGATTTAGTCTCGGCGAAATTTAGGCCGAGACTAAGGCGAGTGATATTAACAAGTTTACTCAAAAGAAGCATTTGCAAAACATGTTAGCAATACTAAGAAAACAACTAACTACTTTGGAAATTTATACTCCCGATAGTATATTTAATAAGAAATAACTAATGAATCAATTTAATAAACTCACCAGGACCAGGAAAGTTCAAAATTGCTTCTGACTTGATTCAGGAGTATAAAATACAGGCATTAAAAGTATACACTTGAAACTTATACTGGACCCTTACAGTTCGTATGTGTCCTCGAATATGCCTGAGCGCAAAGCGTTTGTGATATATTGAGGAGAAGGGTTTAAATTAAAGTTCCTCTTACCTTTCTTCATGGCTTGGAGCGAAGAGACGACCAGGACGGGTCCGCTCCAGCACAAGCTTGCTAGCCAGACGAAGGCGATCATCTTATAGGCGTGGAACTGCGTCTGCCATCGTCTGGACTTCAGCGGCCTGCAGATGGCGAAATATCTTTCCAGGGAAATGGCTACCAACGTCCAGACGCCGACCGAGACGGAGACGGCTGGAAATCAGATATATGCCGAGGCGTACTCGTGGAGTGGATGATAAATTAATTGGGGACAATGTGAAAGAAGCTGGTGCTAATCATTTTATGAACCCTGACGTTGATTAAGTAGGCACGTATGGTTTTCATGATATAGCAGTCAAGCAAGGAGTTTCCAAAAAATAGAAGCTTCTAAAATTTGCTTGGTAGAGGCGGCACTCTTAACTAAACGCTTATTATGGTATCTATTCAAAAAACTTACAACACATCAAAATTTTTAAAGTAACACTAATATGCAATGAAACTCTTACGCCCTGGACTTTAAATGAACAATACCTAAATTCTATTCCTTTGAATGTTTCTATCATTCAACAGTCCTCTTACTGTGATGTGACGATTTCCTTGTTAAATAACTCTGGGCTTCAGGCGATCCCTACAGAATTCTAAACCGATCAAACAACCATTACGTGGCCAAGTTATAAAATACCGGCCTTGCCGAAAAACCCTTATCCACCGAAATTTTGACCAGAATTATTTAATAACCTTACGATTGAAAAATCCCTCACGGACGGATCTCTTCGAAATTCTAGATTTCCTCTCGACGGAATAAACAGGAACATCCGTATTCGGGACATACCCATATATTATATTTGAAGTGTAGAAGAACAATAAACGGAATTATGTGGAAATCGCTGAGAGCGCCGAGTTTCATTCCCATTTTTGTGAAAATTAGGGGACTTTTCAATTGAGCTGGATATTTGTCTCCGATATTATTTGCATTAAACGCGGTTAGTTCTCATAAATAAACACGTGGCTTTGTTGACGTCATATAGCTTATAAAGCTTAATTCAATATCATCCATAACTAATTATTAGTTAAAGACTTTTATAATGCGAGACGACTCGTTACCGAAACATTCACATCTGAAGTGAATCATAAGTAATATATTTGAAGTAAGAGCGAAATTTAAATCTATTTGCCTGCTTGCTAAGGAGCAGGAAACTTGCAAATTTTCAAAATATAAGTGGGCAATGCGCATATTTATTTTTGCTCGTCTGGAAGGGATGTTTTCCACAATTTCTTGACAAAATTACATCTCTTGATTTCATCTCGTGTATTATCGTAATTATGCCACGAGTCTTATTACTCTCATTATTTTATAGTATTATTACATTGACTAATTACCTTGAAAGTAGGGAATCAGCCTGCACATGGTTTGGCCGAAGACGAAGTTTCTCAATACCTGGCCTACCAGTGTGAAGGGCATACAGAAAACTCCCAGGAGCAAGTCCGATATGGCCTGAAAACAAAATTTATTTTCGGAACACGGCATAGTAATTTTCCGGAATGAAGAATATACGTTTTCCGTATTATCGAGGAGGCAAATTCCGTAGCTAACCTCTATTCATAACTAATGAATGCTGTTGTTTGAGGTGCCATTGTGTAAACTTCGGGAAAAAATTCCATTAGGCGAAATTTAATCTCTCTGACCTGATTCGTTATGATAAACTTCGGGGAATTTTTCCTGTATCTCGATATGACGGGGTGTAACGCAATTATTTGGCAAACTGAATCTAAGTTGGATTTGTCATGAATGCAACGAAGAGTGGAAATGATGAAAAAATCCTTATACCGTTGAGTAATTGATAGACGAATTGCATTTGAAGGAATCCAAATTGAAATTAATTTCACGCAGCCGATTTTTTCGTGTAAACCCAACATTTTTTCTCTCCCGTCATCACAGATTCTTTCGATAGTCGAAACAAACAGAATTCCGATTCCCTAACGACTTCGACC
Organism: Cryptocephalus primarius; assembly: GCA_963576515.1. Classification (NCBI taxonomy): domain Eukaryota; kingdom Metazoa; phylum Arthropoda; class Insecta; order Coleoptera; family Chrysomelidae; genus Cryptocephalus; species Cryptocephalus primarius. Next base: position 966,663 of record OY754936.1, on the reverse strand, counting down.
ATGTTTTTTCCCCTTTGATTTTACGAGGTGAAGCGGACGAACAAAAACTGAACGGATCCGAAGAAACGTCTTGTCGATATGAACGTATACGTATTATGAATGGATTTGGTCTTCGCTCCTCGCCCAGTTTTCTATTCATCGACTTTTCATTTAACTGCGATATGAAAGGGGCGAAAAAGTGAATGTCGCCAAATGGAGAATTAAAATGTATCGTTTTGTCTTGAAGATACCAACAGAGACGCAGTACAATGAAAATAAAAACGCTGATTTATTCTTGTCGGGGTCTACCAGAGGAGGAGAAAAAATTTAAGAATCACGACTAGCGACGTAGAAACAAATTTTATGATTTAATACGCTGTTTTTTATGAGATGATATACACTTTTCTGGCGTTTACTTTGATATCGACGCACTGATTGGATACAAAAGTGGTAACTGAGCACAATCCATTCATCATGAACCGAGAAATGTATACTTTAGAAGCTACAATTCACGAACGATATTTGTGAATAAACATTTGTAATACTAAAGTTATGAAAATTATTCCAATTGAGTTATTTTTTAAAAACACAATTTCTTTCAATTGCCAATATTTCTGTGTTCTCTTATTTTTAAACTTCAAAAACAATAGTCCACGAAATAAAAAAATAAAAGCACACGCCAGTCGTAAAGTAGATATTTTCGAAACAAGTGCACATAAAAACAAAATGCACAGCATTCGTAAAACAGATATGGATCTATTTATACCTTAGGTACGTATATAGCTTGAAGATACTTATTGAAATGTATGTTGTGTCTTGCCTTAGTAATAAGTATCCAGCAATAAATAACTCCGCAGCAACATCCGTTACCAATTACTTTATGCTTATTTAAACACGAGCTCAAAAGTAGAATACCAAGAAACTATTAACGAATTTGCTCTGCTGTTCGACTATTTCGAGAACAACAAGTTTAACAAGCTACGATTTTCCCGTCTTATTTTACAGTTGCTGCAAAATATCGTTTAACTCAAATTTGTTCACTAGTTGCTCACCAAATTGAGCAGGTACACGTTGGTGACCGTCCTCATTTTCTTATTCCTGAGCAAAGTGACCAGGACGAAGGTATTCCCCAGGACAGCCAGGACGAAGATCAAGCAGTAAAGAGGGATGATTAGCTTGCTTTCGATGGCCTGGTCGTATGAAGTTTTCTGCGTGGCGTCTGCCGTCAGATTGGAGGCGTTCACCTCCACTGGCCAAAAGAGGCTTTCGTTCATCCAATCTGTTGTGTAAGACATCGTGGTGGCCATCACCTGGAAAGAAGTTGGCGAAGTTGTATTTCCTCGAAGGAATTCGTAATGAATTCAGTCGGAACAAAGCTTTATAAAGTGTTAACTAGTTCCACGATTTACGCCAAACATAAAATAATCAATATCAAATCAAAGAATCTAAGACGTCAAATATTCAGTTAATTGGATTGGGCTCATATTAAGAGTAGTATTTGCTTTGAGCTTGTGTTAGTTACATAAGACGACACTACTGAAATGAATTAAAAGTTTAAAACCAAACTACAATAATACTGAATCTATCTTTACTTAAAAATCCATTGTACGAAAATGTAACAACGCCCATGACCACCATATTTGTCTGTGAACAAAATTTTGATTTCCTCTCGCTTCTGTTAAATTTAATTCACATTGCAACTATTACGCCTGTAACTTTATATAACATTTCAATACTATTCGATAACTTCCATTGCTGATGATAGATGTTAGTATCGAATTGTATATAGTATTGGTAATTATTTTTACATAATTGTTATCCCTATTGCTAAGCACGCTTTATATTTCATATTTACGATACCATAATGTATTAGTTAGTAATACAAGGATAATTAGTAAGAGTGATGGATTCATCTGCGACTACGCTAATGAATACTACACGAATACTAATGACGACTACTATCTAAAATTTCCCTCAAATAACTTTTAAAAAATCAATGCATATATAAGTTCTCGATTGAAATTAATATTTTGATGATCAAATTTATAATTAGGGTACATATCAATAAATAAGCACTAAATTATAACATATAGGGATGACTTACGAAGAAATTGCAGTGAGCTGAAATATCAATTGAAGGTTTGTTGGTTTCGTTTGATTGCTCTGTCAGCCACCAAATTAAAAAAAAAATTTAACATAATTTCCTTCCAGTTTCCAATACCGTCACAAGCTACATATTAATATCAAATTTCTTCCTCCAGACTTTTTTCCAATCGACGACAGCAATCTTGTTGATAATTGTGTATCGATTAAATTCAGAAATCCAGAGCTCGTTATCGGTTCACACCGGAAAGTAATTAAGTCTAACGACTGTTGGGAGCTGGGTGTTTAAAAAGGGAACAAGCTAGGTGTTAAAAGTGGGAACAGTAAATCATTCAGTTTTCACACATCGGAAAAAGCGCCTCCGGTCCATACATCTTCTATGAAGTTCCTTTGAATTCCCCGTGAAAAGATTTACGGGATTTAAGGAAGAGGATGGAACTGATTTAAGAGGTAAACCGACGGGAACAGGGGAAGCCAAGGTGAACGAAAGTTTAACATAGAATTAATCCAGGTTTTCACTATTGGAATCAAAGATAACATCAAAAAAGGAAATTTAACGGAAAACAATCTATATGGTCGCATGTAGAATCTAGGAGGGTTTTTGTTTTGATTTCACATGTTAAAAACTCAGAATCGGGATGAAAAATTATATAATTCCTTTAGAATTTTGGAAGATTGGAATTACTTTAGAATGGAATTTAGAAGGTTTCAAAATAGTTTTATTTAATTTTAAACGCTAGAAAATATCTAATATAACGAATCCAGCCTTGTTCATAATACTTTAAATTAGCGAAAGTCCTTTAAAATCTAATTTAGAAGTATTGTGGAGGTTTATTTTTTTTAATTCTCCGAGGACTATGGAAAAAAACTAAATTGTTCTAATCGGACCCTAGAAAATCCCTCGTTATAATTTTAAATAATAGAATCGTCCTCAAGAAGAGCTCGAAAACTTTCCTTAGAATCTTGGAAGGCCAGAATGGGTTTAAAATCGAATCTAGAAAGTTTATGAAAACTTCAAATGTTTCTATTTCAATTTTAGGCGTTAGGAAACTTCAAGAATCTGGAAAAGAGATCTCATTGGTTCTTATGAAACCTTCAATATCCAAAACCGCCATTAAAAGGGATCTAGATGCTATCAAATCATTTTATTTTGGTTTTAAACGTTAGACACGTTCTAGAATACAGATTACGAAGGTTTTTCATGGTTTAGAATTTTAAATAACCGAAAGTGCCTTAAAATCCGTTGTAGAAGTATCGTGGACGTTTCAAATTTATTAATTTGACAAAAACCATGGGGAAAAAATATAAATTATCCTAAATGGTTTCAAGTAAAACTAGAAGTTTTGTTTTGATTTCAATTAGTAGACCTCCAGAAGATTCTTTCAGGCGTAGCGACGCAGCAACGGGCTTGTGTTGGAACATTTTCTGGGCCCTAAATGAAATGACAATTAATTGGGCATAATAGGACTAATATTCATATTAAGAAAACCAGGTACGTCTTTGTAGGAAGCAAAATCGCAACTGACAGAATATTGATCCATATTATTGACAGGTCCGAGGGGTGCTTTTAATACACCAGCTTCAATAATATTCAGTATACTAAATGTACTTAGTAGAATAGTGTTAAACACAATTGAAAGAAAATCCGATGCATGTACGTACTGCGTAGTAATGAAAATAATAAAGAAAATGAAATCTGTAAATGTATTCCTCGAATTAAAGATTGTCCATCGGCTAGGAGTATAAAAAATCAATGACGAATGGTAATTTCGCGGAAAAAGCCGCATCTTTTTCATCCCTTAAATGTCACGACATAAAAAAAAACATCTCGAAATTCCTGGGGGTGCTGAAAATTTTTTCACGCGTGAGGGAACTTAAATAACCCTAAATTTTAAAGTAGATTTGCGTCATTTCCCAATGATGTCAAATGAAGTTCTTTGAAATATTAAAATACGAGAAGTCCCCCGACGACGCCCACTCGTTTGCCTCACTCTAATTGATTCGAATCGGTGGGACTTTCCCATCAGCGTTTTTGTAATCATTATTGTGAAACACAACAAACAGTTATCACCCCGTTTTTAAATTTGGTATTTCGTACTGAACACCCCTTGTTAGAGGCAATCGATGCTTCAATGAACCGTTTTAGGCAAACAAATTCGAAGTTCAAGTGATGAAATTTTATTTACAATTCACTTTCGAAAATTTCACTTGTGCCTTGGGAAAAAATTGCTCAACTCCACTTTTGTTCAAAATTTAATTTTAAATTTTAGCTATGAATACTTAATTTTGATTTAATTTCTATTTCGCCCGTTTTTCAGGTTTCCTCACTCCGAAGTTACTTTCTACAAAACCGGGAGATTTATTAATCTAAAGATATATAAATCCGTCGGGACTACTTTATATCACTTCCGATCATTGATGCCTTTTTATTAAGAGTGCCTTTCACAATTTTCAAAGGAGTACTTGAATTTAAAGCACTTTTAAAGCATTTTAATAATTGACGATGGTGAATAATAAAGGTACCTACTCTCTTTGTGCCTCAAAGCCAATTACGAAAATTGTGGATGGGTCGTACCTTGTTGCGTAATATACGCCCGAATTATAATACGTTACATTGTATATTTGAATAATTTATTACAGTGGTATATTGCGGAAATTCAAAAATTAATGAAATTTGTCAATATAATATTAATCGAATTGATGGAAACTCGTCGACATAAAACTTACGAATCTGCAGTGGAACGTCTCCTGTACTTATTCACTATGCTCTGAATTTTCTGTTGAAATGCCTCGCGACTTGTAGCGCAAGAAGAGAGTGCGTGTGTGCGTGCGTGTTCACCGTTCAACGGAAAATAGTAACAATGAGCCGAATGAAGCGATCAGCGCCTTTTTTGAAAGTTTCGGAGTTTGCGCGCCGCACACCTCGCGCCCGTTGCCAGGGTCTGGAGAAGAGGGAAAACACGGAAAAGTTCGTGGAATCGGCGGTGACGAAATTCAAGGTTACCGTGTCAAATGAATTTTGATGCAGTTTCGGGGCTCCGGAAAACGGCCGTGAGATGATTTTCCGATAGTGGTGAAAATTCCAGCGTTTTCCAGCAAACTCTCCATTTTTATTGCAATATTTACGCCCTCGGCGTTACTCGCTTCCTAAATGCTAAATTTTTGTTGTTTCAGTCATTCTCCTGCAAGTAATAATAGTGTCTTCTGCTTTCTCCCTTTAGTATAGCTTTCGGTGGCCACTTCCTCTTCCTCTTTCTAATGCATTACTATCAGGTATCGGAAGGAACTTGTCAAAAGTAACGATAGTTATAAGTTAAATTACTTTGCATGTAGATTTAAAGGAACTTCGTTACTTCTTTAATGCAGTAGCTGGTAACTAAATGTAGTTATTTTAGTGCCTAGAACTTACAACTTCAAATGCATAAAATATAAGTTCCTGCCTACGTAATTTTTATCGAAAGTGAAAAGTTTATTAAACGAATACACGGGGTGATCGTTAGTAAAGTTAACCTTAACATTATTATTTAAACAACCATCAAAATAATACACTAAAAATTTAAAAAGACTTTTCATCAAGTATGGTACAAGCACAGTATATCACACTGTGATATAAGTAGTGTTGTGATTGAAAGAGTTCATGGTATCACAGAATTGAATCTAGCGTCGAAAAAATATTGACTAACGTATGAACACTTTAAACAGTACGTCCCATTAATAGTTATTAACATACAGCATTGAATATTATATAAGGTAATATTAATAATAATAATCTGTTATTCTTTTAGGCAAATTTGTAATCTTAAAGTTTTGCAAAATCTGCTTTAGAAAACTGTTTCTAGTGTCTTTAGATGTGGTTTATTTCATTCTTAATGTTTTATTATCAGCTGTTTCCAATATCTAATTGTTATTTTCCCATACTAACCTTAAATCCCCATTTATCATATTCATCTCCTTTTCCTTGCATCTTATAGTACAAGCTCTTTTCATCCGACGCAATTACAGGACGATCACCCTCGAACATAAGAATGTGTAAGGTGTGATCACCAATTGTAATTTCTACAGATTATTTCAAAAAGAGTTGGTGCTAATTCGTGAATTATAGGTAAGAAATGTTGTCAATTAATTGTCGAGTCTCCAATTACAGTTGAAAACTAATTAGAGGGAAAATTTTACTTTTCACTTTAGACAGTGTTGTAGGCTACACCTAAAGGCTGCGTAAAGCGCCTACAATCAATTTATTCATATTCAACTGGACCAGAAAACTGCGGCGACACCTCCACGCGTGACGGGGGTGTTCCTTCGATTTTTCTCATAAGAAAGCCTTTGGGGAAGAAAATTCACCAAAGTCGGAAATTATCTTCCTATTTGCTTTAAACTGCGGCGTGATACGTTTGATCTATCGTGTTTTTAAGGGGAAAGAACTTGTCAAGAGAAGGATGGTGCAACTACATCCCACTTTTCCTTCACTTTAGAGCCCCGAATTGTTTTAGCGAAGTTTAAACTTTGATTAACATTATATATGAGCTCCAGTCGTTGGCTTATTTAATTTTAGAAATTAGACCCGATATTTTGAACTTTCCACCATCGACGGGTAATCTAAAAAAAGTCATTTGCATTCCGGACGAATCGTACATTTTAATTTCCTACGAAAACGAAGTTTTAATGAATTCTTCTGTTCGACCGTTTTCCGAAATCACCCAAAAGGGAACCTTTTGTGGGAGTGTTAGAGGGCCAGCGGGAAAAATGTGAGGTATGCTGAAGAGACAGGGAAAGTTGTTTCTCTGGAAAATCGCTTCATTATTACGTATTAATATTTCATGTGCGTTTATAGAAAGTAAAGGGGAAAACACACCATGACAGATAAACATATTGAATTTGAATTATTATGGAAACATTGAACTTTCGCCACAAGTAATTGAGTTGGAAGGGCCTCCTGGGATACACAAATCACGAATTTTGCATTAAGAAATTCAAGTCGCTCAAACGAACATTATTTACGCAACTACTTCTACTAAACTCGAAGTGTCCTATTTAGAAATATGTAAATTTGCCAGATTTGTACGCGCATGTCTACATGAGAATATGTGGACCAGATATGAAACAGCGAATCCACTGATTTAGAGAGTAGTGTGGTCAAAAATAATTTGGTAAAATGCAAAGTTTTTCCTTCCATATTAATAGCGCGACTACTACTTTCAGGCCATTTCCCGGTTACACTGGGATAAAAATAGGAATACATTTTTTTATTGAATGTAGGGCCTGAAAATGAAAATCTTTTAGTAGAAGAACACAATTTTAGTATACTAGGAAAAAAAATCCAGGGACACATTTATAGGTGTGCATGAAGAACAAATAAGTTCTTAGTTGAGTCCAAACTAGTTTTACAAAATATGCTGATGAGATCCAGTAACCGCATTCACCACAAAATATTCTTGTCAGTAATTCTGATTAATAATTTAGTCGCATCATTCTAAATTAAATCCACTTTAACCACGTAATGTTATTGAGTACTATTTCGTACTATTGGGGTTGTCGATGCAATGAGGTCCGCAGTTTAAACCATCGAAATTCTATTTACTTCATGATATGATCCATATTGTATTCTCTTTGTCGTGTTAGTTGGTAACCATATACTTAAATCCACGATCGGATAACAACTTACCGTGTAATTTATTTTGGAAACACAAACAAGAGGAATATCCAATTTCGGTTTTTTGGAATATTAGAAGCGGTCTCCCATCCGCCCAAAGAGATACTTACTGTTTACAGTTGAACTTTGTTGCGTAAACTTTCCACCCTATCGTCTCCAACAAAAGTTTTGTCAAGTCGTTTAAAAAATAATTTAATATTCTCGCTTCGCGCTCTGGTTTCTCCAGAGTTCCCTCCCCCCTGACCTTACCCGGAGAACAAACCTGAGGAGAAGGAAGCGAGTTTCTTTGTAAACAACTTTTTAGATAAATAAAAAATCGCAATTTGGAAATTCTCCTGCTTTGACTAGTCAGTCAGGTGAAAAGCCTTTGTTAGGATTTAATTACAGGTTCCTTTTTCGATAGGACTATCACTAAAAAAATACACGGAGCGGTACGTGTCGCACCTCACGTTTAATTATTAAGAAATGTTACCAATATTATCAAATTTTCACATTAAAACGTCTGTGCAAAGAACATTATTCGACCTTTTCATTCCCTTTGGAATTCTGTCCTAAACTTCATGTGACGAGGGAATGTGTACATAATCATGTCCACGTACATCGCATAACTTATATTACATTTTTCTACTAATCTACTTTCTGTGTTACTCAAATACGTAACTTTATTTTAATGTTTGTTTTAAAGCGTCGTGAATTTATGCGGCGTTACTACATATAAAGATTGAAATCACAGAATTTCAGGTTTTAAACACTGTTCACTCCATCTAGCGATGCGTCGCAGGAACGACGAAAAGTTTACTAAAATACATAGCTTGCTGTTACAATATCAAATCGATGTTTATGATGATTTATTTGATTCTGTGTAGATAGCGGGTGTGTGTGTTAGAATTAAGGGATGAGGTATAGGAAAAGTATTTCCTTGGCTGGAAAATGTGTGATTGCTAAGTTGTACAACAAAGAAAAAATTGGATGTTGTGGTAATAATTGCGAATTTCGATTTGAAATGTTACATAAATCTGCTTATATAATGCTGAAATTTATAGAAAATTTATCGAAACTCTAATTGTAATGAAACTCCTCAGTAGTGTATAGTCTGATTTAAAATAGTACTAACGTCTGAGACTAGAGAAACTGAGACTGAGAGAAAGTTTGAGACTAATTTTTCAGTAATGTCAGTTAAGGATTGCTATATCGCTAAAATCTGATTATATCACACTAGATTTTAAAATTTTTAAAACATTTATGGAAACAAAATTCCTTTCAAGAAACTCCTCAAATTTATTTCGTACTGACAGAGCTTGAGACTAGTCTTTGAATTTCTTCCATAATGAGACATTGGATTGAAAAAATTGTAAAAATTGTCTTTCATACCGCTCAACTTTAAAAATTTCCTAAAAAATCATAGAAACTTAATTTTTTACAATACTTCTTAAGATTTTATCGTGCAGATTGAATAATGTTCTGAAAATTATTATATAATAATCTGAATTTACTTCAATATTATGCATTTGGGTTTGATATTCCGTAACAATTTACATATGTAAGGCTGAACTTAAGAAATTCACAAAAAATTCATCGAAACCACTATTTTGGTAAAACTCCCCGAAATTATTTAATATGGTTTCGTTGAAGCACTCAAGAAGTTTGCAGTTAATATCTGAATTGGGTTTGAAATGTTACAAAAATCTGCCAGTATAACGCAGAACATTAACATTTTGACTTATGAAAGTTATTTATTACGGTTTTACTGAAATACCGACGATTTTTTTTAATTTGAATTTGTTTCAATATAAACTTTGGCTTGAAATTAAAAAAAAAATACTTACAGGGCTAACCCTTAAAGATTCACAAAAAATAGCATACAATTTTTGTGAAGGTACTCAAAGTTATTTGGTACACTTTTATTGATAATTTTCTGAATTCGTTTCAGTATTATTAATCTCAGTTTAAAAGGTCACAAAAATTTGCTTACAAAACAGAACTTTAAGAACTGATTCACTGAAATTTCAATTTTCTTGAAACTCCTCAGTTATTTAGTACGGTTTCATTGAAGTACTCATAAATTTTAAGGCTTCTATATAAATTTGTTTCAATAATATAAATTTAGTAGTGTATTAATCGCTATCAGCTATACCATGAGTCTAGATAAATTTAAAAGCAGCCATACATGTTCTTAATTCTTAAAATACAATTTGTTGGTCAAATTTTTGTTAACCCAACTCTGTCCCTTAAGAAACCTTCCTCGTCGTTTTCTGAGTTTTATTGGGAGCTTTAAGAGGATAGCAACGAGACTTATTTAGAATTACCTGGACTAATGTCTAATTTTCAATTTGCCCAGAAAGGCAAAACCATCCGACATTCTACGATAAATTATACATACTCCAATGAAAACATTATTCATATAACATATAGTTATCTTTATTTTGTGTTGTTAATACAGAAAAATATATATGGTAGGGGGAGCCACGTCCGTTAATATAAATACGTAACAGGAATAATGACAGAAGTCGTTACTATCCCGTTGGGAATTATGGATTTAATTTAGAGAAATTATCTAAATCCTCTAATCGCTCCCGGTTTAAAAAAATGTTTGGTGGGGTACTGACGATCGCTTCCTTCTAATTAGTATACAGGTAAAACGCAAATGGCCAACGCCCTTCTGTTAGAACTTCGAGAGAAATGTCAGGGGTTGTATGTATTAATAAGGAGAAGTTTATTGTTAGCATTATCATGTATTTTAGAAACTGTATGGTAGGTGGTAATAATGTCGATTACTAAGCGCTGCATTCATAAATGGTAGCCGCCAGGTGTACCTAAGTGTATTAAAGCGTAGCTTGTGTGGCCGTCGAGGCTTAAGCGGGTATAATCGCATATTAAATGTGTATCGAAAGTAAAACTTTCATAAGTGTGTTTATAAGGATAGATCTCTTTCTCAAGGTCGCTTTTTTCCCACTGGAATCCGCGCATATCGCGTCTTGCGGATTTCTCTTTCTAGAGGCACAAAAACCCATTAAAATTCCTCTTTTTACCACGTCGCACCGCATCGCACCGATGGGAGCCGTTTATCTCGAATATTTACAGCCATCGGGACTATAATCGAATGCGCTCATGACTCCAATTAAGCCACAGGTGCACCAATAACAAATCAGGCATGGAAATGAAGACCTCCCGAGATCGTTCTCAGTGCATAGTTCTTATTCTTCGTCTTCCTCCCCCTCTCTCAGTTTCGAAGAAGGGGGAATATCCGATCAGGGAGGAGAGGCCGACTTTTCGATCTTCGATATCTCTTCGGCAGAGCAGAACGTTTCTAGACCGTTTTGCGAACGAAGAACCACTCCGGCTCGTCCCGCGCGTTCTGCGTTTCAACGTGTGCGTGCGTGCGTGCGTGCGTGCTTCCTTTATCCCTTATTATCGTTTGTTTTCGTCCGTTTCCATTACGTTTTTCCAGTTTTGGCATTCCGTCAAGTGTCGCAGTTGGCGCTGTGAATCCGCACCGGAGACACCGGAGCCGTACATCGATAAAACTTTTCCGGTGTGAGGTTACACACACGCTCGCACACAGTTTCGATTTTGTTCGGGCGGCCGCGCGTACGTGCGAGCGTTTCTCCGTTTAGAAACGCGCGTTCCTGCAAAATGGATTAATTAGATCGGTCCGCGTTCACGTCGGTAAGTCTCTCGCACTTTCGTTTCGTTTACCAACACGGTAGAAAATTCAAAACAAACCTACCGCTTGGGTAATATCGTTTTGAATAAACTTAACGTAGCGATAATTAATAGAAACGTTTGTTTCAGCGTTCAGTAAGAATGTTATGTTTTCTGTCGCATTCAATATTCCTTCGGCCACTACTCCATGTTCATAACTCCTGCTGAAACAAACCTTATACAAAAAGTTTTAATTTTAACGGTTCCGAAACGACGTTTTGGTATTTTCATTTCGAAAGTCTGTGGGACACTTTGAGAATGGGATTACAATAAAATTATTACAGAGAAATCCCAGCTCAGAGACCTTAGAGTTTCCTTGTCTTTTTGCTTTCTTTTCGGATCCACTATGGATTCACTTTAACTAATTGTACATGAATAAACGATGACACTAATTCATTCGTCGATTTGACTTTTTGAAATTATTGTTACGGTCTACCGCCCGTTTCCTTTGTTTTCATTTTTGGTTGTAAATCCTCTTACCATCATCATCCGAGTGTATCTCGATATTTTACTCGGACTGATAAAAAGCAAGGATGTGCATCGACCTCAATTTCACGTTGTAGATGAAATATCTTCGAGCTAGAAATTAATCACTGGAATGAATATATCCAAGCATTTATCGAGATATCATCGATTTTTCAAATTTTCAACGGATATTTTTTTGTCTTCAAAAAACTAGGTCGACTAACGTATGTGTCATTTCAAAACTATCATCATATTTACGATTGAACGTTGAAATCAACGATTATCATGTGAAGTCACGTTCGTATTGTTCGTCTGAAAAACCATGAAATTACTTACAATCACAATTCAATTAAGCAGGTCGGTCGTAAATCGGTTTTATTGCGAGCGCAGTAGGTCACTTTTTCAAAGTGCGTATTATTTTATGCAGATAGAGGCAAGACGAGATGTAATTGCACATAACAAATTCATGTAACCAAATGTATTGGTTATTTAATGCACACAAGTTTATAACTTCTACAAAAACCGATCCAATACAGGTAACTTATAACAGAAGAAGACTGATAGTACTTTAACTAACTGGAAAAGGTCGTAAACATGTGATAACTTCATAACCCCGAAAATAATGCCAAATTTCAGTCAAAAACGGTAGAAAACGTTATTATCTAGAATCCAAGAGTTCTTTCCGAGATAAGTCAGACAAACTCAAACAGACCTCCCCCGGATGAAATCGTTCTTTAATTTTATTCCTAGCTCGTAGCCAGCTGCGATTGGTCCTCGAAATAATACTGTAATGATTTCTAATTGATATATAAATGCACTTTCTCGACCGGTCCTACTTATTATAGCCTCGAGTGTGTCGACCTCGAATCTTACTCGCTTGGAGACCTTCACGATGTTGATTTATCACATGTCTTGTATGGCATCTCGCGAAATTGACAAATGGGAAAAATTATACATATTTAAGAATAAATCGGATGCATTAGAAATGAAAAGGGGGCTATAATTTAATATTCAACCTCCGGTTACGTCCTTAAAACTTTTACCTTTTCACGAGAGGTAGTAAACAGGCGCTCGTCACTCGCACTTAAGGGCTTAAGGCTTACCTCTCAAACGAGCGTCTGAAGTAAATTGCTGCGTTTCCGTTGAAATAAATCTCCATTTATCATAAATTTACCTGCCAAACGAGTGGTAATGAGCGAAACGGTGATTTCGAGGAAGAACTGTTAGGAAAAGTAAAATGCTCCCACCCAAGTTCATCGTTCTGTTCACTGGTCAGAACCAGTTCGCGTCTACCGGACTGGAACCCCAAAATAAAATACAACCATTAGAAGAATGCTCCAAATCCAATCTCCTAATTGTAACAAAATTGGAAGTCGATTATAAAAGTTTCCGAACAATTTGTTCGATCACAATTTCCCAAATCTCCTCTGTTCCAGATCCCTGACCGCGATGCTCTCAGTGGAATACCCGACGATGTCCCACCATACGCACAAGTACACCTGCTCAACCATGAGCTCCGAGACCTTAAGCGGCAGCTGCGGCAGCAGGAAAAACAGGATCAGGACGATCAGGCTGATGAAGCAAAAGCAGGGGCCGTGCGTCAGACCAGGAGCCCTGGGATTCAGCATCAGGGGCGGCCACGAGCACGGGACCGGGTTCTTCGTATCCCACGTGGAGGTCGGATCCGAGGCGCACAACCAAGGGCTGAAGGTATGGAAGAGAGAGGGAGAGAGAGAGCTTGGTAATGTTAAGTCGGTCCTGAAATTTCTTTGTGTAAGACAAGGAGGTTTGACAGTGTTTAGAGTTGTTCCGATTGCTCCCGTCTTGATTTTAATTGTACTTATGGTTACATGCGAATAGAGAATTGGTAGATAGGTTGGACGTCATTTGAGGGATTCAGTAATTCTACATTGTCTTTACGAAGGTATATTTTCGATATATTTTATTCCAAGTTTCGCGTAGCTCACACCGTAACATAATGAGATGTGATGGCTCTCGAAAAAGTCAATTTTTTGAGTTTTTGGTGCAAATGCAAATTTAAAATAGTGGGGGGAATATTTTACGGACATTTGCATTTACAAAATATGCGACTTCACTCCTTTATCTGACGAAAGTTTGTCAATTCGATGTCACCCTTATGTTGAGAAGTAGCAATATGAAATTGATAGCAACTAAAGCGGGGCCATCTCAATTGCGAAGCTGACCTGTATTCCACCAGTCGTGGTATTTATTGCCCAAGTGGCTCCAGGTGAAATAAATATTTTGCTATTTAGTTAAAATTTGCCTGTGGTAGGTAGACGTAAAAATTAAAATGAATATTGTAATAGTGTGCAGATATTGCGTCGAAAATTTATTCGTTAGGTACACTTTTATAATCGTAGGATTTTTCCATATATTATACATCGTCGAATTAGTTTTTCGATTCTTTTCATTGTATTTGTCGTTTGTATTTCAGATTGGTGATCAGATAATAAGAATAAACGGCTTCACCATCGAGGACGCAGTTCACAGGGAAGTTCTGCAGTTGATATCCAATCATAACCACTTCGTGCTCAAAGTGAGGAGTGAGTATCACCGTTTTATTGTTTATTATATAAAAAGCAGACAATCAGTGTTTATTGCGTCGTTAAAGAACGTTTAAGGTAAATAATGACAGGTTATTTTTATATATCCTTTGTATTAGGTGAAATTAAGTTTCCATTGTCGTAAAGTTTAATTACCCAGGGGTATTAAAACACTATTTATTAACGCTTAGGTTTGTTCTAAGTAACAATGGTCTTGTCGCACTTTCACCGAGAAAGTTATGTTTCGATCATTTGTCAAAAAATCAAATCACTTTAGAACAAGTTTCGTCTGTTCTCTAAGATCGCCGATCGTCCTCCTCGGGTTAAAAATCGCCCGGAATATTCAACGGGAGCATTAACCGGACGATGTGATGGTCAACGAGACCGTGAAATATACAGAAGGTAATTTACAAGAAGCTAGACCAGTCCGACGGCCGCGACAGAGACCAACTTCCGTTCAAAGCCGAGGAAAAAAGAAAAGGAAGAACGCGCGGACGTACGAAATCAACGCTTGTAAACAAAACTGGATCGCCACTGATCAATCATACACTCTTTTCGAACACATCTCGTTATTACCGGTCGCTAATTTTTCCTTTCTTTCTTCACCTCCTCCTTTTCATAGTGAAAACAATTCCGAACGACCTCGTTTAGAAATTTTTTACGACAACGTTTTCTATTGACTTAAATCGTTCGGTAAAAATTTTAATGGGCGTCTTTAAACGTCTTTAACTTGATTTGTTGACACTTTGAGAAAGAAAAAGAGAAACACGCTGCGAGAAAAAGAAAGAGATTTGGAAAGTAAATTAGAGAAAAACGGCAGAGTTGAGAAGCTTCGATTGCCTCGAGGTTCATTCAACAATGGCCAATAAACACTTTCCGTTTAATACAAAACATCCGACTGTCCAAAGAGATTTTTCTAACTCTGGGCTTTTAGTGAAACGATCGCATGATCGGCTTAATGCGCTGCTATTACGTTGGCACACTATCATTCCAATAAACTTTTATGTTATTACGTTAAATATTAGCGGACGCTAACATTCAATAATGGCCCTATTCGGTGTTGCCCGATATTACGATACGCAATTCAATTTAAAACGTCGCCAACTGTCGTTTCGCAGTTTAATCCCGGAATTAATTTCCCGATTGGTTTTCCACAAATTTACCTCGAACATAAAAGAAGCAATCAATTGACAACGTCCGCGACGACTTATTTTTAATTAAATTAATTTCGCAATCTCCAACGCGATTAGTGGTTACTCCAGTGATAAATCGCAAGTAGCGGAAAGTCGTTACACGTTACATATTGACATTGAACAGACCACATGACCTTATGGATAACGGCCGTTGAAATCGAGAAAATATTACGTATGCGAGAAGTTTTATCATACATACAACGAATCGTAGCGAGAGCGAGAGGTGTGATCAACCGCATTAGAGAGAGACAACCCGTTACAATTATACCTCGTCCTTTATTCGCAGTCACACCTTGCATTTCGCTAGGTAGTCAATTCTTCGCATATTTGTCTCATTGAGCTGAATTCCTATGATGAAATCATTGTACAAATACTCTTCTTTTACAGGAACGAGAATGAGACAAGTGAGTAGGGAACCGATGGAAATGAGTTTGCAAATAAGAACGGGGCGGGGTAGAATTTTAACAAGATACGTACATCTCCAGTAGCGAAAAATGAAATGACTTCTCAGATCTAAAAGCGTTAGTGGCCATTGTCACCGTATGGGTCATTCCCACCTGCTGTTGTCGTTCGAAGCAAGTTAATTCTTTTATGGTACTTACTTACCCAAACAATCTTAAGGACATACAGTAAGAATTTTGTTTTGAAATCGATCAAATTATCTCAAGAGGCAATAGGAAAGGTCTTTTATTTTAGCACTGTGGTTTTCCGGGCCATTTCATGAACAGTTTTCATTATTTTTGTTAGGGGATGCCCCTTTGAATGCACAAAATGGAGGTGTTGTTGCTGAGGACTTTTAAAAACCTGAAGCTTCAGTTTAAGACACTTAACTTACTTGTATTCAGGCAGGATTACCGTCAAAAGTCGTGAAAAATGCCGAAATTCCGAATTTTTTAAAATATCTGACAAATGCCTTTGAAAATGGCTTCCAGCGTATTATGTTTTTCTGTTAGCGGAGAGTTGATTCGAGTTTTGTTTATGAAAAATGATAATAGCGGCAACGGTTAAAGCCCTGTACTAAATATTAGGATCTGCGCGTGACGCTCCACACCCTTGCCCGTTCATCTGAAACAAAAATTGTTTAAAAATTACTAAACCAGACTAAATTTAGAGGGCCTTAAACTGATTAATAATTTTTTTGACCAAAATGACTTTTTGATGGCCCCGCGAATTGAATTGTTTCAATTGAACAGGGATTTATATTAATCGTTTCACCTGTCGAATCGATAAAGCGCCACACGTGCTGAAATATTCTGTTTCCAGAAAAACATGCTTAAAGTTGAAGACTATAAAAATTGCATTTAATGTTTGTTTTTACAACTTACAATCTCTCAGCCATTGTGGCACCGTTGACAGGATTTTCTTCTTCCTCGAAGAACCTATTCTGATGAATCTGAATGTTCAATTTGTCCATTCTGGCCCTTTTCACATAGTAGCATTTGTTGCCTCCGCCACCATCACACGTTTCTTCTCGGTCAATGCCATATTGTCATTGTCTTTGAAATAGATGAGTAGCTTCCCTTGAAGATCTCACTAGCTATAATATATGCGGATTCTTTCGTCGTCCTCACATCGCAACGAAGGTGTAAAGGTATTTGGGAGTCAGTGGAAGTTTCCCACAAAGACCATTTTCATTTCATCTACCGTATCAGAATGCCATCTGACAGTTTGTCCATAACATAATATGATGCCTTTTATCACATTGTCAGTGTACCTATTTCTCTGAAACCTTAATGATTTTATTGATATCGTGCAGTTTGGAGTTGATCCACTTTTATACACGACCTATACCTTCCTTCATCTCTCCAGTGAGGTCACTATCTGGATGACAGTTAGACAGAAAGATGGGGCATCTAGATTATAGTGTGTTTTACGTAATGTTTTAGATATGAAAATATCCTTTTACCAGCCTGTTCTACACACTTTATGCATCCATAATATAGAAATAAAAAATCGAACTAACGATAACCTTCTCTTCAGTTAGATAGCTTAGATAGATTCCTGTCATCCAATATCCATATTGTATATGTTAATGTGGGACTTTTCACGCGAGCAGCGCATTCGCCCGAAGATCCTTTTTCTCTCGTTAATGGCGAGCACGTCCGCGGGTAAACGAAAGTAGATTATCAGAGATAGTTGTCGGCCGAAAAAAGAACGCGCCTCTTTCTCTGTCTAAAACCAGACGGACATACACACGCAGAAAGTTTCTTTTCCACTTTTTTCCTCTCTTTCTCGTACGAAAGTAAACCCGCCGACGGAATGTAGGATGACACGGAAGAAATGGACCGCTCAAATGTCAAGTTTATCGTAGTGTCAGACCGGTCGGGAGGTTAACCGGCCGTCAGGTGGCATCTGTGGGAAAAACGGCGCTCGCGTGTAATTTCACGAACACCTGGTCCCGGAGTAAATCATACGATCCTCCGGCATCATCACGACCGTCTCCGTGGCCGGCGGACTGCACCTAAGCACTTTCCTTTCTCTCAGGAAAAAACTGCGATTGTTTTCAAAGGTCGTCACGGACGCATCGCGTTTCACTGTCATCCTATATGAGGATTCGCGAGACCTTCAAAGTGTCACTCGATTCATATTCTATATTGGTCTTTTATGAGTACAAAACTCTGAAATATTTCGTGTGGTTCTTCATAACTAAAATTCAATTATTGCAACGGTCAGTAGCAACAATCTTGATGTAATATCATACTAAAACAGTTGTCGTTCTAGTCCTTCTCTCGTTTAATATTAAATTACTCCTCGTTGGCATTGGCATTCTTGCAGAGAGCTTGCACCATAGCCGCCTCAAAGCATATTAATAATTTAATGGAATTATCAAAGTGGGGAATTGTAGATCGTGTTGATTTTTCTGCTAACAATTTTGCCAAACTGCATCTAAAGTTTTGTGTGAAGCATATGAACTTTAACATTTCCTAAAGAAAATTTCTGAGCACTCACTTTTCTCGTTTCAACTTTCTTCAGTTTAATTGCAGCCTATTTTTTTAGATCTGTATATGGCAGTTGAAGGGTATTGAAAGTTTACATGTCAACACTCATGTCAACCATAGCAATTTTACAACAATAACACTGACGAACAAAAAATTCTGAATGTTTTCTTATCCTGCTGGGTTAATTTTTACTAATTTTGGGTCGAATTAAAGGTATGCAACAATAAAAATTATTTAATAGCTTCTGTTTCCAAGATGGGGAATACGCACCCATTATACAAATTATAGA
The DNA here is from genome assembly GCA_963576515.1 of Cryptocephalus primarius. Lineage (NCBI taxonomy): Eukaryota > Metazoa > Arthropoda > Insecta > Coleoptera > Chrysomelidae > Cryptocephalus > Cryptocephalus primarius. The sequence goes on along the minus strand of OY754936.1, from coordinate 947,779 downwards.
TACAATAATCTACAATACGAATACACAAAAATTCGTCGTGGGGGGATTTAGCAGGCTAAAAATCTTTATAATGGCGAATGCTCCGTATAAACCTCAAGAATAATTAAAATAACTAGGGAAGGGCATTGTTTCATTTAGACATATAAGGGGGTGAGTACTGAACCCTCTATGTCTTTCTTTTTTCTACGGCTATGATGCCAGCTTGTTTAGTGCGGTTTTCGTATTTGAAGTAACTACATTTTACTTGATATCGTGGCTGTGTACCATTTCGTACCAAATTTGTTTAAAATTCTAAATATTCCAATATAATATTAAATTAAGTAAATAAATTTATATTTCTACTTTATATTAAATGAGTATCGATTGTTTAAGACGCGAATCCACTCTACTTTCGATCTTACAAGCAAAAGCTTTGTCCCATCGCTATTTTGAATAAAATCGCTATAATTTGCTTAGTGCAAAATTCGGACTGCAATGTCTTTCCTGGCGATTTGAGCGTAGATTCGCCCCAAGTGAAATACCGGCTGATTAATCAAGTCTGTCATAACAAGAAGCGTGTACATACAAATAATACGTTCCTAGGTCATTAGCGTTGATCGTGGCCATTTGTAGGAGCGAAAAGTCGACTCGCTCGGACAGTGATTTATCTGATGATAAAGGGGGACTGCTCTGTTCTCCTCCGTCTCCTTCTTTCGCTAAACCAGCTAATAATTTTTTTCGACGGCGAGTACGGGTTACTCCAAGGTCGCTCCGATGAAGATAATTCGTAACTCTGGCGAAACGTTAGGAGAAGAAAGTGCAAACGAGAATGAAATGCACGTGCGTGTGGGTGTTATACAACATGTCTGTTTTACACGCTCCGTTGGGCTCTTACAATGTACCGGAACGCGTTTTTGTCAACGCCCGAGCGGTACATCTTCGGCGATCTCCTCTACCGGGTTGAGAGTTTATTGGCCTAAAAGGACCGAATAACGAATGAGGTTTAACTGTATTGTGCGCTCAGAAGGACAAGAGACTGTTTGCCTCGCAGATTTGTTAACGAACTCTCCGAACCATTAGCTAACTTCCACCGCTGCTACTTGGCCATCAACTCGAGATCCGTTGTTTTTAGTACCACTCCACTTTACTGTCTTTTATTAAGGTCCCAGCGTTCATTCATACCGAAATATGACAATTCGAAGATTAATCGACAATTTGTATAAACGAAAATACTGATGAGATTATCACCACGCAAGAAGTATCATTAAATATTAGAGATGTTTGAAAGTTTTGTAATAATAATAATACTCACGTATAGCTCTCTTGAACTCACTAAGTTAGGTCGTCAATAAAAAACCAAAATAACCTATTTCCATAGAACCACAACAAGAGCAGACCTGGGATACATGCCATTAAACCCTAGCAGTAGAACCAACACAGGCCTTTCTCAGATGCAAAGTTCGATAAGTCCGAATCCCTTACTTCCTCCTAAAAGAGCGACTTTAAATCACTTATTTTTGCAACTAGCGTTTACAATTTGCAGTTTTGTGTAAAATTATCCATCAGTTTTTCGCTTCGACCATCGCACGGCATCGTGGTGGTTTAAACGAAGACCGTTGATGGCTCGGCATAACCGATTCAGCCTCAACTGAACCGTTAAAGTCGAGTGAACATCGAAACGGGTTCCTTTGGTTTATGAGAAGATATCTTCGATACATAATTTGTATTTCCTAAACCAGAGAATTTGAACTTTGAGCGTTATTATCCGCCATTATTTATCATTTTCATGTCACACTGGACAGTTTTAAGCGTAGTTTCAATGCAATTTCAGCTGACCTAAACGTATTTACCATGATTCATATTAATTCTCGCTAGATTATCATATGCAAACAGCAGAATGCGATTTGTTTTCTTTGGGTGCGTTCGATTGGAATGCAAATAGCCGCCATGTTTTGTCCAAAAGTCACAATAGCGTAGAAATTTCTATCGTAACATATAATAATACTCTTGTTTTCGCTGTTACCTTTTGTTTCTTTTGCAGGTGTGGGAATGATACCAGTGAAAGAGTAAGTATCTAATGAGTCCGCCTAATATTAGCCGTAATAATGTTCGTTGCAAAACTCGGGTGGCGAACAATAACAATGAAAGTTACTGACAAAAGTTACGGCCTATTGTGGCTTTGCTCGCGCTGCTACCGATTCCTATTGTTTGATAAACGGCTTCTTCCGATTGTCTCGAACACGCAGGATCTCGAAGTGTCAGAATGAGTCTCAAAATGTTGAATTCACCAAATGAATCCATTGAAATGTTGGTGAAAGGATACAAAATCACAATAGTTGAGACGTGAATGAAAAATTTGAAAAACAGTGTTCATATTTTTCCGGCTAAAGTTCACGTTTTTGATGCTCATTCTTTGTTCTGGTAAATGCGATTGAGTCAGACGATCATTTTTGCTTTTAGTAAAATTAGCGATTCTCTCAGCTGGCAAATAATATCGGATACGGACTCATTGTCACGGTCGTCCCCTCAGTTCGGGGAGAAGTCCCCGAGAGACGTTCATATCAGCATGATGGTGGCACCTAGGTCTAAACTCGGCTGCGGGTGAGTTTGTGCGTTGTTGCATAGAATTCCCTTTACATTCGTCGATTTTTCAGTATCTGCAAGGGTCCGGACTGGAAACCGGGCATTTTTGTTCAGTTTACGAAAGAAGGAGGCATCGCAAGGGACGCCGGCCTCAGACCAGGGGACCAGATCGTCCGGTGTAACAACGTCGATTTTTCCGATATTCCCTTTAACGAGGTGAGGATCGTACCGTAACGAATATTAGATTAGTATTAGTTAAACGTCAGGGTAATTTTCCGGTAGGCGGTTAATCTGATGAAAACGTCCCGACAGTTGGACCTGGTGGTCCGGAAGGCCGCCGCCAGCGAATTGTTCCCGGGGGAATCCAGCGGATACAACAGTTCGGCGAGTTCCGTCACAGAGGATCAAAGTCCGACGTGGAATGACACTAAGCGGCTCTCCATCGTGAAAGAGGAAAACCCCTCGTGCCTCGAGGAGAGGATAAAAAAGAGAAGTAAGTAAAGCACCATTGCCCGGAAACTGAACTTCTTATAGAGAACGGGATTATACTTTTCGCACTAGGGAATCGTCTGCCATTAGTTCTCACAGGAATTTGTGAAATCGGAAAAGGATCGTCTTTTTTGAAAAATCGCAAGTGGATAATTTTATTTTTTCGAGTCGAAAATGCAACTTTACATTTTCCAGAAAATCTTTTCAGGGTAGACCAAATCAAGAATCATTTTCAGTACCTTAGCGAAGTTTAAACTTGTTGGCTTCAACAATTTTTGAAATAATATTAGTTTTTATTGAAAAAAAATTGTCTTCTACGAGTATCAACTAATACTGGAATTTGTAAAATCCACTGGTAGGTTTTCTGCAAGATACTAATTTTCAAAAATTCGTATCTTCGAAATTAACAATTTTACTGCAAGCATTTTAACATTTTCCTTTTACATTTGTTACTCGAACTTGTTATATCACAGATGTTTGATATTCTCGGAAAACTCTAGTTTTCAAAAATTCATATCTCGAAAACTAAATATTTTACAAAAAAGATATTTCAACTTTTAATTCCAGCATAGTGTCTTTCATCATAAAGTGGTAGAACGTTTAATGTCTTAGTGGTTTGTGTTATGGAAAGATTATTGCATCGGACCGAAATATTCATTTCGTAGGCGCCTTCGCGTGAGTTACACTTACAGTCCCGTAAATACCCGTTACCAATTACAAAACAAACGATGATAATATCTTACTAACCATTACAAATGTTCCAAGTTGTCTGCGATTTCGTTTAAAACGCGTGAAATTAATTGTGTTTGATATTGTATAATCCCTCGTAGCCGTTCGCAATACCAAAGATAATTTGTGTTGTGGAGTAATTCCTCTGCATTAATATTCCCACAAAAGTTCCCGAGAAAGAACTCATGTCGTAATGGATATGCTCGGATGTCTTCTATTGCGACATGACAAACAAAAGGTAATTAAGAAGTACCTTAACTAGGTGAGAGAACTTATACAAACTTTAAAGAGAACAACTGGATAAATATCTACGATATTTTACACTACTGAATTTATTCCTATTCTATGTAACACCGGCATGGATCCTACTGAATTTCCTCTTCGTAATTATAGCGACGTACAACTATTTCTGTTTCCTCAGTTAACGTGAACTCTGTCAAGTGGAATTTGAGAAACTGGCAGGAGGATTCGTCGGAGAACACTTATTACAAACCAACCATCATCAACGTAACTGAAGCCGGCTCAACTATTAGAAACAACGGAACTCAATGCCAATCGTCCATCGAAAGCGATAGCAGTGTATCTTCTGCAAACACCAATAAAACTGTAAGAGTTTCACATCACTTTTAACAACTGTTGAGTGAAATGTACGTTATTCTTATGTTTACTCACTATTTTGTAGGTGCCAAAAATGCAAGAAACCAAAACTGTCGTGGAAGTACACAGAACTAACGAAGAAGACGAGAGCAACGTGAAACAGAAAGTTCTGACTAAGAGCCCGTCGATTGGCAGTTTCACTAGCGTAGCTAGTAAAACCAGCGCTACTAGTGGCACCAGCAGCTGCCTCTCTTCTGCCATTTCCTTAGAATTGCAAAGAAGGGCAGAGGTACCATACTAATTTCGATTTCATTAATTTTCATTGTTAACTTATTTCCTTTCCAACAGAGGAGAGCCGCTGTCAACACTTCTGAACCGTCCATCGATGAGCAGCTCCAGCTCAAAAAAGTATTGAAAAGTGTCACTAACGATCAACGACACCAACACAACAAACTCATGGATGAATTTAAACTCGCTCACCAGAAAATGTTCAAACTGTCGCCGCCGTCACAGAATGGCAGTGGCGATAATTCTAAACAAAACGTGATCGGCAAAGATACCATGGTAAGACGAAGTTACTGGTAAAATTCAGATTTCACTTTATTTATTTGTAGGACCGCTTGGTGCACAAGGAGTTGTCCCAGAAACTCATGGGGGAGGCGCCGACTAAAAGCAATCCACCTGCACCGCCGCCACCGGTAAGGAATAATTTCTAAAGTGTTGAGTCGCGGCTAATTTATTGTGAAAATAGTAAGAAATTTCCTTTCGCCCAGGTTACGTGTTCATTAATGGAATTCATGTGAAGGCGCTTGGTTGAAATATCATGGAACCAATTGCCTTGCACAAAGGGGGTTTTTGGTAACCCCCTGATGTCTGAGTAATCACTGGAATTGTCCAGTAGCTGTCTATGCTTGTCCTCACGGGGTTTCCTAGACGAACCTAAGATCCCGATGAGCAAAGGCAGGCCAATATGACATTGCGCTCTGGTTTCAAACGCTAGGCAATTGTAGAATAGATGCTCAGTCGTTTCGGTTATTTGCTGAAGAGTTATCAGTCTGATTGTGATAATGGCGAACGATTTCTCATACACCTTTCATTCTGTTTTCAGCCCCCATCGAAAACCGGTCCCATGCTGTCCTCTAGGGCTCTTCCACCGACACGAACGAATGCAAAACCCAAACCCAAGGCGCCCCCAGTGCCCGCCAAAAAATCCGTCCTCTCCTTCCACCAGCCACCGCCGTGCCCGACGCCAGACTACGACACCCTCAGCATATCCTCGATGAACTCTCTCGCCAAGCCAACCGTCGCCCTAAACGATTCGGTCGAGATGGAGTCTTTGGATTCGTTCAAGATGAGCCATCCGGCGAGCTCGACGCCGAAGCCCCCGAGCATTTACTTTCAAATGAGGAACAGGCTTAGCGCCCAGCTGTCAAACACCTCGGCTGATTCGTCCGCCAGTGATTTCGATCAGAGCGTGGGCCAGTTTCCTAACAAAGGAAAACCCAAAAGATTGGACTTCGTCAATAAAGAGCTGTCACAGACTCTGAATCGGTCAAACCTGAGGAAGAGGACTGAGTCCATGGTAAGGAACTAGGGAATTTAAAAGAGCAGCTGTCGGGAATCAATAAAACGAACCGTACTTTGGGTTCCAGTTGTGCTTTGGATTTCCTGCCATCTAACCTTCTCCAATAAGGATTGCTTTCCTAGCTTTTGTTGGAGAAAGTAAGAAGGCAGTATTACTACCACTCATTGATGCTGCTTCATTTTTCTCCACAATAGATAGATACTAACATAGTCCCTGGGAGAATCAATCACTAGATCATTTATCGATTCAGGTTGAAATAATATCTAGGCCAGCTTGACCTCTCAATGCATTTTACTATAATGTGAATAAGATGATTTACAACTAATCACCTTTGGATTTTACACGAAACCTACAAGTTCTGTCAAAAGGGTTTGATTACCTTAGTACCAAATAATAAAATTAATGTGTATTCGAATGTTTGGACGCAGATGAACGAGTGATCAAAGTGTATACCATCCAATAAAACTCTATACATTTGATGTAGCTACATTTTGTTCCACATTGTGCGTGGCTATAAATATCTCAGTCAATTATAACCTTTTAGGACGACTTACTGGGTTGCCAACAAATCAAGCCCCAAAGCAACGGTTCCGTGAGAATTTCCCTGAACAGCAACTTATCCAAGGAACTGGCGAAGTCCACCAGCGACTTAACTGATGATTTTGGTACCGTCAAACAACGGAACAGGATTACCATTAGTGTCAATCAATATCAGGACAAAGCATCGAAGAGTTATGGTATAAGAACAAAAAAAAATTAAAGTAAGAAACTGAGATTATCCTTTTTTTTAGGTTAAAAGATTAGATTCGAGCGACCTTTTGTGACAAGTGCAATGTGTGTTAGATATTCATAATCGATTAGTAGTTTTTAATTGTGCCGATTATTGTTATTTTCTTAGTTATTGTATCTGATTCATGTTTCCATGTAGAGGCTATTGCAGTATTTATTAGTTGTATTGTTGTTTTTTTTTTTCAAAGACTTTGTATTCTTTTATTTTGCATTCTAGTTCCACAATAACTCAACTTGTAAAGCCGAATTTTTTAATAATAAAAAGATTGAAAACGTTTCGTTGAAGTTTGCGCCAACCTCGTAAGATTAAAATCTTTAGGCTCAACGTTGTAATTGTTTTGAAATGCAGCTTTCTTTACATTTACAGTTTACATTTCAGGATTTTACAGAACATTTTCAGTTCGTGTAAGTTACAGGTGGTTCAGATGTGAGCAGCACAATTTGGCCAGTTCTTAATAGATGGCTCTGGGTAATGAGATTTTTCTTTTTCTACTCGGGTCGGTTTTGAGGATTTCATAGGAAATTACTTTTGAAATATAATGTAGATGATAAAGAGTTTTGCTCATTAATTTACAGGTAGAATGATATTATGTGGCGTCCCAGAATTGTAAATCGTAGCCTGAAAGACTAAAACCGAGGGAGAAAAAATGTCGAAAAGACATGTAGGATTATGAGTGTCGCGAGGATAAGGAAAACTTTCTCGGAATTTTCCAGGCGTTATCTTGATGTCCGGCGGTAGTAGTTTCGCGCGAGCCCAGGAATTTTCTTTTCTCACTTCCAGTTTTACCTCTTGGAGAAAAAACTCGCAGAGTTTTTACTGGAATAAAGGTTATAAACGGAAATCCACAGGGCGGTTTTCCGAGATTTTCCGGGCATATATATCTGTCCGTTGTTGAAATATTCCCGGATACGCGTAGAGCATCGGGTTTTTCCACGTAAAAACTCCTCCCTCTCCATATTTCGAAACCGGGACTTTCATTTAATGGCATCAAAAAATTCGGACTCTTTCCGATCGATCCGGGTCTTCTAATTTCGTTTGACCCGGGAGCCGTACCTTTCCCGAGAACTTATTGTTCTACGATTTTTACGTCTCCCGAATGTATCCCCGACCAACCGTTTTTCGCCCGATTAACATTAATTTAAATCGGTTCCGTCGAAACGGAAAACCTCCCGAATTAAAAGAGTGAGGTGGAAGGATGCCGGGAGGGTGAGAGGGTAGCTAAAAACCATCATTAGAACTTTTCCATCGGCCTGCCAGAACGTAAATATTTTACCTTTTAGCGTTGCGCTGAGAAAAGAAAACAAGCCTCAAGAGCACATCGAATTTAAATATTGCATAAATTGGACTAATTTCCTGACGGAATGGTCTGGGTGGGGGTATCACCCCGTGGACGACTGTGGCTAGGGATCGTCGACAGAGTTGCAGTTTGTCAAAGAACGTTAAGCTGCTAATGTGATTTTTCTCGTTGGAAATGGAAAAGTAATGTAGGTATATAAGTTTGTTTTGGTGCTTTTCGCCAACACTAACTGCTCTCTAATTTACATATTTGCAAGTAGTTTTACTACGCTTTTTGCGCTGAGCGCTTTCGAACATTTTTACAAAGGTATCGTCCGTGTGTCGGTTTTCCTCGGAAAATCGAGTTATGCAATGTGGTAACGAGAAGAAATTCCCATTGCATATTCATAAATAGTAATGAGCCTTCAGAAGTTGACAATGGTTAATAATTCACCTAATTTCTAGTCGGTCGGCACTTCATTAACACCAGCTCGGCTGAATATGCATAAAGTTGCATGTCGCCAAAGAGATTGCACCGAAATGAATGTGAAATTAAAAGGGCCTCTGTACGTAATTGAGATCTTTATTGTCTGTTATGACATCATATTTCTTCGTTACGTGCTGCTGTACATTTACGTAAAAGTTACCGTCTCTACCTTTACCATTTCTCGTTGCGAATTCATTTTTGCCCGTACCTAAAAATGATGAAATTAAGATGCAGAGGGGATTTCTTCAGTTTACCAGATATTCGGTTTTAAACTCACATTTTTAAAATTGATTTCAGCGTTATGTATCGTAAACGACAGCTTAATAAAATATTACAATAAATTAATTATATTAATAAAATCATGAATATAAATTCCAATCTGCCAAACGCAGGTACCGTCAATGTTTAAAATAACTTAGTCCTTCACACTGTTTTAAAATTTCTATTATTTAAAGTGCGAAAGTGTTATCAGCGCTGCATAAAAAAATGTGTTGTCATCGACAACTGCGCACTATCGGTCGACAAAAAACACCAACTGTGTTGGAGCTCTCACGACACGGGTCTTATTTGCTTGTTTGCCTCGAAAGTAAAATTACGCGTATTCATTACGTTCATTAAATTATTAATAATATTGTAAAAATGTTCATTTCGGGAGTGACCCTTTCGGTAATTACGATTCGATTGATTTATTGATTTATCGGTAGTTTTGTGCTGAGGGGCTTTTTCGTAGCGGTTTTCAAAAGGTGAGGAGAAATGTCTTTCGAGTTTCGGCATTTTTGCCCACCAATATTAGCGTGAATCAGAAAAATATTCAAATACTGAGCGTGGTTAAGTGTTATTGGTGGGAATAACAAACTTTTGATAGGATAAACACCTCAGTTTCAAATTTTTGGTGTATTTAGAAATGTAGTTTTAATGATAATCAAACTGTGTTCATAAATTATCTAACAAAACTGATGAAAAGTAAAATATAACAAATAATACAACAAAATATTAAAAAATATAACACAAATGATGAAACATTCGGTATAATTCAATGATGAAATTCGTTTAAAAATGAATTAACATTACATATGCCCTCTTCATTGGTCCAAAACATATCTTCGTCTTTGTTTGGGACGTTTTAGCATCGAACACACAATTTTATTTATGAAATTATTTACTTTTTCCACTCATTTTGTAACGCTTCTTTTAAACCATCTCTATTGGAATCAGTTATTTTTCTTATTTGGTATTCTACACAACTGGGTGATGGTGGGGGTGTTATAACACCTTTTGTACAAAATAAAAAGCAAAGGCTCAACAAGCCCATCTGATTTTTTGACAAAAATGTGGTAAACTATGGTAAATTATGAACAATCTGAAAAAAAAACAATTGGTTCCTCTTTATCATTCTGCGCTTTTCAGGAATTTTTGTAAATGAAGGTTTTGAACCCAAAAAATATTTTTATATTTTACATCAGGAAATCCCACTTTTTTTGAATGTGATAAACAGTTCCTTACCATTTAAAAAATATCAAAAATTTCAATATTTTTTAGTCTTAAGTGGTTTGAAACAAAATTGAAAATAATCAGGGGAGTTTATAGTTGTGTTATAAGGTATCATAAATTTTTGGCAATTTTTTGGTCGATAAATAGCTTCTACCTTGTTATCCCATATGATACATATAAAGACCATACATACCCATAAAGAATTAAACGCTGAAGCTGTGAATCGAAGTGACGTCTTTCCAAGGAATTAGTCATGTGAAAAATCATCGTTGGTTAATTTGTGTAGCTTCTATATGCATTTTTTCGTTAAACTGTCCATGTGTCCATATGTTCCTTTTTATGTTATAAATCCATAGTGTCACATTTGTCTAAAATTAGATTTTTATTTACACAGATCGAATTAATAAAGAATTTACAAGTTTTGGTTATACTAGTCGGGTAACCTAGATTTAAATTGAATTCCAATTGTTATCCCCAATAACGAAGGAAGTCGTGAAATCTGTGTGGATGTCATTTTATTTTATAGTCCTTTTTAAGTGTGAGATATAATTTTGTTTATTTTTGTGGACTAGAGGGCGTGGGAAGTAATATAAATGATTTTTTGAAAAAAAAAAGTCCTTTAGTCCTGTGAAACTCGATATTGTACCTAACGTCCTAAGGGTATTTCCCTTTAAAACTACCGTGCATTACTAAATTTTCTTGATACATCATTTATTGATAAGTATTTTCTTGATGTTTGCCTTTATACTGAGTAATCAAAACTTATGTAGTACGAACGACACGTCAAATCGTATTACATGGTGGACTTGATACCGGATCGAATACTATTTAGAAGTTTGCCAGACGACAAGTGGAGCATATATCAAAACTTAGGAAGATAGAAATTTTCGACGTTTGGATTTCTCGAACGCTCTCGCGTAACTCGATTTCGTACTTCCGGTGTACTGTTCCGATAATAAATTATTTATTAAAGAAACGTCTCCGTTACAATTTCGTACTCGAGCTACGTTAACGTGTTTCGTTTGAGTAATTTCGGGAAAAGTGCAGGAAAATCATACTTTTTAATCGCCTTGCGAACGAGAAATCCGTAATTTAACGCGGAAAAAACAACAACGCCGTTTCATTAAAAATCAAAAGACCTGCTTCGGAAACTTCGAAAATTGAAAAACTTCGCCGGGATTCTCAGTTATTCTTACTCAATTAAAAGTGTATTAAAGTATTTCTGTGAGGGGGAACGGAAAATATTCTCAAACATGATATAAAAAAAACTTTCAGTCTTATTTCCAACTTTCCTTCTTACCTTTAATAAAAAGTTAATGGGCGTCAGACGTGAGTGTCAGGACAAGTCCGATACTGGGTATCCGGTCGTGGTGTTCTGTGGGGCGTAACTTCTCCCTAAAATAAAGTCATTAGAATTACACGAAGGATGCGAATCAGGAAGGACCGGTCGCCATTCCAGATTCTAAGAGCAAACGTTTAATCGGCGGCAAGTTTGTGAAAACTGCTTCGATCATCATTTTGATGGGAGTGGCAAGCAATAAGAGAGCGGCTGGTTAAATTATTAAAGCAACCCAAAATTATTAACTCTGGAGCAGCAATCACTTAAATTTTTCGGTGTTTCATAGCCGGCGTGTGGCGTTTTATACGAAATGTTCTTTGTTTTTACGACGTGGTTTATGAAACAGTTAAGGGGTGGCTCTAACGAAAAAACCCTCAAAGGTTCCGTTGATAGGTGCGGATGCTGCCGACATAAATCCATATCAAATGAAAATAAAAAAACCTGTGGAAAGGTTCTAAACCTCGCCGTACGTTATCGCCATCCTAAAAAATGAGTTAGTGTAATGTAATAACTTTTTCCTTTTCTCTTTTTTCTACACCGTCGCCAGAGATATTAAACGGATGCTTTTCGTTTCGTCGTTTCGATTCAAATGATTTTCGCAGAAGTTACCACAATTATTTCCACTTTTGCCGAACCATTTATCAAACTTAATCGTACCAAAATCGTTTGCCTGCAAGAAGTGAAATAAGCAAGCAAGCAAGCAAGCAAGCAAGCAAGCAACTAAGGATTCAGCTTTTATTAAATTTAATGTTCGGAGCAAAAAGTTGGATATTATCGTCGTCGAATAAGAAGAAGTTTATTGCATCTCGGAAGTTTTAAATTAATTAACATTCTTTTAATCCGGCGCAACGGGCCGGAATCGTTCCGAATTATCCAGCGGAGGATGACACAAATGACTAACTTCTCGACGCCAAGTTCATAGGCACAAATCCGAAAACAATTACACCCCTACCTCCGTAGTCCTTCTCGCTCCACCCATCCCTTAAGTTAATTGGCGCTGAATCATCATTATTTCACTGTTTCGAGACTTTGTAGAGTTCAAAACTTCCCCAGCATTCAACGCTCCTTTACCCCTCACAAACATTCTCTCTCGCTCTCTCTCTCTCCACTATGTATCAAACACCAACTATATATTTCACAAACAACTACAAGTTTTCTTTCCCGAAGAAAACGGAAAAATACAGCATCAATCAAACTTTTAAATTTCCGGAGGAATACTTCTTTAGAAGCGCTGAGATTAAATTATCTAAGCGACGGAGAAATTATTCATTATTGTTATGTCGTCATGTTTCTTTAAATTACTTGTGGTCCAAATGTTAGCTGCCCATATTTTGATAAGTAGTAGTACATATAATCGTTGATCAGGTAAAAAGCAGAAATTCTTCTTTTACGTAGAGCTTGGAAAATATGCATATGCATATTGAATGTATATATTTAATTTAGCATATGCATTTAATTACTTCGTATATTTTGTTTTCTTTATAAGATTAATTAATAATTATAAGAATCTTTATAAGATTTGTTATTTAATAAGATTATAAATGAAATTATGGTTAGTAAAAATAAATGGACACTGCTTAAATTTACCCATTTTATGATTCTCCTGTTTAGTCGTCAACGTGCCACGTGAATGACAACAAATTCTACATAGAATATCGTTAATACAAGATAAACTTGTTGCGATCCTAAAGTTTTTGATCCATTTTTAAAAGAATTGCATCCTCTTTAAGGAAAATCTGCCTTTTGAAATAAAACTTAAAACATTCCTAAATTATTTTTGACACCTGATTTAAAGGAAATATGATCATTGTGATGTACAGATGAAATTTTTAAAGTTAAATTAAATAAACATTAAATTAAATTTTTTTAGACTTTCTAAGTTACTTTGTAACCATTGTAGCCTAAGCCATTGTAGTTTGTTGACGACATTTTTAATGAAATTGTGGTCATATTAAACAAGATATGATGTATAAAAGGGAGCCAAGAATTTTCTGAACAATTTCTATAGATTGAAGTGCACTGCGATTCAACTAAAATACATTTAGTTGGAAATGTTATTCATAACTGAAATAGTACTTTTTAAAACTTTTGGAAAAGTTCATGAAAGAGGAGACGCCACACAGTGCTAACAAAATTTGTTAACTATCGTCAAATATCAATAAGACAAAAACTCATGTGCTCAAAATCTGCTATGAAAGTTTGCTGTAGATATCACTAATAGATTCAAAATGTTAAGAAAAACCATACCATTACTGAAAATGTCATTAATAAACAAAATATCTGCTTAAAATGTCTTTAAGAGACGAAAAGTTTATTCAAAATGTTACATTCTAGTCTTTAAATGAGGGCTAATAGATCACACTATATTGTAAAGAGTGTAATTATTATGTGAAAGTCAAATTTTACCTTGAGTTGGGATTTTAAGACAAAGTGACTGGTAGTTATCTATCTTCACAGCCGTGTTTGTTTATCACCTTATCCCTTTGTCCGCCTGCCGATAGCCAAATCCTCAATTTTTATGTAATTATTTATAAGTTTTCTATTTCTGAGGAATCAGTCAGCATTCAGCATATCTGAACATTGATTAAACAATAGAGTATTTCTGCTCTGTCAATTAAAATGTGTAAAATTAGGTTTCTATTTATAACGCCATTAAGTAAGTTTTTTGTATTGTAAATTTTGTACTACACTTTCAAAATGAAATTTAGCGTTTACAAATTCACAGTTGTCCCCTTGAGCTCTGATCTTCAAAAACCAAAAAAGATGACAGAAAAATCTAAAATTCATCCCGCTACTTTTAGTATGCACGTCACCTATTTAATTCTCCGTCTAGTGGACGATCTCATTTATTGTTGACCAATACCTGTAGTTCTGATAATTTACATCTCCATTTATACAGAGAAAAAGGGTTCGTTCCACTGACATACGATTTGCATTGCAAATTTCTCTTAACGTTTGGAAAACCGCTAAAATTCAAAGCAACTGAAAAAGCGATGGATATAGGGATTTCCAGGTTTTTTTGTTAATACGGAACATATAGCACATGAAATTCGACGAAATAGTGTGGCATTAATTAGTTTCATTGATGGTCTATTGAAATGGAAAAGCAATTTTTCCCTAAAACGAAAAAATGAATATCCAATTAAATGGCGAAGAGTGTTGGGGGTTTTAGCGAATTCGCTATTTAAGCAAAGGTATAATGAGCCAGTTGCGATATTGCACGAGAAAAGATCATTATAAAACCTCGAAGTTGGTCGTAAATAGTAGAAACCGTAGAGAATTAAAAAGTGGGCGGAGTGGTAACGAAAAATCGCGGCTTCTGCACTCATCGTAAATTTCATTTTAAAATCATTCCTCCTCAGAAGATGCTCACTTCAAGTCCCATAATTAATTTTACCTGTACTTACATCTGATGCCGTTTAGTCGAATTATGAGGTGGGGTTGTTTTCTTCCCAACCTTCTTTCCTCGTCGGTTTTACGGGTGCATTCTCGTTTAGATGCAAAACAGGCGAGGCTAAAAGAGTGTGTACAGCACACACTTTCGTAATTTCCTTTTTGGCGGACAAGGATATCTAGCTGCAGGTCTAATTACTGAGTTAAAAACTCATTTGCCGCAGAACTGGAGTCAAAAATTGTTTCTGAAACGAGTCCAGGGGCGATTTTCAACTGCCGGAAAAACTTCTAAACCTGAGACTTGGGGTAGTTTAACGTTATTATTTCGAATCAAGGTATTTTACTGAATGATCAATCTCAACATACGGGATTTACTTGCTTTAGTCAGCTTCGATCGGTTATTTACCATATAGGTCCATTCTTATAAAACTAAGGGCATAAAGACATGTCTTACAATTTTAGAGAAGAAAGAAGATGTGTGTTTCCATTCTTCCTTTCTATTATTCTGTAGCTGTTGCACGCTTTGATTTTCATGATAATAGAGTATTTTTCTAAAGAAATCCTACAATATTTTTTTATTTTAGCATACTTATAGCGTTTAAAATGAAAATGAAGTTATTTGAAACATATGTAAACCTTCTAGATTTGATTTTGAGGCAATTTCTGTGGATTAAAGTTCCAGGAGAACATCTAGAATGTTTGTTTCGTATTTCCATGTTTTACAACGTTAAAAATTAAAATGGAAAAGTTTACCTGTTTCAAAAACCTTTCTTTTCCTTCTTGATTGCAACCGGCAGTCCATTATATACCCCTGATCTACGTTTATAGAGCTATATAATCCTGTGTTTATTTTTACACTTGTCATGTGCAACCACGTAACCGTGCACAATGTGTATGAATATTACTGCAAAATAAAACCTCCACATTATACTTTTATACTGGACATTCAGACTTTAATATATAATAATAACAATCGTCTTTATTGGTACCACATTTTACAATATAGGTTAGAATTGAGGGGGCGAAGTCTAGCTCAAGCTATTCACACTTAACCCCCATGAAATTTATATAATAAGGAAAGTAATATTATATTTACACGAATCGAAATATTTAAATAAGAATAAAATGTAACATAAGAAAAATATATTTTTCAATTTAAAATATATAACGGGCTACATTTAGAGGTATCTGGTGGTAAAATAATAGTTAATGAAACGATTGATAACTCAATTTACATCCTTTCAGAATTATACTGACAGTTCGATTACTACGCTCCTTGCATGCATTTCTTGTGATAATTAATGAGGTAAGCCATATAATGAGATATAAAGATAACGCAGTGATCTCTTTTTTAAGTCAAAGGGTACTGAATTGAAAATTGTGGTAGCATTGTATGAAAAACTTTTTTGGAAACTGGCTAAACGTGGCATTGATAAGACATCAATATGCCTAATATTTAATTCATGTTTATCACCTCTGAATGTCAATTTTTTTGAGATATGGGGGGGGGGGTGTAGATGTGGATAGGATTCGAAAAATGGTGGTGCTCATCTGGAATTTAAAAATGTTGTCCAAGTTAAGCCATTTTAAGTCATTAATTTTGACTGAGACTCTATCGTATTTCCGTAGTTTGTAGATAAATCTGTAGCAGTAATTTTGAATTATTTGCAACCGATTTTTAGTAGACTGGTACTTACTTTTACTCTTACAAGTGATATACTCGTACAAAAGGCGCTAAGAATACAAATTTTTCAATAATTTCGTTTCTTGTTCTGAATAAAGAACTATACATACAAGGAAGATATTACTTTGAGCATCTAACCTAACCGGTCAAGAGATTGCGGGATAATCGAAACTTTTAGTAAATTCGCAGCATCTCTACAGGAAGACTTATACCTTTCAGTTCCCGTTACTGGTTTCCTCCGACCCGTTCATCCCTGGGGCGGTTCTTTTTCCCCCCCGGTACGGTATAAGTTACATAAAATATGCGACTATTCAAATTCCTCCGTTCCAAAATTGGCAGTTTAGTGTGAATAAAATAGTGTGAAGATATCAGTGGCATCACTTACAGCTACACGGGGGTGGAGTGTGTACATTACTCACGGCTTTCTGGAGATGACAGCTCGGCTTGACGCGCGATATCAGCATCCCTTCTTAATGCCAGCCAGATGATATTTATTGGCGTCATATTGGGGCGAGTCGCACCGAAATTAATATTGCTATCGAATGACTGTTCATCCCCTAAATAATAAGGGTCCGTTAGGATGGTCAAGGTTATCCCTGGCGGTTTCATTAAGTCTTCGCCTCTCCGTGGACGTTCTCCATAGTGACGGGTCATTTATCCGGCAGTCCATTGGATACCTGGCCGCCATTGGCGGCTCCCCCTTTTCGACAAACTACCAGATAATTTTTATCATGTTTCGGCGATACGGGATAGAAGGGAATTGATATATCTTCTAAGGGGCGAAACTAATTGGGATCGTCTCATATTGGCTCGGGGAATTCATTAAATCCGGTTATATTCCCGACTACCGTCGCGGCACTTGGAAAGTAAATATAATAGAAGCGAAAATTCTCTGATGAAATAAAGGGGAGCGTGACGGCGGACAAAATATTTGAACGTCGACCGAGATCTACTAATCTCTCAAAAACTAAATCTCGCTGAGCTTTCACGTAATAAAAACACACTTTCAACAGTTGAGATCTCGAAAACTCCGAGATTAATTCATCCCCCTTATCTTTCTGCTTTATAAATAATGCTTTTACGCCAGCCAACTTCCAGTCTCACACCTGAAACTTTTCGCCCTGTCTCCGAGCATTTACTGATTGATTTAAATTTACTTTCAAATATGTAGGTATGCATATTAGGTACCTTCGGGGAAACGATCGGGGGGAAGATGCTAACGGTCTGATTAAATATTTAAACTTTACCAACGTACGAGATGATGTACGAGTAATTATCGCGTGAAAGGAATGCATTTTAAGACAATACGTCGCTGTGCAAGAGTTATATGTCGATTTCCACGAAAAATCGTCCGAAAAGTGGCCACGAAATGCACAAAATTTAGATCCCTCGGCACAACTTCTGGAGTCGGTTTTTTTTTCAAGTTTTGGGTCCTAGGAAATCATTGAAAATGGTGAACACGCGAAAGAATGCCCCCATGGAGGGTTTTCGGGCGCAAGTTGACCTGAATTTTACCTGAAATTTCGCCAACTTTCCGATTTTTGAGCTCATGTTCATACTGATTCAGGAGTTTCTCCAGAAGGTCACAGATTCCATTTTTGAAGTCTGATTGCTCACCACGACCCTGGCGGGGGGTGAGATGTCGGGGAGGGCTGTGAAAATTACGGAAGTGAACTATCAGCTTTCGAGGTCTCTGGAAGTGATTCAGAGGGCAGAGACATAAAATGACCACCCCCCCACCCCTCTCCCCTTCAATTTCAGCCTGAAGGAGGTACGGGTGATCCACTAAACCCAAAAAATGAGATGACCGGCCTTCTAAATCCACAGACAGATACTTTGAAGCCCCGGGAGCTCAAAATCTACTCGCCGGACACCCCCCTCCCCCCAGATTCCACCCCCTCAAGGGCCAGGATAAGTCCAAAAACGGACTCAGCGGCTGTCGAAGCGGCCCAGATGATCATTTTCTGAACCCTCAGAGGCTCACAACCCACCCACGTAATTGTCACCGCTAATTCTCCGCCCCTAACCCTTGCCCTTGCCCTCCACCCCCGGGTTCCCTCCTACGAGGCTTGACATGATCTCATTCAACCGAAAAATATAGTCACGGCCCCCATAAAGAAACTCCGGGGCCGGTATACACATGATCCCTGGAACCGGGAATTCGGCAAAATTTGAATTAAAATACAAGTGCATTTTCGCCTGAAAACCCCCCATGGGGGCATTCTTTCGCGTGTTCACCATTTTCAATGATTTCCTAGGGCCCAAAACTTGAAAAAAAACTGACTCCAGAAGTTGTGCCGAGGGATCTAAATTTTGTGCATTTCGTGGCCACTTTTCGGACGATTTTTCGTGGAAATCGACATATAACATATATTAAATAAAATTCGAACGTTTTACTTGCAGAAAATGTTTCGATTCGAGACGAAGGAGGATATTTATTACCCATTCTCCACGTGACTGTTTCATTAGAAACTTTTTAGGTGAGGGGAGAAAAAAATTAAAGCGTTCACAGATTTTATTAAAAGGTTTAATAACGAATTGTTGATATAATTAACTTTTCCTCTCATAGCGAAAAAGTAACAAACTGTATTAATTAACACTTTTAAAAGATCCCAAAGCGAAACGGGCGAGCATTAAAAGTTAGGTGGACCCTCGGCAACAGCACCGAAAGCACCAGCAGCAAAACTTTCACAAAACCTAATATGTTTGCGAAAATTGATTCTATAAGGAGGCGTCTAAAAAATTCGGTTTTAAAACGCCATAAATCTTGCTTAAGGTGAAGGAGAGAAAGAATGAGAGACAGAGAGGGAGAGAGAGGGTGAGAAAGTTTTGACCGGGCCAACGCCACCGCCACCGCCGCCGCCGTGCTAAAGTAACTAACTAAACTTGGCCGTTCACTTTTTGAATAACATCTTTCTGATATATGGCTTAGAAATAAACATACTAAATTCTTGGAGTTGAATAAATTTCCCCGGCAGTTTTTCTTCTTTACTTTGAAAGTTTGATTCGGGAAGTGTGTTGCCTCTCACGCTATGATTTATTCGATTCATATCGCTCGCTATGAGGTAAATTTTCCGAAGGAACTACACTTCAAATTTTTCTTTTATTTTATGCATAAATGGACGATAACGTCGGGGAAATTTCCAGTGGGGCTGATTTACTATACCTCGACATCATTAGTTTATCACAGTAAACTAATTACGGTGTAAATTTAGACGAGACTGTTTCAAATTTTTACTTCATGTACATTTAAAGTAAGACTATGACTCCTTCACTTAGGAGAAAGCATACTCTCTCGTTAATTAACGGTTAAAGATATGAATTCACTAAAATTATTTATATGGTTTTCCAAACAAATCAAATCTATAATTTTTTTTTACAACTTCTTACGACGGGAATAATTTGAGAAGAAAATTAAAGATTGATTTTCGGTTATAAAAGGAAATTATGCAAAATGAGTGAAAAGAGCGACCATCTCAACAAATCTAAAGGTAATAACATTTTTTCGTAATAATTTTGAAATTTTTATATGTGGAATATCACAAATGTGTAATTTAGAGAAGAAATATTTAAAAGGTATCTTTGCAGATTCAATTTTCATTTTATCAAGCCTGGAAAATATTGTTACATGTTACCATACCATATCATCGAGTAATTATATTGAGTTGAATTAGTTTCAATTAAACACAGGCATTTAAAAACATTTCAGGACAATATTATTTGTTCCGTAATAATGATTATTAGTAATTTTCCTCCTATTCACATTACAAAATACCTCAAATAAATTATAAACGAAACAATTATTGGTAACATAAATTTTAATTAGTTAAAGTTAGCAATAATTAGTTATGAACTGTAAAATGTAAAGTATGAATTGAAAGTTATTTAGTGTATCTACATATTTTATTTATGCTTTTGTATAATTTCATTTCACTACGTTTTTGAATTCAAAACTTTTTCTTTTTTGATTTTTATTTTGGTGCCAGTGTTTGGTTTTGTTATCTACTTATTTTTTAATCGAGGGGGTGGCGTAAGATTAAATATATAAGCTCCAATTAAAAATGAACGCACACACAGCTTGATCAAATAACTTCATTAAACCAAAATATTTAAATTATTATTGTCAACGCGCCACGTTTGAGGAAAATATTCGGCAACTGCGTGTTACTATGCAAACTTTTGTTACGCATCCGTTGGCAACTGCGCCGAGCGACAAAATTGGAATCGACGATTCGATCGAGTCTTTGCCCCGGGTCGTCTGCCGAGTACACGTACGCGCATTCATTACGTCCGTTTAATTATTAATTACAGCGTATTAGTTGTAATTACGGGAGTGATAATTGTTTGGGGTAATTACGACTCGCTTGATTTAATGATTTATCGGGAGTTTTTCGGAAAATCGATGTAATTCATAAGTGTGAGAGGATTTTAGTGCTTGTTGCCAAGGAGAAAAGGAGAGATCTTTGGGAAGGTAAATTCAAGGACACTAACGGGTGGGGTTAAGAGGGGGAATGGTAATTGCTACGTAGTATACACACATTTACAATATGTTATGTACTTTATTTTAAGTTGAAAAATATGTGGGCATAGATTATTTGATTTGCTTATGTGAGTAATATGAGAATAAAAGAGGGGGAATGTTGATCGCTACGTAGTATGTACACATTTTCAATCTGTCATGTATTTTAATTGAATATGAAAAATATGTGGACATCGATTATTTGACTGCATGTGTGAGTAATATGAGAATAAAAGAGAATGAATGGTAATCGCTACCTAGTATGTACACATTTTCAATCTGTTATGTATTTTATTTTAATTTGAAAAATATGTGGACATCGATTATTTGACTTTGCTTATGTGAGTAATATGAGAATAAAAATTTGATAATTATTGATACACTTCGCCGTTTTAATTAAAATTTATTATATTTTTTCCAGACCATTCAGATTCAGCCCAGGCCTGGCGGCGGTAGCAGTAGTCGTTTGAAGGTAAGTGAGTAGAAGGAAACTTCATTCTTGTCAGATATTCTGTTTATTGAAACTGTTTATTACATTACTACGATTTGCGTAGTATTACTACGAATAATATTTGACTGTCTTTTTTAAAACATGATTTGCTACGTTTTCGTTGTAATATTTTTGTTTGTTTATGCTCTAGTAAAATTGAAATAGGCTCTCTCGGGTATTTTTCTTGAGCCAATACTAAGTTTATTGTTGGAATATATAGGCAAATATTTAATCTATTTCTTTCATATTGTCTAAAAGTCTACCATTTAGGTATGCGGATTTGCAGTATGTGAATAATGTATCGGTGTTGATATCATTATGAGAACTTTTTAATCATACGGCTTGTAGAATATTTGTAAAATAATTTCAAAATTTTGAATCATACATTCATCTCGAATCTAGTGCATAGATTTTATTATATGGGTGTACAAATACTTTTGGAGTTACATACAAGTTTCAGCTCCTTCAATAAAAGGTAAAGGGTATGTGCCGTAAAGCCGTTAGAGTATAGGGGATGCAGATCAGACATGACATCGTAAGAAACGTTGCCACCTTTTATAATTGTATCTGAGAATCTTAAAGGTAATTAGTGCGGTTACGTTTTAATTGATAGGGTCGAATTATAAGAAATAGGATTTTTGCGTAGTCCGCGTTAGAGGGTGCCTGCCTTCAAAGCAAACCGCGTTAACGAAATTACCACGAATCCCGTCTCTGGAAAGCTTTGTTCTCGAGGAAAATAAACAAATTTCCACTCCATAAGGAAATGATAATTATACGGTAAGCCATGAACCTAGCAATAATTGAATTAGGAATGTTTGTGTAACGCCCACGGTTGATCCGGCAGTCAAATCTAGTTTGCCTTGCTTTGATCACAGTTCGTTACCGGAGCGCTTTCTATTTACCTCCGCATCTTCATCACCGACCTCCTCTCCGTTCGTTTGCGCACACACAAACACATACACACAACAACAAACGACGGCGGCAACGACAAACGGCTCCCTCCGCTTTTAGGTGTTCCGTGATTACCGAATTACCTACGAAAGCGGCAAGTGCGTAGCTTTAACGCGGCAGAATCGACATCCAGAACGCGTCGTTATTTCAGATTAATACGCCCCATTAAAGTATCACTCCCGGAGCTCCGGGGCCCCCGAACCCCCGGATCTATCACGAGACGTACGAATTTCCACTGTTTAATAATCTAATGTGTGTGCACGATTTTCCATAATTTTCGTCGTTTTCTCGGCGGCGATTAGAATATTAACGAAAATTTTGTCGTCTTCAAAATAAAATTTGAGCTGCCACTGCTCGAGTCTAAGACAAGTTTCAATGTCTAATATGGGAACAAATCTATGTTTTCTATAAGAAATTGTATTATCATTTCGTTCACACTTTGTGGAAACATTTACAGTTTTAACTTTTATGACATAGTCTCGTTTTATAATTGAAAACCAATATTTAAGTTTGCTTTAACTACCCCCGCTGTAAAAAGTTTTCACCAGAGAAAACTCTTTCTCTTAAATAATTACCTGTTTCATTATTAACTTTCAATTCATTCTCATCGACATTAATATTATGATAGTGTCAAGAAACGACAATTGTAAGAAATGCAATTTTTCTAATTAAACATTAAAATTGTTTGTCTATTATAATTACTTTTACTTAAACGACATTCAGATTAAATTTGTTCGTCTCGCTTTATTTACAAACAACTTTACATTGTAATTCGTACGATTACCTTTTTGTAAGTTAAAGAATTCACCAAGTATATATTTTCAGTGAAATTACAATATAAGGGTGAGTCTGAAATAACTCAAATCTTTTTAAAAAGCGATCACATACCAACAATAGAAGCGTAATGCGACAAAAGTAAAGTTAAACTCTAATAAAAATTTTAAGAAAAAGTTCATAAATCGATCTCGAAAAATTTTTAAATACGGATCTGTTCGTTCGTTCCGAAAACTTTCCTGTATACCCGGGACTTGAAACTTTGCAGTTTTTAAGATTCAGGCTGTAATAGGCTCAGAAAAATTTAAAAAACTTAAACTTTCCTTTCCGAATAGATGATAAATAGGGATGAAATTGAATTTTATCGGTTTTATTCTAATACATTTTGGGTAATTAGATATTTTTAAATACCGAATATATCTTAGAGCCTCGAGTGTTTCAAGAAAATTCAGAATCCCTGAATTTCCTTTCTGAGGGGGTGAAATATTGTTGGTTTTTCCTGACATGATTGTTGAGTATTTGGAGACTTTAAAGTCTGCACTATTATACCTTAGAGTGTTGTTTCGCCGAAAAAATTGTAGCAAAAGCTTGTACTTTACATTATAGTGTACGTACAGTTAAAAGAATTATAACGTGGCTTTTAAACTTCGAAATAGAACAATGCCAATTGCGTGGTTAGATCGTGCAATGGGCGGGTATTGAATGCGTCGCCCGGGGCGGCGATATGTTACGACAGTAAATAATAAATTAGACAAAACCCTCGGAAATGAATTGAAATCGATGAGATCATTTCTGCTAATGCTAATCTGGTGGGCGAAACGTGCGTCGGGTACGAATCGGCGCGGGGATAAAGAAGCTCCCGTTAGAGGCGTCGTCTAATTTGCGACTTATTTTTAAACAATCGTTAAAGCAACATTTTTCCGTGAATGTTTTCGTGGGAAATGGTCTGATTGCAAGACAATTCCCCGTTTGGTAATTCGGCTCACGCTCTTCCAATATCAACGGTATTCATTTTACATGTAAAGTGTGTTACCGTCTGTCCAGGACACAAGATAAATTCGTGGAAACGCGTAATAATGAAATATGGCGCGGAACACACCCCCGTTATATATCAAACTTAACATCCCCGCGATTTGTCCTGATTTCTTTACGAGATTGCCATCGTATACGGCGCGTTATGATTCGTATTGAAGCTGTAACTTTTTACTTTGCGGCGGTATTGTGATTCATGTTTCTTGTAAAACGCCGATTAAGGAGCCAGCCGTCCGCGTGTAGTCAGACCCTTCGAAATAATGTTTCCCGGTGGAAAACCGACCGAAAGCGATATTTAATTTCTGCGTTTGCCCGCTTGCATAATTGAAAAATAATTTTGCCGGACGGGAGGAAAGCGGCGCCATTGAATTTCTATGGACACCTGGAATATTTTTGCATAGCGATGAGGGCTGGCGACGCTCGGCGGACCCGTTTTAATGGCCGATTCGATATTTTCGGTCGCCCTGCGATGCTACACCGCGTCCATAAAACCCCCTCCCACGTTCTCCCTTCATTATCACCGGAAGAGGTAGGGAGCGAAAGAGAGAGATGATATAATCACTTTCATTTCATCTCGAATACTTCCGGCGACCCGTTAAATTTAATAGAAGAATACTTGTATGCGAAATTTTAACATGGCAGTGCCTCACTTCCTCCCTTGTGGTCACACGTTAATGAGAGACACAAATGGGTCCTGTACAGAAACATTATAGTTTGTTCTGGAAAAAGAAACACGTTGGATTTGTCGAGACAAATCGCTTCACGTGTATTACATTTTACATGAAAGAAACTGCTATATTTTTGTATTTTCACGTCAACTGCTCTTTCGCCTAGTGCTATCCACACTGTTTAGTCCTCGGCTTGGAAATCTCTGATTATTTCACGGAAACAGCAGTATGTTTCACACTACTTCAAAATTAAAATGTCCTTAGCGTTTGTATTGGAAAACACAATGTAAATATAATTGAACTAAAAACATTTTTTACTAAGAATTTTTGTTTTTCAAAAATTACATGCTCGAATAATTATCAGCTTCTCTCATTCACAGATTTATTTGTAAGACAAGAAAGCTCTAAAAAAGAAATAAATTGCCTTTATACAGTGCGAGTCTCTAACCTGGAATAAATTCCGTAAATCAATGTCAGTGTTTTGTTGGAAATATGCTTATACGGGTCGATTAATATTTTGAATTGCGACCATTTCGATGTAAGAAAATGTTATATAGCTTGTTCCAAATTTGAGGTAGGTAGGTTGAGGTCATCTACTATTTTTTGAATGACAATACTAATTTATTTATGACTATTCTTAAAGGGTACATCAAGTTACACGTTCGTACCAAATATCAAATATTTATTCCTTGTCGTTTAAAAGATATTTTACAAACACCAACTAATTCTAAAAATAAAGAAATCAGATTTAACTCAATGAAATAATTCCGGCGGTTTAGGAATGAAATGTCAAGAGGCATTTTTTTATCATTTTTCGGTAAGTAATAAAAAATTGATATTTAGTACGCATGTGTAACTTGATATACCCTTTAAGAATACTCAAAAAATTAGTATTGCCATTTAAAAAAATGGTCGATGATGTCATATCTCAATTTTGGTACATGCTGTATAGCATAAAAAAGGGCGCAAATCAAAATAGTAATCGACCCGTCCGAGCATATTTCCAACAAAAAAACTGTCTTTGATTTATTAAATTTATTCTAACCTAGAGACTGCCGATACGAATATTAGACTTACCATACGAATATTATAAATTATATTTTTGACTTTAGAGACCAATTGTGTGCATGCTGAGGTTTTCAGGGGAAAAACCGCCTATTCAAACCACTTTTTCCCTTGCAATGATATATCATAATTTATACCTACCAAGAGCTCTGACCGGTCGTCACTTACGAACTTTGGTGATGTGATGACTTATTCCCTTTAAATATTCCATCAAAGAAATGAGGACCTATTACATTTGAACCAAGGATCTAACTTTAACTTTAACCAGCCGTAAATTTCTCTTTTAGTTTAACATAAAATATCAGCCCTAGATCAGAAAAGTAGAAATTTTCTAATAGCTTCCTTGTGATTAATCAAATTTGTATCTTTGGTACTTGTATCCCTTTCTTTAAATATCATGGTCGACTAATTAGCAGGTAATAATAGTGTGATTGTAATTATTACCGCTGTTATCATAACAGAAGAAAACTACAAAAAATAAATGTGTTTTCCAACTTTTTTGCCAAATTGTATGTAAAAACGAAATGGCATATTTATAATTATTTCTTCACGTGATTTTTTTCTCGTATAATTTCTGTCCGGGCCCTCGTGTATTATTCATAAGAGCGTGTTTTCCCGTTTTAATGGCTTCATTTGAGTGATTAAATTTTTTTATGGACAAGTAGCAGTGACTAATTGTATGCTTCGAATTCAAATGCTACAGCTCGAACGAATTGGCCTTATAGCGCGTTACGATTTTTTGCTAATTTACGTTAAGCAAAAAGAATCGAGCCGTTTTATAAAGTTTCCGATCAGTTAATTATTGGCGTTGGGAATTTCTGGATTGTGCTAAATTGATAATTAAAGAAGTTTGGTTAACGACGAAGATTTTGGCGAATTCTCACATTAATTACTTTGGCGGTCAGCATTTACCGCCATACCTGCAGATATTTCAGAAGCTATAAATTCGATATCTAATCGTGTAAGGGGATACACCAGAGATAAGTATATATACATGGGATGTCTCAAATGAAAAATACACTAGCGATAGTTGCTATTCCAGACGGCAATTTCGACCTGTCGAATTGCAATCAATTCAATCCAAAGCGACATCTGTGTACCATCCACTTTGCGGGATATCTGTAACAGCACTCCTGTCGTTGACAATAGTGACGTATTGGTTGATACCTGTTAGGACGATTGTGTCCTTTTAACGTACAACGCTAACATTCAACTCTGATTCCCTTCAGAATCCATTACGGCCTTTATGTATGCCCTTTTCGCTGGATTTTTTGGTCCGTGCACTTAGGAAAGAGTGTTTAGGAAGAAGTAAAAAGAACACGCGGACCTTTTTCACTTCTGATATATCCAGGCGAATCTCTAAATTTTTTCTTGGAGAGAAAAGTTTTATTCTTGTTAGCAAACACTCCTAAATATGTTATAACTATGTAGATACTTGAAAAATGCACGGAGCGAGAGCAAAAACGTGATTTACACGGACAGACTTATTTGCACAGATGCAGCTCGACGAAATATCGAAAGGGATTCCGTGCTTTTGTTGCAAATTCTTTCGAGCATATTTGTAGCTACATTGTCTCATTTAAAATTCTATTACTGTTACTACAATTTTTGTGTAAACGGTCCATAGATAAGGCAGCTGCGGAATTCTCGGGAGACTGAAGCCAACAGAAGGAAATCGCAGACATTCCACTTGACGCATCGTTTCAATTTTATTCCATTTATGACACAAGCGCCTATAATAGCTAAATAAGTTTTTTGCTGGGCGGAAATTTTAAAACGAGGATGGAATAACGTTTACATTTTTTTTTAAAGCAGTAATTGTGTTGAGTGATTGGTGGGGAATGATTAGAAATGTATTTGATCTCCTTCGCGGTGGGAGTTGTCATAAATACGAAGTGGGGTTCCGTTAATGACCGCTGCAGGTGGTAGGTAAGAAATGAAAAGTGTTAAAAAGCGAAACGTGTCGCCGTCATTTCATTTCCCGTTTTATGATCCCTAAAATATTTATTCATTCGGTATGTACATAATTCGATAGCGGAGCAGCAAACCCGCAACGACATACTTCAATTTCCATTTCGAAAATTTATTGCGATCCAAGTGGCCGATAAAAAAAAAGAATGCCGAAATTCTCTGTTGTGAGCTTCAATCACAAAAAGCCGTACAATGTCGTTTGCATGTAAAATCAAAATCGATAACCCTAATAGATTTAATAAAATGTGTATGGAGAAAAAGCCGTTGGTATAATATGCGCCTCTCCATCCGGTGCTACTCTACGTAAACAGACTTTATGGAGGCATAAAAATGCTGCCGGCTGAATATATTGGACTTTAAGCAGGCCAGAATCCGGCAAAGATCTTACATATAAATTTTAAAATTGCTCGCTGTTACGGAACGCGAGCTGTATTTGTAAATCATTTGTAATTACCTCCTGTTTACCGCATGCATCTAATCTAAACCGGCCTCTTTTCAAGAACCACTTCCCTTTATTGACAGTAAATCATCTCCTTAAAATAGCTGCCTTCGTGTAATTGGGTATTACGTAAAGTTACATGGATGCAACTAAAGATAAAATGCGTCTTAGTTAGAAGATATCGACAGAATGGTGCGTTAATTAGGGCTTCAAGGATCGGGACGAGACCGAATCGAGACTAAATCAACTGAGATCTGATCTTGAAATTTACTATTTCATTTGCCATTCAAATATTATACCGTATATGTACTTTACAACAAAATTTTAAAATTATTTATTCAGGTGTTGTGCACACTTTTGGAAATATGAACGACTATCGCGACCATTTAATAATGGATAGGTAGTCTAAATTTACGACACCTAAACCGCTAGGGGGCGCCGGAATCGACATAAACGTTCGTTCACCACAGATGTCGGGAAAAATTCATGGTGGCTCGTTTCTGAAATTAAAAAATTACTTGATTTTTTCGGTTCTTTTTCGTCCCTTAAGGCACTAAAAAATATTGAAATTTCAAAAATTGTATCACTACTAGAAAAATGATCAAGCAATAAAACTAGAAAAGGAAAAATACTTCTATTATCATTTTGTAAAGTCGAGGACATTGTACATACATAGTTCATTGGAGAATATTTTTATATCGTATTTAATGTATTTTTGAATTATTCATTTCTTTCTAAATTTGAGTAGTTTCACTTTTATAGTATCTTCATCGATATAGGTATAATAACTAAAATATCCTGGTTTATAAGGAATTTATTCCTTTTAAAATGGATCAAAGTAACCCCTTTTGGTCATTACGGGGTCATTTTTTTTAATATTCATGATAAATTCATTAAAATATCTCTATAACATGTGGAAAATTCCTATTTGATTAATCGACGGTACGTGAATTTTTCTGAAGTGCGAAAATCGCTTATCGGCGCATGGGTAGTATGATAAAAGCGAGTGATCTATACATGTATTTAGGTGTTGTAAACCATTTCATCGGATAGAATCCATCATAATTAGAGTCGGCGGTGCTCGCACGGTTGCTTCGCAATTTGCTCGTCCAAATTATCCATTTTCCATTACATGTCGGTGGAGATGTTACCTAAAGTATCGTTGAAAACGTTGAGGTAATAGTCAATTTGCCCAAGTAACCGAACTACATTAAGCCGAACGTAATGGCTAATTTGCTGTTAGTAGCTAAAACAAGTTGTTGAAAGTGCAAGGTATACTCATATCAAAAATTACATGTTGTTTTCGACGTAGGAGTGACTTTGTTGACGTAATGGTCTCGGTGGAAATGGAGGTCGTGCTACCGGTCCAACGTTGAAATTTTAATCAGATCGTACATTAACCGAGCGCGGACGTGTATCACAATAAAATCCGTCCGTTACCCCATTTTGCAAATATTTTAATCGGACGTTGCGGTATATCGACCCAGGTAGTCGATCTTCCGTTCGCACGCCGATATCAACTGATCCAGACATAAATATTTAAATGTGAAATACGCTTAATTCGATGAAAACCACAAACAGACATTCGGCAAAATCGTCACGAACTACATTCCGATAACAAATAAAATATTGTCGGAACGTGGATAACCCAAGCCGTAACTCATACATATACAGGGATACATGCGAGATGTTGGATACTTAAGGCCCTTGCAAATTGCCTACTGTGATTCCTGACGCCCGCTTTTTTCGCCGCCGTCCCCACGGAAATTTATCTTGCGCCTCCTCACGCACATTATTTAGGATTCTAAATAAGTTATTGTGGCATTTTAACAAACTATTCTCTTCCCTTAAATTACACGCCGACTCCTAAAATATCCCTACCACGTGTACCTAGGCTTTGGCCGTTTCCATTAATTCTGATTCGTGACGGGAAATTTTTGAAAAGTGCCACCTCTCTCTACTAGTAAAATTTTCGGGGGATGCCGTTATTCATACCCGAAACGAAGGTGGATGGGGCAAAGTGTTAACACGCCGATTTGAGAAGCTATTCGGCGAAATACCATTTTACGCTCCAATTAAAGAGTTTATCCAGCGGAAGGTAATCTGGAAACATTTTATATCGTGATGTAATAGTAGAAGGTGGACGGAAGGGAGAGGAAAGAGGAGAAAAGTTTGAAGTTGGAGGTTAATTTCCCAATTTAAATGTAATATTAATGGAAATTTAGAACACGGGACGAAATGGACAGGGAGCGCGGGA
Organism: Cryptocephalus primarius; assembly: GCA_963576515.1. Taxonomy (NCBI): domain Eukaryota; kingdom Metazoa; phylum Arthropoda; class Insecta; order Coleoptera; family Chrysomelidae; genus Cryptocephalus; species Cryptocephalus primarius. The sequence goes on along the minus strand of OY754936.1, from coordinate 917,192 downwards.
ATTGTTCGTTTTTCGTTGAACGAATCGTCATTAATTACGCACCAACCCGAAAAGTTTAGGAAAGGTCATGCGGAGCGGGATTAGGTGTTATGTTTTTGGGGATTTTGCACTCAGAATTGACATATTTTTTCCCCGAGGCGAAACTCGTTGGTTCGAACGCTCTTCTACCTAATTGCACGCGACAAGAAATCTCTAACAGATTTTACTAAAGCCAGCTTTGCATAACACTAAAATTCGCCCAATGCGAATAAATTACAAACGAACTTGTTTCGTTTGCAATCCGAAATACCAAGTCTTAGTTTGTATAAACATATTACGTACAATCAAGAAGTGGGGATTTTATCACAACCCGCCGACTTTATAACTACTCTATTCAAACAAAAGGCACAACATTCCCCGTTATGGAGTCGCTGCTTCGAACTTAGTTATATTAGGGAAGGGTTTACGTGACAATCGAGCACCGCTATGGGACAACCAGCGTAGAAACGGACTTATTATACGTTGCATTTTGTTTGAACGACATCTAGTTAACTTTGAACAATGCCATGAAGTACCGACACGACCGACGTGACAGCTCGCCTATACGCTTTAGATTACGTTTATGCCGATAACCATCAAACAATCACACCTATCCAACGATTTAAATCTAAATTTACACTCGACCAGCCAGTAACTACTAAATAGACGAATACTGAATTGCGTGATAAAATTACAAAATAGAAAAAGATAAATGGGGGTAGTATTGTAGCCGAGGTATTTTTTAATTGTGATGGGAGTTTCTATGACGTTGGAGTTTCGGTATTTTTTCTTAATTTATCAAACGTATCAGGTTATCAAGGAACGGGTCACAATTCGTTATATCCGTAAGTTAGACTATAGAAATTTCAGAGTAGGCAATAAGAATTTATTCACTTTAAATACTTACGTTATGTTGATTTTGGAAAATGTTCTTGTTCCTTCGGCAAATAATCCATTTTTTCGTTGCGGTGATACGTCGTTATAATATCGTGAACAAATTTCGAAGAAATATAATATGAGTTACATTATGATAATTCAAAATTTCAATAAACCACAGTAGGGAGAGACACGACATGTCACGTAAATCTATGATAATCGCACTTCAGTTCTCATATTTCAACGAATTTTGAAGTGATTTTTGAATTGTTTGATATTTTGGAAAGCTCAAAGATTCCCTTTGTTAATGATATGAGTTACATTATGATAATTCAAAATTTCGATAAACCACAGTAGGGAGAGACACGACATGTCACGTAAATCTATGATAATCGCACTTCAGTTCTCATATTTCAACGAATTTTGAAGTGATTTTTGAATTGTTTGATATTTTGGAAAGCTCAAAGATTCCCTTTGTTAATAATATGAGTTACATTATGATAATTCAAAATTTCAATAAACCACAGTAGGGAGAGACACGACATGTCACGTAAATCTATGATAATCGCACTTCAGTTCTCATATTTCAACGAATTTTGAAGTGATTTTTGAATTGTTTGATATTTTGGAAAGCTCAAAGATTCCCTTTGTTAATGATATGAGTTACATTATGATAATTCAAAATTTCGATAAACCACAGTAGGGAGAGACACGACATGTCACGTAAATCTATGATAATCGCACTTCAGTTCTCATATTTCAACGAATTTTGAAGTGATTTTTGAATTGTTTGATATTTTGGAAAGCTCAAAGATTTCCTTTGTTAATAATATGAGTTACATTATGATAATTCAAAATTTCAATAAACCACAGTAGGGAGAGACATGACATGTCACGTAAATCTATGATAATCGCACTTCAGTTCTCATATTTCAACGAATTTTGAAGTGATTTTTGAATTGTTTGATATTTTGGAAAGCTCAAAGATTTTCTTTGTTAATAATATGAGTTACATTATGATAATTCAAAATTTCAATAAACCACAGTAGGGAGAGACACGACATGTCACGTAAATCTATGATAATCGCACTTCAGTTCTCATATTTCAACGAATTTTGAAGTTAATTTTTGAATTGTTTGATATTTTGGAAAGCTCAAAGATTCCCTTTGTTAATAATATGTGTTACATTATGACAATTCAAAATTTCAATAAACCACAGTAGGGAGAGACACGACATGTCACGTAAATCTATGATAATCGCACTTCAGTTCTCATATTTCAACGAATTTTGAAGTGATTTTTGAATTGTTTGATATTTTGGAAAGCTCAAAGATTTCCTTTGTTAATAATATGAGTTACATTATGATAATTCAAAATTTCAATAAACCACAGTAGGGAGAGACACGACATGTCACGTAAATCTATGATAATCGCACTTCAGTTCTCATATTTCAACGAATTTTGAAGTGATTTTTGAATTGTTTGATATTTTGGAAAGCTCAAAGATTTCCTTTGTTAATAATATGAGTTACATTATGATAATTCAAAATTTCAATAAACCACAGTAGGGAGAGACACGACATGTCACGTAAATCTATGATAATCGCACTTCAGTTCTCATATTTCAACGAATTTTGAAGTGATTTTTGAATTGTTTGATATTTTGGAAAGCTCAAAGATTTTCTTTGTTAATAATATGAGTTACATTATGATAATTCAAAATTTCAATAAACCACAGTAGGGAGAGACACGACATGTCACGTAAATCTATGATAATCGCACTTCAGTTCTCATATTTCAACGAATTTTGAAGTTAATTTTTGAATTGTTTGATATTTTGGAAAGCTCAAAGATTCCCTTTGTTAATAATATGAGTTACATTATGACAATTCAAAATTTCAATAAACCACAGTAGGGAGAGACACGACATGTCACGTAAATCTAAGTGCGATAATCGCACTTCAGTTCTCATATTTCAACGAATTTTGAAGTGATTTTTGAATTGTTTGTTATTTTGGAAAGCTCAAAGATTCCCTTTGTTAATAATATGAGTTACATTATGATAATTCAAAATTTCAATAAACCACAGTAGGGAGAGACACGACATGTCACGTAAATCTATGATAATCGCACTTCAGTTCTCATATTTCAACGAATTTTGAAGTTAATTTTTGAATTGTTTGATATTTTGGAAAGCTCAAAGATTCCCTTTGTTAATAATATGAGTTACATTATGACAATTCAAAATTTCAATAAACCACAGTAGGGAGAGACACGACATGTCACGTAAATCTATGATAATCGCACTTCAGTTCTCATATTTCAACGAATTTTGAAGTGATTTTTGAATTGTTTGATATTTTGGAAAGCTCAAAGATTTCCTTTGTTAATAATATGAGTTACATTATGATAATTCAAAATTTCAATAAACCACAGTAGGGAGAGACATGACATGTCACGTAAATCTATGATAATCGCACTTCAGTTCTCATATTTCAACGAATTTTGAAGTTAATTTTTGAATTGTTTGATATTTTGGAAAGCTCAAAGATTCCCTTTGTTAATAATATGAGTTACATTATGACAATTCAAAATTTCAATAAACCACAGTAGGGAGAGACACGACATGTCACGTAAATCTATGATAATCGCACTTCAGTTCTCATATTTCAACGAATTTTGAAGTGATTTTTGAATTGTTTGATATTTTGGAAAGCTCAAAGATTCCCTTTGTTAATAATATGAGTTACATTATGATAATTCAAAATTTCAATAAACCACAGTAGGGAGAGACACGACATGTCACGTAAATCTATGATAATCGCACTTCAGTTCTCATATTTCAACGAATTTTGAAGTGATTTTTGAATTGTTTGATATTTTGGAAAGCTCAAAGATTCCCTTTGTTAATGATATGAGTTACATTATGATAATTCAAAATTTCGATAAACCACAGTAGGGAGAGACACGACATGTCACGTAAATCTATGATAATCGCACTTCAGTTCTCATATTTCAACGAATTTTGAAGTGATTTTTGAATTGTTTGATATTTTGGAAAGCTCAAAGATTTCCTTTGTTAATAATATGAGTTACATTATGATAATTCAAAATTTCAATAAACCACAGTAGGGAGAGACACGACATGTCACGTAAATCTATGATAATCGCACTTCAGTTCTCATATTTCAACGAATTTTGAAGTTAATTTTTGAATTGTTTGATATTTTGGAAAGCTCAAAGATTCCCTTTGTTAATAATATGAGTTACATTATGACAATTCAAAATTTCAATAAACCACAGTAGGGAGAGACACGACATGTCACGTAAATCTAAGTGCGATAATCGCACTTCAGTTCTCATATTTCAACGAATTTTGAAGTGATTTTTGAATTGTTTGTTATTTTGGAAAGCTCAAAGATTCCCTTTGTTAATAATATGAGTTACATTATGATAATTCAAAATTTCAATAAACCACAGTAGGGAGAGACACGACATGTCACGTAAATCTATGATAATCGCACTTCAGTTCTCATATTTCAACGAATTTTGAAGTTAATTTTTGAATTGTTTGATATTTTGGAAAGCTCAAAGATTCCCTTTGTTAATAATATGAGTTACATTATGACAATTCAAAATTTCAATAAACCACAGTAGGGAGAGACACGACATGTCACGTAAATCTATGATAATCGCACTTCAGTTCTCATATTTCAACGAATTTTGAAGTTAATTTTTGAATTGTTTGATATTTTGGAAAGCTCAAAGATTCCCTTTGTTAATAATATGAGTTACATTATGATAATTCAAAATTTCAATAAACCACAGTAGGGAGAGACACGACATGTCACGTAAATCTAAGTGCGATAATCGCACTTCAGTTCTTATATTTCAACGAATTTTGAAGTGATTTTTGAATTGTTTGATATTTTGGAAAGCTCAAAGATTACCTCCGACGTACAATAATCCACGGACAGTAAATTTTTGTTCGTATTGCGGATATTTGCCAGATGCGGTGTGTTTCCGCTTACCGCTGCGTTGTTTCAACTTTCCGACTCAATTACTGCCGTCTGTTGAAGTGCAGTTTCCGACCAGAAAACAAACATTATCTACGAGAAATAAAATTCAAATCGACATTTCTCGTCGGAACTGCTCTATTACAGGTATGAGTCCATATTCTGGTCCTCCGAGAGGGAATGAAAGAGGAAGAGGGTGAACGGGGAAAAGGTGGGGGAGGGAAAGGCTTCGGACTCGACAAAACGTTATCGTTTCGTTTTTATCAGTAGCGTCCTTAATTATGCATTCAATGTTTTAATTAGATCAGCCGCAGGCAAAGCAAAGAGGCGGCAGCCCTGATTACATTAGAGCCGGGAAGAACCCGCGCGCTCTCCGGGGGCGATACGACCAGTGTAGCCGTCTGTATAAAGCTGTATTGTGTTTGTTTTGTATGCATAACAGGGTGATCTGGCTTAAGCCGATTATCGTTTTTATTCATTAGGATACGAGCGCTTAATGGACTCCACTAGCTACACTTCCCGGATTCAGGACTATTCTAGGAAAAACGGCGAACATTCACTGCGAGAGACTTTTTTAATTGTCGCCAGTCATAGATCTCGGATTACTCATCAGATCGATCGATCGCCAAGGGGAAATTTATCCGCTGACACTCGTACAGTTTTTAAAGGAAACAGCAAGGGAAAGAACGCCCGTTCAGGCATTTCCGCGAGGGGTATAAATCCAAATGTTAATTACTTCTTCTTACCGCTTTATTACAATGCAAATGTAAATGCCGCATTGCCGTTTAGACCGAGGTGTTTATACAGAGTGAAAGAGAAAGAGGGAATGTGGTACGGTCGTCGTCATATTCGAATGCGCGTTTTTCTCCCCTCGATGAGTTATCATGTAGTAAACTTCACTAAAATAAAATTTCGCCGATTTTTCCACCTCGTCGAAGAAATTATCATCGCCAAGTTATTTTCAGGGCGAAATTAAAATTTTAAATGGCTAATTCAACTTTCTAACTATAAAAGTGAAAATTGTGATATAATTTCGCTGGGAACGTAAAATTTTGTAACTTTATAAAAGCGGGCAGTCTTGCCGTGGAATCACGCAACGGCGGTGGCGACGATCGTAAAGTGACGTTTGTATCCCGTAAAAGGGTTAAAAGGTATTTTCTGTGGAACTGTCATGAAAAAGAACGAGTGGAATTGTTGGCGGAATAAGGCCGAATTAGCATGAGTGGTTTGCGAAGTTGCGGTTTTGTTTCGCATGGATATTTAAATAGAACTACAAGTTGTACGAGACCACCAAATCCACTTCGGGGACAGGGACTTCGGCGGAAGACGGACGAAAACAAACCTTAAGGAATATTCAGAAACCGTTCTAGAAACCGATAATCAATAACAGTTCTTAATGATGGAAACGATTAAACTTGCTTTACGTATCATTTTCACTATTTTTCGGAATTTGAGGTATTGACTTTGAGGTGCCCTGCAGCGAAAAGTATAACCTTAGGGTTTTCAAAGATGTAAGATTTTCTGCACTTCATTTGAAAGGATTTAGCCGAAATCATCTCTATATTTTAGTGGTGGGAGTATCTGCGCATCTTTAACGAACGTTGTTCGCATTTCCCTCGTGACCCTCATTTTATTTCTTTTTTACGTGTCGTTTATAGGGCACCCGAACGTGAAAATAATTGAGTACAACATTTAAAAGGGGACAGCATTTCGTCATTCCAAAAGTGTCGAGGGAGGAAGAAGATACGTGTATGTGTGTGTGTCTGTGTGGCAAGTCTGGGCTTTTCAAGAATTAAAGTAAAAGGAAAAAGGCTCCCGGTCCTGTTCCGTACGAAAGCAGCAGATACGGCTAATTAGACGAGTCCATCAGGAAAAACGTTTTTCAACCGCACGTCCGCAGTCGAAATAATACAAGAGCGCATAGAGCTAATTAATTTAGCGGCAGTCAAAAGCCACCCTAATAACGTTTATAAATCACCGTTTGCGATATGAATAAGGCGCGTATAATCAGCAGAATGTACCGAATATCCGCAGGACGCAGGACCCTGTCCTGCCCGTAATGAATCCCAATTAGGGCAGCAGGAAAACGAATGTTCTTCGCTCTGCGGGGAGTGCTTTGGATGCACTCTACGCTTTCACCTGGAGATTTATTATTTGGGACGATGTTAAGTACACACGCTTGTAAGGCGGAATAAAAAGTGACAGTTTGTGTGCGAGAGATGTTAAGTGATATTTATTTTACGCTTTTGCTCTTTATCTCCCATTTAAACGTAAAAGCCGAATTAAATTTATAACTCATTACGTCTTATTGCCGTCGCCGCGACGTCGAATCAGTATTCAAGAGATCTTTCCCGTTCGCCTCCTTGTAAAGATTATTTTTTAAATTAAATAGCCTATTCAACATCTGCTTAATCAGATTCGATTCATCACGAACGTGACGAGTCCACTTATAGCGTTCAAATCCGTTAAATAAAGGATTTAATGAATCTCTCGAGTTACACCGAGCGCGGTAGTATTGCTGCTGGGATTTCTGTGCCCGCCTACCGTCTTAACAGCAAAATTAATTCGGAAATTCTGGCGAGAGGAGGAAGGGAAACGCGGCACTTAACTCAAAAATCTAGGAAACTCCAACGAATCTTAAATCAACTCTAATTTTCTTTAACAGGTAATTGTTGTTTGATCAGATTCAAAAGTTTGGAGTCGTCGTCGTCGTCGTCCGTATTGAAATCTGATAGAATTTTTTTGGTAGACGTAAAATCGAATTATAAAGGAAGAATCTAGAAATCCGCGCTTTCGTTTAAAAAGTACAATCGCGGAAGAGAGATAGCGAGCGAGCGAGCGAGCGAGTTAGGGTAAGGGAAAGGGGAAGGGGAAGAGAAATGGTTCTTTATTTCTGGTAGCTCGGTTACGCTCCCGAAGGACGCCGACTTTTTTACTGCAGTTTCTGAAAGTTGGCAGTACCGAAAAATGAGGATCGTGACAAAGAAAATTCAGATGAAATGAGACGGAATCCGGAGATTCACTAAGCCGTCAACTTTCGCAATTACGGGAATGAATTACTAGAAGTGCCGAACATAAATCAGACTTTGTTTAAAATTAACGTGTTCTCTTTGAACGACGCCACAGGACTTTGTGTCGACGAACGATGACGAACGCCGAAATGGAAGGGAGGAGAGAGACAGAGAGAAAGAGGAAGCTCGCAAATCTTATTTGCTCGTCGCCAATTAACATATTTCTTCGTTTTTTCCAGAAGCTTAAGTTAGAAAAAGTCGCTCGGATTGGAACTCGTCACCGTAACGGTTACACTGAAAAAATATCCTCCACGCTTTCCCGATCCAATTATCGCAATAACGCCGTCGTCGATAACGTAAATTAAAGATTTCAATTCCGGTTATCGTCGCTCGTGAAAATCTATAACTATAAGCTCACGGTATGGAATGTGCATTGAAAATCATCACCGGTTAACGCGAAACGAAGCCGGTAATAATCGAACAAACTTAAAATTCATTGACATCGCTCGAAATCCATTAGCTGACACGCCAGATCTAAAAACCCCCCTGAATATTTCACAATCCAAGACGGTGTGAATGTAAATCTCTTCCAGATGTAAATGAAATTCGTCTCTCGAAGTCTTCAGCTATGATTCCTTCGGGAAATGTTATGGATCAGCGTCGGGGATCCTGGAAAGAGAGAAAACCGACACGATTACGATATGCCTCGACGGGATAATGGCGTTTAGGAAACCAATAAAACTTCATTTTTTTTTATTTTTCTCGATTCTATTTTCCTCGCAGTAAACAGATATATAGGAAAGAGGGTTCACGCTTATGCCTTAAACACGCATCACTGATACTTCCTGCTTCTCTTCGCCAAGTTTTTAATTAAATTACTCGCGTCACGGTCCCGTGGCTTACATAAAACCATATCATGTATAAAACTTCACAAGTACTCACATATCTAGGCACACGCGTATGTAAGCCTGAACTATCACTATACCGTAGTACTTTGTACGAATTATGAACGATTATAACTAAAAGTTTACTTTTTGAAATTAGTTTCTGTTTAATTTCGAAACGAAATACTCAAAAAAGATTCTCATTAATCGTATACAAGGTGACACAAGTTTATGGCCAAGACGATTTTGTGCGTCGCCCCACATATATGTGATGTAAGATTTATGTTGTATCAAAATTCGCATCTCCAGAAAAATTCCAGTATCAAAAAACGAGAGAGCATTTTGATTGACATTGAATATTAAAATTACATTTGGAAATTTATCCTTATTCGTCGAAATGCGATTTTTTTCCGTATCACAGCTCCCGAACTACTCGGGCCAAAGACCGGCCTATATAAATGAAATTTTTCAGCGAGGCCTTCTTTTCCTCCTTCTCCCTCGGGAAATGTTACGGATCAGGGTCGGTGCTCGAGGGTGGTTGCTATTTGGTGTCTTTACTTATCCAATGTCGATGAATATTTCTTTTCTTATTACCATTTCTGATCGGATTTAATCACTTTAATTTGCCTGTTCTTCGTCAATTAACTTTATTACTGTGGTTCCGAGAGAGTTAATTCAGAGACCAGAAAAAATTGAGGTATACTTGACTACCATAATGCAAATTATTATGAACGAATTGGGGTTTGACTAATTGTCATTTTGTAGACTCATTTAGATGATAATTGGTTTAGAAGATAATGGATTTAAGTGATATATAAATATCAATATAACTTCTTTGTCATGATTGAAAAACGTAAAGCTTGCCAATAGTAAGAACCTAGTCCATTCGTTTTATTGTAACGTCATTTATCTATAACAATAAAGTGTAGTTCAATCCAGTATACGTTGTTCTGACTATGGGTAAATCCAAATTCACCAATTCAATTCCTCTGCTTTAGTTTAGAACGAGTTGCTTATACTCTTGAATATTTAGTGTCAGTTTTAGCGTTTTGAATTAAATCTTTTATTTTCTTGAAAGCCTACCTGTGTGGTTCTAAGTCTGGCGTTTATTTGCCTTTCATAGCTTTTTAGGTTGTTTCAGTGTGTAAATTTTGAAATCCTGTGAAAATTTTAGTCATTATCTAAGTAGTGTCTAAAAGCAAAAAGAGCAAAAATGTTTTGCTAGAAAGTTATCACCGTTTGAAGTGACAACTAGAACGTTGTTTTTTTGTAAAATTCTCTAACGATCAATACCATAAACATAAAACTTGGTATACGAGGGTTTTTTGGTAAATCAAATCGCTTCATGGTATTAGAAATACGATCTGTAATACGTTAATGTGTGAAATTGGGTTGCTTGTAATGAAAACAGTCGTATGTGTGTTCTGTTAAGGATTACTTAACTTACTTACTTAACGGTTAAGTTTTGTTGCATGATATGACTAAACAGACACTTTTGTCTAAAAAAGGTGCTCTTGGAAAAATTGATGATTAGGTCACTTAAAAGATTTTTGTGATTTTACTGTTAGGGCGCACAGGCGCAGGAATATTTGGCGCATTCACCATTTTCACGAATACTGATAATGGGTAATTATTACTAGGAAAATAAAATGCAATAGTAATTTGAAGTAAATTTAACTAAAACGATGAAAATGAAATAAATTTCAATACCAGGGAATCTGCCTATCTACGGGAAAATGATTGTTTAAGAAAAATATGTCCGTGTCGTTTTTAACAATCTACATCATTTTTAGAAGGTACGTTACTGTTTTACAACTGTTACAAATCGGATTGCCGATGTGAACAATTAAAACTAGATAGTAAACTGTGTGACACTTTAAAAAAATATTTAAGTAATTAAGTACCAAATATTAGTATCACATGAAATTGCAGTTTTACTCTGGGAAATTTGTCGATTTGAAACACTGAGCATCAGAAACTTGAGTTTTGGTTTTGTTAGCTAATCGATGTCTTCTGGTTCTACTTCTGATCCTCACAGCCGTCTTTTTGCCACGTGAGAGGCTGTGTTTTGTTCGCGATTTCATCACATGAAAAGTACCTACAGTTCGTTATATAAAATTATGAAAAAAATGCGACGATTCAAAGATCCGCCGGTGTTGTATCGAATCGGGG